>CAMQGK010000008.1:2910000-3510000 GCA_947000775.1 Pterois miles
AAAATGGTAGATGGTGTGACAGCATAAAGAGAAAGCATGATCACAAGAGAAGGAGAGAGAAGGGAATAAAGAGGCACTCGGGATGGAAAGAAGGGAAGGAAAGTAAGAGACTGATAGAAGAGAGTGAAAGGTAGAGGCACTTGAGGACGAAAGAGGAAGGCCGAGAGGCTGAGTCCCAGAGAGTCCCAGATAATGATGAAAAGTAAATGAGGAAGATGAAGAAGAGTAAATGAGGGGGAGGCTGACAGTTAAAAGAATCCATGCTCATACAACATTCAGCCTAAACATGAATATTTTTTTTATTTTTTTTACGACTTGGGTGACACCCGCACACCAGCAGCTCATTACAAGTCTGACTGATGTAGAAAACACTTTTTAACAACTTGACAGGCGAACAAGACAGCGAGAGAAGAGAAACAGGGGCAAGAATAGAAAAACAAACGCGAGGGGAGAGGGCGAGGTGGGGTGATGAAATGAGACCACGAACAGAAAGCAACAGAAAGAGGAGAAGAGTGACAGATTTGGCAATGTTGGAGGGACGGAGACAATTAAAGGATTCAAAGAGTTGAAATGCGATGCAAACACTTCTGGGAGGAAAACGATGAGAGGAAGAAATGGAGAAGATGAGAAAAGGATGGCAGGGACAGGTGAGGACTGGGCAGCAGAAGGGAGTGCCGTGGCTGGACAGTTTTTGCACCCTATTGGTACTAGTCAGCAGATGGAGCATGCTAAGTACAACTGAATGCTAAATAAGACATTTTTAGCCAACCACAATGTCCAATTAACTTTCATGGACTGAAAACACTGTGAAAAGGTTCAAGTTGTAAGACGAAAACAAACAACACCCAAATCGGGCAACGCCGTGGAAGCGACCTGTCAATCACAAGGTAGCCACACCCTAAGTCATACCCTGCTTTATGGTCTATTTGACTGTAAATGGGACCTTAATTTACTAAATGAACATCATGCTGTATTGAAGAAGACTTGAATATAGCAATTGAGATTATAAACTCATGTTTACAATGTGTACTGCTGAGAAGCAGGCTCATTTTCCCATAGACTTCTATACAATCTGACTTACAACCAGAGCAGTCGCCCCCTGCTGGCTGTTAGAAAAAATGCAAGTTTTAAGCTGGGGACACACCAAGTCGACATCAAAGAGCCAGCGGTATGAAAATAGTCGGTCCTGCTTTGTTTCATGTATGTACAGTATCATCACAACAGTTTGTAAATCCACAGTCCTCAGTGGTCCGGTTTCCCTTTTTGAATAACAAATGCAGACTACCACCACCTGCTGGTGTGGAGTTATGTCTTCTGACTCATGTACATGCTAGTTAAATTGGGCATTGGTTGTAGTCTTTGCGGTGTGTTCAAGTGCAACTTTTTGGCCAAGAAGACACAGGCAATGTGCGGTGGCCTTCATCGCTGCTTGATCTTTTATGTCGGTTTGGTGTGTCTGGGCCTTTACACAAAGGACGAAGGGTACAAGCATAGGAAGTGACAATGGCAGAAAGAGTAAAAAGTGGAGGAGCTGGCAGACATGTACCAAAATTCCAAAATATGCAATTCCCTCTCTCGCTCTTAGCCTGGAGCAGGCTCCAGACGGCCTCATAAATATTGGATGCTACCCCCTTAGTACTGTGTTTGACACACAAACACACACATAGTGGGCATGGCAGGAATCTAATATTGCAGGGCAATATTTTGGATTAATCACTGCACCCAAATGTGGACTACTTTTCAATCTGATCCGGACATGATAGTTGTTTACACACGGATGTCTGTCTCATCTGATCTGAACACTGATGTCTGAAAATCAAGGACAGGATGTGAAAGAGGTTTATTAAGTGACGTTTGTCCAACTGAATTTTAATAATGCTGACTGAAAAGACAAAAGAGCGTGTTTGTATGATGCAGGCTGACAGACCAGACGGGAGGAGATCCTCTGTTTGGTGCTCAGACAGGTGAACTTGACAGCTCAGATAAAAAGAAATCCAACACAGACAGACAGAGTGGGGACACGCGTGAGTGCACACAAAAAATATAAGCGTGCACACACATAACTTTGCAGCAGTCTGCAACAACTTCAGTGCTTCGGTGTGTGCGTACGTCGGCAGAGGCAGACAGTGATGCTTCTTCCTGCAGCACAGCATCCTGGAGGAAAAAGACAGACTCTCCATCCTATTTATAGCAACACGGCAAGATACCGAAAGACTCTCTACAAAACAACACCCCTGCTGGCACTTGCAAGAAGTTGTAATTGGGTTTACGAGTGTGCGTTTGTCTATGACTGCATGCAAAACTGATTAGGAATGTGTGTGTATTCCTGAGCATGCATGTGTCCACAACATCTGTATGTCTGTCTCAAATGTAGGCTCCCAGGAGTGTTTTTTATCTGTACGTAAACAGGACAGGTCCCCGCAGGATGTCCACCCACCACATCACTAATCCTTCCCAGAAAAAGAAAATGTTTTTCTTTCCTTCTTTCGGTTCTTGAGGTGGGATTTTTTTTTTTCCAGAGATCTCTCCTGTTTCTCATATCCTCCCACTGTCTCGCTCCCATTTGTATTAATACAGCAGCTGTCTACTGCATTGTGGTTCAGCAGCAGCCAGTCTTAAATGCAATCAGCTCAGAGTGATGCAGTACAAATCTGAGCTGACCATGAACATCATACCGACACACAGGCTGGCCAAAACTAAGTTTTCACAGCAGCGTTTCCATTAAGTTTGTTTGATGTAAACACAAGGTAGCTGTTACATATGACTAAGTTATACCTTAATACCTGCGCTTATATATGACAGTCAGATGAAGATGTGAAGATGATTCAAAAATATCACATTCTGTGAAATAAGAGTCATCTCTACACATTTTCTGTCCATACATTGTGTACGTACGGGTGACAAAATCCGGTTCTGAAAAGTGAAGCCAATGCATAAGTGCCTTAAACTTGCATTCTTTCTAATAGCCAGCAGAGGACGACTCATCTGGTTGCAAAAAAGTCAGATTGTAAAGAAGTCTATAAGAAAATGAGCCTGCTTCCCACATTTAGTAAATTATGGTCCCATTTAGAGTCAAATAGACCATAAAGTAAGGTATGCTTTAGGGCGTGGCTACCTTGTGATTGACAGGTTGCTACTAGGGATGAGTCATGACTAGTTTATGTCCTGTGATAAAAATATACATATTTTCCTTTGTTTTAACCGTCGCTGGTAGTGAAAACAATCGACTAGTTGCCAGTGATTATCACATAGTATTTTTGCTTGGAATGCACATCCTAGTTGCTACCACGCCATAGTCCGGTCTGGGAGTCCGGTCATGAAAGTTAATATTAACATTTTGGTTGCCTAAAAATGGCCAAAATGCTGGACTTGAGCCTACAAAACTACACAGTAACAACATCTACTTCTTATATAGAGTCTATGTGCACATATGGAAAGAGCTGACTGAAAACCTTACTACATGCTTTCTTGGTCAAATTCTGATCATCCCCATATCATATGCTCACATGATCAGTTTATGCTCATATTTCTTTGTTTTATAAAAGAAATATTTACCAAATACGGTTATGCATACTAGCTAAAGCATGAAGATGAACTGGAAAAACACAAGTTTGTTTCAGTCCTGTGCTGCTGCAGAATTAAACTTAAAGCAAGGCAGTGAAATAGAGGTAAATTAAAAAAACTAAAATTTGCCTGTCTATCTTTAAACACATTGAGCAGATTTTCTGGTAGGAAATGAACATGCACCATGAGGCAAACGTTAATAACTCCTGGCTGTGAGAGATAAGTTTGTCTACACTGCCGTCAGCCATATTAAAAACTCTTTAGTCAAACTGTTCTGCTTTATTTATCAGTAACACTAATAGGGGAACCTTAAAAATACACGAGTTGTAACAGTCAATGTACCACAAAGGTTGTTGGTGTTCTGCCTTACCCCCAGCAGGTCTGAGGTTCTCTTGAGAGCTTCTTTGTCCACATGGATGTGATGGCTCTCCATAGCTGAAACAACACAGGCACCATATTTACTGCGCCACAAGACCTGATGTAGTCATTCTAGTACTATTACGATGGTAAAACTGAATGTAGGCAGCTCTATTGATTGATTTACATCATTGATGATACTTTTTAGTCATGTAATATTGGGCCTCATGCAGGAAGCAACATGAATAAATGTCCTCTTATTTTTGTTCATATCCATACAAATTATTTGTCCAACACAAGGAAAAATATGTTTTAAATCTGAGGAACATTAAAAAGTCACTTGATTGAGATTATTATGTTTAAGAGTTATTATAATGATTGGATTATTCCGTTTGTGAGCTAAAATACTATAAATCCATTGATCCCAATCTGGAAAATCATGTTGACTTTGTTTGTTTATTTAACAATACCTTGATTTCACTACTGCTGAACAGAGTTAACTTTGGCAACTATTTCAGATTTAGTCCCTTATTGGTTTTGTCCCATTTTAGTCATTTTTATCCTTTGTATCCTTTGTATAACATTTTAGTCCAGTTTTAGTCCCCGAAAAGTCATTACATTTTAGTCAAAATGTTTTCTCTTAATTTTGTCAGCAATTTTTAAAAGTTTAATCTTAGCCCTGTTTATTCATCAGATTATATTGAACATTTCTGTCATTTCAGCCAAACATATTTTACACAAATTATCATCTTATCGTTCTCTGATGAAAAACACAGGTTGAATGATTAAAAATTCAGCTTTGCAGTCACTCTGAGTCCTCTTAACTGATCTCATTAGTGATGTGTGGTTCAGTTGCTCCCATCAGTCCTGTTGTTACATATAACAGAAATTTGTCTTTGACAGGCTCAACAATAAATAGATGAAACACATCTAAGCCACAGCAAAACAGAGATACACACATATACAGTTATAACTGACAAGAACAGTGTAAAAACAAACTGAAGTTAAGTATGTTGCCTGTTTTAAACTGTTCAAGGTGATGGCAGTGGGAATGAAAGATTTTTTGTATATATTATTCCAGGCCAGCATATATTTACATATTAAAATCTGTTACTCAACTGCCTGACCTGACCTGCAAACCAGCAGCTTTATGCATTATAGTAGCATATCTATGAGGACTGAGGTGTGAGACAAGATGGACAGAGACGGACTGAGCGCCGCCACCGCCGCAGCATGTTGTAGTCAGTTTTTTTTGTTTTCAGTTACATATTAGTCTCGATATTGCGTGTTTGGTAAAAAAGGTTGTTGATGAACATATTTCGTCATAGTTTTCATTAATGAAATTAACACTGGTGCTGCAGTTCCTCTTCTTGCAGCTTTGTTTTGGTGGAATCTCTCCAATTCTTGGACATGCGGCAAAGTATTTGCACACTGTACAATACCTGCCATTATATATAGCATTCAGGGGACGTTACCTACGCTAATAAACAGTCGACCCCACACGCCTACAATTTATAATCAAGTGGGATTCATCATTCAGCACCTGTGTAAGAGCAGAGTTGGATGGTTAAGAATGTTTGGGGAAACTGGAGCTGATTTCTCCTATTTTTTCTGTGAACAGAAAATTTAGGAAAATAAAAGAGAAATTTAAGAGAATTTTGCTGAATTGTCTGTTGTCTGTTGTATGAGCCAAATTTCAGCCAATACTGTGTGCTTCTTGCCTAAAATAGTAATGGTTGAACAAATATGGTCCTCACCTGCCAGCACAGAGATCATGTTCAGCTCCATGCCTGAGTACAGCTCCCACAGCCCCTGGCTCTAGAGGCACAAATACACAGTCAGGTACTATAATATACTATACTAATGCACTCTCTATAAGCCTACTCTATGTACAGGTGTGTGTACATCAACTAACCTGTAGTTTAAAGCATAGCTCCATGTTCAGCCAGTAGAGCGAATAGAGACCTGAGATGACCTGAGAAACCTGAAAGAGTGAGACAGACAGATGGAAAACAGCATAATCAGCTTGTTGCCTTGATTTCAGGGAAGAGAAGACAGTCTCGGTACCAGGGAACGGAGGCTTGCATGGAGTATGAACTGTCTTAGAGGCCTCTCTGTCCTTTCAAGGATAGATTTCTAAAAGTAAAGTCCAGCCAGTGCCTGTCTATTAACTAGGATAGTGGGGTGAAGTATCCCTCATCCATATGACCACCACGCCACTGTGTCCCAGCATGAGACATTCATATCTTTACTTACCTTCATGGTTCCCAGGGCAGGTGATGAATGGGGTCTTTTGCTGTGTTTATTGAGAAGGTCCCGGTAGCAGGAGGAGGGATTTGCAGGATCTAGTAGCCACCCTGACACCTGTGGGTCCTGGATATGACAGCCTGCCACTGGAGAAAGAAGAAAGCTCTTTATGATATTGAGTAGTATTCAATATGCTGATGTAAGGAAAAACATTTTTGGAGATTAAAGCACATCTCTAAAAATTAGGGCTGTCAAAGTTAACGTGATAATAACGCGTTTACATTAATTCATTTTGACGCCACTAATGTCTTTAACGCATTAATGGAACTTGAGATTTTTAGGTTGTAGAGGGCTCATTTAAAAGCTGGAGTGAAGACACTATTATATGAAACTAGAAAACCTAAGGAATCCATTTCATACTAGCTTGTCGCAAAGGAAGTTAAATAACACTCTAAACTCAACAAACTGACATTGCCATTTTCAAAGGGGTCCCTTGACCTCTGACCTCAAGATATGTGAATGAAAATGGTTTCTATGGGTACCTACAAGGATCTCTTTAACAGACTATTATGATAATCACATACAGTTTGGGAAAAGTTATAGTCAAGTCAGCACACTGACAGCTGTTGGTCTGCAGTTTTATGCTAAATGCAGTGCCTGTGAGGGTTTCTGGATATATTTTTGTCATTGTTTTGTGTTGTTAATTGATTGACGAGTATTAAAAACTTGACAAATAAATATACCCTTTAAAGTACATTTTGAACAGCTAAAACGTGTGTTCAATTTGCGATTAACTATGGACAACCATGCAGTTAATTTCATCGATTGACAACCCTAGTAAAAATATAGACGTGCACATACAGTATTTGTATTGCTGCTGTGTACTGTAAATTTCTCCACAGTGGGACTAATAAAGGAATATCTTATCTTATCTTATCTTATTTGTTTATCTCTGTCTGTGTCCTCTTTCCTCTGTGAATGCAATCAACACAAGTCAAGCTTTCTACAGCTGCTGTTGTTTGTGAGGAATGGAACTACAAACTTTCCACTGTGTTGTGTTTTTGAAGGGTGTTGTATTTTCACACCATGTGTTTGCGCCTTGAATGTTTTGGCTGCTTTTGTTCACAAAACTCAATGAAATAAAGAAATACTGAGGAGAAACTAGACACTTTTAACAGTCACCTTTCAAGCCCAAGTGTTTGATACTCAGAGATACATTTTGGGTGGAGCACAGAGGATATGACCTTGATAAATGCTGGCGATGATGAATTTACAAAGTAGTGTTCTGAAGTATGAGTGAACGATAGGTACTATGATGTGTTTCTATGTATGTGCATTTACTGTACGTATGTGTGCTCTACCTTGTTTCCAGCTGAGGTCTCGCTGGTAAAACTGCAGAACTGTACGAAGCAAATCCTTGGCTTTATAGCACACCACCAGTTGAGATCTTGATAGTACCTGTAGCAGCATATCTCTATGGAACGAACACACACACACACACACACACACACCTATGTACCTCTGTTTTAAAATTAAAAATTAAAAACAACACAAAGCTTTTTTGATGGATGTAAAAGCACAAACTCACTCATCATCATATTCATTCTCACTTCACTTTCATTGAAAAAACTCCACACACACACACACACACACACACACACACACACACACACACACACACACACACACACACACACCTAGTAAAGAGCTCCTGGCTCTGGTGTGTGTGTTGCTGGGCCCATGCAGGTGTGTGCTCCAGTTTTAAGTAGACCAGACTGTCGTGCGGCCCGAGCGAGTCCTCTGGTGCGCTGCGGTCCTGGCTGTTCTTCATCAACACGAGGAGGCCACACACTGCTGGAGCGAGCTTCTTTATCCAGGATCAGAGAGGGGAAATTAACATTAACAAGCTGTTAATGAAGCAGTAAGCCACAAGAGTAAAGGGTTTACACTAATCTTAAAACAACTGGGATGGATACTTCCTTTACAGATGCAAAGGGAAACTGAAATGGTAAAATGAAATGATAAAACCGCTCAATGTATCTATCATGATGTCATGTCTCCCAAAAACTCAGCACTTGTCACGCAGCTCTGCTCACCTGTTCTGGGTCTAACTGAGTTGTTCCATCTCGGTACACCAAGGTAAGCACCAGCGCCTCGATCTCCTTCGTCTTCTCAAGCATTTGCATCTTCTCGACTGGGTTCATCTTCCCAGAATCCTTTACTCTGGGGTCAGATGTCAGGGTTGCAGCCAGACAGCCAGCTCTGGATCGACCATGGGGCTCATAACCATTAGCCTCCTCGTGGGACATCTTTGGCCCATTTATTCCCTGATTAGGCCCACTTTTGAGTGGTTTGCAGGTCACAGAAGATGGACTCTGTTTGGAAGCTCTCCTAGCTGAGTCACGATACCTTTCCTCCACCTTTCTCTGCCGGGTTTGCTTTGGGGCATATAGGTGTTTATGTACCCCTGAAACTCTCCCTGTTTCAGGTGAAGGGCTGGCTTCAGTCTTTGGTTCTGGGGTTTCAGAGATAGAGGTCTTGGGCTTGGCTCTCTTCAGCTCACTGACTCCTCCTTCCCCTTCCTTTACTTGACAGGAATGAGGTGTTGCCCATTTTGGAGGACGCTTGGTTAGGTAGATTTTAGGAGGGTCTGCATATTGGCACTGAAGTACTTCATGCTTCCTCTTTAAGGGGAAGGAGGGGATCAGGGGAGGATGACGTGAATGAGTTTGAGAAGTAAGTAGATGGCTGTTTTCCAGTTCCTTGCTTGATTTTGTGCCAGTTGAAGCCAAGTCCTGCACTGAGGAGGAATTTTGTCCAGCAGCAAAAGTGCTCGGTGAGGCCAGTACCCCACTTGAGCTGCTCCCTTTGACATTGCCATTAGCGGTCTGCGCACCAGAAAAGGTGAACAGTGTGCAGACAGAGAGGATGGGAGAAGCAAGAATAGATTTAGATGGTCTTATTCTGCAACATCAAGTGAAGTTTTGTTACATAGAAAACCAAAATCAGTATCAAATGTTCTAGTTGCACATAAACACAGAGAAGAGTGCATACCATCTAATTATTCATGTTTAGATCTAGGAGGATAATGCAAAATTTGTGAAAGAGAATCAGAGAAATTAAACGTTATTTTTGTATTGTTTCACAATGGCTGCGAATGCTCCCGGACGGTGAACTGGGGTCAGTGAACGCAGCACCGTGGCTGCTACAGTAGCTCTCCTGATGGTGAACTGTTGACTCAGTTGTCTGTTGTGGTCATATACTGCAGCTGTGCACCGCTGTATGTAACGGTTAATAATAGGCTAATGAGGGTCAGTTATCAGTTAAGAAAATGTTTTATACATTGTTTTTTAGGAAATTGTTTTATACAGCATAATACCTTTAACTGAATTAAAACGTATATTTTACATATAAGTGTGTTAACAGTTATCTGAAAAGGGAATTGAAATATATTTTGACAATAAACTAACTGATTTTTAAAAATTACGTCATTATTAAAAAAATATGTACTTAAGTATATATAGACAAGTGTTTTGTTAGTACACTCGAAAATAGTACACTTGAGTACACAAATCACAAGTACACTAACTTAAATTAAGTGCATTTTTTTAACTGGGCATCAGCACTGTGTCCCAGACAAACACACACAACCAAGACAGTGTCACTCACACTCTTTCAAACTTATTTATATTTCATGAAGAAAAAAAAGGCTTGTTTTGGCTGGATGGATATGAATATTTCACACAATCCCATTAGATTTGAAAGGGTTCAATGAACTAATCGAATAGATTACATTTGTGGGACATACTATATATGAATATATGCTGCGTGTATGTAAATTAATAAGTAATGTGTCACACATGGACTGTATATTAAGCCCTGTGAGAAGTGAAAAGAAATAATAAATATGGCTTGATTTGATAGAAAAATGTGCCAAATGTAAAATATTAGATTGACTCCCCATTGATCCCAGAGGCCAGTGGAGAAGCCGGACAGAAATTTGAGTCCTATCTCCCAAAAGCACACCCTCACCTCCCTGTAACCTTTCAAGCATCTTAAAAACATCTCCATTATTCATACCTGTAACTCCCATCTCTATTTATGCAAAAGCACTGAGCGCTTGTGTTCTTTGAAATCTAGGTAAGACTTGTTAAGTTGGGGATGTGGAAGTTTAAGGACGCACACGATTCTGTATGTCAGCAGTGGGCCTCGGTACGGAGGAATTCCTGTGATTCAGCTCCCTGAGGAGAGTCTTCCTCATTTCCCTGTAAACACAACCCGTTTTCTTGCTGACAAAGTCATGAACCCCCCCAGGGTGCTGTGCTACAGGATATAGATAGAAAACTGAGGCCGGCCATGGCCCGTAGCCCAGTACTGGGTGCAGGACAGTGTGAGGGAGTGAATGAGGAGAGAGAGAGAGAATGGATTGGTGTGTTTGCTGCTGATTGTAGCAATACAGTGCTCCTCCATCTTTCAGCCTCACCCACTTTTCTCCCCTCCCACTGCATCCTTTATCTTTCGCTCTTCACTATCCCTCCATCTCTCCACCTCCCTTTATAGTTCTTTCTCTTTGCTGATCTCTCTCCTTTCCTGCCAATATGTATCATGGATTACTTTGTCAGGACTTTTTTTTTTTTACTTTACAGCTCATTGGGGAGCTATCACTTGTCGGCGTGCTGCAATGCTGCTGATGGCACCCCGTCTCACCCAAGCCAGACTGACTTTGAAAGCAGCTTTTTAAATTTCAGGACTTTTTGGTGTGTTGCTGCTACACACACTGTTGCCTCTGCTTACAGGGATAACACAGTGGCAGACAGATGAAAACAGGGACTACCTGAATTAAAAGACAGGCAAACAAATCTTGGCAAGTGAGGTAAAGGACAAAATTAAAGAATTTCACTCTTCGTCTCATGTCCTCCTCCCATATTGCTGACTTTATGTATCTGAGGCAACATTGCTTTGTGTAAAGTTGTAAAGTATAGCTGTCATGTAACGCTGTTTGATAATATTTATGGGTGTCAATCGATTTAAGCGTGATTAATCACATTTTGTATCTGTTAAAAATGTACATTAAAAGGGAGATTTGTCAAGTATTTAAAACACAGGAGTGGGAAAATATGCTTTATGCAAATGTATGTATATATTTATAATTGGAAATCAATTAACAACAAAAAACAATGACAAAAATTGTTGTCACAAAAATGTGCTCAAATCATAACATGGCAGACTGCAGCCCAACAGGCAACAACAGCTGTCAGTGTGTCAGTGTGCTGACTTGACTACGACTCGCCCCAAACTGCATGTTATTATCATAAAGTGGGCATGTCTGTAAACCCAGAGATCCTGGATATCTTGAGATCAGAGGTCAAGGGACCCCTTTGAAAATGGCCATGACGGTTTTTCCTGGTCAAGGCTTAAGGTTTTTGGAGTGTTATTTAGCCTCCTTCTCGACTAGCTAGCTAAGACATGACTGGGTTCCTCAGATTTTCTACTTTCATATGATACCAGGATCTTAATGAGTTCATCTAATGTATTAAAAAAATAAGTGGCATTACAACAAATTTGTGTTAACGCATTATAATTGTGTTAATTTTGACAGTCCTAGTAATATTACAGACTTGCTCTACAGCGACTCACTTGTTTGTTGTCATGGTGCTGGCGGTTCCCAAGGAGACAGGGAGATCTGAACCCTGACCTTTTTTCCCTGCACTCCAAGGACAATGCTGGCATGGTACAACTTCCTCTACCCGAGTCCTCTAGAGGGGAGAAGGTAAACGCATTTCAATCAGATCATCACTTTTCTGACACATCCTTAATCAATGACCCCGCTCTGTTACGTAAGCATGTGTTTGACAAGGTCAGCCAACACAGTAAATCCTGGCTAAGATCACACATTATGACACAACCTCCAACTTGTTTGTGTGTGTGAGTGTTTGTAGATGTGAGTTGACTCAGCAGCTGAGACTCAAGCTACCTTCCTGCGGCTGTAATGTGAGTCGGCACACAACATCCCTCGTCAGTGCTGAGTGGCCTCAGCACTGCTCTGTCATCGCCACTTTCGACCAAAGAAAGATGACTGAAAGTCAACAGCAAGAGTTGACACAACGCTTTAGCTCCCACAGTGCTGTTCTGTCTAAACTAGCAACTGGCACCGAAAACAAGCCCTCACAATTTTAATTTGAGTTAGACAACTAAACTGAGAGTTGTTCACACTCTTGTTAAGGAAAAGTGTGTGACATTTAGGGGCTATTGGCAGAAATGGAATGAGGACCTATTATGCTTATTTTCAGGTGCATACTTGTCTTTTGGGTTTCCTCTAGAACATGTTTACATGCTTTAATGTTCCATGAAGCCTTTATTTTTCTCAAACCCGCTGTACCGCAGCATATATGGGGGCGGCAGTAGCTCAGTCTGTAGGGAGTTGGCTTGGGAACCGGAGGGTCACCGGTTCAAGTCCCGACATGGACCAAAAAAGTGAGTGTGAACTGGTAGCTGGAGAGGTGCCAGTTTACCTCTTGGGCACTGCCGAGGTGCCCCTGAGCAAGGCACCAAACCCCCAACTGCTCGGGGCGCTTGTCAGGAGCAGCCCCCTCACTCTGACACCTCTCCATTAATGCATGTATGTGTGTTTCAGGTCTGCATGTACCATGTATGAGTTTAACAGAGTGTAAACTGAATTTCCCCATTGTGGGACTAATAAAGGTAGATCTTCTATATATATATCTACATGTGGAGTTGGCTGCCATGTTGCTAAAGTAGCCTAGAATGGACAAACCAAACACCGGCTCTGGATAAGGCATTCACATTTTTGCTTCTGCTACCGTAGTTCTCCTACACTTAATTTTTTTAAATTTAAACTTCATTACATTTGTCATATACACACAGGTTCATACATGAACCTTGACCTCTGCATTTAACCCATCTTAATACTGTAGGAGCAGTGGCGCTTGGGGAGCAACCTGGGATTCAGTGTCTCACTTGAGGACACTTGGACATCCGGACAGCAGGAGACAGGGATCAAACCACCAACCCTCTACCCGCTGAGCTACAGCCGCCCTACACGCTTAGCATATGGGGGACGTTTCAGTTGGTTGCAATCTGCAACCTCGCCGCTCCCACACAATGCACCTTTAAAGTTGAAATGCTGTTTTGATATGTTTTCTGGTTCGATTACTTAATCTGGTCTTCATTAATATAATACAGCCCCAATACTCTGGTAAGCTGCATTTTAGTAATGACTTTAAGTCTATCTCCCCTTTAAATAGGTGGCATTTTGTGATTTAAAGAGACCCAAATGGCTTAGTAAATTCTTAGTGCAACGAGTTGACAATGAAAGTGTAGACTGTTGGTAGTGCAATTACTGCTGCAGTTAAATAACATAGAAAAGTATTCTAGCACACTCTAGTGGTGATTACTTGAGCTATATATTGGTCAAAAATGCATTACAGTGGTAAAAACATGACATGACTGTTTTTTGTTTAACTATTTTTCTCAGTTACTCTCTGGCTCTCTCAGTTACTCTCTGACTTTCCTAACATTTGACAATGATCCAGCCAAATGGAATATGAATACTCCAGATACAATTTCAAGAAACTATATTTATGCAAAACAGCATCATCAATCATGCACTTACCTGCAGATGTTCTCCCATTTTCACTGTCCACAGGTGGCAGCACAGCCTCATGTCTGTCTTCCTCCCTCTTTCCTGGCTCAGCGCCTCCTCCAGGTAACTCACTGACCTCTCGATAGTCTGTCTCACACTGGATTTCTTTTATTTGGACACCAGAACAATGGCGCTGCTCTGTTTCCATCTTATCTTCAGTGCCTGCGCTGTTCTCCCTGTGCACTTCCAACCCGACCTCCATCACAGCTATTCTTTCCTCCGTGGTTCTCTCCAGGTTATCACTAGTGGCGTCACCCAGGACTAATTTGGTGGGCTCACACTGCATCGGTGGTTTTTCTGTGCAGTGCTTCTCTGCTATTTCAGTCACGGTCTGACTAATATCCTGAGGGGTTTCAGCTTGGCAGTGACTCACTTTTTGTTCTCCAAGACATCCCACCGATACCACCTTATCCTCAATGCCAGGTGCATGTTCAACTTCTTTGATTTCAGGTGAATTTACTCTATACTCAGAGTCTTCTTTCTGCTCAGACTTTGTATTTTCAGAATAACAATGGAAGCTTTTGACCATATTACTTGTAAAGTTCAAATTTGCCTCAATGGCTCCCAAAAGTAGTCCATCCAATTCTTTAGTTGATCCTCTCATTTCATGTCCTCTGTCTGACATCTGTGCTGTACCCGCCTGCATCATATTTTGTGAACGCCCTATTTGCTGAGCCCCTTCCTCTGGGTGGTGATATAGTATGCCGCCATCTCCTCCTCCACCAATGACCTCTTCGGCGGGGTTGGATGGAGGAAGCTTTCGCTTTGCTTGGCCGTCTGAAGCTACTGTATGGTCAAGCTTCTTTCTGGGGATATGCCAGCTCTTTGCGTCTCTGTTTTCTTTCTCTGTCTCTTCACTTATTTTAAAGCAGGAAGAACCTCGGTGACAAGTCAAAGCAGACGTTGCTTTACGGGCTATAGGGTGCTCTGTTGTGGGGAGCAAAACTTCATCAGGATCCTCCTCGTCTGGAGAAAGATTGTAGGTGAAAGGTGGTCTGGTTTCTTCAGTGGCGCTTAGTGTAGAAGACAGAATATGTTATGTTTATAATGCACACTTTTAACTCACAAAACCAGCATCAAATCATTAATACATGCTAAACTTCAGACTGCTTTTCTTTCTGTTACCAAGAGTTATAAAAGTACCTTAAAGGGACAATGTCAAAGTGACAAAATATTCTCTCAACCCCTGAAAATGTATGAAATCAGGAAACACTCTCAAGCATATACATTACTACACTTAACTATGATATCCACCATAACATACTAACCCCATGTCCTTTGCTACTTACACTCTCCATGGTGTAGCTTGATGTTCACAAAGTCTCTCTGGTATTCGGAGGGACAGGGAGGTGCATCGGTCTCTAAGGGAGAAAGATGCTGCCGTCTCCTCATGCTGAGTGAATGATAGAGCTGGACCGGACTTGCAGACGGGGGGTTCAGAGTACTTTCGGTGGGAATAAATCTGTGAGCACTGATAATAGGCTTCAGTCTGGGACGTCTGCCCTTGGAGTGAGGAATCCCAGCAGGAGGAGGAACAGGAGAAGGCCGCGGATGACAGGGAGCAGTCTGGTGACTGTGAGTACTGATAGGAGGCCGAGGTCTGAGAGCTCTGCCACTGGTTGCGGTCGTCACGGTAAGAAGTGCCAAAAGAGGACACCTGGGGCCTGGAAAATAACATTGGCATTGTCTTTTACTTTTTATGTTTTACACTTAACATACAAAAAGGATTATAACATAGTATTGCATCACTATATAAAATCATGTCTCATTTATATACATTGCTTATAAGAGAACAGTTCAACCCCTGCAGTTACTTTAATTTGGTTTAAAATCCAGTGTGATATCCTTCTGCCTTTGTTTATACTAATATACTGCATTAAACTTACTGTCACTGTGTAGACCAAGATGCTTCTAGTGACGAGAGAAATAAAACATTAATGAAAAGGATGGTGAAAACACAAGTGCATGTTTTTTATATATGTGTGTATAGCTTCTACTTCACCTGACATACCGGTCTGAGTCTCTCTTTTTGCTCTCCTCCTGGCTCATGTTCCAGCTCCTCTGAGCCCACTGCTCCCTCTGGCTGCCATTATACGTCTCATCAACTACAGACACAACAAAGGAGAAAACCATAAACTCTCATTACAGATATCGAGTATTAAACCTTAATACAATGCCAAATTGGGCAGCAGAAAAATGCAGAAAATAGTCCGATCTGTAAATTCTACATCACATCCCGTTTTACACTGTATACAGTACATACTGTATGTATCCACAGAGTGGCACATTGTCTAATGCAAAGTATAAAATGCTGAAGAAAATAGGCTTGATAAATAAAGCACATAATTTGTCTGTCAAGCAATATTGCATGTCGTTGTGATTTATAAAGTAGGCATGTTCCGTCACAGGTTTTTTCTTGAGATACTGAACTCCACAACACCTACAAAAGGCTAAAAATAACAGAAAGTATCCGAGAGCAGTCAATCCAAAAGTCTGGGTCGTGTATTGTTCTGATAATTGTAGCCTACTTATAACGAGATAAGTTTTCACGTGTATATGTTTTCAGTAACGCGTGCATAAAACAAAGTTGTGATTGATTCAAAATGGATGGTTTAGCTATTCAAGATAATATAAGGTGATGCGGAAATGGCGGTAAAAAAATGGTCAGGAACGTCCATTTACACACAAATTTGCTCCTCTCATGATTTATACATAATGTCTGTTGTGAATTGGGTCCTGATGGTTTGTCATTTTTAAAAAAGTGGGTCCCCAGAAAAAAAGGTTTGGGAAACATTGTTCTAGGAAAACACTTGCCAAAAATATATTATCCAGCTCAATACTAATAACTACTGGTTTCAAAAATGCCAATCAAAATTTTGGTAGCAAACATTAAATACAAAGAGGTTAAAACTGGGAAACAGAAATGTTGTATCAATTAAGCAAATTGCATAAAACCAGTTAACTTGTGGCTTTTAATGAAGTGTTTTTTTTCTGTCATAATACAATATGTTGCAATAAGCTAAAGTAAGACATTCTACGCTTGGGTCCTGACTGACTTTGCCTGTGATTGTGGGAGTAGCTGTGGTGGCGTCTGGCTGCATTTAGACTCTGGGCCTGCAGAACAGCCAGGATCTTCTGAGCCTCCCGGGACAGAGGTCCTGAGTACAACCTGCTGTTAGACTGCTCCATCTCATCCCTGTCAGAATGACTGCTGCTCTTTCTAGCTGACGATAGCCGACTCTTCAACTGTCAATGGCCTAAACGGGACAAAGGGGAGAGTTAGGTCAGTTACACAGAAACCTGGTTTAAAGTGGCAAATCAGAAACACATCCCACCTTTCAGAAATAGACTTCAATACTCTCACTTTAAAAAAAAAAAAAAAAAAACCTCCATAAATATAACATGTTACTCTAATTATCCAGACAAAGGAAATGACATTTTAGAACACTAAACAAAAAAAATGTAATTATCTGATTAATTTAAAATTGTTTGAAATAAACACACTCAAATGAATCCCAATCTCCACTGCTCGTAAACAACCAAACTTTTTCCCAAGTGTCCAGGGCTTACTTGGTAAACCTCCTCCACTGAAAGGACAGTGTTCTCATCAGACATCTTCAAGCTTTACAACACAGGTTAACTCCCTCAGCACAGAAACTGCACATTGAGGTTATGCTGGCTATAAGCGCGCCTCATTCATTCCAGCCTGCTGCCTTCTCTTTGCATACACTTTGCTATCAAGATCTTCAACTACTATCTGCTGCAGCCAGTTGTCCAAGTGGAAGTAGATGTACAATTCCCTCTCCCGCCTGAGGAGGGCATTGTGTTCCAGCGCAATACATATTCTGTGGGAAAAACTGCTGATTTGGACTAGGGATAATCCAGGCACTACATGACTACATAAATCTGTTAATTTTTTGATTTTGTTCCAGGTAATCCAGCTGTTAAACCACTCCTACGTGCAACACTGTGAGAGAGTGAACCACAAAGCGCACAGTTTTTGTAGACGATGGTTTAAAGAGAAACTGTTTTATGCTCATTTTGGAAGTTGTAGTTTATGGTGCTGTTGAATTGTATTATTTCTTAAGTATTGCCCACCCCATTCATACCTACAAGGGTAGAATATCAGGACAATATATTAGAAAACACCACTCAGTCAGTATAACACAACACAATTCAAAAGCACCACAAAACCTCCAATGACCAGAGTTGAATCTACACCTCTCTAAAACAGCTTCAACATAATCTGAACATTATAACCTCCATCAAGGTAAAATTTATTGCAGGGTAATTGAATTAGACAGGATTAGTTTGAGTCCTGCCAAGACAGCTGATCTGGCGCTTCTTTCTCCAGGGATATGCCACAAAAACTACAGCTACAGGAAGTAAAAAATACTACAGGAAACCATTAAAGAAAAGGTGTAATGTAGGTTAAGGTAGAACTATAAAAAACATGTTTAAATTGTTTTAATGTGGGCTTTTAGACAAAATGGGCACTGTGCAGTTGCATTAAGTAGAAAATAAGATTGTGTCATCCTTGAATAAACTAACGTTGAGAAATGTATTGTCTTAAAGTCATTAACAATACTCAAGTTATGGTGGATGAACGGCTGTATTGCTAAATGATCACTTAAATCAGCATAAATAATTTGATAACATTAATTTATATTAATGAGTATTGTATAAGTTAACAGTTCAAGAAAGTGTTGTTACGATATGATGATATCCAATTCTCCTCTCACAAGATCACTATCATAGCAATATATCTTTCACCTCAAATTCTAACAAACACTTTTGGTGCAACTTAGACACATCATCAGTGATGTATCCTGGGTTCATTGGGGTTTTCGGGTCTCGCAACACCAGACACCCTTGCCCAGGCGACCCAGCCGGGGTGATCAAGTCCCGGCTTGTGTTTAAGTAGCATGTGTAGTCCATGGATCTCCCCACTTGATCCACAGCCATCTTGACGCCTTTTCTGCTGCGTCATTGATGTTTTTGATGGCTCTTCTGTTGTGCAGTCCCTTCACTCCCAGCATCTTGAGTGCCCTGATGAATCCTCTGCCTCCGACCTCCATGGGGTTGCATCGTGTTGGGGCTGGGATTGGCTCCAGTCCCCCCTAACGGGATAAGCGGTTGACAATGGATGGAGATCCCTGTGCTGATGACCTCTGCAATGACCTGCAGCACTTGGTCATGGTGCCAGCAACATCCAATCCCATATAAAATACCAGAAAAATATTTTTTTTTAATCACAAGCAACAATAAAGTAACATTAGCTAACATTAATTTACAGATGCCTCTGAATCTTTATTATAACTTAAGCTGCAGTCTTTAAACTTATCTAATGTTATAACAGCACTAACAGTCAGTGTTTTTTTAAATAAACACTGGTGTAAGGTATTAATCATAACCAATATTATTTGAGCTGAAAAGGGAACAGAAACAGGGCAAATATTCCCTTCTGTCTCACAGTGCAGGTATCCCTCTGTCCTCTTGTTTATAGCATACAATCTAATCCGTCACAACAGCTAACTTGTTAGCTAGCTTAATAGCTAATGTTACCGCTAAACATTTGCAGTGCACTTGCCACTTAATAGACAGAAAGTATGTATTTCTATTGAGTTGAAAGCTATTTTTTTCATATATTATCTTACCAAGTTTGTAAACAAACTATAACTCCATTACTTACGGTTCTCTTCGGATACTCCCGTTTATTAGCATCCCGTTATCTAAACGCGCCAAACGCCAAACTGACTGCACGTCGATTAAAAGACCGGGCAGACCACACTAATCAAGCACTGATCTCCTTCCCTGATCGATTAGGCAGCCTGAACAGAGTATAAAGCAGAGAGCTGTGTTTTTCATGTTTTGTTCTTTTAACAACACCCGCCATTTCAACAGAAAACGCTTACTACATTTATATTTTATAGTTCAATGCAGGCCATTTTATTTTAATTTGTATAGCACTTAGTAGGCAGACATTACTGACACCCAGCAGTCGCTATCAGTCCAAAATGGCGGACGCTGATATTGCAAAGGAATTAACAACTGATTTTCACTTCTTGGTAATGTACTTCTTTAGTCTTAAGAAAATCCCAAGAATCCACTTGGGTGCTTATTATTTCTTTTCAGTGTTATTATTTGTTCAAACATATGATCACATGTTTAAATATCTGTCGAGTGCAGTAGTAGCCATTTAATAAGTAAAGGTTGTTCATTAGTGCTTGTTGACAGGGAGGACAGCTTACCTGCTGTTTCTGTAACATTCCTGAGGGTGGCAGCAAAGGGCCATTTATAAATCAATATGGGCACTTACAGTATGGGATTATGATTAATCTTTTCTGTTATAAGAAATCCATTCCAGTTTTGGTATAACTAGACATTGCTATTATAAATTGATATTGAAAAGACAGTCATTTTAATTTATTTTTGGTCATTTGCAAGTTTATTTTAAGAAGAAGATATCGATATGAGTCATAATATAAAGACTGCAGGTTTTCCATGCCGTCTTGGATAATAGTGTGCATGCTATAAGGTCTGTGGGGCTTGTCAAATGCATTCTTGGAAATCCTAATTTTAATCAGCACTGAAAGCAGATTTTTCCATCAGTTATGAGTCATCTTAACTTGCAAAAGAAGCATTTTTCTGAAAATGGTAAAACCTGATATTTTAAATATTAACGGGTGATAGAGGTGAAAGGGAGGAGACAGAGTTATGAAATGGAAAAGAAAGACATTGAATCTGTAGCACAAATGACCCTTAAGTAATAAAGTGTAATTAAATTCATGACAACCGATTTTATTAAATCCACCTTTTCGAACACAACATACAAAGAATGTTAGTCAGGAGCAAAATCAATGCCTCATATGTTTGGGTCTTTGCAGGTTGGTCGGTGGGACTTTATCATGCAAATGTTCTCAGTTTGTCACGCAGTTTATTTTCATCAGCACCAACGACATCAGTCACCTGAGACAGTAGAGAAGGATGGTTAAAAACAGCTTTAATTAAAAAAAAATACACAATAAAAAAGGGTTTCATTCATTCAGATAAAAGCATTATTATTCTTATGTCAAAGCCAGGTTTGGTCCACTCATGAATTTCATTTGTGCACAAAAAAATAATTATTAAATAAGAGGAATTTGCTGAAGTTCTCTTAAGCTCTCGTATGAGGCACAGAATCTGGCTCACTGTTTGCATCCTCAGCGGGAAAAGCAGAAAAGCTCTGATGAAATGAGTGTTGCGCTACACAGGCAAAGTTAGTGATTTGCTTGTGAAGAAAGTGCAGTTATCAGCTTAAGAGGCAGATATTTCCTTCCGGAGTAGGTGGAGAGGAAATCTGAGCTGAAAGGGTGTGAATATTTGACTGAAATTCAGTTGGCCAGAAGAACAGCTCTAAGTGAATGATAATGTTGCTCTATATCTGCTGGATGTGTAAATGAACAACTCCTTGCTAACATATTACAGCTTTTTAAAAGATGATGATGTGTCAATGTTTCTGTCTTTGCTGTATATTTTAAGGCTTACCTTTTTTCCGTCCCGGAAAAAAATGAATGTGGGCATGGCACTGACACCGTACTTTTCAGCTATCTCCTGAAAAGAGCAAAAAGGGATCAGTATTTCAGCTTCTATTTGCAGGTATTTACATGTTGATCTGTTGCACAAATTAAAAGATAGCACCTTTTCTTTTCTTTCTGTCTGTTAGTAGGCGTCCTCCAAAAGTCTACGATGTATTTGAATGAATTTGAAGAAACTGTAAACTCACCATATTTTCACATCAAACTTGGTGGAATTAGAGTCAAGTCTGACCAAAGCACATTGGTGATTGTTTGAAAGAGTAAGGACAATGGTTTAGGTGAGTTTTACTTTGTCCAGTTTGATCCACTATGTACAGCTGATGTCAACATAAACAAAAATACACATGGATGACGGCGCAAGCTAAACGGAGAGGGTGGGGCAATCGTACACCGGCACCTTGACAGAGGTTTGCGCTCTCCAAGTGCCGTTCTGGTTTGTTTGGGGTGGGGTAACGTGTGAAGTATGTGTATTTTCACATCAGATTCTGTGACATAAGGGTTTAGTTCAACCAAACCAGAGCTGCTGATTGTTGGAAGACTAACGACGACGGTGGTGAGTTTTATGACCTCTGCCAAGGAGGTTATGTTCTGATCGCCGCTGGCTGGCAGTGGATCAGTGATGGTCTGGGGAGGCATAACCTTGGAGGGTCGCACAGACCTCCACCTCATAACCAACAGTACTCTGACCGCTGTTAGGTACCGGGATGAACTCCTCAGAGTGACTGTAAGACCTTATGTTGGTGCAGCAGGCCCTGGGTTCTTCCTAGTGCAGCACAATGCCCGGCCTCAAGTGGCCGGAGAGTCTAGGCAGTTGCTGGATATGACGAAGGCATTGATGCCATTGACTGGCCCTCATCTTTCCTTGACCCAAATTCAATTGAGCACCTAAAGGACGTTATGTATCAGTGAAGCCAAAGCCACCAAGTACCGCCACACACTTTCCCAGATATCCTAAAAGAAGCTCATTTTGAAACATACCTATATAATAGGTTATGTACAACAACTAGAGGACTAACATCTGCTATATGTGAGATAGAATTAATGGCAATGACTATGACAAAACATCTACAAGAGGAAAATGGGAAACAGATTTAGGCGACACCTATGAAGAGGACTGGCAATGTCCATTAGGGCAGGCAACACACTGTATTATTTTCCACAAATCATAGGCAAATTCAATTTAATATAACTCATCTTTTAAAAATCTTTTAAAATATGTAGAATCTATGATTAGATTTAGTTCATTAATGTGTATTTTACATGTATACTGTATGTATATAAGAGAACTTGTGGTGCATTCATTCTGTATGTGCATATTAATATGCAGGTGTTTTGTTTGTTTTCTGCTTTTGCTGCTGTTTCTAATTTTTTTGTTTGTTTAATATATCATTATTATTTTACTTGAATGCTGAAGTACATTTCCATGTATTTTTTCCATATTCCTTTACTTTCATTTTTCTTCCCTACACAAATGGAAAGATTTACAATCACTGTAAATGATTGTAAATGCAGTGTAAATCAAGTTATGTTTTCAATCAAACAAAATCTTTACCAAAATAATAATAATAATAATAATAAAAAACAGGAAAAAAACACTTACACTAGCCTTATCCACGTCCACTTTCACGAAAGTCACGTTGGGCCACTCATTCGCCATTGCCTGCAAGAGTCGATCAATGAGCATTCATGACTGTACATGGCGTCTGCTGCCATGTGATCATAAGAAAATACTTGTGGATTTCCAAACCTGATATAAAATAAGTCTAGAAGAAAAGCTGTCAACAATCTTTATTCTTGTATTTATTAAGTTATGGCAGCCATCCCATTTTCCAGTTAAGCAGCTACTTGAGGTTGGAACAGCTTGAAAACCGGTTTCCAGAACAAGAGATGTTGTCCTCGAGCAACATGCGTCCCTCAGTAAAGGGCTCCCTTAAACAAATAGACTAAATACATTTGTTTCACAAAGGCTGCAACTACTGTGTCAAAATATCAAATACCTCATATCTACAGACTTATGAAAGTGGCCATCACTGTCACAAGAACATTTCATTGATTTGAAATGATTCCAGTTTAGAAAGGATGAATAAAATCAAGTTTTATCTTTCTCTTAAAAGAAATTCAAAAACATTATCTTACTATGGTTATCCCTTTCCAGCCATTCAAAAATCATTCAACTATGGTTTTGACAAGACTTGAGTGCCAACATCATCCACTTACTTCAAATTTTGGGGAAATCATTCTACATGGGCCACACCAGGTGGCGGTGAAATCCACAACCACCAGCTTCTTTGCAGCCAGGAGCTTCTCGAATTCGTCCTACAGAAAATGAAAAACAGATAATAACATTTGTAGCTTGTTTTTATGAAGCTGTGATTTATTAACTAACCTGAACTCACATATTGCAGCTTTTATTTGGAAAGTAACATTGTTGATATTCAATTTGCTTTGACATGTTCATGTGGGACTTAACTGACAGATCATTTCCCTATGGGGATTAATAAAAGTTCATCTTGTCTTATGTCGATGGGACTTTAACTGCATCTACAGTCCCCTCTAAAGCTACTGGAACAGTGAGGCCAACTCCTTTATTTCTGCTGTACACTGAAAACATTTGGGTTGACTTCAAAAGATGAATATGAGACAAGAGATCAGTATCTCAGCTTCTATTTCTAGGTATTTTCTGTGAATGGTGGATTGTGATTCCTTCACTCCTGCCCTGTGGAGGTTGTTGGTGATGTTAAGGTTTTTCTTTACAGGTTTCACAATATTTCTGTCATCAACTGCTGATAATTTCCTTGGTCTACCGGTTTGACGTCTGTTGCTCAGCACACCAGTGGTTTCTTCCTTCTTCAGGATGTTCCAACTGGTTGTACTGGCTATGGCCAATGCTTGTGCGGTTGCTCTGATTGAATTTCTATCTTTTCTCAGCTTTTCTCCCATAGACAGTTCTCTGGTTCCACCTTCTTAACTATAAATGCAGTCTGCAGGCAAAACCTAAAGCTGAAACTGAGAGCAGACATTCAGCGCTATTTATTGTTTGTATAATCAATGTAATAGGACACACGGGCAGCAAAAACACCAGTCAGTCGCATGTTCCAATAATTTTGCTCACTTGAAAAATGGATGGGTTCAAACAAAAAGGTGCTATCTTCTAAGTTGTGCAACAGATCTAGATGTAAAAACCAGGAAACAGAAGCTGAAATACTGATCTCTTGTCTCATATTCAGCTTTAGCTGTCAGACCCAAATGTTTTCAGTGTACAACAGAAATAAAGGAATTGGCTGCTCCAACAGTTTTGAAGGGGACTATATATATATATATTTTTTAAGATGATCATAGTTTTGGGTCTCAATCTAAAAAGTAATATGTTCCTCTGCTGACAGAGGGGGCTCAACATGAATACCACCCTACAATTCGTAAGCGCAGAAAATGCAGGCCTGCTACATTCTTCTACTAGGAGTAGGCTACAGCATTAGGAAAGTCCCACAGACAAGCAACAAAGACTCTCCAAGGTAAACATGCAGAATCCTGTCTGTGCTTTGGAGAGCAGAGTGGGTGGAAGCTGGTGGAACAGGCTCTTCAGGTATCTGTCTGAAAGCCTGAAGTACTCCTGTCAAAAGCAGGTCAGCAGCACAATGTGCTCAGACCTTTCACTCAATTAAAAGCAGTAATGCCACAGAGTCCAAATACTCTGTGAATAGTCCTGATGCCAAAGTATCAAAAGTACTAATTTTGCGGAACTTTTTGCACTTGTGTTGCACTGTATTTCCTACAAGATCTTCACGTTTTCCCCCCTACATGTGTAGACCTGCCCACTGTTGGGCCAAGTGCGGGATCGAGTTTGATTTTTAAGTACTTAAGTTCAGGGGTATCATCTCCCATTCTGCCTCGCTTTTAATTTGCCTTTCTTTTCAGAATCAGCAGCTGCCCGTAAACTTTCTCTGCCCAGTGTTTATTTTCATCTCGTTACAAGTCTGCTGAATTTTTCAAACTAAATACCAGAGGAGCCGATTGGTGATGAACCCGACCCGCGGTGGTTGCGCATTAAATATTACAAGGAGAAACAGAAAGATTGAGTCATGAGAGCAGTTCACTGGGTCCCTGGAAGCACCACACCATCGCCCGCTGGTAAGCTTAAAACATCCACTAATGTAAACGATAAAAGCTGCCAAATCAAAAACATACAACATACCAAACTTTCAATGTATTTCATGATGGCTCCTGTGAACGCGGCTCAGGGCGAATGACGAGTGGCTCAACGAATGCAAATACCTTTTCCTGTGAACGCAACGCCTTTTTAAGTTACTCAACCGCATGCCTTACGACACCGGAAGTTAATGTGCTTTAAAATAAAAGTCGTTGCCATTGTTATCCCGCGTCGAAGCGATGGGTGCTGTCCCTGATGAAATGCGATTTAACAACATTTTTATTTTCTACACATTTCACTATTTATATATTATTTGTTTTAATTATGTACTACGTATTGCAACGCTTTCGCTAATGGAGACGTTTATTTTGAAGGTTGTCAGCAGCTTAACATTTTCGTCATTTTTGTTGCTTTACGTTCAAGATGGTCTGACGCTGTTGGGTGTTGACATTTTTTTAAATTCATCAGCCCAACGAAAGACAACTTGAATACACTAAAGGAACATTTTATATTATTTTTGAAGTGGTTTGTGTGTTTTGTAATCAGTAGGCAGTTAATTTTTGGCATCATTGATCAAGAACTCAGCATATTGTAATTCAAGCTGTGTTTTCAGGCTTTCAAAAAAATCTAGCCTGTGATGGGGGACTTTGACCAATCACAGGTCATTTCAGAGAGAGCGTTCCTATTCAACGCTCCAATTGGCTGCGCTCCCACTGGTGGGCGGTGTTTGGTATTTCCTCAGCATGTTCTCAACATGGCTGCCGGGTCCCAAACTTTCTCATTTTACAGCTAAACCGTGCACTACAGGACGATTCTGAAAACACTTGAGGGGAGAAATTGGCATTATAGTGACAGAATATATTCGATAAGTGCTGCTTAGTTTGACCGTTTGGAAACACTGTATGTAAAAGTGCTGCATTCAAAATTTTACTGAACTAAATACAAACTTTAAGCATATTTTGATGCTATTAAGTATCAAAAGTTAAAAAAAAATAAAATTTTGCAGAATGTAACTGCTTTTAATGGGGTGTGTCAATATCATGTGAGTTACACCACTTTTGCACTAAAATATTTTTATAGAAGAATCTATTTCATATGTGGGAGATATAAGATTGATATTCATCCCATAGGGGCAAAGTCAGACTGGCCATCGGGAGAACCTGGAGCTATCCCAGGTTGCTGGTTGGCTGATGCAATGTAAAATAAACATAAAAATAACTAAGTACTGTGCTAAATATTACATCTGTTAGCCTTTCCCATCTCTCTTAAGAGATGACATTGGGAGAAATCTTGAGGAAGTGCAAGGTTAACAAACAGAAAGAAAAAAAAAACGGTGCTGAAAAACTGTGAGCTTGAAGTCCCTTCAGGCGGATGCAGCCATAGACTGAATAAAAGAAATAGTTCAAGTGCCTTAAACTTGCATTCTTTCTAATATCCAGCAGGAGGCGACTCCTCTGGTTATAAAAAAGATGTCTGATTTTATAGAAGTCTATGAGAAAATGAGCCTACTTCTCACTTGATTTATTACCTCAGTAAACATGAGTTTATGGTCTCAATCGCTCGTTTCAAGTCTTCTTCAATGCAGCATGATGTTCATTTAGTAAACTATGGTCCTATTTAGAGTCAAACAGACAATATAAAGCTGGGTATACTTTAAGGAGTTGCTACAGTCTTGTCAGTTTATGGTACGTTGTGAATTCAATTAATTGTAAATATATAAGTTGTTTATCTGACAAAGGCCATTAAATACAGCGCTAAGATATAACAAAACAATGATGCAGTTGTGCCGGACGTCATATTTAATAGCCACCTTAAAGTGGCGGCTCCAAGGCTAGGATGTCTCCTTAAAAGCTTGTTGCCTCGACTCCTCTCTCCTTAGGTCTCCTCCTCCTCTGGGCGAGGAAAGGAATCAAGGAGACATTAGCATAATGAGAAAAGGATCCTGAGCACTTACAAAGCTCTACACTCCACAGAAAAGTAATCTAGCACACTCTAGTGGTGATTTGTTGAACTACATATTAGTCAAAATTCATCAGTGTTATAAAGACGACACACTATAAACTTAAGGGTTTTTTTTTTTTTTTTTTTTTTTTACCATTTCCTGAAATTTTCTAAAACTAATTTCTACCATCTCAGCCCTTCAGTTAGTCTCCAGCAGAGAAGTATTACATTTCATAACTGGGAAACTAATGACGACGATCCAGGAAAATGAAATGTAAATACTCCAGATACAATTTCAAGATAATCACATTATAGAAACTCTAATTATGTAAAACAGCATCACCAGCCATGCACTAACCTGTTAGATCAACTCCAGTTTTCACAAGTCTGGTCGAGCTTCTTTCTGTGTATATGCCAGCTCTGTGTCTTTGTTTTCTTTCTGCGCCACTGACGTGTCATCAAGTCTCTTCATTTATTATAAAGCAGGAAGAAACCCAGTGACAAGATAAATCAGTGTGCGCTTTATGGGGAACAAAGTACATCAGGATCCTCCTTGCAGCTGAAAGGTGGTGTGATTTCTTCAGTGGAGCTATGAGAGTAGAAAACAGAGTAGGCCAAATTTATAATGCATTCTTTTTACTCAAAAAAACAGCAACAGAAGCTGATTAATACATGTTAAACTTCAAAGTATTCTCTTTACCCCTGAAAATTTCTGAATACATGAAATACTCCAAGAATGTAATATGCATATACATTAATACACCTAACTATGATATCAACCATAAACCTATTTCCTTTGCTACTTACATTCTCCCTGGTGTAGCTTGATGTTCACAAAGTCTCTCTGGTATTTGGAGGGACAGGGAGGTGCATAGGTCTCTATGGGAGAAAGATGCTGTCGTCTCATGCTGAGTGAATGATAGAACCAGACTGGACTGGCAGACGGGGGGTTCGGAGTACTTTCTGTGGGAATAAATCTGCGAGCACCGATAACAGGCTTCAGTCTGAGATGTCTGCCTTTGGAGTGAGGAATCCCAGCAGGAGGCCGTGGATGGCAGGGAGCAGCCTGGTGTTTGTGACTACTGATAGGAGGCAGAGGTCTGAGAACTCAGATAAGGGGGCGTCATGGTAAGAAGTGGAAAAGGCAAACATTGGCGAAGGGATTTCTCCTCCAAGAAAACCAGTCTGTCCTTGCAATTCTACATCACTTGTTTACAGTACGTGGTACATTTTCTAATGCAAAGGATTTAATGCCGTAGAAACCAGGATTGATAATTAAAGCAAATGCTTTCTCTATTAAGCAATACTGACCATTTTTGAGATGATATATATTAATATGAATATTAATTACAAAGAGGTAAAAACGCTGAAACTTGGAAAAACATTTGACAACTAATTAAGCAAATTACAAGAAACCAGATTTGACTTTGCCTGTGAATGTGGGAGCAGTTGTGGTGGCGTCTGGCTGCATGTAGACTCTGGGCCTGCAGAACAGCCACAATCCTCTGAGCTTCCGGGGACAGAGGTCCTGAGTACAATCTGCTGCTAGACTGCTTCGTCTCCTCCCTGTCGGAATGACTTCTACTCTCTATCTAGCCTGACGATATCTGACTCTTCAATGGCCTAAACGGGACAAAGGGGAGAGCTAGGTCAGTTACACACAACCCTGGCATCTCAGAAACACATCCAACCCTTCAGACCTCAATACTCGAATTAAAAAACTTTTCCCTAATCAACATCCATTAAGATAATATGTTACTTTATTTATCCAGAAAAAGGAAACAAGGACATTTTAGAACGCAACAAGACAAAAAATGTAATTATCTGATTAGTTTATGTAAAAGTTGTTTGAAATAAACACACTCAGATGAATCCCAATCATCGCTGCCACATGCAACCAAACTTTTTCCCAAATTGACAGATGTCCCAAAGATGTTAACTCAAAGGATTGATCTCCGTCTCCTGCACAAACCGAGTGAAGGTGCAGATTTTTTGAGGCAGTTCATACTTAGCTTACTTAGTAAACCTCCTCCACTGCAAGCACAGTGTTCTCATCACATATTTTCAAGCTTTACAACACAGATTAACTCCCTCAGCACAGAAACTACACATTGAGGTTGTGCTGGCTATAAGCACTCCTCATTCATTCTGGTAGGCTTCACCGCTGCCCCCTCTTCGCAGCCACTTTTCCCTCCAGCTCTTCCACTACTTTCTGCAGCAGTCGGGCATCCAAGTGGAAGTAGATGTACAATTCCCTCTCCCGCCTGAGGAGGGCATTGCGCTCCAGCTGAAAACGCTTGGCTTTAACCTCTCCCATTATTTCTTGCATCAAGTGCTGCAAACTTTTCAGTTGAGACTCTGCTTCCACAAGCTTCACCGTCAACTCCTGTAGAGACAAAAAAAAAAAAAACAGGGATGAGAAATAAACAAAAAAATAAACAGCAACATGCTAAGTGAGCACAAATGAATCAGTCAAACATAACTAGTTGCAAATAAGGTAATTTAATTCAACAAGATACGTGTCAAAAAGACAGTACAACACAACACTGATAATACATTTTGGAGAGCCATTGATCATGCAGTGCTTTTATACCAATTATGCGTGTCCGCAAAGCTCTCAACATGGTGACGGCCGAGTCGGCGGCCTGCAGCTAACGGTGCCAACAGTGCAATCAACCACAACAGTGCCAACAGTGTTTATCTGAGGGGGAACCGAAGGATGGGTGCTACGCTTCCGTGACCGGTGGTGTTTTCAGCTCTACCTGCCATACGAGCACAGTGTAGAGCGGCAGCTATGAGCTAGCCAGTAAGGCACATTTACATGCACTATAAGGCATGTGCAGCACGCTCGGCAATGCCAACAAGGCGCAAATGATCGAATTACAACACAGACAGAAGGAGAGCGACTTCATTCTCTGCTCAGGTAGACATTACTCCACCATATCTTTACATAGAAAATGGCTGTTTGCTGCTATATTAATCTGAATCCTGTATAGAGAACCTTTAAGTACTTGACATTGTGATATATGAGAAAAATGTGCAAAAGAAAAAAAAAGGTATTGTGTAACCAGCTTCCCTCACCATGAGTGACAAGTAATTTAAAATTCAACTGACTCACATTAAGGAGTGCTTCTGAAATGCACTCTGTACAGTTGACCAAGATGACTGTGCATAAAATAAAAGGAAACAAACCCACCTGTGCATTGGGACAGAGCAGCTCCTGGTCACTAATGGCCGTTGGACGTACCTGCGGCCCTAAGACCAGCTGCTGGAGCTCTGTGTACATTGCCCTGTGGAGCGCCTCACAGTCCCCATAAAGACGAGCAGCCGTGTAGTACTGCTCACGGCCAGCACCAGCTAGAGCATCTCGGGTCACCTGGAGGTTGCCTGCGAGGTCACGAGCAGCGTGGTCCAATGCTTCATACGTCCGAAAAGGCTCAGATCGACCGTGGCCTGAATCATGGTCAAGGATCTGGAGCAGCCTAAGGAAAGAGTTGTATCCAACATTGAATTACATTATGAGGTGAGACAGCCTGCATTTAAAGGACAGAGAATGTTATGGGCACAAAGCACCCAACATTGCACCACAGTATTGCTAAGGAGGTGAATAATCTTTATTCAGGTCTACAAATAGTCCCCTTAACAGCCACTAGAGTGCAGTGGATGAATGAAACACTTAATAAATTTGCAGGAATAATTTGGCCATTCTGATGTTTTACTTTTCTTATGCCTTACCCGTATAGACAACAAGGATAAATCATTAGTATTCAATAAGCTATACTTTGAAATTTGTAATATAAATGCTTCTAAAAGGCTGAAAACAAGGGAAAAACTCATTTTGGCAAGCTGTAAACAGTTTCAGCTCTAAAACAGGTCTACTGCACATACAGCTTAGGGATGCACCGATAACGATACTAGATTGGATATCAGGTCGATACTGACTCGTAGCTGGATCGGGAATCTCTGACAATGGAGTCAATCTATTAAAATTCAATTCTATGTTTATGTTCTACATACCTTATAGATTGGAATTACAATTGCTGGGGAAGTTTTTTTAATTCAAATTTTTATTTGGTATTTGAGTTACAGCACGTCATGATGACAAAATTTTCATTTCTCCCCCCTTCTGTCCATTGTGGCAGTAATGTCCCATAGAATCAAAACATTGTCCAAACAGATTCAACACTGGTGGTGACATATTTAGAAATGAACTTAAAGAAAATTAGACATCTTCTGTACATCCACGTTCCATTTTTGCAGAAATATCCACATCTCTCCATACCTATTGACATATGCATATAAAAATAATTGAATGGGTGTATAAATAAAACATAAAAACGTGACTTAAATTATAATTATCCCTTTTCAAATCAAGTGGAGTCTTCTATCTGAATGCTTATTTTAGTTTTCCAAGAGTGCTCCACATCACCCACGTATGTGATGCATTGGAAATAATAGTATGGGGGGAAAAGTAAGTGCATAGGTGCTAAGGTAAAGAACTTAATAAAAGAACAGTGAACTTTATAATAACTGAATTAGAGTACCGGTAGCTCTACAAGAATTTAAAAGTATAAAAGGATAAAAAGTGCAGTAGTTTAATCAGTCAAGTCCATTTATAGCCAGATGAGATTGAAGGAACATAACTAATCCAGGGTGTCTAAAAATGTTTAAACTTCTTTTGTTCCAGTCATAGAATAAATGAGTTTTTCCATCCAATATCATGTATTACAGCAATCCAGCCCTCAGCTGGATCACTGACAGCCACTTTCTTGTGAGCTTTCTTGCTAGCAATCAGTAAAATCTTGAACGTGTATTTATTAGACAGACCCTTGATGGCCTCAGGTCTAAGACCAGGTACAAGGTTATAAAATTAAATGCAACTGACACTTTAAGTACTTTTTCCATTATGTTCTTAATTTGAGTCCAATAATTCAGGGGCAATGGGCAGTGCCAAAATACATAATAGTTTGCCTTCTTTTCCCCACAAGATCTCCAACAAGTGATATTTGTATTTAAGATGACATTTTGTGCAGGTGTTTTAAAGTATCGAATTATATTTTTCCACCCAAATTCTCTCCAGGACAGGGTTGAAGTAGTTTTCCACTGTTGTTTATTCAGCTTTTTCCATTTTCAGGTTGTGGTGTAAAATTTCTTTGCTTTTCCCATTTTGCTGCTGTTGAAGTTTTAACTAATTTATTGCTGCATTAACAAGGTTTACAACACGATTTATTATTTTAAAAATGAAGTACAGTTCAGTAAATGTATATACTGTATGTATTTATTTGTCACTTTTTTTTACAATGTTAAGAAAAGGAGTCAAAGCGAGTTAAGTCCAGCCTGATGTTTCCTTAAGCACAAAAGACTGATCCCAGTCACATCTACACAGTGAGGCATTCCGCTTATTAATTAAACACTGATATCGCATCGGTACTTGGTAATGGCCGCTACCCAAAGCCCAGGTATCAGTATCAGGACACATAAAGTCAGATCAGTGCATCCAAGCTGGAGTCTTCTTACCTGCTGAAGGCTGCATCTTTGCAGCTGATGATAGGGTTGGGTCTGGGGTTGATAGCCAGGTCAGGGTGTGCCAGGGACTCAATTCTGAGGGCTGCTGCTTCACCTTCCTTAACCAGTCTGCTATTAACTTCTCCCAGCTCTTTAAGACACGTCCTCCACCTCCTCAACTCCATCTCCTGACCAAGGAGCACCAGGTCAAACGAAGCCTTCTGGCGGAGTAGGCAGTCTCGTACCTAACAGAAAATATGTACATTTCATTTTACAATTGCTGCTGATTCTCATTTCTACATTGTCTTACAATGATAGGTATGTGGTGGGTTCATGTGTTAAGTATAATTCTGACAAGGCTTAAAGCTGATGATGGACAGGGATAAAACCATGACTTTTATTTGTAAATAATTCTGAAAAATTTAGATCTACTCAGTAAAAAAAAAGGTCACTAGTAAACAAGAGGACAAAGTTATAACATTATTATGTTTGTGAGCACCTTGTATCTCATTAAAATATTAGCAAGAAATATGAATATTAGTAGCTCAATGAGGAGTGACTGATGATGGCTAATGCAGACCCACACGAAATGCATGATTTACAGAACAATCAAGGGTGAAATGGGTGATATCACCAACTAACCTGATCCTGTCTGGAGGTGTAGTAGTCCTGCCTGGCTATTTGCAGAGCCAGGTCTCCCCTCACTACTGGCACATTAAGCAACCTGGCTGACTCTCTAAGGGCAGCGGGTACTGGTCCATGGAGCAGAGCCTCCAGCTCAGCCTCCACTGCCTGCAGCTCCTTCCTGGACACAACCTCACGAACATGCAGTGAGGAGGACATGGAGATGCTCTGGTAAAGAAAAGAGATAACTATGAAGGACAGCTTGAGACAGGAAGCAAAAACAGTAACAAATAAACACACTATGAGAACTGTGATGCTGTTTGCAGGAGATAATAAAACACAATATATGTCTGCTTGTTTTACCTTGGTATGAGAAGAATTCTCAGAAAGCCAGTCCAGTCCAGCCTTGACGCTCTTCTCCTCTGCCATGGCCTGCATTAGTTGGTGCTGGGCCACAATATGGGACCACTGAAGTCTGGCCATCTCTGTCCTTCTGCGCTCCACCACTCTCCCCTCCCTCTCAACCTCTTCGTCCTCTCTATCCTCACTAGAACTGAGGTCAAGGACCTGGAAGCGCTCAGAGCAAGAAGTCTCAACAATGTCAGAGATACCTTGGAAGAAATGCTTCTGAGTGAAGGCAGCCAGTGTTTTGGTGTTGACTTCCTCCTGGTGCAAGTAGGGGTCCAAAGGCAGCCGAGAGAGGAGCACAGCGGGGCTTTCAGAGATAGAAGGGTTTGATGGTGCCATAGGTTCTCCTTTTCCTTTTTGCTTAACCTCTGGCTGAACTGGGAGATATGAAGCAAGCTCTCTCACCTCATCTGTTAGGTTTTGTAGTAGAGCATTGGTATCTGCATTCTCAGCTGCAATGGAAGCACTGGCCTCCTTTAGCTTACATGCAGCACTCTCCAGCTCTGCAGTTAGTCGTAGGTCAACATCTGCACGGGAGGTGCCCACAACCTGCAACCTGTTATACCGCCGTTGCTTCAGCTCTTTCTCTTTACGCAGTGCCTGGAGCTCTGCCTCCAAGTCCTCTATGGCCACATCCCCCTCAGCTGCAAACATGGAGGATGAAGAAGAGGGCCCTAAAATGTTTGCACTGCTCCCATCCGAAGGTCCAATGGTTTTGAGGACCTCTCCTAAGGCTGCTTCATTCAGAAAAGGCTTGCCAGACTTCCGTAGCTCCTGAAAAGCATGCACCTCCTCCGTGGTGAGAACATTGCTCTGGTTGAGGGTCCGACAGACAAAACGCAAGAAGTGAAGGTTCTCAGGGGCACAGTCAAACAGCCAGTCGAAGTCGGAGGCCTTCAGTGATGATGCACCAGGATAACCTAGACGGCCCATGGCCTCCACAAACTGGCCACTGTTTAACATGGTGGTTCAGCACTCTGTGCTACTCTTCAGTCACACAGCAGCACAATGGGGATTGTGGAGGATTAGCTGAAGACAAAGAGAGTGAGAGTATACAGTAAATATATATATTAGGGATGGGAACAGTTTGGGTAATCGTGTTTGTATCATTCAGTTCATTTGAAATAGGTTATGACGCCGATTGTGTATTTTTTTTCCATTGCGTTTATTGTCACACTAGAAATAAAGGCCTAAGGAAAGGGGCGGGGACACGGACAGAAAACAGAGGACAGAGAACAGGAGGAAGGACTGATACTAACCGATATTTGTGTTCTTCAGTCTTTATAAACTTCATTCAGGAATATGATTTATTTTATTAATATGTTAGATTGTTTCCAGAGAGATATTAATGAGTTTATATGGTGACTTTGCTGTTGTAAACATTACTGTTTGTGTGTCCTAGCTGGATTTTAAATATTTAATTCTAATCTGGTTCTAAATTTAAAAACAACCAGGCTGACATCAGTATAGTTAATATGCACATTTCAATATTTGTTTATTTATCACAGGTCATATCATTGTTGCAATAATGATCAGTGTTATTGCACATGGCAGATTTTCCTCATATGATGCAGACCTAGTATATCCTATTGTTGTTTTAAAAAGCTCTAGCGCTGGCTGACCTGACGCTGCACTTTTTGTTGAATTTTTGTTGAATTGTTTTTATTCATTAATTATTTTTAAATAACACAGTGGCACTATGGCCATAAGATGTGACAATGATAGTTATGTTAGTAGATATGTTAGTTATTGTCAATTGTTCTTATTTTGCCAAATAAATGAAATGCATGTTTAAATTGAAGTTAGAAATTGGCTTACTTGCTGTACCATAAATGTACCGCACCAAACAGAACACCATGACCCCAACCGTCCCACCCTTCACACACACACACACACACACACACACACACACACACACACATATATATATATATATATGATCTGCATGATTTGGATCAGGGATAACCCAGGCAATAAAACATCTGTTATCAGTTACATAAAGCCCAATCCACATTTGCTCTTTTGTTGTTTCAGGTATTTTTTTTTTTTTTAATCAACACCTCTCTAAACCAGATTCAACAAATTGTGAACATTCATCAAGGTAAGATTTACTGCAAGGTTGTTGAATTAGACTGGATTAGTTTTAGTCCAAAACTTCCTGCCATGACAACTCAAAAGAGTCGTTTCTTTCTTCATATAGATATGTCACAAAATACTACAGGATGTATACAAACCATTACAGCAAACCGCTAGTTTGTAAACTATTGAGCTGTAATTTAATGTGAGCTTTTAGTGTGCAGTATTTAAGCAGCATGAATAATCAAAAGCTATGCATACTGTATGAGTAAACATAGGGTCAGCCGTCAAGAATAGAGTTACATTTCTAACTGATAAATTATATCTAAACCCCGGTGATATGAGATGTGTCTAAGCAGAAAGTGGGGCAATATTTGCCTCTGACATCTGGTGAAGGTATGTCCCGTCTTGTGTTTACCACAGCCAGTAAATCTCTCCTTTATCAAGCATACAGAGCCGTCACAGCAGGGCTAGCTTAAGCTACGTTAGCCAAACAGTTGCGGTTAATATCTTTGTTAGCTATAGCTATCGTTAGCATGCCAACTACCATTGGTAGCAATGTGTTCATACACTATCTTACCAACAAAAGTCCAATCTGAAACACAGCTATTAGCCCATTACTTACTATTTTATTCAGGAGCTCTGTTTTGTTAGCATCCCGTCCTGGTGCTAGCCTGCTCGCGCCAAACATCCAAACTGACCGACGTCAACACGCAGGGACGACGTGACGACGTCAGACGTTGGAGATCGCGTTAACTCTAACCAATCATATTTAAGGATTGGAGCGAGGCTCCCGCCTTCTCTCCTCCCATGCGTTCAACAGCCGCCGTCCCAGCTCCTTGTCCTCACTCCTGAGTTCGTGACTTCTGGCTTCACTTTGTGCTGAACGACAGCTGGTAAGTCATATAGATACCGGTGATAGGGCTGTATCTAACATAACACGCTCATACGAACTAGATTACCCGCTAGTCTCGGAGAGAGGCCATTAGTAAACAGAAGGGAGGCTGGCAGCCCACAGCAGGGAGTTCACTTCTCACTTCTGCTGTTTGATTCTTTTGATTTTATTAATAACTGTAGTTATCCTGTAGTTATATTTATAACATCGCATACAACACATGTACACACTGTCGCCTTCTTAATACCGTATTAATAATGTAACCATTGTTTTCCATTCCATTGGTTTCCATCCAAGCTAATTATGTCAAATCATTGATGTGGTTAGGTTGTGTTACCTGGAAAATGTTGGACTTGCTTCTTCCTGTTTTTGTGTGTGTGTGTGTGTGTGTGTGCAGGCATGAATACATTCCTTTTTAATTACTTCTTTGTATAGCAGATTTCTGATGTACCTTCATGCACATACTGTTGTCATACTGTACTACAACAGAAGGAGACCCTTAAAATTTAGATATAACATTTGATGTAGTTTGACCCACAGTATCTCCACATATTGAGCTGAATTGTCTTTCTGGATGTTTCACCTTCATAATTCAATGTAATAATTAATTAAGTGATTATAGCTCTCACTTGAATTCCCATATTGTGCAGTACATCCAACGTATTTTGTACCAAGAAATTGCTGCACCAAATGTCAGTCAGTTTAATTTCAACCAACTGCTCTATCTGTTACAGCTGCACCATGGTCCAAGCTAAAACGTGGATCCTGACCAAGTACTTTGACAGCTTCCCGAAGGACAGTGACTTTGAGCTCAAGGTGGAAGAGCTCCCTGAGCCCAAAGATGGGGGTTAGATGATTTTATTGTCTCGTTTATTCTCTCTACTACTAAGCACTGTGTCTTCATTTTGCCTCAAACATGAAACACCGAGCACTTGACTGAGTCACAACCACAAGAGGAAAACATCTGTTCAAGTGTACACATGTTTTGATGTGTCTTGTTTCAGAGGTGCTTTTGGAGGCGGTGTTTCTCAGTGTGGACCCATACATGAGGTGAGTGGAGAGCATGGTCGTGCATCTGTGAGAAACTACTATTACTGTGATCACTCTTTAATAACAAATCATTCATTAATCTGAAAATGCATATATAACATACGCATGTACTGTAATGCACCGCTTGTCTCTCCAGGCTGTTCAGCAGGGTTCGCATGAATGAAGGCGATGTGATGATTGGAACGCAAGTGGCCAAGTAAAGACACACACACACACACACACACACACAGAAATGTCTTACTGTGCATGCCGTGATGTTTAAACAGAATCTGTACTGCACCTGCTGTTAATTACTGAATCCTTTGATTCACAGCGAAAAGCAATGGCGAAATGTTCTTGGCTTAGTGTTCAGACGCTCACTCTGTTTCAGCGGGAATGTTTTTCATGATAAACATGCTGAATAAATTACCCCTGTGACCAATCTTTCCAAACAACCCCAAACTAATCTGTTTTAAACACACATGTTGTGTGTTTTCTTTACTCTGTTGAGAACCAAAGTGCGTAAAGCTCCTCTGCCACATGGTTTGACATAAGATAAGATCAGATGAACCTTTATTAATCCCCAGAGGGAAATTCGGGAAAGCTGCGTCCCTGGGTGGGCTCGAACCACCACCAACCTTTCGGTTATCAGCCGAACGCGCTAACCGATTGCGCCACAGAGACTGCTACATACTATTTCGTTGTCTAGGATCCCGTAACACACTTGTGTCTGTAGAGGACTTTACAAGTACTGAAGTTGGACCAGGTGAGAGACAACTAGACAAACAGGTTCTGTTCTATTTTTCTGTAGGGTGATTCAAAGTCATAACCCAGCATTTCCCGTGGGAAGTCATGTTGTTGGTCGCTGTGGCTGGAGAACCCACACAGTCTGTGATGGGACCGACCTCCTTCCCATCATGCCTGACTGGCCGCAAGACGTCTCGCTGTCCCTGGCTCTGGGTGGCATCGGCATGCCAGGGTAAGACAGATGTTGGGTCGCCTCTATGGGTAGAAATCGAATGTAGAGACGTTATATGTGGTACCTCAAAGACAAATTACTGACTTGTTTTCCAGATTTTACAATTGTTTGATGGACATGAAGCTGTCTAAGTTGGAAAAAAGTCTGATTCAGTAAATATTAGTTCACTAACAAAGACCACAGCAATAATGATATGGTTTTAGAATAGTTTACTGAAAATTGGAGGGGTGCAATGAATATATAGGAAGGATGGATGAGGGATGAAGGGTCGTGGGTAGAGCGGAATGGATGGAGGAGAGCGACGGTTTTCAAAGTTATTTTTATAAAATGGTCACGATATCCTGACAGTAGTGCATGAGACATATAATCATCTCTGAGCAGCTTGTCAATCACTCACAAACTTGCAAACTTCAAATATGAATCAATATTCTGTTACTGTAAATGCCTATTTCTGACAAAAATGTTTTCAGAAACATCCTGTCGTCAAGGTGTAAAATGTGAACGTGTGACCTGGCAGCCATGACAGTACACGACAAGATGTTTCTGAAAACATGTGAGGTGTGAAATAGGCATTAACGTAAGATATATTGATTTGTATTTTACCAGTGCTTACTAGTCTGACTGTTTGATAGGAGTTTACAGCTGCCTCCACTGAATGAACAGCCAATAGGGACACTCTCGCTCTCTGGAATGACCTGTGATTGGCTAAAGTCCTCTCTCAGACTTTTTATTGGATTATTTTAGGATTATTGCCCAATGATGCCAAAAATTTCTACTTACTACGACTTTAAAGGGACAGAGGTGTTTCTCTCAGTATAACAGAATAGCTTTGAGCTAATAAATGTGTCCCGTTGGTGAGCTGTAGTCATCTTATAAACACTGATAACCTTGGTATGGAAGCAGTTACATAGAGTTTACATTGCAAAAGTCAAAGAGGCTCGTTGGATTTGACTCTTTCTCGTCCTCTCCAGACTGACAGCTCTATACGGGATAGAAGAAGTCTTGGGGCTCCAGAAGGGAGAGACCCTGCTGGTGAATGCTGCAGCGGGGGCGGTGGGCTCCGTGGTGGGACAGATCGCCAAGATCAAGGGCTGTAAGGTGGTGGGTTCGGCAGGGTCTGATGCCAAGGTGGCTTTCCTCAAAGAACTGGGCTTCGACGAGGCCTTCAACTACAAGACTGTTGGCTCCTTGGAGGACGCGCTAAAGAAGGCTTCTCCAGACGGATATGACTGCTTCTTCGAAAATGTAAGCCATAGTGGTGTAGCTCCAAGTCCGTAAAGTGCTTCATATTCTTCTCCTCTTTCTCTGTTTGGCAAATCAAGCTTTCCTGCGTACTCTGAACAGCGTGGACTGAATGTTTAAACCGTCATTATTGCTATTGTGGCTTAACTGACAGTTCTTCTTTTCAGGTTGGAGGCCCATTTTCAAGTGTTGCCTTGCAGCAGATGAAGAACTTTGGAAGAATAGCCGTGTGTGGAGCTATTTCCACCTACAATGACACCACGCCACAAACAGGTGTGTTCTTTCATTTTCTACAACAATAATGATAATAGTAATTTTTCTGCTTTAACTTGATACTTGCTTGTGAAAGAAGTTGAAACCCTACGTTATTTTTACAACTTCCCATGTTCAGATTATTTTTTTTCACTAGAGGGTGACATTGTGTTACTGAAATGTTGGCGTTGATGCATAAACAGACCTTTGCCTTGACAGAATTTCCTTTGGACCACCATTGATTTTTCCCAAAACCATCTCTCTCTCTCTCTCTCTCTCTCTCTCTCTCTCTCTCTCTCTCTCTCTCTCTCTCTCTCTCTCTCTCTCTCTCTCTCTCTCTCTCTCTCAGGCCCATACCCCCACATGACCATGATCATCAAGCAGCTTAAGATGGAGGGCTTCATGCAGACCAGGTGGGAGCACAAGAGACCTGAGTCCCTCAAGAGGCTGATGGGATGGTTGAAAGAGGTAAGTGAAAAATTCAGAATTTGTGCATGTGCCTCTTCAGTAAAGATTTAATCTCAATTAGTAGGGTTGCCCATGTTTCTGCTTCAGTGTAATTTATCTATTCTGCCTCTGCAGGGCAAACTGCAGTGTCAGGAACACATCACAAAAGGCTTTGAAAAGATGCCAGCTGCTTTCATGGGGATACTGCAGGGAGAAAACGTCGGAAAAGCCATTGTCGCAGTCTGACGTGGATCTTGAAGGATGAAGAATCAGTATTATTAATAACGGATGCATTATTACAGAATTCGTACATGAGGACAATAGACACTTTTCATATTAACATGATGTCCATGAAAAAATTTGATGGACTATTACTGCTAGGTTTCCATTCATGGTAAGGCATTTTTTTATAATACGTTTAAAGAATAAAGGCAAAGTAAAACAAATGGATTTAATTATTTAATTTAAGAACCAGGATTCAAGACGCAATGTGAGCAAACCAGTAGCATTTACTGACAATTTCTAGGTTTTGACCACCGTTCAAACAACTGTCTCCATATTACAGCGTGCGGTACATCATTTGGGAGAAATCAGAGCGGCGTGTGCAATCAAGGCAAAGCACAGGAATGCCGTTTTACCCCACAAGGACGAAACAAGATTGACTGTGTGCTATGCCAGCAACTACTTGGATGAGATATATAGGTGTGCAGCTGATACGTTGGTACATTACTCACTGTAACATAATTAACCATGGGCTTTGTATTTAGTGGGAGCCTTTGTTTTTCCAAATTTTCTATCACATATTTTTCACTTATGTGTTGGGCTTTATATGGCAGACTTTGAGTATGCAGTATTTATGCATGTCCTGCATTTAAAGCCTGAGGAGAACAGGGAGGGGGGGGTATTGAAGATGTGTGCTCCTTTCAGTCCTAATAGGAGTGGGGTCTAGACAATAGAGCGGGCACTGTTCACCTCCTGCAGCTTTGTGTTTGATCAGGAAATAGACACTAATTACAATTTCAAGCCCCAGCTCCATGGTTACATAGGATGCTGTTAGTCCAGTAGAACACAGTAGCACAAGGTTTACCAACTTCAGTATAGTTAGTGGAGTTTTTACGCCTTATACTGACCCAGGCCCCCATAGAGCAATCCCAAAATTGCTCTTACCAGTAGGTTAATGATGCTCCAATGAGCATAATAGTGTTGTTGTGATGCTGGGAGATTGTTTTATTCCCACCAAAAGAAGAAGAAAACAATACGGACCTTGTCAGTATTGCTTCGTATATGGGAGTCAAAAAACATTTGATGGGAAATAAACCCATTTATCTGTCTTAGAGGGATCTGCTATGATCTGGAAATAAAACGAGTACTGGTCTATACATCAAGCACATTGAAAGCTACGTGTCCCAAGTGTCATTACTGGTTGAGGGATAGACTTTGGGGGCACAAATCTGGTGAAAATACACAATCAGGATTTTGCTCAGTGTGATAAACCAGTCAGATATACAAATGTTTATTATTTATTTATGTTTATGATTTAAATCAATCTTCTGGAAATCTAGAACTATCAAAAAAGAGTGTGTTGCTTTTTTATATGAATTATATAAAGGCAACATCAGTCACAGCTTGCTGGACATTTCAAAAACATTTAATTTAGAGAATATATGTATATAGAAATCAAGGAAACACTTTAATACGAATGTAGGCGACATAATGTTTGGAAATAGTTACGCAGCCTTGATGTGAAGCTTAAAAAAGGCTGAGAAAAAAAAAATCACCATTGACATATGACGCAACCCGCGTCCGGGACGTTGCATTATATTACTACACTGGAACTGAGCTGCGCTGACTCAGTCGTTTACGGTAAACCAGGAATATGTCAAGTCATTCTGACTTGGAATTAATGTTTAACCCATAGAAATAAAATAAGATATATTGTTGTTTAACTCCTTTCATTGACATTATTAAAATAGTAACGATACTTTGGATATAGATTCAAATAACTGCTCATCAAAACGATTACAAAACACGAAGCGTCAACAATGAAAACAAACAGTACTAATAACCTTCAAAATCAGAGAAAGCTTTAATAATACTGAATAAAAGTCGAATAGGATATTAATTGTGAAATCAGTACAAAATGTAAATGCAGTTAGAGCGCATCCCACCGCCACAGCACGCACCCATCGCTTCGACGCCGTGTAACGATGACAACCGCTTTTATTTTTACAGCGCGCTGACTTCCGCCGCGGATGTACTGCGGTCGGGACGCTTGACGCAGCTACAATAAATGCGCGGCGTGTCTCCTGGAAATAGGGATTCCCAAAGTTATCCGCTCGTTGTTCACCTCTCGACGCGTTCACTCAGTAGCCACCATGGTTCGCGAAGTCACAACTGTGGTAAGTTATGTTTATTTTATTTATTTATCACTATTAAAATCCGCCATTTGTAACACATTAGTAACGTTAGATGTTTTTGTAACAGTCGATGGCGCGGTGCCGCGCGCCTGTTTTCCCCTCCTGTGACTCCATATTAGAGGAGTTAATTTTCTAGGGGTTTTCTAGCTTGTTTACTAGACGGAGAGTTATATAAACAAATCCATGATCATAACTTAATATTCAGAGTAAAGCTGCAGGCTCCGAGTCCGCTTATAACGGATACGTGACTGGGTGATTCAGCATGAATAACGTTAGCCGCCACCATGCGTGTTAACGGTGTGTGGACTTTGGCAATCTTGTACACCACTAGCTTTAAGTTGCATTGGAAATGGCTCCTAGACTGGATGCATCGGGTGCTTACTTGTGGAAACAAGGCTGCATAACCTCAGCTGTGATTGAGGCTGTGCCGTTGGCTAATACTCTGTCGGTGGAGATGCTATAATAACTTGTAGCTAACGGCCAACGTTACGCTACTGCATCATGTTGACTAGCGGGCCATCCACAGCAGGCCATACTGGGTGTTTCATGATGCTCGGGTGGAGACGGGAATGTACTTTCCTACTGGCGTTACAAAGCGTATTATAACATACAAAATGTATTGCACAGGTATTAAAACGCATCCATTATAGAAACACAAGTAGTCTTATCACATCTGTTAAGCGTAGCTTAACGTTGGCACCTGTCCTGTTAACTCTCTGGTCCTGCTTTAAACGGAGCGAGGAAGAGTAGAGAGAAATATGAAGAAATATTGTGACCTACGATATTGAATCCTATAAATGTGCTGCCTTTGCGTTGCGTCCGAAATTCAATACTAACATACTATTTAGTACACTAAAACACCGTACGTCGTACCTTATTATGAAAGCAGCAGTACGTGAATTACATACTATTTCCGGTGAAATATTACAGTAGGGCTTACTATATACTACATATCAAATATGTGTACTATCGTTCAGTATACTTTGTGTAGATAATAGACAATAGTATGCATATTTTCGGACGCAGTAATCGTCACTTCCTGAGAGCATTCTTGCCGGTTGGAGACGACTTAATTTAATATATATATTATTATTATTATTATTATTATATATTATCATATACTTACAGTGAAAGTCAAAGTCTGCTGTGAGCGTTGTCTTGCATTGCATTGTGGGATATCTGTGCCGCTTTAGTGTCCAGCGTTGCATAGAAATAGTATGCTAGTATGCGACTACGGTTTCAGACATACGAAGCTATCTCATGTACTGTTTTAGCGAACAAAATAGCACGTTAGTGGGGAACGCATAGCAAAGTCAAATCTTATATTTACAGTTAAATTGAAGCGTTACAGTACAGTACAGAGCTGTCCGTCAAAGTCTACTTTTAACGTCGTCGTCACGGCATTGCATTGTGGGATACTTGTGCCCCTTTAGGGTCCTTGGTATGAAGCTCATGTACTGTAGGTTTCATAGTAAGTCATTAGCACACTAAATAGCACGTTAGTGTGGAATTTTGGATGCAACCTAAGTATAAAATGTCACTTTGCTTTGCATAAATATATATATATATATATATATATATATATATATATATATATATATATATATATATATATATATATAAAATTATTTCAGATTTATTCTCACAAACCGTTTGAGGTCGGCACAGGTTACCATGGTTACACGTCTCTAACCAGCAAGGAGGCTCTTAGAAGTGCTGACGTAAATCACTGTTCAGTGTGTCCGAAAACATACACACTGCTGTTTATTCACGCTAAAGTATGTTGAACAGTAGTACACATATCGGGAATGTAGTGCATAGTATGCACCAGTATAGTATAGTATGCACCAGTGTGTTATTGTCTGGCTGTCCGGACGCCTAAGTTACACACTGAAAGTGAAAGCTTTCAGGTATCACGAAGGAAATGTTGGGTTTACATTTGCAGAGACGGTACAGCCATTGACCACCGACCAAACAACGTTACTTTCCAAATATAAGTTGCAATAACAGGTTAGTTGAACAAAACACGCTGCTAACATTATTATCTGCTTTCGATTTCTGTAGGAGGAGTTCCAGGCCATCCTGAAGGAGGAAGCTGGAGACAGACTGGTGGTGGTGGACTTCACAGCCACCTGGTGCGGTCCCTGCAAAATAATTGGCCCAATATTTGAAGTAAGTGGACGATTTTGGCATTCACGTCTTGTCGAAACGAGGCTCCAGGGCAGCATCTCTTGTTGCCCTGGAAACCTATTGTCAAGCTGTTCCAACCTCAAGTAGGAAATAGCTGCTTAACTAGAAAATTATACTATATAATTACGTATATTGCTAAGAAGTGGAAGTCGTTTGTCCTGTGTTGAACAATGAAATATTTTAAATATGTATACTATTATAACTATTTACTTACTTATTTATTTTATTACAGTTTTTTGCCCAGCTGCTTCCCAGAGGAGCATAAAGTGGGCAATCTCACATTTTTTCATGTCAAGGATCCAACATAAAAATCACAGACCATGGATGTATTAGAGGTTGTTTCCTGTGCTTTTGCCGTATGTGTTAGTAAATAGCAGTAGTAGTAATTGTAGTTATCACTACTAGCTACTGGCTGATAACTGGTTGTTTGGGATCAGAGATGTTGATACATCCACCACGGTACAGGCGTACAGTGTACAGCCCATAGGTGTATTGTAAGATAAGAAAAGTGATGAATTACAGCCAATATATCTGTTATTACAGTTGCATACAGCTGGCAGAACTGGATATGTCATATACGTGAGCATGCAGTCCTGTGGGTCTGATTAGATGTCTAATTCAGCTATTATTCATTTTACAACGTAATGATTCAAATGAGTGCTATTTCAGTGTTCGCACGGGGAAGCTGATTTGCTTAAAAAGAAATTATCCTCTGGTTTACAGACGTCTCTTTACACATTTATGGCAGTGGACATATTGGCGTTTATAGTCCAAAATGGCCATGGCACTACTGTCATTGTCAAAAAAGCACCAGAGTTTCCTCTATTTGCTTCTATACTCTTTGTCAAAACTTCAATAAATAAGAGATTTCAGAAGAATGCATCAATATATTCGTTTCTCACGTTCGCATGGCAGCGGACGTCATTAATGCTCGCTGATCGTCTCTCTTGCAGCAACAGGCAGGAAAGCCTGAGAACAAGAACGTTATGTTCCTGAAGGTGGACGTGGATGAGGCTGAGGTAAGTGTGTGTTTTTATTTCAGTTGTTTCAAGCCTGAAGCATCAGTATGCTAAAACATTCCCAACACATGTACAGCAACTTCTCCATAAAGACATCGACACTGTTCCTGGTTCATACCACATTTTAGACGTCCAGAACATCAACATAAAATCTGTTAGGGAATGTAAAGGAAGGTCTGGTGTGTGAGGGAAGGATTAGAGTAATTGTCCCTTTTTAAAGTCTTGTAGGCTGTTACCATGTCATTAATACTCAAAGCAATGTGGACTATTCATGAAATCCATTTCATCAGGCCATGTGGAACCACAGCTGGCTCATGTGACCAAAGTGCAAAGTTTTTCTGTCTCAGTACAAAAAGCATAGTGAAATGAGAACAAACTTGTCATGATAATGGTTTCAATATTTAAATCTGGGACATAAAAATGCGAATAAATAACCATAAACATTACCACCGTTGTTAAAGCTTTTGGCAGAATGACTGGCTGACATGTTGGCTTCCATGTGGTAACTGACACATATTGTGACACAACGGCTGTGTTTACATATGCAGGGTATTGTAGCTGTTGGGCAAACTCCAGGTAATATCTGATCTGTGAAGCTGTTAACCTTTGATACCACTTGATATTCCTGTCCACAAAAACAAAGGATCCCATTCATATCATGTTAATGAACAAAGCATTATAACCAACCTAATCTCAGTTTAAAGGTATTCTGAAACAGTTCAGTTAGAATACTTTGAAATTAAAATCAAGTCTACTTGAGCTGTTCATAGAGTTACCTGGCTAACTTTACAGGTGTTTTATTGTGTTACAGACCTTATGGGGTTCTGGGTTTTTCAAGTCAAGATCATTTTATTGACTTGAGGGGTTTTACACAGCAAAGGATTCCAGATAACTTATTAAAACGGGTAAATTTATCTATTGGACCAGCTCCCACTTTACTCCTGTAACAACAGTTGCTGTGGTACAGTGGTTCTTGTTTATGGTTAAACAAATAATAGAAAAAAGAGCGGGAGATGCTCAGGTGTCATGTTCACCTTATAATACTTAGTCTTAGGTAGTTTCATATCTGGATGACTGGACCAAATCGAGCCTGGCAGCATTTCACAGCTTGTTAAAAAACACGCTATAGACATTTCTGACTTGCGTGTGTTCAATATTCATATTTTTGATATCTTAAATCCATGTATTCACATGTTTATGCCCATTATAGAAGATTTGTTGACCTCACGGATCCAGTTAGATGCTTTACAGTTCACATGTGTCTTTGGCTGATTCACACCATCTCGACCAGGGTGTAACGGTGTCTTTGACTCAGTCCATCCATCTTACTGTTGTTGCTTTTGCTCTTTTCAGGAATTGAGCGCACACTGTGGGATTAACTGCATGCCCACATTCCACTTTTACAAGAATGGAGAAAAGGTAAGCATGACAATATACAGCAAAGGTGGAAACTGTTGCTCATTTACCCATCCGGCAGGTACAGAGCAACATTAGCTGCATTGACACCAAATCAGGCGTTGCCACGAAAGCGACAGTCCTCCCATTCATTTTAATGTGGGTAGTGGGTTTAACCCGTGGCGGCGGGGACCGCAGGGGGGTGCTGGAAAAAAAACGGAAAGTTGAAAGAGAATCAACTTTTGGAGAAACACAACCCAACATCACACCGATCGTGTAACCGGCAATCCAGAGCTGAACAACCCAGCCATGAGGAAACAAAAAAATGTGCAGTCGCTTTGCGTTAATGGGCCATTAAGTAACACAACACGCCTCTGCACAACCCTGCACCAATCACCGCAACACCTGATTTGGTGCGAATGCAGCCTCCGGGTTGTTTCTGGCCACGTTACAGTCAAATATTCACTGCCTTTCGGCTCAGATTTGGCCTCCACCAGCTCCTGAAGGAAATATCTGGCTCTTTCGCTGATAAATGCTAACTTTTCCTGTGTGCCATCATTTCATCAGTTTTCTGCTGAAACTTGGTGAAGCTGGAAACAGTGAGCCTCGTGTGAAAACCAGTCATACAGACAGATTTCGAGAATTTATGGCTTTCACCAATTTTCTCATTTTTTTTCTTGTGTACAAATGAAATTGGTCACTTCTCTTCACAGTGGGCAAAAAGCATTATAATGCCTTAATCTGAATGTATTTCAGTTTATTTTAAAAAAGTATTTTAATACATATAACTGTGATTTTATTTCTTTTGTTAAATCGGGCTGTAACCGTCCTGTCTGTTCTGACTTTCAGGTGTTCGAGTTCTCTGGTGCTAACAAAGATACACTGCTTGAAAAACTGACAGCATTGAGAACATAAACTCCCACTGACCAATCCACAAACCCTCACTGTATAAAAACCACAGTAGCCACTGTTGCCCCCCTGCACATGCCAAAGGTACCCTAGTTACGTGTTGTGTACGATAACCATCCACCTAGGCAATAATAATTTACTCCACTCATCATGTATTGGTGACATACTCTTAGTCCTGTAAAGTTCAATGTATGTATTTACCGTCTTAATTGGCTGAAATTGGATTAAAACCCGATGCCCACTTTTAATTCTGTTTTATAGAGATTGGCTTTTCTCTTGACTAACTCCTGAACTTTCTTTGTACATTTTGTTCACCAAGGTGCATTTAATAAATGAAGATGAGTTACAGGAACTTTGTACTCTTCTAATTCACATTTGAATGCATTGAAAATGACTCTGATACACATCCCCCTCGCTGTAATAGCGCAAGAATCTGGTCAAAAAAGAGCATTTAATGGTATTTTATGCTTTAATAAAAATGTGAATAGTTTACACATATACATTGGACAACCACATCAATAGTTTTTACACATCGTACAAGTATATAGCAGCATATGTTTAATACTGTTGAGTCTCTATATGAAAAAATACAGCTTTATTTTACAAAATGGTTCTTGCCTTGCCTTTTGCAGAGAGATGAGAATGAATGGTTTACAAGTGTCAACTATACAAGAGTTCCCTTCATAAGACGATTCACATGGAGCTGAGTGGAAGCTTTAGAAGTGATAGTATCCTGATTTCCTTTTCCTGCAAAGACAAGGAAGAAGGAGAAATGGAATTCAGTCGTCATGTATAAAATTCAGGCCCCTTATTAATGAAAAAGTTGACTACACTGAATATAAACACTGCAGGATTTGGCTTCTGACCAGTAACGGAAGACAAGAGAGTAATATTTATCACAGTGAAAACTTCTTGGCAGAACAACCATACATCATTATTTGATGTTAATGTATAATGCTACATAATGTAATTTACTTTAATGCCTGGAATAATTCTTAGCAAGCAGGCAGAAGCTTTTCCGTCTGATAGATTTATCACTTTGTAATAAAACCGCTGACTACGATGCTCTTGGTGGATGACTCATATGAAACCATGGGACTTCCGATAAAGCTCATTTGTTTGGCTTCTATTTAACCCACAGTTTGGACCGTGTACAAAACAGACGAGCAGGGAGCAGAGCGATCATTCTGCAGGTGGCTGCAATATGCAGGATGGAAACAGAAATGCTAAATATCCAATAAATGTTTAAATGAAGTCGGAGAAAACTCAGAATTTCAAAGATTAAATTTGCAAATTTCCGAGAAAAAAAATGTATTATTTTCTGAGATTAAAGTGGTAAATGTACAAGAAAAAAAGCTCACAAATTTATGAGAAAAAAATGTATTATTTTCTGAGATTAAAGTCGTAAATGTACGAGGAAAAAACACAAATTTATAAGCAAAAAATGTAATATTTTCTGAGATTATAAAGTCACGAATTTACAAGGAAAAAACTCTCCGAGACTGAAGCTGCTAATTTACAAGAAAGAAAACCTTGGCTATTCACTGAGATTTAAGTGGCAAATTTACAAGAAAAAAACTTGGATATTCTCTAAGATTAAAGTGGTAAATATACAAGACAAATGCACAAATTTAGGGAAAAAAACTTGAATATACTCTGGGATCATAAAGTAGTTAATTTATTAGAAGAAAGACTATTTTCGAAGATTTAAGTAGTAAATTTTTGAAAAAAAAAACTCAGATATTGTCATACATTAAAGTAGTAAAATTACAAGACAAAACTTTTAATATTGTCTGGGATTTAAGTGGTAAATTTAAGTAAATTACACAAATTTAAGAGAAGAAAAAATTGAATATTCTCTGAGATTATGAAGTCCTCCATAATTTATTCTTTGTTAACTACAATGGCCCTAATACGGCAGAGTACATTTGCATATTTGCAATTATATTAAAATCAAACCTCTAAATCTAAAAGTATGAACTAAACAACTTTTACGTAGTTAGTTCGTTAGAGAAATCAGTTTATATGATATACAGTCACAAAGATTAAGGTGGATTTTTCTCATAAAAATACACAAGAATACAGTAACACCTGCCTTGATTTAATAAATTAAATTCCTTTTATATACATATCTAGTTGTATGCAGCAATCTATCACTGATGTGAAATAATTTAGTTGTATTTATATTGTATTTATCATTGTATTTATACAGTATTTATCATTGTAATATCATCTATTTATTTCAGTATTTGAAAAACAGTTCAGTTTTCACTTTTGAAGAACTTTTTTATGTATTTTGTTTGTGTCTGATCACCTGGAGCAGTCGTGTCCGCTCCACCCTGGACTGCAGTGACATCTGTTCGGCCTGATGCATCTGCCTCCATTCAGACAAGGTGACGAACACACCGCTGTGGACATGGCACACACACACACACACACATTCGTAAAACACAGTCGTCATCATCACTGTGATCACGTTTTTGCTTGTGGGGATGTCACACCAGTAAGTCCTAAAAGAAGCAGATATGCTGTTTATGTATTAATACTGGCGTTACCACATCCACCCTGCAATGAGGGCGGTGAGACCACATAGACATTTTGGTGGAACTACCCTTTAAAGGAGTGCTGCTTCATTTCCTGCACAGTGTGTTTGCTTTGAGCTCTCAGAGCTGCAACACACTGTCATGACAGACAGATGGTTAAGTGCTCACTCACTCTCTCTGCTCGGTGCCATCTGTTAACATTAACACTGTCATTGACTGGGGGGGGGGGGCATGTTAAAGCACGCCTAGGAGATAATCATATTTGTCCAGATGATCATTAAAAGCTTTAATAATATTGGAATTATTGGTAAAAGGAGCATTTCATCCCAAAAATATTAGTTTATTTGTAAATAAGTACACCTGTTCAATTACTTGTTAACACAAATAGCTAATCAGCCAGTCACATGGCCGCAACTCAATGCATGTAGGCATGTAGACATGGTCAAGACAACTTGCTGAATGTCAAAGCGAGCATCAGAATAGGGAAGAAAGGGGATTTAAGTGACCTTGAACGTGGTCGTTGGTGCCAGACGGGCTGATCTGAGTATTTCAGAAACTGCTGATCTACTGGGATTTTCACACAACCATCTCTAGGGTTTACAGAAAATGGTCCGAAAAAGAGATAATATCCAGTGAGCAGCAGTTGTGTGGACGAAAATGCCTTGTTGATGTGAGAGGTCAGAGGAGAATGGGCAGACTGGTTGGAGATGATAGAAAGGCAACAGTAACTCAAATAACCACTTAATGCTACAACCACGTAATGCAGAACACCATCTCTGAACGCACAACACGTTGAACCTTGAAGAAGATGGGCTACAACAGCAGAAGACCACACCGGGTGCCACTCCTGTCAGCTAAGAATAGGAAACTGAGACTACAATTCACACAGGCTCACCAAAATTGGACAATAGAGACTGGAAAACATTGCCTGGTCTGATGAGTCTTGATTTGAGCTGCGACATTCAGATGGCAGGGTCACATTTTGGACCCATCCTGCCTTGTATCAACGGTTCAGGCTGCTGGTGATGGTGTAATGGTGTGGGGGATATTTTCTTGGCACACTTTGGGCCCCTTAGTACCAACTGAGCATGGTTTACTCAGCCTACCTGAGTATTGTTGCTGACCATGTCCATCCCTTTATAACCACAGTGTACCATCTTCTGATGGCTACTTCCAGCAGGATAATGCACCGTGTCACAAAGCTCAGATCATCTCAAACTGGTTTCTTGAACATGACAATGAGTTCACTGTACTCCAGTGGCCTCCACAGTCACCAGATCTCAGTCCAACAGGGCACCTTTGGGATGTGGTGGAACGGGAGATTTGCATCATAGATCTGCAGCCGACAAATCTGCAGCGACTGTGTGATGCTGTCATGTCAATATGGACTCAAATCTCTGAGGAGTGTTTCCAACACCTTGTTGAAAGTACGCCACGAAGAATTAAGGCAGTTCTGAAGGCAAAACCGTTTACTAGCAAAGTGTACCTGATTATGTGGCTGCTGAGTGTATTTTCCAAGTACGTGTGCACATACCAGAAATCTGACTCTGTTTTTTTGCCTCTCTCTCTCAATGTGTTTACACTGAAATATACAGTAAATAACAGCTAGGGACAAGGACAACAAAGCCGGACAAATAAAGGCAGGCCGACAGGACCATTATGTACACAAGAATGTGAAGTGTTTTTTTATAAATATTATGTAAATAAATGTAAATAAAATAAGAAATTAAATATTTATATACAAATCAAGTGTCCTATTAGTTGTAAAAAATACAAATAGTGCAAAGTAGTAAATAATGAATGGATACAAATGGACTGTACAGTATGACTATATACTGTATATACAGTGAGTGGGATTTACAGTATATTGACAATGACAGATGAGATGCAACGTATTAAAAATGTGTGCATTAAAGACTAAAAGTAGTTGAAGTACAATTTATAAAAACTATGGCGTCACACAACCCTCATGAGGGTGACAATGACAAAGTAAAAGGAATCCTGTTAAGTAAGGGCTTACTCTTTAAATGCACTCTCAGCCCACGCCACTGTGTTATTAATGCGCACAGTAGGTGTGCAGCTTAACTCACATACCTACCAGCCTAAACCTGTGCATTCACCACGCATGAACTCACCACTGTGACAGCGTGTGCCGGTCCACCCGGTGGGACACTCGCACTGGTAGGGTGCCACGCAACGGCCGCCGTTCAGGCACGGCAGGATGCAGATAGCTGTTATTAAAGAGGAGAGAGGAGTCGCGTAAACAGGAGATCATTTAGAAACCCTCTCTCTCTCTGTCTGTTGAAATCCCAAACAGTTTTGAATTTTTAGACCTCGAGGCCAGAGAGAAACATGTTGTCTTAAAGGGAAAATTTGCCACCTTTTATGTGGATGTCCAATCGGTGTCAATGGTAAGCAATAAATTCCTCACTGTGGGCTGTACTGAAGCTGAAAATCTGTAGTTTTTCTTGCATCCAGCGCCATCATTAAACGTGTTAGTGATGTAGTTGGTGGCAAAGAGGAACTACAGGCTATTTCAGCCTCTGGGGGCGCGGTAGATGCCGCTCAAAAATAAACCTTCTTTCTCTTCACTTGTACTGCAATTCTTTGAATTGTTTGTTTTGACCGACAAAAACTCAAATGACTGAAAATTTAAACTTAACTATAATTTTAACTTGATAAGTGACTTAAACATTTTGATCAATTATTCAAAAAATACTGTTGATAACTTTATGTAAATTAGTTAACTGACAGTTCAAGCACCACAATAATCCACAGAAGTCTAAGTCGACAATGAAATTTTGACTGAAACCAAGTGTTTACAACTGTACTACTGCTACTATAGTACTATTATAAAAAAGACATTAATCACCATTTTGTAAACAGTTGTGTGATGAGCTTAATGCTAACATCAGCATGCTCAAAATGACAATGCTAGCTGCTTATGTTTAGCAGGTATAATGTTTACCATGTTAACCATCTTAGTGTGGCATGTTAGCATGCTAACCTGCTCACAATGACAATGCTAGCATGCTGATCTTTAGCAGGTATAATGTTTACCATGTTAACCATCTTAGTGTGGCATGTTAGCATGCTAACCTGCTCACAATGACAATGCTAGCATGCTGATCTTTAGCAGGTATAATGTTTACCATGTTCAGCATCTTAGTGTAGCATGTTGGCATGCTAAACTGCTCACAATGACAAGCATGCTCATGCTTAGCAGGTATAACGTTTACCATGTTCACCGTCTGAGTGTAGCTTGGTAGTATGCTAACATGCTCACAATGACAATGCTAGCATGCTGATCTATAGCAGGTATATTGTTTACCATGTTCAACATCTTAGTGTCGTGTGTTAGCATGCTAACCTGCTCACAATGACAATGCTAGCATCCGGATCTTCAGCAGGTATAATGTTTACCATGTGTAATAGCATGCTAACATGCTCACAATTACAGTGCTAGTATAATGATGTTTAACAGGAATGTTTCCCATGTTACCATCTAAGTGTAGCGTGTTAACATGCTAATATGCTCACAATGACAATGTAGCATGCTGATGTTTAGCAGGTATAATGTTTACCATGTTCACCATCTTAGTGCAGTGTATTAACATGCTAACATTTGCCAATTAGCTTTAAACACAAAGTAGAGCTGAGGCTGATGGATATGTCATTAGTTTTGCAGGTACCGGTCATCAACAACTCATTTAAATTGACTTGATAATCAGTTTAGATGAAAAGTCAGAGGATCATGAAAGTCAGTAAACTTCATCCTCTGAGAACCATGAATGTAGCAATGTCTATAAACTGTCTGATAGTGCTTCGTTGAAGTACAGAGAATGAATGACAATAACTCTCTCAATGTCTCAGCTGAAAACACCCTTTCTCTCTTTTATGTGTGACTCTCTTTGTGCTCCATTGTCTGTTCAAACCCGCTTACCAAGCTGGTTGAATTCCTGTGTGCTGCAGAGCGTTTAGGATCATGTCACAATTGCGTAAACAGTTCGGTTATCGATATCTTTTGATTAAATACTTACGCTCCTCACATAGTCGGCCCATCCAGCCCTCGGGGCAGGAGCAGGTGTTGGGCCGCTGACACACACCTCCGTTCTGACAGTGCAACCAACACACCGCTGAGGGAGAGGACACACACAAAGTGAGATTAACATAAGAATAACACCCAGAAAATTTATATTTTATATGTAGAAACACACATTTTTCCCATGTAGACAATCTCCTTTGTGTCCAAAACAGAGGAGATATTCAATCCCTTTCCAGTGAAATAAGAGGAAACAGCAACTACATGCACGAGAACAAAGGGAGCATTCACAAACTGCAGAATAAATTCGTCAGTGCAAATTTATCTAAAACATCAGCAGAACTCCCACAGGAACCTGCGCAAAGCGTAGCCTGGATCCAGCCTGTTGACATATGTAAAGCATGCGAGCAGCCATTTGAATTTCATGTCACATGGGATCCGCTGTGGTTTCTCTTTCTCTTAAAATTTGCAGCTCGTGAATGTGGAGCTCTGATTTGTTACCTGTATTCATGTTTGTAAGTTATGGTGTTAGAGTGCGATATTCAGTGTTTCTAGTTTTTCTATGATGAATCCAATTCCCCTCTACCTGCCCCACATGTTTCAGTGATTGTCAACAATGACTTTGGTCAGAAGAGTCAAATTCATGTTTCAGGTCCGTGTTAACAGGTCACATTTGTTTCCTGTTCAAATAATAGGACTGTGTATTGGGAAGAATCTGGCGATATGATACATATCATGATACAGTACATCAATACATTGTGATATACTGCGATACTGTAAGCAAGATATAGAATATTGCGATTTTGAAAAAAAAAAAGAATTTTAAGAAAACTATCATAGACATTGACTGAGCTAATATTTGCATGCAAACAATTAATTAATCTATAGCGTTTTGGAGGATCAATACAGTATCACAATGTAATATGGTGATACTTGATATTTTCATATCGACCTATCAAATTACAGCTCTTTTCTTACATTTTGTTCATTATGCAGTGTTCAGTTTATGGTTTTATATGTGGTCTGGCTTGTGCTGATTGTCGAGCAGAATTTGTCAATCTGTCTAATCTTCTACACAACATATTATTAAAAAATTGCACTGGTCATCTGAGCCCATTGCAAGCCAGGTAATACAGAAACTCTCAAACTAAACTCTTCTGCTTTGACCCTGAAGCACCCAAAACGATGGGTGTTTTGTAAGGAAACACCAGAGGCCCCACAATACGATCTTATCACGATACAATCTTATTGTGATTTTAAACATTTTGCAATATGCGTATTGCGTATGAGTATTGCAGTAAGATATATTGCAATTTATTACCTTTTTTTCAGCTGCAAATTATGCAACATTAGTTTGTCAACATCTGTTTTATGTAGTAAGATACAGTTTCCACTTTGTTCATCTCAGAGTTTTCATTCACACATCTTGAGGTCAGAGGTCAAGGCCATTCCAGTGCTAGTTTCATATGACATCAGTATCCAACGGTTTGTCATATTGTTAAGAGGTTAATACACTGCATAATAAAAGATTGATACTTGGAATCTGTGTATTGACAAATTATTACCACGCAACATATCATGATACTATGCTGAATACATTTTTTTCCCACCCCTATTGTTTTGTGTAGCTGAGAAAAATTCCAGCCAAACTCTACTAGTGATGCACTAGAAATATCTATTGTCTATTTGTACCTACAGAAATGAGAAGAATACACTTTCTTCCTTTAATGGGGCTGGATCCAGGCTTTAGAAAGTAGTGCACAGGAGGAGGCATCAGTGGTGGTGCAGCTGAGGGAAGAGGTTCTGTGCTGAAGCTACCTTTTTAGGGTGACCTCTTGAAATCCTTTCCCAACCTTAACTGGTAACGAGGGAAAGGCAAAAAATAGAAACAGTTTCTTTGCTACTTCACCTGCGTCTACGCACTGAACACATTCAACCCAACAGAAGTAGGTATATAGAGAGAGCAGCCAGAGATATTAATAATGGATCTGTTGGGGATGAGCAAGTCTGGAGAAGAATTAAAAAGCGGAGAAGCAGCACGGCATCATGTTGCAAAAGAGGAGAGTCAGAGGAAGCAGGAAGTGTCCAGAGAAAGGGGAGCGTTCCCTTCTGTTGAACACAGAGGCGTGTTCTCTCTACCTCTGCATGTGGGAGGCGGCGTCCAGGTGCCGTTCTCCAGACACCTGCTCCTCCCGACGCCCTCCATGGCGTAGCCGCCAAAACACGAGTACACCGCCACGTCCCCGAACTGGAACACTGCCCCCCGCACCACCCCATTGGCCACGTGGAGGGGGGGGCCACAGGACACCCCTGTACAACAGCCCAGATGGAACGACCCACGAGTTACTCACTACACGTTTTCTGTCTCCTCTGTCTGAATTAAAGTCATGGCGCTACTTTACTGAATGGCCTAAAAAAAACTTGATGAGCAAAAAGGAAAGTTTCAAGTCTAAAGGGTGTGGACAAAATAAAAGAAACATCTTACAGTACAGTAAAAAAGCAGCTTATATATGTCCTATGTTCCTATTGTTTCTCTTTTATGAAGAAAGCTTCATGTTGTGTTTTTTGAGACTTTTCCCCTTGTCTCATTACATCATTTAAAAGTCAAGTACCAGCAATTCAGGAAGTGACTTCTTGGAAAACACTCAGCACAGATATGCTTTGCAACAATACAAACAACAACCTTAAAAATGGTTTAAATCTTGGAGTCAAATCTGTTGGTGTCAACAAAATCCGAACATTATGAGCCTCCAGATATCTGTTTGTGGGCTCTGTTGTAGTGTAAGGTGTTTCCGTAATTTTGTCTACCCCTTCTATATATGAAATTGTGCACTGCAGAGTAAGAAATCGGTGTCCATTGAATAAAATCAAGCGGTGTTTTCTGTATCCCTCATTCATGCAACACTATCCAGATATCAGATACTTCAGTTGTGTGGCTTGACGATCAGTGGACGACCTCTCAGGGCCAGAAAAAGGACTAAAAGGATTACAGCGAACATGCACATAAGAGAATAAACACCATGCAAACACAAACGAGCCATAGCAACGTAATCACCGGCGTGTTGCATATTCAGAACGACCGCACGCAAGAAAGATCAGAGGATTATGTGACAAAGGTTGCCATAGAAGCTGCAGAGGTGCCCTTAATTAGTCCAGCATACAGGACACTAACGCCGTGTTTGATGCAGCCACCGATTGCTTTCATAAAAGCTCAGTGAGAGAAGAGAGAAACAACAGAGAGAAATGATACTTCAGCCAACACGCAGATTTAAGCCATGCAAGTGTCTGGCACAAGACAAGGGGAGCATGCAGAGGTGTGAAATATCACAATTTCTACTTAATTATCTCATGAATTAGGACATGATTTGAGCACATTTTGAATTACATTTGATTGATTTCCCCTGAACACAATTAAATCTTAATGATTTTTTAGGCCAAAAGTGCTATGTAAGAATTAAAAAAAAAGAGTTGAAAAATCTAGAAAGGTTTTATTGAACAATATCAGCTTTCTTACTCTAAACATGAGCAAAAACTGTCGTCAATTAGCTGTCAAAACTGAATGACATAATAATTTACCATTAAATAAAGTTATCAAAGATGATAGTAAAGTTTGAACACTGCCCTGCAAATCAAGCAAAATACATTTTTTATATTAATATATTTTCTATATTTTAATATAAATATGCTATTAATGAAACAAACTTAAATTTAGAAAAATCAAGAAAATGGAATCCATAAAACAATTACTATATGTACTGTAAATTATATTTACCTGTCTACCACTATATGTATCAATAGTGATATACAGTATCTGTCAATATTAGTGACCTTTAGTGGTGCCTTCAAAGGGGGGTTGTGTTTACCGTGTTCACAAGAGGAGTTCACATGAATGACATGACATGAATATATTGTAATTTTAGTCGTTTATTGTTTTTCTTCATAATTTTATATTTATATGTCTGCGTGAAATGTTGATATTCCCAACGGCCTCATCTTTTTCCTCTGTCATTATGTCTTTTCATTTCCTGTATTATGTTACCCACTTGCTAGCTACATTTTTGAGGTCTGCTGTTTTAAAATGTATCTAAAATAAAACATACAGTGTATATTTGCAGTTATACACCAGCAGTGAATCTCTCCCAAAGAGGATGTGCAGTATTTTTCACCTTCAAAGAAACGACCTACTTTCACACACGGCGCTGACGGGGCTCCAGGTCTGGTCCGGCTTGCAGGTGATGGTGCCGCTGCCTTTGACCTGCTGACCTTTGGGACAGTTGACACGGACCGACTGCCCGACATGAAACTCCTGCTGGGATCCGTTCCTGCTGCTGTCCTCCCTCCAGCCTGGAGGAGCCGGGCAAGACTTCGCTGTGAGGAACACAAATGAAGGATTACTGACACACTGTATCTGTAAGCAACTCAAAGGCATTATTTCTCAAATGTTTACCACAGACACAACAGTATGTAATAGCTAACAAGGCTGATAACATCGCAGGGTACCGACTATACATAACAAATGTTTGGATTTCAGACAGCTTGAAAATATACATGTATATGGAAGTTAAGGGGAGAGAGTAATACCTATGTACCCCAAAACTGTTTTTGTGTCTCTGTTTCTACTATATCTGTGAAATCTATAAAAGCTAAAGATTATGTTTTATGCTATACTTAATATTGATATTCATTTCCTGAGTATGTGAGTTATAGTAAATAACACTGACAACATCTTCAAATGCAATGGTGAAATGGAACTAAGTACATTTACTCAAGTACTGTACTTAAGCACAACTTTGAGGTACTTTACTTGATTATTTCTATTTCATGCTACTTTATACTTTATACTTAATACAAAACATATATAAACTAACTTTTGGACTAAAGAGCTTTCCTCTTACATAGCGATTGAAAAGCTTACATACACAATCAAAAAAAATGTCATTTTTTAAAAAATGTGTAATTTATACCTCATCTTTTTGGAATCAAGACGTGATAACACAACTTCTTGAATTCAACATGTGCCAATGAGACTGTAGCCCTGTTCATTTTGGACAAGTACGTATGCATTTCTGCATGTGGGAATTTGTATATATGTATACAAGTAATTTAATTTATTTTTGTCATTATTATGTAAACTATCATTTTTGTTGTTATCTACACAGAGGGCTCTGAATGAATGAATAAATGAATGGGGGGAAGGCGTCTCGAGGAAGTTCAAAATCAATACAGATATGAGGAAAAAAAAATACTGAAATCAAATAATACATTATGATATATTATTATAGATTAAGATACCTGGGAGTTTATAAAAATATATATTTTTTAAAAAATATTCCACCGTTACTAGCTGCAATATTAAAGTGATGTACACATTAATTCACCAATAATTATAATCTAGCAATATAATAAACATAATTCTCAAATGGGCCATTCAGTACAATGAGTACTTTTATTTTCTGTACTTTGATGTTAATAAGTTTGTAGTTTTACTTGAATGCGGTAGTATTTTTACACTTTGGTATAACTACTTGTACTGTACTTAAGTAAAGACCTGAGTACTTCTTCCTCCACTGTTTAAATGTAATGTAGTTCAGTGAGACACCACCACAGACACTGTGATACACCACAGAGGTAAGTTAGACAGTACAGGTTTCACAAAGACAGTATTCATCGCAGGGCAAGACTGCATTATGTGCTACAGGAGTCTTTATTTCTATGGTTAACTAATTTCCGTTTGGTGTCATCAGTGCATACATTTTAAATTATACATTGTTTTTTTTCTTTTTACTTTTAACTGAGGTTTTGCACACCAAAGAGAAATCACAGGTATGAGTATATACAATACTAACAGCAGCTGGCATCACTGCCAACGTATAAATAAATCATGACAAAGGATGTACATTATCTTCCCAGTCACTGCCAGCGAGCCATACTGAGAGCTAACCGTCAAGCCACGGACATGGGTTGAATGAGTTAATAGTGCGAGGTTTAGTCAAGCTGCACATAATAAGTATTTATAGGATTAATTTGAAACAAAACTTTGCTGGTGTGAAAATGTTTATCAGATTAGAAAACTGTTAGTTTCATTTTTACACATATCCAGACACAAGATTCAAAAATAGACTGCCTATTCCAGTAAACTGCTCTGACTCAACCTGCGTAGAAACTATCTGGTAACGAGCTCCGGCTCATTAATCATTTTGTCACAGGCTGTAAAAGGAATGAAGAAATTCTGTGTTGGTTGCAAGCGTTTGCCAAATGCACAGGAGTTTGTGTAAAACTGCTGCAACAGCGACTGTTGTCAAGCTGTTAGCATAACAGGAAGCCGAACTCATTCATTCATATCACATTGGTTAAACTTCCCTTCCCTGTACTTTGCATGCATGTTTCAGTGTGTGCTCCTTCTCACGTTGGCAGGTGGGGAAAGTGGAGCTCCAGGTGTTGCCCCCCATACACACAACCAGAGAGTCTCCCACCAGGTTGTAGCCTTTATCACACTGGAACTCCACGGCACGTCCCGTGTTCAGGTTGTGCTCTTGCATTTTACCGTACAGCATCTGTTTCGGGCTGTCGCAGCCTTTGGCCGCTGACATGATAGGAAATGATGGTTAAAATCATGGTTGAGAAAGAGAGATGTTAATCTGGTAGATAAACACAGGTAGAGATGTCAACAAATCAACTTTTAATTCATTGGCCATCCTCCGTACCTTCACATGTGGGTGCTGGCAGGCTCCACGTGCCGTTGGCCAGACAGGTTAGAGTCTTTGGTCCGACCAGCTGCAGGCCGGCATTACATACATAACTGGCATTGTGTAGGTAAGTCTCTCCTGTCGTGTGGACCCGTGCATGTTGTACTGTGGGAGGAGGCCCACAGGACTGTGCTGAGGAGACAAGAGACAGGCATAGACGTGTGAAAGGTGTAGTGAGATTGATGTATGTGTGTGGACAGAGGTTACACAACATTATGAGGAACTCGAGGTTACACCCTCCATACAGTTTAAATATGTTCATTTTACTGTCCTTTGAGATGCTTTCAGACTGTTTAAGATGTCCGACTGCAATCACCTTGGACATCAAATCGGAGACACATTTTTAATAAACCCGAAACAATGACAGGATAGTGTGTGGGGCCTTGAGTGTTTTGCCTTTTCAAAGTGCAGGACAAATTATTAAGATGAAGGATCTCCATTACAGAAATGTTGTACTTGTGGGATTTCAGGTGCTGCCTTGTGATACAACTCTAATTATAATCTACCACGCGTTGTCTTCTGTATTTCCTCAGCCATGAAACTTCAATAAAAAAATCTAAAAATATGCACATCTTTGCTTTACTTGAATAGCACATTTCAATGCAAATAGTAACTAAGCATTTAATTGACTGATAACTACTTGCACAATAAAAGTAGTCATTAATACAGTACATTGGTTTACAAATGATGAACAAGAATTTATTAATCTATGAATTCTTTTTATTGTCCACTAAAATGTCAAATAATTAATTAAATTAAATAATTTAATCCATTTATTCATAGATTAATAAATAAATGTGTACACATTTATTAATGGCTATATTTATTGGACAATAGTTATCAGTTAATTAAATGCTGTATTACTTTTTGACTCTTGTGGTGCTCCATAGTCATACGCTGGGGCAACTCAAAGTGCTTTACAGAATAGTAATTAAAATGTTAAAAAAGAGATTCAAAAGATAAGGACAAAACATCCCCATCCAGTTGAAAATGAAGGGCATTAATAAGCTGAAAAGATAAGATTTAAGCCATTAAGGGTAAAGTATGCAGTGTAAAATAGAGTCTGGGCTTGTCTAATATTATCTGGGTGCTTATTCCAGGTCTGTGTTGCATGATAACAAAACACCAGTAGGCCAGCCCCAGATGTCCTACGGGTCCTATGAGGATCATGTGGCACAAGCATGTGTGCTTGTAGGTTTTATACTCTTAAGGTGTTGCAGCTTTAATGACAATACGTTACAACAATGGGGTTAATAATTAGACATTCTTAAGGACACTTCCTGGTCCGTCGCTCATGTGTAAACAAACCTACCGACACACACTGGCTGGGTGCCACTCCATGTTCTGTCTCCCTGGCAGGTCTGGATCGAGTCTCCCTGCGACAGGAAGAACAAAGTGCAAAGATAAAAGAACAGTAGACGACCTAAACACAGCAAAGTGTTGAAATATAGATCTGTAGAAACAGCAGGAAACGATACAGTTACAAGATCCGTTACAAAGATTTTTTCACATCAGACTGAAACAATAACCCTTTTTCTTACTAAACTGTTTGCTATTACGGTCAGCAGTTTGTCCTCTTTGTGTGTGTTGTCAGTGTAATAAAAGGCGCTCATTGTGGCGAGTATTCAAATTGCAGAGGCTGGCATATCAGTGTCAGTTTATCAGGAATAGAGTGACTCAGCTCCTCCTGTTTGCTCTGTAACTGTGCCCTGCTATTGATTGCTGAGAAGAAATCATGTGACTTTCTGTAATCTGATTGTTGGCCATTAGCTCAGTCTGCTGTTTAAAAGCACATTGCCGGCGAGGAGAGGAAGTTGTCTGTTGTATTACAGGAAATGAGAGACTGACTTTTTGAAGGCACTATCACCTACACACCTGTTACATTTTTAGTTCAGGTGTTTTGTAGTAGGGTTGTATGAGGTACTTATCCATAGTGTATTACCTACAGTAGAAGACCGTTGGCATGCCCCCAGTTTGGAGAAACAGACAGGAGTTACACCCTGGAAGAAAAGTGCTTTACCTTGCAATCAGATAGCTCTTTCTGACAGGCCGCCAAAGCCGCTGTATCCACCTGTGCTCTCTCCAAAGCTACCAGACTCCATTGAAAAAATCAGCAATTTTACCTTGCAGAGCACAGGGGTTGTTTGTATTATTCTGTTTTTGGTGAATCCAAACGAACAAAATTCACAAAAAAGCACAAACAAACTAACCGATCGAGGCAGTGGTACACCAGCAACTCCTGTGTTCTGTAAAGAAAAATTACTGTGTTTTTCAATGGAGTCTGGTTGCTTTGGCCAAAGCACATATAATGGTTTCAGTTCCCTGTTGGAAACATAGACTGTATAGCTCTCTCATGGCAAGGTAAACTGGTGAAAATATTCTAAATACATTGTACACTTAAACTGATAAGTTTAAGTTAGCTTTTCTTTTAGGTAGCTAAAATACGATTTGCTGCTGGCCCTGTCCACAGCAGTACATTGTTTTGGTTTCATGCTGTAACTCACTCTCTGCTTCTCCAAACTTGGGGCGTGCTGATCAAAAACATCCAAACTATCCCTTTAAATTTGAGCAAGAACGTTGTCTATTATCTTCAAGTTTGCATTAGAGTTGGCTTTCTAATAGCTGTGTTTTTGCTTGTCTGATGAGCAGTACCTTCATGTCAAAGCCTGGCAGGCATGAGTACATGACAAAGTCTCCATAGTTGTAGCTGTCCCCTTCGGTGAAGCCATGAAGAAGAGGAGGGGGTTTCGCACAAACCACCAGCTCGCAGGAGACTGAGGAGATACTTGGAGCCCAGCTTCCACTCAGCTTATCACACAATACAACAGAAAGGACAGAGAGGTACTACATTATTCATGCGTTCTAATTGACGTGGTCACTGGAAAAGAGGAAAAATGAGTACGAAGTGGTCAGAAAGGGTACTTCTTTTGAACACAGTGATGATGCACAATATTTCTAACACTACAGTCTGTAACAGTAAACTGACTCTCGCCAGGGTTTCATTGTGAAAGACAGCTGAGTCATTTAAAAAAGCAGGTCACAACAACTTCTTCGCATGGACATAAAGTGGCCAAGAGCATCTTGGCAACCATTATTTGACCAGATAGTCATACAAATAATTGACCAACATCCTTCCTACCTGACACTCGGCTAGAGCTGACCCCTGCAGGCGGAGACCAGGAGGGCAGGAGAGGGTGATGGTGCCCCCGACTGGAGTGAGTTCCTTCCCGGTGATTACCAGGTGGGGGATGGAGAAGTTGGTGGGTAGCTGGCAGGGGGTGGGGCTGCACCGAATGCTGTGTTTGGACCAGGTGCCGTCACTCTGGCAGGAGAGAGAGGCCGTCTGTGTGGCTAAACTGTACCCGTCTTCGCACCTAGACAGCAAGAGGGAAACGAGTGAAAATTAAGAAAGGGAAAAGACACACAAAGCAGTCTTGGACTGCAACTAATGGCTATTTTCATTGTTGATAAATCTGTCATTTAGTTTCTCGATAATGTCCATCAGAAATGGCAGAAAAGTAAGGTTTTAACTAAGTCTATCAATCAATTTAAATATTTAATCATGATTAATCCCAAATTAATCACATTATTTTATCTGTTCTTAAAGGGAGATTTGTCAAGTATTTAATACTCTTATCAACATGGGAGAGGTCAAATATGTTGCTTTATGTAAATGTGTAATTAACAGCACAAAACAATGACCAATATTGTCCAGAAACCCTCACAGGTTCTGCATTTAGCATAAAAAATATGTTCAAATCATAACAGCAACAACAGCTGTCAGTGTGTCAGTGTCCTGACTTGACTATGACTTGCCCAAAACTGCATGTGATAATAATAATAATAATTTTATTTTATATTATATTATATTTATATTATATTATTATGATAATTTTGACAGTCCTAGTTTTAACACAGAGACTAATAATGACAGTATTTACCTGTATGTGATCTGGTTCGGGAAGGTGAAGGTGTCTCCCTCCACTTGAGCGTGGGCTACAGTTGGAGGTTTTCCACAGCTCACAGGCTCACAGCTGATTCTCGGGTCCCCCCACCTGCCGTCTCTTCCACAGGAGAGGTGTGGGTAACCCTTCGGCTGGTAGCCGGGCCGACACCTATATATAACAGTGTCTGGGAAGGTGGCACTGCCGCCCTGCAGGACAGCGTTGGGGACTGTAGGCGGGGCGGCACTGCACCTCCCCCGGCCACACACAGGCACGCCGGGGCTCCACACCCCTCCCTTCTCACACACTGCCTGAGAGGGACCCAACAGCTTGTAGCCGTCGTCACACTGGAAGTGCACTCGGTCTCCGCAGGCACGGTCACGACCGAGGACTGCGCCAAATTTCACCACAGGAAGGGCGCAGACGCAGGGCCGACACTGAGGCACCGCGCCCACCCAGAAGCCTTGAGCGGAGCAGCGCAGGATGGGATCCCCGACTACCTCGTAGCCGTCGAAGCAGAGGTACTCCACCACGTCGTCGTAGTTGAAGCTGGAGCCGTTCAGGAAGCCGTGGCTGATGTCCTCAGGTGGATCACAGCTTATGATGTCACAGCGAGGCGCGGGTATGTCCCAAAGTCCATCTGACTGACATATACGTGTTGGATCTCCGTTAAGTGTGTATCCCTCATCACATTCATAGTTTACCTTGCTGTTGAGGCCAAACTCTGACCCCAGCACACGCCCATTGGGTATTGGCGAGGGTTTGCCGCAGCGGGCAGGCACACAGGTGGGAGACTCATGGCTCCAGGTGCCATCAGCCTGACAAACACTGATAGATTTCCCTTGTAAGAGGAAACCGGGCTGACAGCTCAGTTCTATCTCACTATTATAGCTGTACTCCTCTGCTTTAAAAGTAATATATTTAGGGACTTTAGGGGGACCACAAGATACTGGTTCACACCCAGGCTTCTGTCCATTCCACTTCCCATCCGCCTGGCAGGCGATAGTGTCGCTACCTTTCAGGACAAATCCAGGACTACACTCATAGTGCAACACCTCAGGATACACAAAAGCACCGCCGTGAGCTGTGCCATTAGCAATGGTGCCTGGGTCGCCACAGGAGACAGGTCGACAAACTGGGGCGTCATTAGTCCACAGTCGGCCTGATACACACTGCCTCACAGACTCCCCCTCCAGCTCATACCCATCCTCACAAGAATACTCGACCATACTACCGAGGGAGGTATCAGTCACATTCACCCAGCCATGCTCTGGACTGGGTGGTGTTTCACACTCCGCGGGGACACAAGACGGGGCAGTGCCATTCCAGCCTCCGTCCTCCTGACACACCAACCTGGTGGGGCTTGTGATGTCGTAACCTTTGTGGCAACGGTACTCGATAAACGTCCCATGAAGGAAGCTTAAGTCCATGGGTGAGGCTAATGTTCCAGTGTCTTTAAAAGCAGCATCAGAGCTCCCTACTCTAACATATTCCCCAAAGTCAATGTGAGGAGGCAGGCCGCAGTCTGAGGGCACGCAGATGGGAACAGAACTAGACCAGCCAAACTCCTCGCAGGTCAAATGGTCCTGGCCTACTAGCTGGAAGCCGGGAAAGCAGCTGTAGAAAATGGTTACACCGAAACTGTGATCCTGGCCTTCTACAAATCCATTTTCAATAGGTTGGGGAGGGGTGCAGGATATCTGCACACAAGCAGGTGGCTCAATGTCCCACTCCCCACTGGCTAGGCACTTCAGAGTCTCTGGGCCTTGAAGGCGATAACCACGGCGGCAGGAGTAGGAGGCACTGTGACCAAATTGGAGTTTTGTATAAACTACTTTACCATTGGCTATCTGTTTAGGGATTGAACATTCGATTGGGCGGCAAGACGGCACCCCTCCAATCCAGAGTCCCTTCTCTCCACAGAGTAGAGTTGAGTTGCCCACTAGATTATATCCAGTCTTACAGCTGTACAGCGCTTTGCTGAGGTACATCAGACCCTGGACATCAACAATACCATTAGAAATCTCCACAGGCTGAGGGCATTCAACTGGGATACACTCTGGGTAAGGACTGCTCCACTGCCCGCTGGCCAGACAGGACACGGAGCCTTCTTTTCTTAAAGTAAAGCCATCCATGCATGTGTAGCTCACCAGGGAGCCAAAAGGGAATGGAGGAGAGGACAAGGAAGGGCCACCGAACGACACTTCAGGCAGAGGGCCACAAAACACCTGCTTACACACTGGAAAAGTGTCGTTCCACTCCTGGGATGGGGTACAGCGGAGGATCCGGGCCCCCTCGAGGACATAGCCATCCTCACAGGATAATTCCACCGTTCCAGATTCAGAGTCCAGGCCTTTCAGGACCAGGTGGTTCTCCTCCAGCGGCGGCTCTGGACATTGCACTGGTGAGCAGCGAGGACGCCTCGATTTATCCCACCTCCCGTATTTCAGACAGGTCCAGGTGGCGTCCCCGGCCAGCTCGTAACCCTCATCACAGACGTACTGCACTTTTCGGCCCACCTGGAAATCAGACCCCCTGTAGTGTCCATGGATGATGCTGGGAGGGGGGTCACAGGTCAAAAGGACGCAGGCAGGAGGGTCGTTGTTGGACCACTGGCGGTTGGCTTGGCAAACTCGCTCTGGACGACCAACCAGTCTATATCCTGCGTTACAGGCATATGTCACCTTGCTGTTGTAGGTGAATCGACCTCTGCCCTATAGGGGAATAAACAGAGAGATGTTATTAAACATACTTGAAAAGTTGTGTTTTTTACAGTAAGACTTAGCAATAATTTCTAGAAAGTTTCCCTGAAATAAAAATGTTATCTAGTCACAATTATAAGAAAATTAGAGAAAGTTCTGAGATGGCTATATGAGTTTAATGAGGCTAACCTGGATGTAACCATTCCTGAGTGAAGGAGGGGCGGAGCAGGACACAGGTACACAGGTAGGCAGCGCTCCTCCCCACTCTCCATTGGCCTTGCAGGTCCTCCTCTTCTCCCCTCGGATCAGGAAGCCTTTGTCACAGCTGTACGCCACCACAGCTCCAAAACTATAGTTTGTTCCGCTCATGTAGCCCCGCTCGATGCTCTCGGGCTTGGAGCACCTCACCGGCACACAGCCGATATCATACGGCGAAGGCTCCCACTCTCCTCCCATCAGACACCTCAGTGTGGCTGTGGTGTTGAGCATGAAGCCCTCCTCGCATTTATAGCTCACCTCAGTGTTGCTGGCATATTTGGGTTTGTTGACTGAATCTAAAATAGCGTGGGGTAGTTCAGGCGGACGCAGGCAGAAGTTTGCGATGCAGCGAGGGGCCTCGGTGCCGTCGGGGGGCGCCCACACACCTTGAGCGTTGCACACCATCTTAGAGTTGTTGCCAGCAGTGTATCCGTCGGTGCAGTAGTAGTTAGCGGTGTCTCCAAACAGCTGGTGGCTCTCATAGGGCTCGGCGTGGTCAATGGCGGGCGGGGGGCCACAGGAGCGTGGGACGCACTGGGCAGAGCTCTCACTCCACTGGCCACTTGGCAGACACTCTCTGGTCTCTGGGCCAATAAGAGTGTAGCTGTGGAGTAGAAAAAGAAATTGCAGCTCAACATAACCTAATATTGAATCTTAACATTTTAGTTTGAACTAGGGCTGTCAATCCATTCAAATATTTTATTGCAATTAATTGCATGATTGTCCATAGTTCATCGGGATTCACTGGAAATTTAATAATGTTTTTTATCTGTTCAAAAAGTACCTTAAAGGGAGATTTGTCAAGTATTTAGCACTTTTATCAACATGGGAGTGGACAAATATGCTACTTTATACAAATGTCTGTATATATTTATTATTGATAATCAATTAATAACACAAAACAATGGCAGTGTCCAGAAACCCTCCCAGTTACTGCAAAATATTCTCAAATCATAATATGGCAAACATCAGCCCAACAGGCAACAACAGCTGTCAGTGTGCTGACTTGACTATGACTTGCCCCAAACTACATGTGATTATTATAAAGTGGACATGTCTGTAAAGGGAAGACTTGTGAGTACCCATAGAACCGATTTTTATTCACTTATCTTGAGGTCAAAGGTCAAGGGACCTTTTTGAAAATGGTCATGGCAGCTTATCCTCGTCAAAATTTGGCACAAGTTTGAAGCGGTATTCTGCGTTCTTCCTGATAAGTATGACATGGTTGGTCCCAATGGATTCCTTAGGTTTACTAGTTTCATATAATACCAGTATCACATTATCGCGTTAACTTTGAGAGCCCTAGTTTGAACATGTTCCAATTTCAATTTACAAAACAGCAAAATAACAGAGTAGAAGCATATTTACCCTTCTTTGCAGACATAGTGCACCTTGTTTCCCAGTTCAAAGTTCTCTCCTACGGTCACGGCGTCTCTCAGGGCCGGAGGCTCGCTGCACAGGACATTCACACAACGGGGCACAGGCCAGCTCCACTCCCCCGTTGCTTCACAAACCACCTCCATGGAGCCCTGTGGTCTTCGCAGCAACACACCACTTAGTTTACACACTACTGCAATCACAGTTGTCAGAGATTTATGGAGATCAACTTGTGAAACAAATAAATCACAACTGATGATGTGTTACAAATTCATACAGAGCATCATACAGAGTTCATAATGTCACTGGAGGTCATACTTGTGCTGAATCAGAGGATAGACAAGTTTTTTTTCCTGAACATTATTATGAAGTACATGTTGATTGCACAGTGTAATGGCTGTAGAATGATGCCATCAGTGTTTAGACTGGTTGCCTATGAGCAAGTCCCCAGGAAGTGCACCAGGCTTTGATGGAAATTTTCGTACTTTACTACAACTTCTGTGTCCGTCACGTGATGCCACTGGGCCCAAAAAGACTTTTTCCCATAGACTTACATTGGGAAAGAGATATCTGTAACCCAGTGGATAATTTTTTTGAGTAAATCAACTTTCCAAACACTTGAATAGCCTTTACCTAAATCATTAGGTCCCAAAAGTTGTAAAATGCATTAATAGCTGAATCCAGAGTTATTTCCCTTCCTCCGTTCATGTGATTAAGCCCCAAACCGAGGCTGGAGCGAAGGCTGGAGGTTGGGTTAAAGAAAACCTCCTACGCCTGCATGCTTTATGAGGAAGATTGCCGGATGATCCTTACTTCCCTCCTTACTTTCCACTTCCATCCTTACTTTATCACCCATTCGCTCTTCTCTTTATACATCCATATTTATAAGCCTCACTTTCACTATTTAATTCTGTTTGCCACCATGTTGTGATCTCCTGGGAAAATGAGGGCTCGATTTACAGCCCAAAGGAAGTGCTTGAACCATTACTCAACCAAAAAAGATAAGATAAGATAAGATGAACCTTTATTAATCCCTGGAGGGAAATTCGGGAAAAGAAAAAAAAAGAAGACAGCGCTTTTGTTTTTGCCGGTTGCTATTGGCAGCTGTCTGCGGTTACCAAAGATTATTGGTGTCAGCTCTTTGCAGTCACTATCCCCAGTAGTGGAAATGGCGGATGGTGGTGCAGCCAAAGTAACTGTGGAAAACAAAATGCAGCGTGTCCTGTGGATAGCTTGGTGCAGTTACTAGAAATTTCATAGTCCCACTTAGTTCTTGTGTAAGTTAATTTTGGTTGAGGTTAACTTCATTCTGTTAAGCAGTCATAAACTCCTGCAATAAAACAAATCAATGTAATTGAAATTAAATTATGTCAACTGATCAAATGTGATTAGAGGGGACACTGGACAGCGCAGCTGACAGTAATATATCCGTACCTGTATCCCTCAGCACAGGTATACGTGACAGTGGACTGGTATGTGTTCGTGTTGAGGGTGTAGTGGGCGTTCTCGACAGTTGGAGGGCCCCCGCAGGTCACTGGATGACAGACAGGTGGCGTCCCGCTCCACCTCAGACTAATGAGACACTGGAACTCATAAGGGATCTGAGGCAGGAAGCCCTTCATACAGCTGACGAGAAAGAAAACAGACACACCGGTTCACAAGACGCTAATTTGTTGTTCCTTGACATGTCTGTAACGCCTCCTGTAACATTTCTTCCTGTCATCATTACAACATGGTGTTGTAGGGGATGCAAATGATACCTGAAAGTCACCTTGCTTCCATAGGTGAAGTTGTTTCCCTTCATGATGGAGTTCTCTGGGACAGATGGTGTTGAGCAGGAAAGGGCTACGGTGCAACATCACAGAGACGATTAGTAACTGCTATTTTCTATCATTGTAACGTTCCACTAGAAAACATACAGTGACAAAAGAGTCGACAACCTCGATACACATTTCTGAGGAAAGACAAGATTTCAGACGGCTGTCAGTGTCACTGATGAAATGTAGATTTGGATTTGACAAAGGCTTTCTCTAAGATGCCACGTATTACATTTTGCACTGATGCACAGAAAAGTGTAGAAAAAGACAGAAGCTAAAGAGGTGACTGAGAGACATTAGTGAATGAAGGGCACAACTAATTAAAGGGGTACTTCAGTGATTGAATATTGCACTTCCATAAAGTTGGGGGACTAACAAAAAACTGATAAAAAAAAAAAAAAAAAAGAAAAAGCAGAAGAGGCCGAGACACTTTTAAAGGCTCCAAAAACACTGGATCTTAATTAGACCTTCCCTGTCTGGTATACGCCCATGTCTTTCAAACTGAAACAGGCTTTCTGCCATAAATCTGAAGCTCTTTTCAGATATGGAGTACATAACATTGCTGGCTTCATCTATCTGTTTAAGCTAATTTTTTTTTGTTATTCAATCATATGTGATTTTTGCATTAAAGCAGCATTATTTAAATAAAAAACGGTCACTATATACTGACAGTATTGCATGAGACAGGTAATCTGAAAAAAAAAAAAAATCATGTGCCACCGTGTCCTCTGGTGCTCCTGATGGCATCTGCAAGATTTCATGGACCGGAGGAAAACAACCAATCAGAGCCGAGCTGGAGTTTGCCATCTTTGAGCTGCTGTCAATCATTAATCAACTCTGATCAGACGGTATATATGAATCAATATTCTGTTACTGATGTTTTCAGAAACATCTTGTAGTGTACTGTTCAGCTGTAAAATGAAAAAAAATTGTGACCCGGCAGCCATGTTGACGTCCTGAGAAAAGACCTGTGATTGGTCAAAATCTTCTATCACAGGCTAGATTTTCTAAAACCTGAAAACAGAGCCATGAGGAGGTGCAGAAGTCTAGTTTTTTCTCAGGACACTTGAACTACAATATCCTGAAAGATTATTATAGAATTTTTGCCCAGTGATGCCAAAACTTGTTGCCTACTGAAGCTTTAATGCTCCTTAAAGCTTCAAGCAGACACAATGTATAGCAGTATACACGAGTATAATATGTTATAATAGCAACTTATAATAGAAGTTTTGTTCACAGGCCGCATCACCGCTGGATTTTCGCACTGCGAGGGGAAAATAGTTTTTATAGACTGATCTGATCTGAGAAGAATCACGTCAGCGACTTAAAATTATAATTTTCACAGTTTATTAAACTGATTTTATTCATAAGACATGGCTGTTCTCTCTCTGCATGTTAAACCTGACCGACCACATTCAAATTAGACTTGCTGTTGTTACTTTCATGTAAAGTGAACAGGGGTTTTAGGTCCAGTTGAGACAACCTTGATGACAGCATCAGAGTTACATAATGAAGCAGAAATGCATCAAGAAAAGAATATATAAATAAATGAGTATGGGGAAATTAATGTGGAGGATGCAATGGAAAAATCATGCATTAATAAATAAATTAAAAATTACAAAAATAAATACAGAAATTTAATTATAAATTTAAAAATAAATAAAAAATCAATGCAAAATTAAAAGTTAAAATGCATTAAAATATAAGTAAAAGGGAAAATTAAATGAAAGAGTAAACAGACATGAAAAAGCAAATTAAAACAGAAATATCAATTTATGTCACGTTATCAATTAATTGATGCCTACATTTATTTTAATATCATTTTTGGTAAATTTAGCAGCATAATTATTTATTCATCAAGTCATATATCTATTTATTTATTCATGACTTTGGCAGGTTCCATCCTCCATTCATTTGCACTCCTTAATAACAACAACAGAAGATGGAAACTTTCAACCTCACACAATTATGCAGCTGAATTTTATGTGTACTTGCAGAAAAGTTTGCAGAAATGTGGAACCATTAGTGTGCCCTCTAATGCAACAACATCAATAATTTAACCTACTGCGTGCAACACAAAGGAAAACAATTCAACTGTTCTGATTTTGGCAGACAACATCACGCAGCTGCTTTATATATTTCAGATGACATGTAAATCCCTTCACTTTCAGTATGATGATAAACAGCCAGTATGGGCTGAGTAAGTCAGTTGATCTTTCTCTATTGGGAAGAATGTGGCGTAGAGCCAAGATGGAGGTGCTGCGGCGGTCAGGCCTTTCAGCCCGCTACGCAGTGGAAGACAAAAAGACAGCTGCATATATAATCACCCCTTCACAGCACACTGCATAATGTGTGATTGTGAAAAGTGTTCATGCATGTGTATTTGTGTCAGTATGTCTGTAGTGTATGCTTTGGTGTGTGTATGCATATACAATATCTCTGTGTTTCAATACTTCTGCTATCTGCATCATAATGAAAGACTGTGATTACATTTAGTAAATTACGGTATATGCGTTGGGGACAATTTTCAGCTACAGATTAATACAAGCCTTTGAGTATTTACTGTAGATAAACTGGATAATGAAGATACATTTTTTAACTGAAACTGGAATAAAACAGATTATGAATCACTTGAAATGCCTGAAGGACTTAATATATAGTACAGCTGCTGCACAGTGTTGGCATGACATGACCACGCAGGCCCCTCACCTCGGCAGTATGGGACCAGGTCATCCCAGCTTCCTGTCTCCAGGCAGTGGAGGCGAGGCGAGCCGATCAGCTCGTAGCCGTTGTCGCAGCCAAAAACGACCTCGCCGCCCATCAGGAAGTTGTTGCCTTCTCTGTGACCGAATTCTGGAGACCCGGGGTTCTCACACTTTACTGGCTCTGGTTGGAATACAAACATACACACAAAACAAATAGGTTTATAAATGGACTTATGGTTCTTTAGAGTCTATGGCAGCACTTCCCTGTGTCTTATTACCTGTGCAGTTTTTGCCGTCTCCACTGTACGGGTGGATACAGGTGCAGCTGTAGGAGCCATCAGTGTTCTGACAACTAGCGTGTTCATCACAGTCAGATCCCAGAGCACACTCATCCACATCTGAACACACACACAGAAAAATGTGCAATACATAACACAGACATTTTGTTCTTGTCACTTTTCCAAACAGGATTTTTCTTTTCTTTATATCACTGATTTAAAAAAGCAATGTTATCTGATGAAGTACCGAGACAGGCTGGTGGATTTCCTCCCCACTTGCCACTGTTGGTGCAATGCAACTTGGTGTCTCCCAGCAGGTAAAAGCCAGCGTTACACTGATACACCACAGAGCTGCCGGCATGGAAGTCCGTCCCCTGAAACAAGCCGCTCTCCAGAGGACGAGGAGGCCCACAGGACACTCCTGCAACACACACAGACAACAGAGGATTATCATCCAGGATCTCCCTCTTACAAGCTCTCTAACGATACCTGTATTACAAAAGGAAAAAAGTTGAATGTTTCAATTATTCTTCATCGATTTCCATGCTGAGGATTTTACAAATTAATTGATTTTTTTAGTTTTCATCACATGGAAATATACTCAGTAGACTGACAAACGCATTCAGCGAGTCAAGACAGATGAAAAAACACCTGACAGGATTTGACTTATTTACAATTCAAATTATAGAGCAGTTTGTGTCTCTGCCTTACGTTCACAGCTGGGCAGAGGATGGCTCCACTCTCCTTTATTTTGGCACTGTAGCACCGGCTCCCCCAGCAGGTAAAAGCCGGGATCGCAGGACAGCTGGACCTGGGCCCCGGGGCTCACCTCCACGGTGGATGCGTGCAGGTGAGGCACAGCGTTCTCCAGCTGGGGACAATCTGGACAGACCAGGAATGGGTTTCAGGGTCAGAGACAAAAATCTTAATCCAAAACATCCATTTCAGAAATGTATTTGTAGTTCATCATTCAAGATATTATATGATTTTATGAAGCGTCTCTTACCAGCACAGAAAACACTACTGAGGTTTACTTTGACTCGGCCCACCACCCCACTGAGGAAGTCTGGCCAGGCGAGGACGTTCCCTCTGTGGGTCACATGGGAAGCTGGACAGCTGCTGGCTAGGACCTTGATCTACAGTATAGAGCAGAAGACTAGTTTACAACTGTGTTACATGTTAAATTACCTGGTTTGATAGAAGTTTGTTCAAATTTGTCTCAGTAGTATTTTTTAATAGAAACACCAGACTACATTTACCTGCTGAGGTGTGAGAACACGGTCCCAGATGTTGAGTTGGCTGATGGAGCCAACAAAGGATTCGACAGGGTTGAAGCCTTCGCCCCTCTGATCCTGGTCCTGACCTAATACCAGCGCCCCGCCACCTACAGGACACACATTGAAAGTCAGAGGTTAACCACAACTCACTGAGAAATTATTCTTTCCTTCTACTTGGTGTTTATATAAAATGAGACTATAGATTTGTTCAAAGCAAAAACGGGTGACGAGGTCGAGGATAGCACTACACCTGGGATAGTGGTGCCGACTGACAGGCCTTTGCCTCCATCTGAGGGCTTCCCATTGATGAAGATTCTCCAGTCACCATCCCAGCTCCTCCAGGACACCCCGATGTGGTACCATTGACCCGTGTTCACCGCAGGACAGTCAGTGATCCGCTCCTTACCATTCACATACAGCACCCACCTGTAGGGAAGGAAGACAAAAGGTCAGTAATATAAAAGAAAGAAAGCATTATGAGAGGAGAATAATTAAGCAGAAAAAGGAAAGCAGAATTTATGTGTATTTACATTCCCTTAGAACATCACTGACCCGTTGTAGTCGATGAGAAGGAAAGCGTTGTCGCTGCCCTCCACAGCGTAGGACACAGGTGTGCCATAATTGGTGGTGTCTAATGACCTCATCCAGAAAGTGCAGGTGATCTCTGTCAGCGCTGGCATCACAGCATCCATCATTACGTAACCATGGATACCAGACACCTCAAAGTCAAGGTTGAAGGCAGGGGACATCTCTGAAAGGACAGAAAAGCATTTATTGTTGTTCTCGTCTTCCTTGAAATTGCTAAAGATATTTCACTGTATAAAAATACTAAATCTCTATTTTCCTCTGCTAGAGTTGCCATGGTGATGTGTCATCTGTCCTATAGTACCTGTCTCACACCTGGTTCCGTTGAACCCAGGGAGGCAGCGGCAGGAGTAGAACCCGAGGCCATCCAGGCAGCTGGCACCGTTCACACAGGGGTTAGGATCACACTCGTCCACGTCCACCTCACACAGGCGACCACGGTAGCCCTCCACACACTGACACCTGAGAGAGGGAAAGAAGACACTGTGAAATACCGCTTACCAGTACACATCAATGGAGCTTTCCTTAGAAAATGTCATGGTTATTGTACCTCACTAAATGGATTGGGATTTTAATTTGTAGATAGTCTTCAAACAATTGGGAAAATAAACTCTTTTTTGAGGAGATCACAGATATGTTAAGATTTATTTATTTTAGCTTTTGTATTTAACCACATTTTTTGTTAATGTCTTCCTCAGTGGCCTAATCATTTACTCTGATTGAACTGTCCCAATATTCAAATTGATGTATGAATGTGAATCACATAAACCAGTATATTGGCGCATGGGAGATCGGTGTTTTTCTTTTAAATAATTAATTTTAAGCTGCAGATCATGTAAATCAGAATCATTGTTTAGAAGCAGGCCTGTAACGATAACTACTTTTGTAGGATGATATGCTGTTCCAGAAATAAATGCGATAAAATATTATTGTCATTTTATGCCACTTATATAATGATAATATAATAGCATAATAATGCAAGTACACCCTTTCAAAGCATTTATCTTTAACATTTGAATGGGAATGAGGGAAAAATATTCTAAATAAATAAAACAAATAAAATAAAATGAATTAAAAGAAATTTAAATTCTAAATAAATACCATAAAAATAAAAACACACAACCAAAAAAATTAAATAAAATGGACTCTTGGGCTCCTTTAACAAAAATGTGCAGTGTCTTACAATGGTGGAGAAAACTCTGGCATCATGTTGACTAAAATGTTGGTGACATTCTTATATAAACAAACACGCATGTAAGCCCAACGTGCAATATCGAAGTTAGCCAAAATGATAGCGGCCGTGTCCATATTTCGTACAATAAGTTGATAACGTAAGGAGGACTAACATGGTGTTACAAATGCAAAGACAATCTTTATCACCTGAAATTGTTAACAGCATCCAGACACGAGCCTCCGTTTAGACAGGGGGCGCTGTGACATTCATCTATGTTGACTTCACAGCGATCCCCTGAGAAGCCAACGGCACAATTACAAGTGTAGCCACCTGTCAGGTCAACACACACACCTCCGTTCAGACAGGGGTTAGAGAGGCACTCGTTTATTTCCAGCTCACAACGAGATCCTGCAGAAATATGAAAAGACAAGAAGGAAAACAGCTGCATCTTCAAAGCACTGACTTAAATATTAAGCCTTTTCTACACCATCAGACCTTTTTTAATATGCACCCAGCCCTTTTAACTTACCCGTGAAGCCGCCGGCACAACTGCAAGTGAACTTGTTGACCTCATCCACACACACACCTTCATTTAGACAGGGAGAGGAGAGGCACTCGTTCACCTCCGCCTCACACAGAGAGCCTGAGACAGACAGGGAAAAGTTACGAATCAAGCAGGGATACAGGATTACCAGAGAAGTTGAGTATTCAGTACAGTATGTGATTAAAGGAATACTTTACCACAAAAATGATCATTTGTATATCAGTCACGCTGTATTACCTTGAATCCTTGAAGAATATGAACGAAGAATCAAAAAACAGAAAGTCTTGTGGAACTATAAAACTATATTAAAACATCTGTCTACAAACTCTTGCACAACTTGTACAGAACAGAGACCACAAACCAGGTCTCGTTTATTTAGTTGAACCCTTACTACTTCTTCAACACATGCATCTTCACTAAAACCTCACTATTTATTAGTTATTTAATTATGCATAAAAAGTTTCAAGCTTGCGCAAGCATGCTACTCATCTGTGCAACTACTGTTTATATGGAAGTGTTTTAAATGACTGGATAAATGAGGCTTGGATAATTTTGTGAGTTTGTGAATGCACATTTTGATACAGTTGTATAGCTGTTGTTAAATGCAGCCCCCAATGGATTCAAGGTAACTCGATGAGCAACTGATATACAAATGGTCATTTTAGGGGTGAAGTATACCTTTAAATGATAGCATCTTTGGGCTACTAATACCATTTATTTCTCAACAATGACTGACTCGCTGTATATTATCCCTTACTTAATTTCCTGTCGGATAAGATCAAAAATATAAAGAAGTCAAGCAAGAGCGTTCAAAATGGCTGCAGAAAACTGATTATATGACTCTTGGTGATTTCCAAGGTGTGTTCGTGGTGATTTGATCAGATGTCAGAAACTCACAATCACTTCCCTCTTTATTTTTTAAGCATGCTTTGAAAAGCTTTTAACCTGAGAAATAAAACCTGACACAATACAGCTTGGGAATGGCCATCGCAAACTCATATCATAAAGATCTGATACACTTCCACAATTTATTTAATTAATTAATCAATTCATGTTTATTTTTGCAGGATCGTTTATTGTGTCACACCCCACCCCTCCAAAAAATTTCATTCAAATCCATCGCAAACCTTTGGAGTTATCCTGCTAACAGACAGACAAACAAACAAGCAAACAAATACCAGTGAAAGATAACCTCCTTGGCCCAAGACCCTTGACCTTGGCGGAGGTTTTAAAAATCTATGTCTGTGCCAAATGTGTTGCTTGTATTGCAAAATGCACAGTTGTTATGAATAATTCTGTTTAGCTGCCCCGCTATTGCATATGAAAAGCTCATAATTTGGTTTTCATCCGACAGCAATGACAGCACATTCATGTCCCTGTCAAAAATAGTGCTATTTCAGGTTTAGGACTCACAAGGCGATTTTCATGACCTTGAAATACTCAACGAAGCTGACCTTCAATTTACCAGTTGATCTTTCTGTGTGTCTCTGTATTTCCTCAGTGGTTCCTCACCTAAAAAGCCAGGCTTGCACTGACACTGGTAGTCTCCCATACCGTCCTTACACAGGCCTCCATTCTGGCACGGCGCAGAGTCACACTCATCAATGTCAACCTCACACTTGGCACCTGAGAGAGAAATATCAGATGCTGTATCAAACACTCGCCACAACAAAATCACAACACAACTGTGGTTGAGATGAATGTCAACACTAGAACAAGAGTTACAGCTGGGTGTTGCCCACAGAGCGATGACAGGAGATACAACATAAAAACCAATACTGATCATCTAATGAAAGTTGTTGATACATAAACACCAGGTGAATCTCAGACTGCTGGTTTACCTGTGAATCCGGGCATGCAGGAGCATACATATCCTGCCCCGACCTCCTCACAGGTCCCCTTATTTTGACAGGGATTCAGGAAGCACTCGTGGAAAACCTGCAGGACCAGCCAATCAGATTAATCTGTCACACAAACTGTAAAACCCTCAGTGAACACAGCTTCAAACTGAGTCCAGTTCAGCTGATGTTCTGCTCATAAATTTCAATTTAAATAATCAGTTACAGTTTTTATTGTCACATTTCCGACCAATGTTTTCCTTCAGTAATGTTGTCATTGGTTTCATTACGGAACAAGAATGCTGCACGTGAGCTGTAATAGCTGGACAGATGACATCAATTCATCCTCTTATATGACTATAGCAGAAGAAACCAGAAAATATTCACATTTAAGAAGCTGGAATCAGAGAATTTTGAATTTATTTTCTCAAAAAATGACTCAAACTGATTAATCAATTATATGTGCCCTGTGACAGACTAGTGACCTGTCCAGGGTGTACCCGCCTTCACACAGTGCCAGCTGGGCTTGGCTCCAGCCCACCTGTGACCCCTATCGGGATAGGCGGTTGCAGATGGATAGATGGATGGATTAATCAACTATCAAAATAGTTGGCAATTACTTTAATAGTTTACAACTAATCGTTTACGTGTTGCAGCTCTAATGTATAATGTGTGTAATAGAGGGGCCTTTTGTTGGGTCTTGGACATTTGAGGATGTACAATGATGGTAAAATGTTAATTTTTCGACACATGATAAAGACTAACCTGACTGCTTGCTTGGTAGTCCTCACTGACCTCCACCTCTGGAGCCGCCGTTACGCTCTCCTCTTTAGGGAGAAAACTGGAGCCGAAACCTGACAATGACACCCAGAGAAAATACAGGCAATGTAAGCACAGACGAGTCGGAAAAACACAGCGAGGATCTTTCCCCTCGCTACCAGACTTGCAGACGGTTGTGATCTGTCTGAACAAAAGCCTGCATTCTTATAGAAAACTGGCAGCACGAACTAACCACTGTTCATTCCCACACTTCAGGCATGCAGTGTTATTCATTTCCATTCTGCAGCGGAGCAATAAAAGTCATATTATTTCCATTTCCCTGCTGATCCCGTGCAGTAATTCCTTTTCCAATTGGATTGAGCTGTCACAACACAGATCCGACACCACACAACTGGAGTGATGGCAGCGAGTTTTGAAGCTGGAGGAAAGCTGTCACACAGAGCAGCTGACACTGAGCGAGTCCATATATTGTACTCTATTTTCCTGACTTCACTTGGCATGACCTGTTGAAATTTAACATGAGTCATTCTACATGCCCACTCAACACAACACAATGGTGTTAAAATAGAAGTCTGCTGTGTGAAAATCTGCATGTCTGCATTATTTAAACAGGACCTAGGGATGTAACGATTACAGTGGATTTTTGGGGCTGATTGAGAGCTAAGACAGGAGTCCTTCCTATAACAATACCATGCATACAGTGCCTATTATCTGTCCAGATGTCAATCCCATCCACAATGTGTGGCTGGACTTGAAAAAGGCTGAATTTACTTATGCCAAAAAGTATATTAAAATGTAATATTATATACTTGAAACTGCATCACATTAAATCTACTTTGTTTCAGTTTTGTTAAACAAAAATTTAATTTCCCAAGGAGGTGAGAAAGCCAGTAGAACTGCTGAAGTGTAACTTTATTTTAACACTTTACTCTGAGTTATTACCAGTACATTTCTGTTTTTATACTTCTGAATGTTTTTTTTGTTCCAACAAAGCTGCACATTAATCAGTCTGAACAAAGTAGACATTTTTCATTTCAAAGTGTTGTGATTAGCTGCAGCCAACATATCCTGACATGATTTTTTTTTATTTTATCTGTCTCATGCACTACAGTGAGGATTACAAAAATAACTTTTTTTTATCATATTTGCTTAAAGTTACAAACTGCAGTTTCAGAGAATACTTTAATGCCAGGTAAAGAACCCCCTTCAACCACCTTAATTCATTGATTATTGGGACAATATTGTAAAACAAGACAATGTTGGTCCCAATCAAATTTTATTTAAGCAGAAACATACAAAGAGCCATACCAGCTCTAAGAATGGTAAATGATGTATGGTACATGTAATCTAAACATATCTGTTACTGAATAATAGCCCTGTAGTTTATTTCTCATGCATCCTACCATTTACTCCTCTCATGGATGCTTGCTCAGAATTTACTTGCGGTCGTTGTTTGGGGCTGTCAATTGTGATATCAGCTGTTATCAGCTGGTCACATCCATCCAATAGCACAGTGACACACCTACAATGTTAGCCTACCACCTTGCTGTTGTCTCCGTTTAAATAAGACTCGTTTTCTGCCTTTAGCATGTTCATGCTGATGCTATACATGCCCCTCCACCCCCATCACTGCCCAATCTTTGCAGATTCATCTGCCTCTCAAGCCTACCAGTCTCTGCGGAGTCATCACCACCATCACAAGTGTCTGGACTCCACAGACAACCTTCAATTACAAATCTTCCTGTTGGGTCTAAGCGTAACAGACTGTCAAGACTTTATTATCACACATCATCTGTTATAATGAACAATCTTTTCTTCATTCACTTGTCTCTCCTGATTGTACTAGACAATGTCAAGTGAATCTCCAAAGTGAGGTCCTTACACCATCAGTGATGGTGACCTCATCTGCATTTCATTGTTTTTTTGTCTGATTAAACTACAGACTAAAACTTTAAACTGCTACTGAAAACAATTTGAATATTAAAACAAAGACGTTCTAAATTCCCAAAAACAAAAATGGAGGGTTAGTGTTTGTATTTGTGTGACTTGAAAAGGATTTGTTTTTTTTTTTTTCTGGTCACTTACTGGAGCAGTGCTGTATGGTGTTTGCCCCGGTGATGGTGGTGGTTCCATAGAAGGGACAGGAGAGGCAGTAGGAGCGGCCATGTTCAGGCTGGTAGTAATCTCTGGGACAAGGGTAACAGGGAACCAGACCGGTACGGGAGAAATGGCCTGCCGAACAGGGGACTGTAGGAGTAGAGACCAGAGAAGATCAGAGTAGGAGGAGAGGAGCACCGGAAACAGAAAGAAAGAAATGGAGGAATTTAATGGAGCAGAATCACCCAAATATGTTTAAAAACAAAAAACTTTAAAGGGCAATCATATTTAATTTCCATGTAAGAATTTGCCTTTCTAATATAACTGCACATTTAATGGGGCATACTAACAGACACATTTTTGCTTACAGCCCAGCGTTTTGAGTAATTTAAGAATGATCAAGGCTTTTCAAAGTTAAAGCAGGCAAGTTGATAGGACATGAAGGGAGTGCCCTCCACATTGTCAGACTGTATCACCTCCACACTCCGCCTCGTCCACTGCTCCTCTGGTGACAGTCGAAGTTTCGTCGGGACAGACAAGACACTCCCTGGCGCCAAAACCGGGCTGGAAGTGACCCAGTGGGCATGACTCGCAGATCTCCAACCCATTCAGAGAGTTACTACCGGGCTTACACTGCCCTGCAAACACATTGCATTGAGCAATATTCAGATGCAAAAAGAACATCAAAACTACATCAGGACATGAATGAAAATCAAGCACTATTTGTGACTCATTTGTAATTATTTTATCCTGCTCCTGTAGTACCAAATGAGCTGGATAGTCACCCAAGACAGTGAGATTAATCAGTAAGGCTACGGTCTGACTTTGTTAATGCTTCTTACCTTTGCACTCAGCAATGCTGCGGGAGTGCAGGTAGGCCGTGGAGGTTCCTTCAGGGCACGACTTACACTCCAGCTGACCCTCCTGGTCCTGGTAGGAGCCCAGCCAGCAGCTCTCACACTCGTTATATTCCAGAGAGAAGTATGTTCCCACCGGGCATTGGACTGCAACAGAACACGCAATTGCGATTTACTGGTAAACATAAAACTTTTGTAGCAGTATTAGAGTTTCTCAAAATCCCATGAATTTTGGTGGTTAGATGATCTTAGGTGGGTGTTCCCTCCTACTGACCGCACATCCTGCCTTTGAGCACCGAGCCTGGCCTGCAGAACAGAGAGGGCTTCTTGCTCTCCAGAGATTTAGGATCAGCTACGATCATCTCCGAGGACACGTGGAAACTTGACAGCGGCTGCTTGGCCAGCGTTCGCTTCAGCCGATTGGTCAGTTGCTCCAGGGTCCGCAGGAGTCTCTTCTGATTAGCCACCTCAATTGAGTCGTTCCTCGACAGGGGCAGAGGGATGCTTGCTGGGAGAATGGACAAAGTTTAAAGGACTGATAACTAACAACTGATGGTATCAAATATAAAAATCACACATATACAGTAAAACACAGATCATAACATATAGATATATTCCCACCTTGCAAAGGACAATAAACACATTTAATTATGTCTAATATACCTGTGATGTTGAAAAAGATTTGGATCTTTTGGTCTCTGGTGGGTCCAGTGATTTTTCGGTGCCTCTTGGTGCGTGGGTGGGGTTGTATTCTGCTGTCCTGCCGCTGCCTGGGGAGCTGCCGGGTGCTTGTGGCAAAGCCTGACTCAAAGTATGCGTAGTCCTGGGTGCCCTGAGGACCCCAGCTGTTGCTCCAACCCCCTGGTGCTGACAGATATTAGACAGCGACAGGGAAGAATAATGAGATGCTTCCATTAAAATATATGTGGGATGTTTAGTGAGGGTGGATTTTGTGCATCCTACCAATAGAAAACCCATTCTCGTAGTCGTAGTTGTACTCTAGACAGTGACCCGGTGACATCATCTCCAGCTTGCAGGTGACATCACCGCTGCTACAAATGTTGGGAAGCTGAGGAGAAGAAGAAGCATGTATAAGCACGTAAACATGTATTTTGTGTATGTATGTACTGTATATATCCTCACCACGTCTCCCAGTTTGGTGTTGAACTCCCCAGTAAATGACTTCATCAGGTCCACATCGTCACAGCGAGACGCTTTAAACAGCATCTCAAAGGGTTTGAGCCCATTGTTTGCTATTCGGTTCACTGGGAAAGAAAAAAAAGAGGTTTTACACATGTATGTTTTAACGTTTAAATAGTCAAAATCAGCGCAATAACAGTCTTAAATATATGTATGCATCCAAGAATTATGTGAACATACAGGTATTTCTTTACACTACAGTAATGGGTGTACACTGTAAGCCGTGGTGTAGTGGTACCCAACCTTTTTCCTTAAGCAACCCCTTTTCAATTATTGAATAAACTGACAACGGCTGTAAAATTTACCCAAATGATAAACACAATAACCGCTGTTTGTGTAAAAGGAGCAATTTAGATCAATTTTGAGCAAATTATTTCTTGTGAATATTGCATCAAGGATGAGTTGTCCTGTTAGTTTTAATAACTTTTAATACAATTCTCTGTCTGTATTATGTATGTTTTTTTTTTTTTTTTTACAATCATACCTACTTAATAGGCTTCTTTTTCGACAAATTCAGTATTTTCTTTTCCCTGACACTCGGCCATTGTTCTGTTAGCGCTTCGGTTGTTCTAACTGTGTACCTTTCTAATGCAGGAAGGCAGAGAGGGAACGCTTGCATCACCATGCACTTATCCTGTTTATATCTTCAGTAATAACCCAAATTTTTAAAAATAACAATTTAATTTAGTTTCCTTAACAGACATGAAAGAAATGCTGAAATAAAGGCTCACTGTGAAGCTTTGCTGACCCCTAGTAGTCCCATAGGTTGCAAACCATTGACAGTATATGAGTAAAAATTTAACAGATAAGTAACAGAATACATTTGCTGTGCTCACCTGAGCAGTCGGGTCTGTCTGGAGAGTAGGGCGGCTCCCACACGCCGTTGTAGGCACAGAAGTAGCTGTGCACTGCATCCTGAGTGAAGCTGTAGCCCTCCTTACAATGAAGGGTACAGTTGATGCCCTCCTCTTCTTCAGAGCAGAAGAACTCTCCGTTCACTGGGACGTAAGGTTGGTCACAGGTTGTCCCTGGGAACACACATAGTACATAACACCTCCAGGGTTTGGTCATGTTGGAGCACAATATTTGATAACACCACTATAATTCGATACCACACTGGCCCTTTAAATACATCTCTAGAGATGTTGTAATAATACAGTGCCTTTAAAAATAATATATATAAGTTTATTACAAGCACTACTGTCTAGTAATTAAAAAAAACAAGACATTACAGAGGGACACATACAGTTTAAACATAGTGAATAAACATGAATAAGGTCAAAGAAGGAAAATATTAACACAAATTAGACAAAAACACATTTATACAACAATAAAAGCACTTTAAAAAGCCATAATGTTGTTTGTCGGTTTTGTACCTTGCACAGTGATGGTGAGGTTGCAGGTGCGGCTGTTTCCTGCCACATCTGTGGCGGTGTACTGGACCAGAGTCTCTCCCACTGGGAACACAGAGCCTGGAGTATGGCTACTGGTCACTGTGAGGCGACCACCTGAGGGAGACAGAACGGTGTTGGTTAGAAACATACAGTTGATTTACAGGTTGGGCCGGTAATGTTTAGAAACTAGCATGAGTACACTAGATTTCAAAAGTGATTCAAGTGAAAAACCAGCCCAGTGTTCCCAACTCTTTTCCGATGAAAGCAGCGTTAGCTCCAGTCCGTAAATCTAGATAGAAAGTCGCCAACACTGACAGTCCTTTGCTTCAGGCCTCGCTCCACAGCCACTCTCCCAAAATCATCATTACAAACATAAATACTTCATAATGAATGCAAATAATCAGTTTATTAAGTCCTGCAACAGCCACAAAAAACAGATTTTTCTTTTTCTTTTTTTATCACAGCATTTGCTGTTTGGATGTAACCTTAAACAAATATGTCCTATGACTGTAAAACAACAGCATCATAATGGTATTACACAAACATAACTTTCAAACATATTCAAACATAATGACAGTGGTCAGACATATTTGACCTGTTATGTTTATTATGGTGATAATGGTGATGCACGGAGAAGGGGAATAGTCTGAAGAGGTCAGAACTCCAGCAACGCTAGAACAACTTTATTGTGAGCCCAATGTGTTTCGCCTTGTGACCCTCATCAGGGTCAACTGAGACAAACTAGCTTATATAATATTATTTAACCTGTGCAGAGCATATGCAGTACAACAATATGACACTTTTGGTGCACATACTGTAAGTAGCGTTGATGCTGTTCAGTTATATGTCCACCAAAGAACAGACGGGCAACTATGCAAAGTAAAAGAGTTGAAGGATAGCCCTAAAATAATCAGGAACACTCAAATTATTTCCAGGATGAAATATGCATGATCTTAAGGGAGTGCACAGCTCTAAAACTCGAGTCATCCTGCAGAGGGCAGTCTTCACCTTACGACATTTTCCAGGACTAAATGAGTCACTCTTAGCGAAGTTATGTTAAACAATGATATGTTGATGTCGGAATGGTGTGTCTGGGCATCACACGGCAGCAGAGAAACCCAGCTCTTGGGACTGGAGATGGAACATTGGTATAGTCTGGTTGGCTTAAAAAATAAAGAATCAGTGTGATGAGAGTGATGTGTGAGGAGTGTATGAGTGTGTGTTTACATGAGTGACACACGGGCTGTGAACAAAAAAAAAAAACCCTCAAAGTGGAAACAAAAAGAGAAGGTAGGAAAACTGAGTGATTGACCTTTTGTTTCACTCCAGCATCATTAAGTGTAGTGCAATAGTCCGAACAGGGCTGACACACGTCTGGCCTGCTGGAGTCTAGTGTCTCCCCTTATACTGTATATAGCCTGTGTGTGTGTTATATGTGTGTTTATGTGTGTGTCTACCGAGTCACGACTATATATAGCGCTGGCATCAGGGTGTGGGCCTGGAAAAACAAAACACTGACGTCGAAGCAGTGCCTGGCTGACGTCGTGCGGCCCGAAGCAGCCGCAGCACCAGCAGCAGCCTGTTATTACAGTGTGTGTGTGTGTGTGTGAAATGAGAGTGTGTTTGATGGGGGTGCACCTCCTCAGACAGGTAGGGAATGAAGTTTGAGGCCTGTGTTTGTGTATGTTTCCCTGCTTCTGTACACACACAAACACATATCTGAGCTGTGTGTGTGTGTGTGTGTGTGTGTGTGTGTGTGTGTGTGTGTGTGTGGAGACAGAGCCAGAGAATTACATACGCCTGGCTGTGGGCTCGAACCCGAGGGAAGTCTGGTTTGCTGTCTGTCACCACCACGGCTGTTTGGGTACAGCTAGAGTGCCAGGAGAAAGCCAGCCAGCGCTACGACATATAGTCTATTTGGCAGAGTGGCCATGATTCACTTCTTTATAGTGGGTTGGTCTGAACTGCTAAGCATCAATGATGTGAGCGCAGCAGGGTGACCTGGGCTGAAAAGAGAGACTAATGGGTCACAACAGCCAGTATGTATTCTTATGACCTCTTGAACTGCCCTCGACCAAGAAAAAGCATTTTTTTTGATTGTGCACTAGATAAAAGTGATTACTATGTGATTCCAGATTAAATTTTTTGACACAGAGTGGCAATAGGCAAATACGTCAGCAGCCAAACACTGGATAACTGTGACAATTTTAACGAGTGCTATTCTATAAAGATCTCCATGTAAAGATCTCCAGTATGGTTATGTGGTATGGTGGTATGGTCTCCAATATGGTTATGTGAAAGTAGCACAACAATACTATAGAAATGTATAGTGGCAGGAAGCAGTTTGGCGGTTTTGTCCAGGGCACTTCAAGGTGAGTTGGTCCGAGGGCTGTCCTCGACCAAACAAATTCTTAGTCAACTAACCCTCATACCATTTTGTTGACTGATCGGTTAGTTGATTTAATCAACAGATCTGTAAAACTGAGTTGCTCAACAAATAATCACACAAAAGCACCACGTGAAATCTTGTGTTTTCCAAAGATGTGCTCATGAGTTTCTTGGAAATAAGGAAATGACTAATCCACAAAAGAAATCTGAGTCAACTAGGACCAAAACGACAGATTAGTCGACTAGGGCAAGCCTAACTGGCAGTATCTGATTCAGGTATTAGTGGTCTACATTTACAGGCTAATATGCAGAAGTGGAAAGTAACTAACCACCGTAGATAGTATATATTACTTTGATTAAGTGTTGGGGTACTTGTTCATTTTGATTTATTTCACTGTGTTTCAGAAAAAAATAGCGTGCTTTTTACTCTACATTTATCTGACTGCTGTAGTTAGAGGGAGGCGCAAAGGGAGGCGCAAAATCAGAAAAATTGCCTCTGCACAGCTCTCAGCATGACGCCAACTGAGTAGGTGGCTCATAGCTAACAGCGCTAACAATGTAAAACATGAAAACAATGGCGACACTAACGACAGAGCTAACAGTTTTAATCTGGAGGGTAGGTGCGCCGTCAATCGGGATGACGTTATCAGCTAAAACCGCTGTGTGACAGCAGCGCAAAGCAGTGGCTGTGAGCTGGCCAGAGGGGTACACTCACATGCACTAACATGCACTAAAAGCAGCTATGTCAAAAATGCATGAAGAAGTTAGGATTACAACACACACAGAGGGAAGCGACTTCATTCTCTACTCAGGTAGACACTGTTTATCTCAGATACTGATGATGAAGGATTTGATGGATTTGTGAAAGAGGAATGAACTGAAAAGTGAGTGTGTTGTTTTGTATTTCATGTGTTACAACTGAAAAATATTGAGAGTTATTGAAGTTGAGCTATTAAATGAACTGAATAAAGTTTGACTTATCTGACCTTTTTGTTTCGCTGAATGCGCCTTATAATCCGGTGCACCTTATAGTGCGAAAAAAACGGTGCTATAGTAGAATATGAATACTTCTGCCCAAACCTCCTCCTATGTATATCATCTCTGTGGGTGTCATACTGGAGTGTCAACTGTGCAATGATGATGATTAATACCCTAATCTACTGTGCACTGTAGTCACACTGATTTAAAAATGTTGGACCTTGTGTGAGTTAAGTACTATACTGTATGTGCTCACTTAATTATACAAATGGTTGTATGAAAAATGGATGGAAAGAGTGCAAATTCTCACAAAAGAGCAAAAACACCTGCTTTTCTTTGCTGTCTACGTCTATTTTTAACTTTAATGACAATAACAGATGCTGTAACAACTTCGTCCTATTCTCTCTCTATCACTTTTAAACACAGACACACAAATGAGGCATTCATGCACACAATTACAATCCGTTCTCTCACCATTGGACCATATGTCCAGTGTCTCTCAACATTAATCACACACACATATGAAGCCCTCTCCTGATCCCCTTTTTCCAGTCACCCAACGGAAAAGATCCTGTTTAACCATCATCAGTGGAGGAAGAGGGTGGAGCTGAGTGGAACAGAGGAGCAAAAGAATAAACCATCTCCGGAGCTGCCGTCTGAGAACCAGACATACCTGAGTTGTCGGAAAACTGCGGCACCTCCCAAAAGGCCGCCGTCTCCATGTCTGTGGCCTGGATCGTGGGCGGTGACCTGCACCTGTCAATCACTGGGGGCTCCGTATCTGAAAGGGGATATAAGGTTGTGTAATGACCAGATGGGGAACACAAAATAAAAACAGCACTTGTGAACATTAAACATATCGATAGCAAGTCATTTAACAATTCACAAACACACACTTTCAGTGCAGCAGTACAGTGTCAGGGGGCACTCGTTAAACACATGTCTCTAATAAAAAACCACAACGTTCCACCATCATAATAACATATGGAAATGTTCACGGTTACCATGCTTGAGGTTTTTCCCCCCAACTGCTGTGATTATCGAGTGGTTGACACAGGACACCTATTTTTTTTTTTTTTTTTTTGGCACCTGCTGGGGGTGGAGGACTCTCTCTCTGGTGAGCATGTCAATTAAAATCACAGTCTTACACTGAATGACAGAAATAAGCTGCAGCACAGAGGTAGGCGGATGGAGAGGCCACTAGTTCAAGCCTCACAAAGGTGAGAAGCTGAAAATTGACTTAAAGTTGTGCCATGCCAGTGTGAAAACTATGTTAAAAGTACGATGCTGACTCTTTACTCACATGCACACTTCAGCTGATTATCTCAGTTCAATATTTCTCGCCCTTACACGTATTTACTCAGCATTTCCAATCACGGCCACCTTCGACTGACGATTACTCTAATCCTCTGAAATGCATGAAGCCAATTACTTTTAAAGTCTGAACACATGTTTCTTATTGTCATCGATTTGATATGTATGAACTGTTATGCTTGTGAAATAGTGACTCTTTTAGTCCATTTTAATGTGGACCACAATGTAGATATTGTGGTTAAAGGCCTTTACACACCAGGGGCGTGACGAATAAACAACCCAAACATGCAAAATACTTGCCTGTGAATATCATATGTCTAGGGCTTTTACTGTGAAAGGTAAGAGCAGAAGGAGGAGGTCTGGTCTGTGCTGCCTTTATCAAGGTTTAATGCCTCATTTCCACATAGCTCTTTGTAGGTATGCAAATCAAACGAAAGTTCATTCATTCCTTTGGGAACCTCCATGATCTCTGATGTGTTTGCAAAACTACTCCTGTTTTTTTTTTCGGGCCATAACTTGCCTCGAGTATGTAGAGGAAACTGAACTTTTGCGGCAGATTACTGAGTGCCAAATACAATTAGCAAATTAATAAACTGATTTATGAATTAAAACAGATCTATTTATACTTTTTTTTGAAAAGTTCAATGGCATATTTAGCAGTTTTGTGAACTATTTTTTTAAAAGATGAATGAAGACATGCGCTCAAAGTTACACAACGTTCTATGTTAGCTAAATATGTTGACGAACTTTCCACTTGTGAACCATCTAGACTGGACGCAGAAAATCAGGCAGTAACTCATAGATATAAAAACACTGATTTATATCCATGTAGTAACTAATCCCCCATATCAACCATAAAAAACATATTTCTTTGCGTTGAACACTAGGGGCCGTAATCTGTATACTATACAGATTTACAGACACAAAAAATGTATGGAAACGTTATAAAGTTTGCCGTCTAAGTTTTGACAACGGAGCCTCCATGCTCTTGTTTCATAAATATAAGCGCAACTCAACCTGTTCCGTACAAAGTGATTGGTTGATGTCTTTAGTTGCAGTGCGAAAGCTCAGAGAAATTACCTTGTTAAAATGAAGAGTATGTCGCCCCCTTGCTGCATAATATTTGCATTCTGTGCAAAAGTTTTCATGACAAAAACAACAAAAAATATATTGACGTCTGAATTTGTGAATCTAGTATTTCTGAGCACTGCCATCGACCCGTAAATGTTACATCCATCATCTGAAACATACTGTATACAAAGCAGCTCAGCTGTGTGTACTTGAGCCAGCAGAAGACAAAACAATAGAGATCCAAAGAGCTGACGTCACTGTTATTAGGGAGACGCCTCGCCTCAGTCAGATGAGATGTCTTGATGTCTTTTTTTTTTTTGAGTTTAGCAACTTTCAAGTTGTTCTGATGGTATAAAATGCAGCATAGATTGTCTGCGCTGATGCAGTCTCCAGAGGGATGAACTCACCGATGACAGTGACTGTGAAGGAGCAGTTGGCCTGGTTCCCCGAGCGGTCGGTCCCAATGTAGGTGATAGTTTCCTTTCCAATGGGCAACAGCTGGGGTGGAGTGTACACTGGCTTCACCTGCACTACCACCTGGAGGAGGGAGAGAGACAACAAATATATAAAGAACCCACTCACATTTAGTGCAGCATGTCACATGGCATGTACATTGCTGTGAAAAAGCATTTGCCCCCTTCTTGATTTCTTATGTTTTTGCATATAATAATTTCTTGATTCAACAGGTTTGGCAGTAATCAGGCCTGGGTGTGGCTAGTGAAATTGAACTCAGCTTTCCAAAAAATGTGGTTAATCACAGTTAATTCATGATTTAACAAGGGGGGCAATTACTTTTTCACATAGGGCCAGGAAGGTTTGGATAGCTTTTTTCTCTTAATAAATGAAATCACCATTTAAAAACTGCATTTTCTATTTACTTGGGTTATCTTTGTTTAATGTTAAAATTTGTTTGATGATCTGAAACATTTAAGTGACAAATGTGCAAAAATATAAGAAATCAAGAAGGGGGCAAATACTTTTTTACAGCATTGTATGTTAGATAGATTACCTCGGCTTGTGACCTATTAAAATGTAGTATGTGCTTATGATGCAGGTTGGGAACCACTGATCTAAATCCTTGAGACACTCTGTTGACTGAGAAGTGTTCAATGACAAAAAAAGATGAAATTCTTAAATGATTAGCCAATTGATTGATTAGTCAATGTCGTCAGCAACATTTTTTATAAACGTCCTTTAAGTTGTTTATCAAGCAAAAATTACAGTCTCTTGTTCCAGCTTCTGAAATGTAAGAATTTGCATTTTTCCAACATGGAAATCTTAAATGCAAGTAATTTACTACGGTACACATCTTGGTACCTCTTCTTTGGAGTTGTCGGTGGCAGTCGGGACGTTCCAGCTAACATTGGCGGTGCCGCGTCGCTCATCCGTCTCTGCAACGATGTTCCCGGGACACTGGATCCCTGGCGGTTCAGCGTCTGAAAAGACACAAAGGAAAGAAAAGTACATCTTTTAGAAGAATCAGACAAGGGACTGGACACAAATGCTTTATCTGATTCCAGCTAATTAAATGACATACAGTAACACCCCATCACATCCTGTATACACTGACTTCAGCCTGCTATTTGTTATCATTGAGGAAGTAGACGTGTGATGTCATCTGACCTCTTTAATCACAGGATGTCACACATTCATTATTGTTCTTTACTGAATCAAAGACAGAGTGCACCGCTGTCATGGTTCCAACTAGACCAAACCCTGCTGACTGTATGTGGCTGCAATAGTCCGTTAACTCTCTTCATCTGTTAGCTCAACATCACGACACAACGGTGAAGAGCAGAGGTTAATCGAGATGTGTGACACATGCTTTATGTCACTGTTAAAACAGTTGGGCTCATGGAAAAGGCAGCTTCATCTTGGATACATCTACTCTTCTTCAGTAATCAGTGAAACAGAACATTCAACGTAAATCCAACGACAAGAAGCCTCTAGAGCTTAACCCTATCAGTCCCAGCAGAGTGCTGTTAAGTTGCTGTTTAAGTGATGCTTGTACATAAAAGTAATTGGTATATCACACTATAAAGCAAAATATTAATAGCTGTCGTGCTAATGAGCAAAATATGCTTCAAAATTTGATCCCACTCGCGTGATGCGTGGCCACAGGATTCGTCCTTTCCACCTTTCAAAAGATGGGGTGTCACACTGGCCCCTCCTCATTTCAATAAAGTTCAGGTGTGGTCTACTTTATGCTAATCAGCTAACTATTGTTGATCTGTTGTTGATCTAAAATGGGGAGATTCAGCAACTGCATGGCTTATTTCTCACATTAAAATGCTTTCAGAAACACATTTCAATGAATAATAATCAGAGAAAAAAAGCCGCCATGTTGGTTGCGGTTTGAAAGATGAGAGCAGCAGGCCACAACAAAAAGGGTTTGTCCAATCAGGAGCCTAGTGCCCAGTGTTTAGTGGAGCATCCAATGCCTTACGTTCAAAAACGCACCTGTGGACATGTACTATCACTAATGTATAAATAATAATTAATAAAGGTTCATCTTATATATAAATAATATTTAAATGTTGAGCTGCTCAACTTACTTTGAGCACGTTTGTTGTTTCTTAGCCTGTATTTTTGATCTGTTTATGAGGCTTTTGTAAACCCATACCGTAGTTGCTGTCAGTTTTACCAAACCACCACTAGATTTCACTCATTAGTTAGATTACTCTTCTGCTTTTGTAACAGAATTTTCATCACACACCTTAAATGCAATTATCCACACCAAGCATCCCTGAATATGCTCAAATATTATTTATTGGTTTATTTATTCTCATTTTTTAAAAACAATTGTAATTATTATTTTTATTTTTAATTTCCTTATTTTAAAAAAAAATTCATTAATATTAGCATTTTTCTCCTCCCTTTCCTCTCTAATTTACAGTTCCTATCTGTTATTATACCATATGTATTATTTTGTTTGCTATGGTTTAGGTTGTTGTAGTCATTATTCTTAAGGAAACAATAAAAAGCATGATTCAAACATCTCTCAGCTCCATTCATTTTGAGAGGCAGAAAACTGAAAGTACCACAACACAGTTTTTGACCTGGGACTGAAGCGTTGAAATGAAAACAAACCTCATGCCAAATGCTGATCTACTGAACTTGCTGCCAAGTAAACAGATATGGGACAGCAGTAACATTGAGATTTGAGAAACAAGTCCACCTATTTGTCTAGTGGCAATTCACCAGCCACCATGACCCTTGGATGAAATCTTCCTTTTCCTCATGCAGCATGTTGTAATAATAATAATGTGAAGCCAGCACAGTTCAGTTCAACTCAGTTCAAGCCTGCAGTAAATGAGTAAAGCCTCCAAGAGCTGAATCTCCCATCGATCGACAGTGATCATGCCTGTTGTGTTGTGTAAGAGAGCTGCTCCCATCTGGACCTGATGACCCATCCACTTAGGCATCCATCTCTGCTAAACAATAACACGCTCTGCTCCGATCGGCTCCATTCATCTTCATAACAAGGGTGCAATATTTCACTTTGGGTGTCATCAACATGAAGTGAAAGGCGAAAGAAGCCAGAAGCTTACAAAGAGCACTCCGTAATAACTTTCTTTTTCTTGATCTCTTCAAAGTGAACCACCTATATTGCCGCAGCACTCCATCTTTCCTCTCTCATCCATATTTTCTTTTTAATATCTCCCTTTCGCTCCACTTCCTTTAGTCCATTTGTGCCTGAGGGGATCAGAAAAACTCATCTTCTCTCCACCACCCCATTATACAACACCTACAGATGACTCATCCACCCCTCTCACCTCCCTGTCTGCCCTGCCTCTCCATTCGTTTTCATCTTTATGGCACCTCTTCCTCTCCTTAACGACCGCGGGTCCCTCATTAGGAAACTTTCACCGTGAGGAAATGAAAGGACATCGGAGGGGAGGCAGGCAGAGCTGCTCTGCAGCACCTGTTTCACCTGCAAGGCATCTGGAGGGCTGCAGTCTTTTATAATGATCTCCAGCCCAGTCGGAGCATAGGGGAGAGACATGAGAGCTCATACATGGTATGGTTTGTGTTAGTGACCTGCTTTAAAACGGGGTTAGCGCCATTCTCACCATTCACAAAGTGGAGAAGGGAGAATGGAAAAATGTATCCCTCCAAGTTTCTTGCTGTTTTCTTTTTAAGTCTCTAAAATCTCCACATAGTCTTTTGTTTTTGCTTTTTTTCACAACCCCTCTCTTTGTGTCATTCATTCTAACCCTGTAAAATTAACTGTATTAGTATCAGTATTAGTATCAATTAGTATCAGTTAGCTATAATGAACTCACAAACTACCAAAGGAGGGAAACCTGGCTGGCAGGTACAGCCAAATACAGCCATAACAACAAGGGATGCAAAACCGAACCGTAAAAAAACAAACTGATGCACCACTATCAAATACAGGGCATCTAATTATTTGATGAGTTGCCAGAGACATAGAAGAGGCAATTATCTGAACATAGGCCTACTTAACTATTAAGTAGCCTACCTTATTTCATGTATAAAATCTGTATTTTGGCTTCACATAATATATAAAAATCTATTTATATATTTTGGAGTTCAAACAGATTAGAAATGGTAGTTTTTCTTCACCCTAATGTGCAAAACAAACTGGAACAAAACCAAAAAAGTGAACCGTGAACTTGTTGAACCATCTCACCACTTATACTTACCTACCAAATTTTTCTAATCCATTTATTTATTGTATAAATAAATGGGGCAGGCTCACATGCACAAACATGCACTACAGGCGTGCACGGCCGGTCCGGGCGATGTCAACAAAGCATGGAGAAGCTCTGACTACAACACACACAGAGGGGACTTCATTCTCTGCTCAGGTGGACATTACTCCTCTATATATTTTCACTATACACTTTACACTATAGTATACTATACTATACTATAATAGTTGTTTGCTGCTATATTAATGCTCTGGATTTTGTATTTAGCGCCTTTAATTATTGAGCTTTAAGAGTGTTATGTTTTATGTTTTTACTTTGGAGGAAACCAGGCCAGCTGTTTCCTCCTGCTTCCAGCCTTTCTGCTAAGCTGATCAGCTTCCTGGTCTAGCTCCAGATATGAGTGGCGTTAATCTCATCTAACTCACGTCAAGAAAGTGCATTTCCAAAAATATTGAACTATTGTTATAAATATACCCTAACCTAAACTCAAATATGTCCCACCTCCACTTACCCAAGTCTTGACCTTTGACCTCAACATATAGTTTTTGGCAAGATCACGCTGCGTGAGTGGCAGCCTGTTACAGCAGCTCTGTGTGAATTTCTCCACTGTGGGACTAATAAAGGAATATCTTATCTTATCTTATTTCAAATCCTTGTTATGACCCTACAACCAATTTACTTATACAACACACACAGTACGTTACCTGTACAGACGGCTTTGTGGACATTAGCGGTCCAGTTCCCAGAGCTCATGCACACCGCCTTCCTGTTCCCCTGGAGACTGTAACCTTGACGACAGGTGAGCAGGCAAGCAGAGCCTGGTGACACTGCCCTCTTCCCGCAGGCAGGGGGCGACAGCACGATGTTCTTCAGGGTCACGATGGGAGGACAACGCACCTCTGGGGAGAAAGAAACCAAGAGATGAATCGGATATCTGATATAGTTTGTTTTGCTCCTGTAAAAAGTATCATGTATAGTCAACATCTCATGACTGTTTTTTTTTTTTTTTTTTTTTTGCACTATCAAAAGTAGTTGAAGGAGTTTTCAGAATTGAGCTGAACTGATCAGAACATGCAAATAAACCTCTTCCAGGAACATGAGTATGTTTCCTGTGTTTTTACCCGAATGTGATAAAATCTTACTTTTAGCTGGCTCCACTATAAATGCCAACAATAAAGCTATTCTCAGGGGCAGTCTATCAGAAACTGGCACAAAAACAACAAACATTTGGTCGGAAATCAACCTAAGAAAGTACTAACCACAGGACTCTACGTACACTGGAGGCTTTTTATGCATGTTTGGGATACAAGCCAGTGTGGCTTTCACTTGACGATGGATAGATCTCATTCTCTAACTCCTGTTTCATTGGCTTTAGCTGCAGGAGCTATAAAAGGGAAAACTCACTGAGAGGGAGATTCAACATGGGAGAATTCAATCAGAGGAAAAATTATTTCTGCATCCTCTCAGGGCCGCTGAGGAGATTGTGTTTCACCACAGTGCAAGCAAACACTAAAACAAACCACTTAGCTGCGACGGCAGTCCGCAGAGCGTTCTTAGCTGTGTTAAAGAGGTAACGACAGTCTGTGACGGCCAAACAAACAAGCAGTAACGCAGTCAGAGCAGAAAGAGATGGTAGTTATCGATAAACGCAGAGAGTTTCCCGGAAGCAGACGGATTTTTAAATAGAAAAGCTAGCTGGTTGGTTGGAAGTGAGTCAGTGCGCGCCGGAGCAGTGGGGCCGGAGGTTTGTGGCTAAACACTCTCACACTGTCCCTTTTTTGTGTGTTGGTGTGCCTGACCTGGGCGCTCTCTGTGGCAGGCATGAGTGTGTGCGACTATTTTAACTTAACTATCAGTTCTGAAGTGTGTGGGTAATCTTGCGTGTGTGTGTGTGTATGCAGTGACTGTAGTTTTTGCTATGAGAAAGCAGATGCATCTTTCTCTGGATGATGTAGTGTGGCTCCGTGCAAATACACTCCATGTGTTTAACCACTGTGCATGTGTGTGTGTGTTCTCATGTGTGTTTGCTAGTGTGTGTAAAACCACGTTTTCACATAGAAATACCCATGATAAATAATCTTTCTGTTTTTACAGGCGGACAGGAATCACTAAGTGAAAGCTAAACAGATAATATGGGCTTAGCACTCTTGCCTCACAGCAAGAGGGTCGCAGGTTCGATTCCGGCTTGGGACTCTTCTGTGTGGAGTTTGCATGTTCTCCCGTGTAACTGTGAGTTTTCTCCAGGTACTCCGGCTTCCTCCCACATGACGCTAAATTGCCCATAGGTGTGGATGTGATGTGAGCGTAAATGGTTGTCTGTCTCTATGTGCCCTGCGATGGACTGGCGACCTGTCCAGGGTGAACCCCGCCTTCGCCCAATGCCAGCTGGGATCGGCTCCAGCCCCCCCGCGACCCCTAACGGGATAAGCGGTTGACAATGGAGATGACGATGGATTAACATAAATTGAATAATCAAATAAGGAAATCTTATTTAACTCCACAGATGACGGAACCGGATGACTTTGGAAGAACACATGACAAACGAAAACAAATAAGCTGGTGGTTGAGATAGATGAACATAAGCAAAGTAAATTAAACAGGGACTGAACTGTGACCCTGTGATTTCTGTCAGGATGTTTGTACAGTACATATATATTAGTTATTATAGCACAAAACAGGTTATGTCTCACCCTTTACTATACAAATTAGACAGCTATGCCTCAATTAAGATGCAATTTTGCTTTGTTTCATCTTCAGCTTTCCAAGTGTAGTCATCATAACAGGCTGCAGTGCAGACTTGAGTCTGGCTTGAGTAACAAATTTGAAGACTTGAGACTTGACTTGAGACAGGTGACTCGAAAGGACTTGAATTATTATTTATTAAGTATTCGCTAGATATTGACAAATTATATTTTTGAAACATGATTGGGCGATTTCTAGCGCAATGCGTGCAAACCTGGCAACCTACAAGGATGTGGATGCGCATGAACCATCTATCATGGGTGGGCCTAATCCAAAAACAATGTAGAACTTGAGAGAGAGTACACAGTTCAATGAATATGAACTGAATGCATGTAATATAAATGGCTATCACAATGAATATGTGTAGGCTTAAACTGTGAGCTATTTTTTAATTTAATCATTTACACTGTGTCTTAGTTATGCTACACATTACTTTTAATTATGGAAATAAATTTACTGTAGAAAATAATTCAATAAAAAATTGGAGCCAGAATTTACTTCTGGGTGGGTTAGATTGGGGAAGATTGATTCAACTTGACTTGCTTGATTTGCACCACAGTAACTTGGGACTTGTTTGAGACTTGAGACTTGTGTATGTGTGGCTTACCTCCACCTCTGCTGCAGTGCCTTCTCACTGTTTTCTTATATTACTGCAATAAATCATACGGTCTCCTTTGTTTTGGAATCATATTTTGCCTTTAGATATTATGCCAATGTCTTCAATAACTCAACATGGATAAAAAAGCTCAACAAAAAAAGCTCAACAAAGGGAGAGGGTGTTCCTCAGGTACAAATGCAGCTAAAGCTTTCTGAGTGCCTTTCACGTTGGCAGATGGTGGAGAGAGTGGCGTAACACACAGGTTGTGATATATAGAGGTTTGGAGGTGATGAAGGCTTACCCACACACCGAGGTTGGGGTCCACTCCACTGGGAGTTGGCCTGACAGGTGAGTCTGGAGTCACCTTCCAGCCGGTAGCCTCGCTCGCAGCCCGCCTGACACTCCGCCCTGTGGGAGGAGGCGACGCCATCGCTGCACCTCAGGAAGCCGTGTTGCGGCCGAGTGAGGGGCGGGCAGGAGCGGACTGTGGATGGAAAGACGAAACGTGAGAATCCAATCCCACGAAACAGAAAAACAAATATGTACACTGCTATATTTCATATGTCATTTTTGTTTTATTTGTTAACGTTTCTTGAGAACTGCAACACAGAAAGAAAAACAATCTTTTGAAAGTTTAGAAAAAGGAGTTTAAAGTGACAGAAAGAGAGAGCAAGTGATCCAGAAGCAGACAGGGATGAAAGCATTTATGGTTTATTTTGGCCAATTTAGATGTCTAAAAATGTCACAATCATAAAACATATTGGACACTAAAATCAGCAATATTCCCACCTGTATGCTTCTTCAAGGTAACTAAAACAAACATGATTTAGTACTGTATATTTTCATGCTAAATTGAGGTGTAGCTTATAAACACAGGTTCAGCATATAAATCACAGGAAGAGGAGAAAGCAGTAAATTAACAACAGGAAAGTACAGCACTATTATCATCATCGTCTACAACTTGGGACCTATCATTTAACCCCAAACGTGAAAGTCCCTATGAAATAAAAGTGCAATATCTTCTGCCTGTTGTGAGTTATGCTGAGGTCTAGAAAAGGGTGTGTAGTGTGTTATTTCTCATCACCACCCATAGACAGACAGGCGGGTTCAAAGGAGACCCCCTCCCTCAGGGCTTAACTAGCTGGGAGGTCCCACAGTATGTGGCGAAGACTAGACTTAGTGTAACACATACAAGCAGACATATGCACACACACTCAGAAAATATATATACCCAAAGCCACTTCTATAAATCTCCAACACACACCCCTGAATATTCAGTGTCTTGGTATTTCTATGACTCACAGTGTTGCCGTCTTTCTGTTACAACTGGCATTTTCCTCATTAATCTCTTGACCTCTAAAACTCCCTCTTCCTGTCTTTCTGTCCTTTGTTGTACTCACTTTTGCTTCCTTCTGTCTTTCATTTCGTCATATCCTTTCAGTCTCTCTCTGTCTAACCGAATCCCTACCTTTCTTCTTCTCAACATCTGGCCTGGCAAAAAGCAGTAGTCACCCCGTTAATGTTGATTCCTTGTTCAGTCTAAATACATATGATCTCAATATACAGCTTTACACACTTGCAGACACAGACTCCTCGCTCTAGCCTATAGGGGACTCGCAACAAGTCAGAAGAGCAGATCAACTCATATCCTTTGTCTTGATTTGTCAATTTAAAGCTATATAAATGTTCATGAGGGTTAGCAGACATCAGAAGGGAGGCGGTGGGCCCTGTGGGCTTTGATGAAGGTCCCATAGCTTAATAAGGAATCATGTGAGATGCCTGTGTGTGTGTGGAGAAACCTGCTGGGATCAATCAGAAGAGATCATATGTTTGTGCGTAATTACTGCATAGCCAGGAGCATTACATTGTAAGATACTGTATGTGTTATGCAAGACAATACAGCAGTCTGCAATACTCTAAAAGCAGATGCAATATGCCACTTGAGTAATTTATACATTTTGGAGATAACTTGAGCAGGGACATAGGATAGCATTCTGCTATCTTGCAATTAGACTGCAAACAATCAGTCCAGAATGAGATGTTTTCACACCAAAACAAAACAAATAACAGAGAGAGAATTATGACCTAACAAAAATCAGTATGCACACAGTAATAAAGCAGTGTATGTTGAAGTGCATGGGATTCATTGTTTTATGTTTGTTTTGTTTATCGTATGAAACTAGTTGTTTATTAATTGACTAGTTAATCAGAAAATTAATTGGTTCACTTTTGATAACCACATTTATAAGGCTTTTCTCAAGCAAAAATACCAGAAATGATCTGGTTCCAGCTTCTCAAATACAAACATTTTTTTTATGTCATCTTTGGGTTTGTAGCTGTTGGTTGGACTAAACTAACAATTTGACAATATCACCCTAAGCACTGTAAAATTATGATGGGCATTTTTCATCATTTTTTGTCATTTTATAAAGTAAATAATTATTAGTTTAGGACTGGGCAATATGTGAACCAAAATCTTCTATCCCAAAATAGGCCATTTCATATCTCAGTAATGATATGCAGTATATATGACAATATAGCATGTTCTCTGGTAGTTCAATCAATAAATATTTTATATGAAATATCCATATGTGAATTCAGTACTTCACAAATCAAAAATACTTGAGTATTTGGTCATTTAAATAACAATTTGAGTGCAAAATAAACATAGCCATTTCAGGTGAAATAATTAAAATGAATGAATGAATAAATATTTCTAGCTACACACAGTGTTTACATGTATGCACACAAATAGAGTACAAAGAAATCAGATTTAGACAATAGCTTGATTTAACTAACACTGATCAGAGTTTTGGAGAAATTTGAGTTAGTATGTGCTTATTATCAATTTAGACAATGTAAGTGTTCATCATCAAGATACGTTTCCATTGAAAGTTGATAAATTATTCTATTGAATAATGTCCAGCCCAAAGTAAGAGAGATATAAGGCAGATTAATTGATAATGTATGCAGTTACGGTTGCATGTTCCTGGTAACTGTTGAACTGGTAAAGTATTTTTTTAGTAGTTTTACATTAGAGAGACAACTTAAGCTTAGTGAAAAGACACCAAACGTGGATAAAAGAAACCAGAAATCTAAGGACACCTCCATCTCTATTTTACCATCATGCATCATTCCTCCTCACCTCTGCAGCTGGCAGGTGTCCCTGACCAGACGCCATCGGCCTGGCACAGTCTAATGCTGGTTCCCTGGAGGTCAAAATCTGGCTGACATCGCACACCGCAGGCCGCATCGAAGTGGTTGTTACATACATTTTGGACGAAGAAGCCATTTTCTGGAGGAGACAGCGCTGGACAGTATACCACTGGGAGGGGGGGAGAGAAACTTATAGTGAAATCCTGAATTTCATAAAACGAAAAGACATTCAGAAACAGACACATAATGTAACACACAGAGAGAAAACCTGCTGGTGGGAAACGCTGACACAGTGGAAAGTTAATGTTAGTGACGAAAAGGATGAGAAAGTGTGAAAGTAAAAAAATTACAGGTTGTCAAACATCACCTCCCCAATCTACACAGCGGGAGGGAGAGAAAGCGCAATGCAGTCCGTGAACCTGATGACTAATGATCATTGCTGTGCTCAGATGAACTGTTGTGTGGAAATCACTGGCTCAGTCTTCAAGGAACGGGAGGGCCACTGGAATTACTGGAAGCAGATTCATAATACATAGTATTCATAATACACAGTATACACTCTGAGACCAACCTCATACTTCTGTGGAATACTGTGTTTCTGCTCCAGTTGATTTATCTTCATGTACCACTATACAGTAGCAAGAAAAAGTATGTGAATTCTTTGGGATTACTTGGATTTCTGCATAAATTGGTCATAAAATGTGTTCTGATCTTCATCTAAGTCATAACAACAGACAAACAGTCTGCTTAAACTAATATAGCACAAAAAAAATATATGTTTTCATGTTTTTATTGAACACAACATGTAAACATTCACAGTGTAGGGTGGAAAAGGTATATGAACCCCTAGGCTAACGACTTCTCCAAGAGCTAACTGGAGCCAGGAGTCAGCCAGCCTGGAGTCCAATCAATGTGATGAGATTGGAGGTGTTGGTTAAAGCTGCCCTGCTTTATAAAAAACACACACCAGTTTGAGTTAGCTGTTCTCAAGAAGCATCATCTGATGTGAACCATGCCTCGCACAAAACAGCTCTCAGAAGACCTCCTATCAAGAACTGTTGCCTTTTATGAAGCTGGAAATGGTTACAAAAGTCCCCCTAAAAGCCTTGATGTTCATGTGTCCACGGTAAAACAAATTGTCTACAAATGGAGAAAGTTCAGCCCTGTTGCTACTCTCCCGAGGCGTGGTCGTCCTGTAAAGATGACCGCAAGAGCAGAATGCCCAATGAGGTGAAGAAGAGTCCTAGAGTGTCAGTTAAAGACTTACAGAAATCTCTGGCACATGCTGACATTTTTGTTGACAAATCTAAAATAAGTAAAACAACAACAAGAATGGAGTTCATAGGAGGACACCACGGAGGAAGCCACTGCTGTCCAAAACAAACCCATTGCTGCACGTTTTAAGTTTACAAAGGAACGTCCTGACCTCAACCCAATTGAGATGCTGTGGCATGACCTCAAGAGAGCGATTCACACCAGACATCCCAAGAATACTGCTGAACTGTAAAGAGGAATGGTCCAAATTCCTCCTGACCGTTGTGCAGGTCTGATCTGCAGCTACAGGAAACATTTGGTTGAGGTTATTGATGCCAAAGGAGGGTCAACCTGTTATTAAATCCAAAGGTTCACATACTTTTTCCACCCTGCACTGTGAATGTTTACACGTTGTGTTCAATAAAAACATGAAAACATAATTCTTGTGCGATATTAGTTTAAGCAGAGTGTCTATTGTTGTGACTTAGATGAAGATTAGAACACATTTTATGAGCATCTTATGCAGAAATCCAAGTAATCCCAAAGGGTTCACATACTTTTTCTTACAACTGCATTTCCATTATTATTATCACAAATTCTCTCATATTTCTACTTTATGAAACCCTTATGTTCTTTTCCCCATCATCACAAACTCATAAGGCCTGAAATCCCACTATAGTCTAGGGTGGCAACTGGATGACTACAAGCCTTGACTGGCTGACTTGTGAGATGAAGAGCTGAAGTATGTACTTGAAGGAGGAGTTTTAGATATTATTCATTCATACATTGCCTAAGTTACACTTGATTAGTCACTGTAGGGAGGTACTGTGTGCATCTTTTTGGAAGAAACCTATTACAGTGAAGTCCAAACCCAGCATTGTTACTGTTAAATCCTGTCTTAGAATAGACATCTTTGTTGTCCACATGGAAACTTATCCTTGTCTTCAAAGACATGTATACACTTAAAAAACTGCACAGACATGCAGTGCATACACATAAAAGCTTCCTTTTCCATGAGATAAAATACATGACATCAAGATAAACAAGTAATCGCCTAAATGGGCCAAAGGGTTGGGATGAAAGTGCTAAAATATTAACAATTAATTCATATCTTAAACAGACATGATAAAAAGCAGCAGTCATTTATATCTAATATGTCAAATATGTGCTGCCATAGCCAAAGCATCAATAAACATCAGTAAACTTTCGTCTTCTTTCTTGTGAGGGATGTAAAACAGCAATATGGTTCCTGCGAAGGCATCATTAAAGGGTCATAAAATCTGTTCCACCAACACAGGACGTGTTAACCGCTCTGTTCAAGTGTAATAATGGAAATCAGCAGTTATGTGATGCCTTTTTCTTTGGCTTTTCTCTTGAAGTACGGTATTTTTGGCAATTTTTCCCTTGCCCTTCAGCTATTAAGGTTAATTATTGCTCATACTAATTGGTCAGTTTTTGGCCTTGTGTACCATTTGGGGGCGGCGGTAGCTCAGTCTGTAGGGAGTGGGCTTGGGAACCGGAGGGTCACCAGTTCAAGTCCCGCCATGGACCAAGAACTGAGTGTGAACTGGTAGCTGGAGAGGTGCCAGTTTACCTATTGGGCACTGCCGAAGTGCCCCTGAGCAAGGCACCAACCCCCCAAAAATTAACAACAGAGTGAAAAAATTGAATTTCCCCTCGTGGGAATAATAAAGGACTATCTTCTTCTTCTTAAAGAGGACCTTCTCTTTAGTGTGTCATTTTTTTGTGTGCATTTAAAAGGTCTGCAAAGTTACAAAGCCCAAAGTCCAGGCCAAAGGGTGTTACTCTTGCTCACAGAAACGCTGCTCCTGAACTGCCTGAAATGCCTTGCTTTAAGTCCCGCCTTTAATTCTGTAATGTGGTGATGTCACCAAGTAACACTTTTGCATAATACCTTCCTTGCGGCTAGTCTGGCACACCCACGAACAAAGCTAGTTAGAGCAAAGCTAGAGTTGGAAAGAATACAAAGCGTTTTTTTAAACATTAAAGCATGTGAACATGTTGTAGTAGAAACCCAAAGTACAAAATACAAGTGTTGCAGGGATGACATATTTTTGTAGCCCAACCAGGAAGTGAGCATTGCCCTGGGCTCCCTCTATAAAAAGCCAATGGGATTTTTCCATTTGGGTTTTGGATTATTGCAGAAAATAAGCTCTGTGGCAAACAAATGTTTATGATACTTACATGTTTTGTTCAGCAAGATAATCTTCACTAATGAACACCACTTTTATGATTTGTGTGTGAATGTGTGTGAATAAAAAGCTAATGTTAGGCTATAAACAAACTATAAATGAGTATACACAACGAGGCTGTTTAGCAACCACCTTTTTTAAGACACATAAAGGCTTCAAAATTCAGGAGTGGGGTATTTATTGATGTATTTTATGTCAAAATCTCTACAGCTTGTGTTAACCACAGATTTTATTTCAGTCTAACTAAAAACCCATTTCAAAAACCTATTGACTTCCAGAGGAGGCTAAAATGCTAACTCATTTCTATGTTTTAGGACTCATTCCTGCACTCTATAGGTCTTCTTTAATGTTTAAAACAATAACAAAAATAACAAATGGAAAATATATTATGAACCTGATGCAGGTTGAATCACTAATCTGTTTTTATAAAATTATATAAGGTGTAAAAAGGAATTTTCTGCAAACGCGCACACAAGCGTTCAGGATTGAGACCCACCAGACTAAATCATATACAGTACATAGCTGATGGTGCAGTTCACAGATGAGTTCCTCTTACCCTGGCAGGTCAGGCCTACTGGCTGATAGCCCGGCTTGCAGACGCAGTCATTGAGGGAGGTGCTGCCTGGCTGGGAGGTGTGCTGCGAGTCAGGGCATGACAGGCAGGTGCTCAGGCCTCCTGGCGTTCCCTCTGGTTTATAGGTGCCGGGTGGACACGCTGGAAGAAAGAGAGGAGAGCAGAAATACTGCAGTTATAAACTATAAGTGACACAAAGAAAAAGACAGCTGGATGGAAAGATTGGATGACGGACGTGAATGAAAGAAAATTAAGATGACGTGAAAAACTGCCTCGCTACTGCTGAAAAAGCTTTGTGACTGAAACTGAAAAACAGCTTCACAGATTTATGAGGAGACTTTGATCACATTCATGTCTGGACATGTAGTGGTGGAAAATATGGCAAAAATGACAAAATGATCTCACTGGGTAGGTAAAAAAATCCAAGTTCTGTTCAGCATCTTAATTATTCCAGCCAGGGAAAACGATTTTACTATTTTGCAAAGAAATGCGACAATCAAAGAAAAGTTTATGAGCATCTAAAAGAAGTTACGGTTCGCGTGGAAGCACACATGGGCCACATTAGGAAAACCCTTTCGATCACCTGCATGTGCACACACTCACAGACATAATACAGTATGTCTCCTATTAGCATCACCTGAGTTAGATCAGAGGACATGCTGTAAAGACGAAGCAGCGGGGGTCACAGGAGGGTCCTCCAACATTCTTTCATTCACCATCAATCAACTTCGTCTCAGTGCATCACTTGCGTTGTAGAGGAGTGAAAATGAATGACTGAATCCATCACATGGTCTTATCGGGATTTAAAGGTTACTTTCACATGGGATTGTTCATAAATTACAGATTAACTGATTAAACCTGTAATATATTCAGTGATGCAATGTACATTAAATTCTGATATCTAGTGATCTCATACGCCTGTTTTTAGATTAACTACTTTGAGTTAGCTCCAAAATTCAGATTATGATTATTTTGAATTATGTTATTACTGGGGACAACAGCCCTTATCAGCCATTATATGGGTAGTTTCACACAAGCAATTTGCTGTGCTGGTAATTCCCATAATTCACTGTGATTACTGGTGCACTTCGAAGGGAAAAAGCTTTATCAGTTGCTCCCCAAAGTGAAAGCAATTTTCCTGTGCTGTTTTTGTATCTAAACTACTTTAAAAGGAAGTAGCACAAACATATTGTAGCCACTACATCTTTGATGACTGCAGGCGTTATTTACTTGATTCACACCAACTGCTTTCCCATCACGTCATACAGTTGAGAAAACGCTTTCAGGAGCGACAAGACAACGTCTTTGTATCATCATCATCATCACTGGGTCCGCTGGATGTCTGAAGATAATTAGGAATGCCCGTTGTGGTTTCTTGGAACCAAGGTTTGCTTTTCTGGTGTGTCGTCTGGTATTATTGGGAGTCTGGAGTCTCACTTTATCATAGAAGTCTGAGAAGACTAACAAGTGTTGATACATGGAATCATCTTTGCATCTTTGCTTTTAAAAATTACACAGATGGTTGGTTTTCTGTCAACTGTCAATTGATTGGTTGACTTCTTGTCTCAGCTCTAGTTTTACGTTCATCATAAGCTGGGTTTCCGCGAAGAGGTTCCTGGTAATTTTAGTCCCCGGACTACTTTTCAAGGAACTAAAAGGTTCCTCAGCCCACTGTTGTCTGCGTTCCATAGCGGCCTAAAGACCTGAGAAAGTTAGGCAAATGAGTCTGCTGACGCATGAAAAAGCAACATTACATGAGTGTGCCCATCTGTTTCATCTAAAAAAAAAAAACACGCTGGAAAAAAAACTCACTGCGATGACAATATTTACTGCTGCTTATATTTACTGCTGCCTGCAGAATGTAATGAATGAAATGCAGAGGAGGAAAATGAAACTCAGAGTGTCTGCCTCTGCAGTAAATCATCTGTTTTCTATATATTATTTGCACTGTAGAACGTAACCACCATGAAACAATCAGAAAATCTCACTTTTTTTCAGACGGTCATCCCTGCAAACTTGGAGTACCAGCACCCGACCAGTGAATTCTCACATTTGAGAACCATCAAGTGTGGAGTGATCGCTGACGTTTCAGCTCTTTAAAGAGTCGAAGTGAAACCAGAACTTCCGGTTTCTGTTCCAAACTTCATTCAAAATCCCATTAACATTTGTTACTACCCTAATAACTAAAAATACAGCTTTGGAACAGAAACTCAACAATGTTGCCTTGTACGTCTGGATAAGGAGGGTAGTTTGCAGAAAAAGCTCTGTTCTTTAGTGGTCTTGAAAGGAGCAATGTGGAACATTTCAGGGGACCTATTAGCAGAAATGTAATATAATATTCATAACTATGTTTTCATTAGCGTACAATGAGCTGAAACTAAGAATTGTGTTTTCGTAACCTTAGAATGAGCCCTTCATATCTACTGTACATAGTCGTATCTTCATAGTCCGCCATGTTGCGCCGCCATGTTTCTACGGACAAACTAAACTCTGGCCACCGTAATTCTCTGACACGCTTTTGAAACTGCAGCAACGTGAGCTGCAAAATCACGTACCGCCAGCCGCCGTCTGACTTCTGTTGCTCCTGAAGTAGTGTTATTACGGTATGGACGGCCTCTGAGCGAGGTGAATGGCGTTACCACGGTTTTGCACTTAACGGCTCACGTTACTGCAGTCTTGGAGAGAGAGGAGTTAGCGGAAGGCTACTAACTTGGTCAATCTGCAAACAGCACCACTAGATGCCACCAAATCCTACACACTGTACCTTTAATGAAAACCACTTCCCATCTAATGAGCCCACAGACCTTCATGGGTCATAGAGTCGCGGGGTCGCTACTCGTTCAAGAGGTGCTATAAAAGAGAGCGTTGGTGAGATTAGGAGTGTTGGCGCTGATGTGTCTTAGAATATGGAAAGCAAACACAAGAACACACACAATTTTTTCATAGATATCAATGAAAGAAATGCTGAATAACAGATTATAGTGAGTAATAGAAGCTAGTGGAACAGAGGCTAGACAGGATGTGACATCAGGACTTTGGCTCTCTATCTACTATATAATCTGACTAGTTTTCTGGTCTACTTTTGATACAGATGTACATATGACACAGGTTTACTGAACGTGCCTGTTTGAGCCATTCACACGAGACTGCTGTCACAGTTAATAGTCCGGTCTATGACTTCAAACACATTACTGTTAAACTACAGAATCAGACAGAATTATATCACACATGCATCAAATCAAGTTAATTTGTTAACAGATTACAGTGTCGCTCTGTTACGTCATTCTCTATTCAAGTGAATCCAAATGTTGTTTGCATGAATTTGAAAAACAATCTGACAGTATTGCCTACAGCGGTTTCCAAATCAAGTTTAATGTGGTGTTGTGCTCTTTAAATGACAAAATCAGAAACTTTCTCAACCCACACACATCATTTAAACACTAACAATACATTTGAAAAACTTGTATCCACATGGGATATCTTCAAAACCCCCCTTAGAGTGAGCAGCAAGACTAGTTAGTTGCTTTATTTCAATACAGAAGAATTATAATATCACGTTATATCGCTGTCTTTGTTGGCGTCAGTTCAGAGCTCTCTAGTATATACCATTAAGCCTAAGTAAACTGGTTGGATTACAAGCCGTCCTGTACGGTAGGTGCAACAGAGAATCCACAGTACTAATATTCTTCACAACTCATTTACTCGCCGCTAAGCCAGAGGCCTCAGGCCAGGTGTGAATTTCCACTGCCGAGCCAGCCTGGCCTCTCACCACACTCCCCCTCCCTGCACCCAGCAGCAGGTCAGCCAGGAGATGTTAACCAACTATAAAGCAGGCACTGGCTGCTGGCACTGAAACGCACCCAGTAACCCACGTCAAACACACACAGACACACAGAGAAAAACCATGTGGTATACCTGCTCTGGTGCAGACGGCGTATGTGTGTCTGCAGTTTTCATTTGATAACAAAAGCAGCCGATGCAACGTCTCCATCCTGTGTTTTAAACTCAGAGGAGGCATCTTACGTAAGACGGGCCGACAGCTAAAAGTGTCCCCTCTGTTCAAGTCCTCAGGAATCTGTTTTACAGCTTAATTTAAGGTTTACAGGAAGCCTAGTTATTTTTAATGTGAATAATAATTCACCGGGAGCGCAACGGTGGAAAATACTGTATCAAAAAAAAATATAAAATTTCAATTCCTGGCAGGTAGAAATGTACACAGACAGACACAAACACACAGTTTAGAAAGACCAGACATGGCTTCTGGCTATGGGAAACAGGACGAAGGAACGGGGGAGGGAGGGATGGACAGGAAGGGATAAATGATGAAAGAACGAGCAGCAATGAATCGAATACAAAGGAAAAGCTGGAAGGTGAATGCGGAGGAAACCTGTGGGAATTTCCTTTAAAATGTATCAACGCTCCATGATTTGAGCCAAAAGTCAGACCCCAAACTGAAAGTAATTGTGTTTGGACCCGGCGCTGGTCTGAATTACGCTGCAGCCAATCGTCATTTTGGATCCATCTAGTCGGTGCCTATGGCTGCGGAGTTAACTCTGCTGCACTGTACCCTTCATTTAGAGAGGAAGTGGACCGTCAGCGGGCCAGATGACCATAAAGCAGAGAGAGCCTGCTGTGTCTGGACTGGTTGTAACCATATGGAGGGACAGCAGCTGGTCAAAGAGAACTACTGTACGCATTAATGATCTTAGGAAAGGAAAGAGCGAGCCTCTACGATCAGAAGCTATTTATTTAAAGTTAAAGTAATATTTGAGCAGTCCCAATGACTAATAATGAAGTTAAATGATATATCATCACATCAGCAGCTTTCAAACTTTCCGATTCTTATGACGACAAAGCTTTTTGAATAGTTTCTTTAAAATGTGCAACATCAGAGTGAAATATTACTTTAATAAAGAAAGTTGTGAGTAGGCCAGACAATCATTTTTAAAGGACTTCAGTTAAACAGTCTGATTTTCCAGCATTTCCATCATTCCTGCAAATTGGTGACAGACTTTGACTCAACCACTGACCTGAAGTCTGCTCTGCCTCCTTTGAAAGGATAAGTTTGATCTTTCTTATTGTCGACAAATCGCATGAACTGAATGGTTTGCAAAGCCATTTTTGAGGGTTACAAGTGTGAAGGACTTTTAATTTTTTGTAGGGTAGCTTAATTTGATAAGAATATAGGTTAGGCATACATAAGCATATTCTGTCGGTGCCTATTCAGTCACTACTTAATACAAAGACTGCTGACTTAGTTAATACAGATTGTAGTGTTCAGGCAACAGCCGATGCCAAATATGAAAAAATATTTTAAAAATCGGCTGATTAATCAGGCCGATTAATTGGCCGACCTCTAATATACTGTTTATAGTTATTGTATCATGTGTGATGACTGAATAAAATATTACCACTGCAAACAGAATTAAAAATTGATCAAAGTTGATGCAGCAGAACCAGAGATATCTGTTTTACTCCACATATACTTCTTCCTTGACATAATCTGGTGCCTACATTACTCACAATGCAATTTGATGGTTGAAAGTTTGGTTGTAAATCCAGGCATGCTATGCTATTAACGGCCAATATAGTGCCAACAACTTCTTTCAGATACGCAGTAGTAATTCAAGACCTGTACACAGATTTTGATCTGTAAAATCCTTGGAGCTCCCCTCTCAGATAGCATTAAGTCCAAACCTCACCCTAACTATCTTAGCTGTCACTAACATTTAAAACACAAACACAAGAATACAATCTCTGAGTATTAAGTACGGAGTCAAAAAGAAAAGACAACAACAAAACCAAGCACAGGCCACTTCATCTGTTAAAGTCCTTACTGCAAATATGAAGTAAGTTAGTCATTTAACATGGAAGACACGTCTGGCCCGGGAGCCAAAGTTACTATCACACGAGAATCTCTCGAGTCTCTGGGGGGAGGCTGTGTTCGATTAGCCAGGCCTAAAAACAGACCGGGACGGAAACGATGAAAGGAGATCCACAGGGAGAGCAGAACATCTGCCTCCTCGGCCACAATGACAAACAGAGAGGGAGGTTTTCATCTTAGGAGGACACACTCTGCTCGGTCCAACAATATCCACAAACACACACCAATCCATACATTACTCGCATACACTGCTTCCCACATGTTATCTTTAATATAAACCACTTATTTCTTACAGGGGGGAGTGAACTAAAAAAGAATATATTTCCACTTAAAACAATCTAAAACCTCAAAATAGGCAAATATTCCAATCAGTGGTTCACAAGTAAGCCAGAGCATCACATCTTGTTAACTTTTTCTTTGATCAGATAGTAGATTTAAATTATAATTTTGCCAGACTATTTCATGCAAGCAAAGTTCTTGTATGGCTGCTTGTATGGCTCTTATCTTATTTTGACATACAAAATATCTGCATTGTGAACAAAATCTAAAACCACTAAAATGTTATCCTGCTAAAAATGCAAAGTTCCCCTGTGTGATGACACTAATATCTGATCAAAGAATAACTTGCATATGACGAAGCATTCGATGTTAGCGACAGTCGACACGTTTTTAAGAGTTTTGACCTTTCTTGTTGCTTGTTTGGCGTCGCAGTCATGTCAGAATTAGGGGTGGGGGAAATCAATGCAGCATAGTATTGCAATATATCACGTGACAATACTGTATCAATACATGGATGTCAAGTATTGATCTTTTATTATATCAACTAACCTCTTAACAATCTGACGGCCGCTATTCTGTCTTTCAGAGGTTGTAGTGGCTCAGTCTAGAGTGAATAAACTACAAAACCTAAAGGAATCAATTGGTACCAAACACGTCACGTTAGCTTATCTGGAAGAACACTAAATAACGCTACAAATTGCATGCTAAATGTTGGCGAGAAAAAAAAGCATTACCATTTTCAAAGCGGTTCCTTGACCTCTGACCTCAAGACGTGTGAATGAACTCTGAGATGAACAGCTGCTGCGTTTACATAGACACAAATAATCTGAAAAAAGGACCAATCAGTAAAAATTAGACAACTCTGCGCATGCCCAAAGGATTTTTTCTGATTAAACGCTCGGTGCACGTATATGCACCTCATGATCGGATCATTTTATTTAGAGTCCTTGTAAACAGTGGATTTCCGATTAACTAAGGTTCAGATCAGATTGGAGAAATTTGCCGCATGTAAACGTGGGTAGAGTGAAAACTGTATCTTTTTAGATTAAACTGATGTTGACAAACTGCATAATTTGTAGTTGAAAAAAGGCAATAAATCGCAATATATCTCATCACAATAAACAGCATGTCGCAAAATGTTAAAATCACAATAAAATCGTATTGTGACTTCGTATCGTGATATATCGTATCGTTGGGCCTCTGGTGATTCCCACCCCTTGCCAGAAAATCCGTAAGTTACAGGCATTTTGTTTCTAATAATAATACCTTGCGTCTATTGTCTTTTTTATGATTCAGTCAATTTGCAATGGAAACAGAAAAATACACTCAATACACACTCTTCTTCACACACTAAACAACAGCCAACATTTAGATTCAGGGAACATGACTGTTGCCAACACAATGAGTAGCTAACACTATGGGCGTTAACTGCAAATCAGACGGTCAAAGTAACAAATATTTCTGTGGTCCTACAATATTTGTCACGCCGTGACCCAATTCTGCCTGTCTGTTGTCTTCAAAGTCAAACGATGGAGACCGAGGAAGTCCAGCAGTATTGCGAATAGGCTGCTAAATCTGGACAGAGGCCTGGCCACTTGTGGTCGACGGCCTTCTCACACAAGAAATGTTGTTAAGTTTAAATTCCAGGGTGTTTCACTGAGAAAGCAATGTTCACATGCGAGGAAAATTTCCAATCCGAACTGAGACTTCCCATGCACACTTGAGGTGCATAAATAGACAATGGAAATAGACAATTAAAATGTATAGTCTAGCCCACAAAAAACGACATACATTCACGCAAAGGCCTGTCAGAGACATGAAGAAACTGCTTCGTTTGAATGTTTAATTTCAGGTAAACAATGTCTGTATATACAGACTATACAGTAACCCCCCCCCATTCATTGCACTTATGGTTGCCTCAGTGACAAGCCACCATAACAAAAAAGCACTAGCATCTGTCTACCATTCACTCATATTATTCCACATGGTTCAAAGTTTCAGGAATAATGACTTCAAGGAGAAGAAGGATGAAGATGAATCTGTGAGGTCCTGTTGTACCAAGAAGCCACCATAGTGTCAACAAGCACCAACATGAACAAGACAAAATGAGCGCCAAACATAATGTACTGTTTTACTACAGTAAATAGGAAAATCCTTCCCTGAGCATGACACTGGAACCCTTCCCGCTCTATTAAAACAACCATTTAAGCTATTTATTATTAACAGGGAAGATTTCAGCAGCAGGTTTCAGACTCAAAGTCCACTGAGAGAAACCACACAGCTGTCACCTGGTTTAGTTTCTGCACCACTTGCAGATACATTTTGCTGTCATAGAATCAAAGACTGAAACCAAGATGTGTCTGTGTTTGCAGCGACAAGGGTCACAAGAATTTTCCAGCCTCACTACATGGGTCACCTGTAGCAAAGAAAGTTTGGGAATCAGAGAATCATTGAAGTCTGGTCTGCTCTGCAGCTGGATTGTGGAGTGAAAAGGGGGGATTGTGGGGGTGAGATGTGGCTGCTACAGCTGTCCACCTACACAACCTCCATTGGGGTTGGGGGGGTGGACCTCCACGGACTCCCCAATCCCAAGAATGTGAAACTTCTGCGATGTGACGCAAGGCAGTCTTCGGAGAGGAAGCTGAGGAAGTTCAGTGGCTGTTCCATCGCTGTTTGCCTGCTTATTATTCAATCCGATTCCCAAGGGAGAATGACTTCACCGCAATTGCTAGATACCTCTTATGGATTCCCAAGGACATGGAGACTGTCCTGCTCACTTATTACAGACTCTGCGAAAACTGGGATTCAACTGGAGAGCGAGGCAAACCGCTAAACAACTGTACAAACACAGGTTGGTCCCCAGTCTGGTGTGCATGATTACAGATGAGAAATGTTGTGATAAAAGACTGCGGTATGATCTCAATACACTGGAACAACGTAGCATAACACTCAATGTGAACATGTTTGAAGAAAAAGGCCTGTTTTCATTTCCTTTGCGATTGTTACGTCACCAAATTCCAAGGATGAAGGATATAGTATCAGACATACATGCGCACATACAGTACACGCATGTCCAAAAAACCCACCACATGCACACACATGTTCATATGTACAATAATCAACTACACAAACACACACAGACACACACAGCTGTTCCCACAGTAGCCTCAGAGTTGGTGTTTCCATGTGGGATTGTGAGTTCAGGGATGGTTTCTGCTAAACAGATTCAATGACAGGCCAATCTAGTGTGTGCTTTCTCTATATGTCTGCTTACGTGTTGTGTGCACATAAAGCGCATGCTAATCTAAATGTGAGTCACAGACAGACTGAAAACAATTGTGGCGTCTGCCCCTGTTGTGCTGCCAATTCTCCACACCCAACCATCATCTCACACCGTCGCAAACTTGGTCACGCGGGCTGGAAGTGTTTTTCTGTAGGCCTGCTTTTCAACTGCAATATATATATTGCATTGGTACATCCTCGCCCGTCTCCTGTATGAAATGGCTGTAACCTCACTGTCCTCATATATTTTATAAACTACAGAAACTTGGTCATGTGTCATCCATACATCGCCTCTTCCTCTCTTTGCAGTTCTCAAGCTTTAGCTCTGTGTTGTTGACTGTGTGGTTGCTATGGCTGCTACAGTATCAATGCTCAAGTTTGCTTTTCTAAAATCAGGGCTTTCCCTGCCTTTGCGACGTGCCATTACAGCGTGGAGGGCATCCGGAAGAGCCACCGCGCTGTACAGGGCAGGGGGGTGAGAACGAGCATGATGTAATTTATCTGTACTGTATTCACATTGTGCAAAAGCAGTACATACTATTGATGAGCGAGGTTAGGCACTGATAAAACAATGTTCAGTTTTCTGAATCTGCTCTTTTGATTTACAGAATATGAGGGCAAACATTGACAGAAGAATTGCATGTTCAGATTACATGATATCTGTAGTAATAATAATAATTACATAGTTTTAAGTCAAAAACCTTCAACTTTTCTTGAGGGAGGACCACCAAACCCGCCACTCCCCATACCTCACTGACTGAATATCACCTAAGCCCTCAAAACTCAGTGGAAACCTGTATTTAGTGTTGTTAACAACGACTAAATATAAATGATGTGGGACATTCAAATTAAAGCAAAAAACATAAAAGCAGCATTTAATATGACATCATTATATAGACTGATTTTCTCTCAGCACCCCCAACTCTGACGTACTCCCAGCGTCTCTGTGGTCATGGACAGAAAGCTTCTACAGCAAGACAAAGATTTCTAGAGTTGAGGAAGCTGTTGTGTCAGAACAGGAGCTGATCGGTGGGTCAGAGAGTGAGAGAAAAAGAGAGACAGATGCTTCTCTTCCAGAAAGCTGGCAGCTGTTGACTTCCTGCATCCTGACCTTTGACGTAGCGTGTTTCCCTCTTCATCACCTCCCACTGACTGGAGAGGTTTCAGTCAACAGCTCACACACATACAGAGAATGGGAAGATCAGAAAGTGAAAGGAAGTAGGAGGGAGCCGAAAGAGCACTGAAGAGGGTCGGTGAAAATATCCAGAGACGGATGGGGGTCACGGAGAGGGACAAACATGTTGGATTAGAAGAAGGGCAAAGGCCTTGAAAAATACGCTGGAGAAAGGCACTTAAGATGCTAATGGAGAAAGTCATTCCACCTTAAATTCCCACGGGCACATTTGTCAGTTTTAATTATGTGTGAGAGAGAAGCACAAAGAAGTTAAAATATTTTAAGTGCAAAAAGTCAAGGCAGAGAAGTTTGGGGGGTTCTGCCTCCAAATAATGTGGACTTTGTCAGTACTGGGAGATGCTGGTGGCACAAAAGATCATGAATTCATCATTCTTGGCTAATAAGGCATTCATTATTGATTAAATTGCAAAAACTCTGGCAAGACTCACTGCCCGGTGACCTATCCTAACCTTAGCTATGCAAAGTATGCCTAAACATAACCATTTAGACAGTTTTGCAATTTGCGCGTTACCTTCTAGACACAACCACTTATAATATACCTCTAATATAACAATGAATCTTATAAATGTGTGGTCTTGCCTTGTATCCCACAATCATGTGATTAAAACTGGTAAAATAACAAATAACAAATGACAAAAAAACCTCACAAAATGTAAAAGAAGTGGCTAAGTTTGTTTTTAGAAATACATCCTGTGATCTAATCCTAATTATCTCTGGTGTTGTGTGATTGTTTTAGGTTTAAGTGCATCAATTCAGCAGAATCCAACAACTCAGTGCGTTTCACAAAGAATAATGAAGTATTTTCTATCAAATAAAAATACTAGTTTAACAGTTTGATAGATAATAGTTTGACTTGTTGATTTTGTGTCATGAATAAAACATTTTTTTGACATTAAATTAATAATTTATTACTTAAAAATTTTGCTTGGGCTGATATCTACAGCTATAAACAGGAATACATGACAGTCTGTGCCGAGACTTAATGTGTGTGTCTCCACTGTACCGCTGGTCAGTCCTCAAGCGAGGAATCAGATCAGAGCAGGTTTAACAAGAGGTGCTTCTGCTCTGCTTAACAGCGCTCTGTAAATGGCTGATTTACGTGTGGCGCACCTGGTGACACGGTACAGTAGCTGGAGAGAAAGACGGGGAGCAGAGGGGAAGCTGTGGAAGGCACAAGGACAATAAAGGAGAAATTGACAGAGCGATGGAAAGGAAGATGGACGGAGGAGGAGTGTTAATGACACAGTGAGGCTCTGCTTCGCACCACTGCCTGTTTCACGGCTCCTTGTTCCTCTCCTGCCTGCAGAGGAGGTTCCTATTAGGCCCAGTTTATAGCCTCTCTGCCTCCTTGCTCCCTCATCTCTGTCTCTTTTTTTAACGCAAGTCGTGTGTGCTTTACAACATCCCTGACCTACAAACACGGTAGCAGTAGTCATCAATTAAGGCTTTTTTACAGACCTATATGTGTCGTTTAATGAGGGGAGGGAGGGTGGAACGGGGCTGAAGCATGTGGCGTTGAGGGAGGGACTAATATGGATTTCAACCCAGCCTGCACAACCTGCTCTGAAGCAACAACTTTAAAAACACCGAATGACATGAAAGAGTGTCCGCACAACACCTGAGGGCAGCTCTCACACACTAGGCTCTTTTAAAACTCCTTTCTATGCATTTTTGGTGAGCTGCCAAATTTTCTTTCAAATGCTGAACCTCCTGTTGCTTTATTTCTCCCCCCATTTCATCTTACTTACTTGTTAAGGGATTACTTGGGTTTACTGGAACGTGGGCTGTATTCTCATAGCGCTGACCAACAATTTGGTCTATTATAATAACTCACAGAGTAATAGCTGAGATCTGGGAATCATGTCCAATGGGACTAGAAACAAGTGTTCAGGTGATCAGTCAGGTTGTGGTGGCAGCAGTTCAGTCCGTAGTGACTTGGGACTGGTCGCTGAAGAGGTGTTATTTCCAAGGTGCTCTTGAGCAACGCTCCCCACACTGCTCCTAATATACTAGAATGGGTTGGATGCAGTGGCTAAATTTCACTGTGTGCTGTGCTGTGAGACAATAAAAGCTGATTTCTACTTACATTAAACAAGCAGGTAGTTTAACTTGCTTGTCTACCACTTTATTTGGAGGTGAAACCATAAGAGTATAGTAAGTTTAAGTATAGTATAAGTTTTTGCTCCCATGTTTTCTGCGATGAAGTCAAACACCTAAGACTTTTTCTATGTACACAAAAGGCCTATTTCTAGCAAATATTTTTCACCAATTTGTCTAAATCTGTGTTAGTGAGCACTTCTCCTTTGCCCAAATAATCCCTCCACCTCACACGTTTGGCATATCAAGATGCTGATTAGACAGCATGATTATTGCACAGGTGTGCCTTAAACTGGTCACAATAAGGGGCTGGATCTGACCCTCGTGATGGTTCTGCCCGGCCTGGGAGGTCTCTGACAATCCATTTTACTTACGAAGCTAAAAAACAGTAAAGAAATAAGCTTTTGTTTTGAAATGTGCGTGTACTGTTAGTGTGCTTCTTCCTGTCACACTTAATGACACTGATGTAAATTGATGTGATGTTTGAAGTAACGTCACCTGCTGAGGCAACACATCTATAATAAGTCATGGACTAAGTATTTTTTTTGCACAGGTTGGCGGTAAAGTTGTGTGCTTAGTTTGAAACAAACGTGGCTGTATTCAAAGAATACAACTTGAACTGTGACTTTGAGACAAAATATGCAGAAAAGTACAGAAACCTGCCTGGAGATGAGAAGGAGAGGACAGCCGAGGGGCTGCTAGCTAAGAGACTAAAGCAGCAAGGACTTTTTACAAAGCTAAGCAAAGAAGGAGTTAGTGTTAGTGTTAATGTTAAGTCAAATGTTAAGTTTTGTTGATGGAAACAGTACTATCCAAAACAGTCAGTCCTGTACGGTTCAAAGACTCCTGCTCCTACTGCTGTTTGGGGTGATTTTCAGTATAATAAATGATGACAAATAAGTGTACAGTATATTTTTTATAATTTAATTCAGTGACATCTTGTGTGTGGCTTCATTTATGAGACACAGAGGTTGGGCACCGGGTCAAACAAAATGAGTACCCCAGAAATGTCAGTAATAATCCCTCAGTGCAAAAGAAATGAATTATCCATTATCCAACATCACATTTACAGCTGCCACAAAAGGGTTTGGGAAGAGTTTGTTTCTTTTACATCACAGCTCCACAAAGCTGAGGGGCTGCAGCTTAAGGTGTTAAGCTTTCACAGGTGGGTTTATACAGGATATATATTAGGTTTGCACCTAATTTACAGTACATGCCCATTTCATTCCTCTCTAATCACATCTGGATGTTTTGTCTGCCTTTTATTAACATACCTCCATACATATCATTTCAAAATGACAGGCTGTAAATCACTTTGAAGTTATGTACCATATAAATAATCTTTATTACTGAGCTCATTAGTGGTAGTATCCTCCCTCACTCTCTCAGTATGGCACAGAGCCAGTCTGATCTTTGCCCAGTCATTGAAAGCTCTCCATCCATCCACCACAAAAGACGCATGACTCCAGGGTAAGGGATTGCCCTCTCTCCCTCTCTTTCCACTCTGCTCAACAAAGAAAAACAACTTCCATCCAATCAGTTTAAGCAACTAATGGGGGGTTGGAGGAGCAGGGGTGGTGGTGGTGGGGGTACTTGACCCCCCCCCCCCCCCAAAAGACCCTCCTCCTCCTCCTCTTGTCCTCAGGAAATCCCAGGCATTTGCCCCCTGCACATAACTGGACCAGAACTGGGCCAGAATTCATGTTGAGCAACTGAACTTTTTCTTTTTGCCACAAAAATATAGCGAAACAAGGACTTGGATGGGCGCAGACACACTGTACAGAAGCAGACAGTCTGCTGTGGTTATGTATGCTATGGGGATTAGGATTTGTGCAGTTGGAGGAAATAGAGAGTCTTTATACGCATGTTTATGTAACATGTTGGATGAGTTGTCCAAATCCTCAACTCCTCTGGTAGAAATATATTTACTTTTTAAAATATTGAAGTGCAAATTACAACGGCTGAGCAAACAGAAGGCCAGTGTCAAGTATTAGGCTGCTTTCATCCGTCTGCTGGCAGTGGTGCTAATGACATTTTAGTAAAGACAAGGTATCTTGAAAAGGTGCAGGCTGCAGTCCATGACATCTGCTGTAAATATTCATCATCCCCAGATGTTAAATCTTAATGTGTTTGACCTCCTGAGCCTCCTCCTGTGCCATCATCAAGCCACATTGCTTCCACAACAGATCAAAATTTAATGGGAAGTTTTCCATGACATTTGCGGAGCATAACTTCCTCCTGGGCAATAAATCCTTTTATTGACTCCTTCGGCCTTTCATCCTGCAGCAGCATCAGGAGAAATGTTATCTTTTGAGCGTCAGTGCTGGTAAGAATACCAAAACCATCATAACACTTGGCAAGAACATTTCTGTACGCTTTTCTGAACTTCCTTTTACTTTTTTTTTCGTATCGTGGGCTCATACGAGTGTGCCACGTCAGATACAGCAAACAGACTTCAGCTAACACTGTAAATGATCCGCTTAGACATGATGAATGCCACCTGTACATAAATGAGCACCTTTTTGTGAGAATTGAGAATTAGCATAATTAGCTCCCCAGTGATACCACATAAGGCTACGAGTCCTGCCTCATTCATGTGTCTCAATTATCATACTCTGTCTAAAGACACGCTCTCTTCCAAGTGCCTGACGTGTATCCAAAAGACGCAAGTCAGCTATAACGCACCTGGTAACACGTCCTGTTGACCTTATAATATACAGAGTCAATTAACTTTCAATTAGTGCATAACTGAAGTTGTGTCATAGTTTGAGATGTTCATATTTATATTGTATTGTTGAACAATGATGATATTGTTTGGCCATATGAATACATTCAGAGTTATACTATAATTCAAATTGCCAACATAATTATTATACATATTTTCAAACTCAAAATTGCTTCAGAGTAATGCAACATACAGTCCATTAATGGATAACAGCAGACGTATGGCACATGACTCCTACGATAGGAGATTGTGTTTGTAATACAAGAAAATTGGTTAATGTAGCGACTTCTCCTAAATCACTCGTACAAGCCACTTAAAAACAAATCTGTTCGTACTAGTGGTTCTTGCATGACAACCATTGTTTTTATTGATGATGTATTTAGCCTGTTGGTCGTATATTTACCAATTTAATAGTTTACCAGATCACCACTATGAATTTAGATTTATTAAATACTGTTTCGGCCACATTGTTCTTCATGTGAGCTGTAGTGAAAGACAGCGTATGTGTATAGCAGTTTAGTCACTTGTTTGCGGTGGGGGGGAGATCAGCCAATCAACGCCTTTATTATTATTTCACCTTAAAAAGACTTGTATGTACTGGCCACCAGGTTTCGTATGAAGTTCTGCTTTCATGGAATACATAATGTACTACTGTTAATTGTTTCTAACACTAAAACTTGTTTTTAAAAAAACTATTATTATCAAGTTCAGGACAGATGAGGCCAGATCTGAAGTCCAATAACATACATGCACTGATTTTAGTCTTAGCAGGTTCAACCCAACTTGGTGAAATCCTCTTTATGCTTAACCTTTAATCTGTATGGAAGAGAAGCACATAAAGAGAAATTAAAAGTCACAGTTAAAGAGAGGAGCATTTTACTGTGCTACTGTATTGTACATGCTGCAACTGTTAATCCACTTTACAAAGGGATAAAAGTTTAAATACTAAGAGCAGCTAGATTTACTTTCATTGAGAATAGTTTTGTGAATGTTTTGTAACACATATCTAAATCAAGCGTGCAACAAAAAGCATTTTAATACAGTGTATGTAACTGTATCCATGATTTAAAGGCTCACTGTTGTAATCTACAGTATTATAGCTACAGTATGTTCTCTCTCAGGTGATATAAACAGGCCTGGCTCTGCACTATTGCCAGGCATCTGGTATGTGTCAGATCCTTGAATGTGCTATGTTTTAATGGGTCGGAGGTGTGTGCACGCAAAGCACGCCACAAACATGTGGCCGCTTGTGTGGACGCGTGACAGTGCAGAGCGAGATGAGCTGTTGAGGACTGTGATGGTGAGAACCACCAACTAAAAACATTTACAAGGGAGACCTCTGCAAGGATGGGTGAGGCCTGAGAGAAGAAAATAACGCCTGCAACATTTCTCCCATTTCAACACTTTTCACAGTCCTTAGCGTTTAACGAATTCCACCTCTCTTGTTCCTCCGTTCAGTTTGTGTCCATCTCGAAGCTCGGCCGTTCACATCAAGACCACAAATATTTACAGACCCAGCGAATGCCTCCTCGCAACGAGGAAAGAGACCGTCCATCCACACAAAGAGACGGATGTGTTATACGTTCAGGGTCGTGTTGAAGCTCACTGCAGCCACGCGTCTCCTCTTGGGATCAAGAGGCTTTTACCAACTAAATTTTGTAAACATTGAGCAATTCTTCTTCCTGTATCAGCTCTGAGGAGGGTGTGTTTTGTTACACTCACAGCATTCCAGTCAACAGCTCACATCTTGAGGAAGTCAAAGGCATCCATCAATAAACAAAAATTCAAGTTATTAGTGGAAGAGAATCTACTCAGGCTCTCTTCACTTCCTTCATTATTACTGGCATACAGAGAAAATGAAGAGTGTTGGACAAAATGATGAGCATAAAAGTTCATTCTTGGTCTTAGAAATAATACTTTCATACACAAAAGGCCCTCTTATTAGCTTTTTTCCTGGAGCTTTCACCCACATCTCACTGAATGTATAGTGAGAATTATTATACACTACATAGCGGACGACGATGGTCACTAACCGAGCGCTATATACCATCATGCATTGCACTGATGGAAAAATGGCACGGACGGACAAGGGGACAGAGAACAACGCATCACAACACAAACCACCACAAAGTACAGTACTTTGTATTAATTTATTTAGAAAAATACGCTTATTGCCCCCCACATTGACAACAGGCGTTCTTACCTTTCAAAATAAAAGCCCACGATATACATGCAGCATCACTGCTTACCAGGAGGAATTTAAATTCACTCAGAGCAAGTGGCAACTCAACAAAAATACATGTCGGTATTTATTATGGATGGTCTACCAGCAGATGTTGATCTGACATGTTTGTATTGCGCTACGGCAACAATATAATTAACGGTGCCAAGAAAATGACCCGAGCAGTGTCCGAAAGTTTATTTGACATTGTGCCGATGATTGCACAATAGTCCTCTATATAGAACTCTCTGGATAGTGAGTAGGGAGCAGTGAATAAGTGAAGGATTTTGGACACAGCCACAGTCTTCATCAGTGTTTTGACTTTGCTCAGTCAGTTGTCATAGAGATGGCTAAATTGTCATTATACATACTTAATGACAACTGAACTATTTCCATGACAATTTAGCAAACTCCATCTGCTAACGAAGACCGCATCATGCAGTTGAAAGTCCTGGAAAAAGCTAGTACGTGGACTTTAATTAAGCTTTTTTTGTCAGACAAGATGTTGCTTAATGTCCTGGCTTGTACTGGGGAGCAATGGAATGATTCGTGGCCAAAATTAACATCTACATTTTGGCAACTATTAACTAGAATAAACAGCTGTATCCAAGATGATGATAACATATAATATATTAAATATCCTAATATAACATCAAATAAATTGCAAGGTAATTTGCTCTATGCACTGGTTGACCCAATGAATTAAAATTAAACTGCAATGACTCCACTGTGGATAATTTGGCTGCAAACTGACTGCACTGACGACAACGATGGTGAAGACAACAACTCTCATGATCCCACGTTACTTCACGATGTCACCGAACTCCATCTTTTGTTATTGTTTTGCTTGAGACACCCCTAGCAACAGGAAATTACACACTGTGCATTTATGCAGCAAAGCAAAAGGTAGAAAATTAAGAAAGATGAAATACAGAAAGGCAGAGGATGAAACGGAGACACAGGAACATGTAAAAGGCCAGTTATATATTATATTTCACATTTTAACCCACAAACAGCATCCTATATCACTAAATCCGCAATGTAAATAAATTCTCTAAATCTTTTTCCTGTCGTCTCACCTGCCGTTATTTCTTCTTTTCTTTGTTTCCTTCTGCTCTATCTCCCTCCTTTATCCCCAGCAGAGCCGTCCTGATCAGACCAAAGCCAGCGCTGCTGACACCACATTAACACAGTCCAGACCTCCTGTCAGTCTCTCAGGCTACAGAAGAGGCTGATAAGCCGAATGTGTGACAGGAGGAAAACATGTTGCCCTCCTGCACCCCCACTTCTCTCACTCCATTTATCCACTTCCCCATTCCTCTGGTGATCCTCCACGATGCAGATAATGTGAGCTTGAGACTGAAATTTGAATAGAGACAATGTCCTGTTTGGCCTCGTAAACCAAACTGTGCAGGAACCGGGTTCATCGTGCGTTTCTATCGGCTGGGATTCCAGTCGTGCTTTGTGGAAGAGGCTGTTTCACTTGGCTGTCGATAGATTCATACACAACACTGCTGTGTGCGCATTGTAGGGATTTGGATAGTTTTTCCAACAGAGCTCTTCAGCCAATGATAATAATAATCCACTGAAAGGCCCAAGGTTCGGCCATATTATTTTCAGATGTGTCTTTAAAAGTGAGAAAGCAAAGTCCAAAAAGAATAAAGCCTCTCCAAACATTCAGTCTAGACAACAAGACCACCTGAAGCCACACAGCAACCATCAAGCTTATGCAAGCCAGAGCGACTCGCCTGTCTGCCACTCAGGAGTCCTGGCATTGCTGACGCAGACGGTGTACCAATAATTCACCAAACACCTTCGGTTCAGCCAAGCTCTTTGAGGTTAAAGCAACAGAATATTAAGAGAGAGACGCTGGATTTTTTTTTTTCTGAAAACAGCAGGAGTTTGTTGAGTTTGCTTGGTTACGTACTGCTCTCACCACAAATCTAATTGGTTTTGGAGCCACTACAGCTTCAAAAAAGTCTTATAAGTTATTAGAGAATAAAACCTTCAATAAACGCAGTGTTCAAAAACATATATGAGGGTGTTTCGCACCACTTAGCAAACCAAAACTGAGATGAGGGCCTTAGCATGCCAACGTTTTCACAACTCCAGTGACAGATATTCCAGTCAGCTCTATAGCATGAGGATGACAACTCAAAGACAATTGAGTGTATACCGCAAAATATCCATCTCCTCTTCCATGAGACATTGTTATGTGAGTGAGAGACAGACAGAGGAAGCAGTCCTCAGTTGCGGTTGCAGCGCCTCGCTGCGTCCTTCCTCCCTCGAGCTGACTGAGCCAACTGTGGAGTCTGCTCTCTGCTATTAATTAAACCATTAAAACAGATTAATAAGCAGAGTGGGGCTCCAGTCTCGACAACATCTGATGAGAATTAGGGAGGCGTGCTTTTTGGCACGATGACCCTGATGCCCTTTTCTCTGGCTCTTGCTTTGAAAATCCTCCTCCGCTCCGCCACTTTCTCTTCTCCATGCGACTTTTAAATTCTGTCGCTCAAATGGCCTTTTTCCCTCCTTCTCTGCATGTTATTTTATTTTAAATTGAAAACATATGTAACAGAGAGGAGGACCTAGGGGGCAAACATAACCAGGATTATGGCCCATTGTTTCCTGTTATGAGAGTAGATTGCTATACAGATTTCTGTGATTGTTTCCTCTAAAAAGCAGCCTCGTTCTCTCCCACCTGTCTCGTCTGCACGAAGGGTGAGCTGTCTAAATGACTGAGATTTAACACAACGCCGGTCAGTACATCTGCTAGTCGTTCTGCTCTCCAACAATCACACAGACTATGTTTCCCGGTGACTTTATTGATTGATATTCAGAAAAAATGATGTATCAACCCTTAACCTTACATTTAAACAACAGAGACCACCTGCATCAAACAGCGACATTACACTGTGTAACTTGGAGATTTAACAGACCAGAGAACGGACGGATGGACGGACGGACGGATTTAGAAGACAAATGAATGCGTCATTAAACAGGCTGCTGGCAAGTGTTTAATTTGACTGTCTGAGATGCTGGATTGATTATAAGTAATGCACTCAAGCAAAACAAAATTAATGAAGTTCATCTATCAGACTAAAAGGCTGAATTTGAGGGTTTCCCCTCATAAAGAAGCCTCACCACTTCCACTCAGCAAAGACATTTCCTTCTGGGGGTCACTAGCTGCATTTGCATTGAATTGTCAAGCAAATTTTAAGGAAACGGAACTGAAATGTCGCAAAAACTGAAATGCAAATTAGGCCCCTTTCCATTAACAACTCAAGTTGTTGCTACAGGCTACGCGTGGTTGTAATCCTCAAGTAAAGAGATTAATAGAGGCTGCGAACCAGAAACAAAAAAAGCCATCTATCCATCTACAAGACAAAAATGGAGAGAGATCTTCAGGAATTTGTTGCAATTAGGCAAGTTTCTTCTTTCATGTCAGCTAATACTGGCCACGTTCCATGTTGTCCGGACATGAAGACAGATATTTGCACATTACAGGAATATCTAAGAAGACGGCGGAATCAGACGATCAGTTAAATGCTCGCTATGTTAGAATTTATCTGGCGTTTCCACAATCCATTTAGCATATCGACTCTTTTTCACCAGAGGCAAAAACAACTTCAAGTGAAAAAAAAAAAAATGCATTTGAGAGCTTTTCTAATGCAATACTAATGTGTATAAAAATATGTGAATGGAAACAAGGCTACAGTATTAAAAGTGAATCTCATATTATCTCATTTACAAAGATTATTTCTATTATTTCTGATAGCTGGATTCATCCCAGTCCATCCAAAAAATGTAGAGAAGTTTAATACATTGTGGAGTTCATTAAAATATGTACATATGTTGAGACTCTAAAGGAGATTAGGACTCTGAGAAAGATGATAAAGGTAAATGTTTGAGTTTAAGAGAATGAAAAGAAAAAAGAGAAAAAGCCCTCCTATATCCCATATTTTTATTCCCCACTGAAGTCTGTTTCTGGTTTTCTTTACAAATAAGAGTCTATAATTTTAAATGTACATCGGTACATAATTTCTGCTTGAATTTACAGCTTATGGATCTGTATAATTTTCTGAACCAAGGGAACAATTCCATATGTGTGTACACCACATTAATATATGCATGGACATGCCTGCCTTTCCACCCGAGATTAATGTTCATGGTCACGCACGCATGCACGCACGTACGCACGTACGCACGTACGCACGCACGCGCAACTTCCACAGAAGATCTTATCTGAAATGACGTTTGTGTGCAACCTTAAAATAATATGTCCTCTGACATTATAAATGACCAGTAGTAAGGAACAACAGGGTAAAAGCCAGAGTACTCTGGCAACAGATGAAACAGATTTTTTTTTAGTTCCTCAAATGGATATGTATGAAACAGAAGTGGGAGGCGAAGCAATAAGAGCCACACAAAAAAAAGCCAGTTCGTTTTAAAATGACAGCAGCATTTTCGGTGCGTTTAAAGAAGAAAGAAATGGATGTATGAGATGTGATTGGAAAGAGGAAACAGAAGGTGGAGAGTGAGAACACACAAAGACGTCACTGTCTCAGTCCTCAGCCTCCGTGGCACATTACTGGGTTTGTTGATAGGATCTGCCCTGTGGACAGCTTACACTGCGCTAAGTAGACAGGCTGCTTATTTAACTTTCACCCATAGTGAGCTCCTCGTAATTTGGGGGAGACGCTGACAGGTAAAGGAGGCGAGGACAAGAGGAAGAGAAACTGTAAGGAACTCCAAATGTCTATCTCTAAGTAAAACTTTGATTCTCTGCCCAAACCTGATTGGACAGGGCTGCAATTTCTCAAAATTGCCCTGGGCTTAAACCAGGTCGGGCTTACATCAATTTCCCAGTGTTATTTTTTTTCTTATAATCTGTGTAATGTCATGAATGTATGTATAGGCTGTGTTGCCGTCAGCCCAATAAAACTGCTGAAAATGTTGAGATTTAGAATTAGATTTAAAATGACAAAACATTACAATCCTGACTCTCATTGAGGAGAAAAGTAAATACAATCTCTATTTAATATACAGTGTGTCTACTGGACTGTGTTGATCATTCAGTAGAAAGTGCATGTCGCAGATTGTGCCACAAATGCCTTTTACTACACTGAATATACTTCAGTTGACTTTAGCTTGTCATACTTTTTTTTAATATGTTTCTATTTATTTTTTTGTACAGTGGAAATCTCTTTTGAATCGGGCTCAGGCCCACACTGCTGTCATGGTTCTGGCTTGGGAAGAGCGTGGACAAAAACTATGCAGGTTCATTTAAGGTCGGGTTGGACTTGGATCTCTAAGGCACAAACAGTGCTGCAAACTCAAAACAATGTCGAAAACACTGTTGGTCAGGTTGTGGAAAGAAACAAACTAGAACTACCGCTTCATGGTTGTATGCTTGCGCCAACCAATAAAGTTGGAGCTTACATCCATTTCTTGGTCATGAAATGAATTGAAATGAATGAATTGTCATAATTATCATAATAAATTCTTGAGTTACAGCCAAAAATGTGTTTTGTGAGATCATAGCAACCTTTGATTACCAAAATGTAATATGTCCAAGTGGATGCTTGTGTCAAATTTTAAGAAATTCCTTCCATGTGTTTTTCATATATCGCATCTATGGGATGGACGGACATGGCTGGAGGCATAATGTCGCCGACTCAGAGGCATAAAAATGGCAAAGCTAAACATGCTATAGACACCGCCTTTTACTGAGTTGGGTGTCTGCTTATTCAAGCTCTGTTGTAGCTTTGCAGGAGCTGACAGCCACAGCTCAGTCTAAATACTGCTTTAAGTTATATGTAGACTGTTCTAACTTTTCAGTAAGATCTTATGTGTCATGCCCTAAACCACACCCAAAAAATACACATTAGCTGCTTAGGTAACAAGCGTTTTGCGCTGATTTATCTCCTGCTTGTTCCAACTGACAAGTCTAAGGGTAAACTTAGATTCCTGACGTCTTATTAGGTATCGGTGTTTGACACAGGATACCTGCTAATATTGTACGAGCCATTTACAGGAATAATCTCCCTCCTCAAATGCTCATAAGGCCTTTGAGATAATTTCAAACCACTACATTGCTGCTCTCTATCAATAAGAGCTAAATTGAGGATGTAACTGTTAACTTGGTGACTGTAGAGAGAAAACAAGGCGGTGTGAGAGTTTATATCTGTCATACATCCGTCTGTCCTACCTGTGCACTCATGCTGCAGACCCTTGCCGTAGTATCCCTTCTCACAGATGCAGTCGTACTGTCCCGTGTGGGTGCCGCACTTACAGCTGGCCATCAGGTCGCAGCAGTCCCTGCCCGCTTCGCACAGCGACGAGCAGCGCGACAGGTTTTCCTGGATGTAGCTGCCTGTGGGGAGGTCTGAGGGTGGAAAACAGACGCAGAGAAACGCAGGTTGCTGTAGGCTTAAATTTCTCCACCTGGCAATAAGACTATTAAGTGTTCAGTTGTTCTAGTAAAAGTGGCACAATTTCACCCACTTGCAAGGTGCATGAATGAGGGAAAACAGTATTTAAGACTAAAAGAAAACATCTAAATTGTGTATTATTACAGTAAAATGGCAGATTCTGTACTAGCTGATTTAAACACAGGCTTTCCACATCCTTTACTGAAGAAATAAAAGAAACTGTGAATACCTTCACCAAAGAAATGCATTAATTTAATCCTACAGTGCCTGCATGCCACACATGTACAACTGACTAAAAGCAAATGCTGTATCCTTTTCCCCAGTATAAAGAGTATAAATCAGAGCTGAGCATTTTTGCCAAAGAACTGGATTTGGGACTGTAAGTAGGAGTTGAGACTGAGGCCAAAACTGGCTTTGATGCTGGACTACGAGGAAACTTAAATTTCATTTCTAGAAGTCAACCTGCTCCTTTTTATTTCCCTCTTATTGAGAGAGCAGGAAGGAAGGAAGCAGAGAGGGCAATAGAAGGAGAGACGTGGTGTAATTTCTGCGATTTGATCCATGACCAGCGAGAGTGGCTCAACATGTGTTTGAAAAGCTGAGTGCGTGCTTTGAGGCGTTGGGCAGACTTCAAGACAGACGGACCAGAGGCCGAGCTGATAGCACGATGTGTGTTGGCTTTCATTCTCACGGCCTTATCCTTGCGCCGTCTCACTGATCTCTACTACTGCACCTACTGTCTAGGATTTCAGGCGCTGTGTGTGTGAGAGCGCACATATTTAGTATCCAAGTGCATGTGCAGGATTTACAGCTCTCTACACACTCAACTGTGATATTTATGGTGATATTTTTAAGATTTTTTTAAGCCATGACTGAATCCCTCTTTTCACCCAATTGTGGGAAGTCCCCCAAAAGTGTGGGAAAAGGGCCTCACTCTGTCCAATCTGTATGGAAGTGAAGCCTAATGGCTGTTGGCAGTACTTAACTGAAGGGACCATGTGAAATGTATGTTGTCAGATTACACTTGAAATATAGTCTGCTTCCTTTTAAGTAAACATTAAATTTTAGGGTCAGATCCTTCACTTAAGAAATATTGCTAAAGGCCAAATGGTGATGATGGGAGCACTGAGGCTTCAGAGAGACAAAGAGTAGCTGCGTTGGCTTCAACTTTAATTTACCAAAACACAGGGTTGGATTTAACTCTCTCTTGTGCAGCTAAAATGGTTGAGATCTAATAAGTCTGTACAGCTGTGAAGTGAGATGACAGATGTTCCTTAAAGGTCTAAAAAAAAGCTGTACCATCAGGAAGAAAGAAGAAGAAATCACTCCTCATCTGTCGTTCATACCTTCATGCAGTGCACGACGAGCCAGGGCCTCAAACTCTGCGAAGTTGTGCACTAGGTAGCAGTGCTGGTCCTTGGGGTGCGAGGCCATGTCGTGGAGCTCCCTGATGTTACCCTGCCAGATGCCCAAGGTGAAGATCTCAACATTGCGTTCCCTCAGAGCTGCCGCCACTGGCCGAGGGTCCCCGCCGTTAGAGTAGCCGTCGGTGATGAGGAAAATAACCTTGGTGGCATTAGCACGGGAGTGACGGAGGATTTGCTGCGAGAGAAGAAAACAAGAAGGATTTCTAAATAAAATGATGTAAAAATTAAATGTGATTTATACCCTTTTTGCCTATTACTGGAGAGGAACTTTGACATTGCACTTTCTAAGAACCAGAAATATTAACCTGACAAGCAAGACAAGATTGTGTCCTGTAGTCATGCTGTTCATGTCCAGAGGTGACCATTCAAACACACACATCCTGTTGCTCTGCCTGGCAGCACGCGACCAACATAGCTCCAGCTTTAGTGACATGACTAAACTGAATAACGAAGAACGTCACACATAACCACTAAAAACAGCCCTCAATTCTAGGGTTCCTCAAAACCCTACATCAGCAAGACAGGCAACGATGAGGAGGAGGGACAGAAAAGAAGGAGAGAGAGCTCTACAATTGTAATTATTTCTCCTACAGACTACGCAGCTGCTTGCCAGTGGTCTGAAACCACCAGAGAACACTGGGCAGCGCAGACCGGGCTGCTGTGTCCGCCCCAGACACCGGCTACAGTTCCCGAACTAACTTTAGCCACCGTTTACAATCCACCACATACAATTAGACAGGACATTAAAGTCAAAAACATATCTTTATTTTCTCTAGAGTAAAGAAAAAAATAACAGGACCATCTGCTAGCTTTGCTGTGGAGGCCAAGCTGACAATGTCTAGGTTTGTTGCAAGCGAGTTTCTAATGAGATTAAGAGGTTCTGTGGCAACGAATTCTTAAACAACGGTTAGTATGATATCTTATGAAAAGTTATTCCTCATTTTTTGGAGTGTTTTCCTGTTCCAACAGCCTCAATCAAAAGTCTCTTTAAAATAAATTTCTGTCTTCACAGGATAGGTTTAGGCAACAAAATCACTTAGGGTTAGGAAAAGATCAACTTGGTTAGGTTTAGTAACAAAACTACTTAGGTTTAGAAAAAGAACAACTTGGTTAGGTTTAGGCAACAAAACCACTTAGGGTTAGGAGAAGATCGCCTTGGTTAGGTTTAGTAACAAAACTACTCAGGTTTAGAAAAAGATCAAATTAGTTAGGTTTAGGCAACAAAACTACTTAGGTTTAGGAAAAGGTCGACTTGGTTAAGTTTAGGCAACAAAACTACTTAGGTTTAGGAAAAGATCGACTCGGTTAAGTTTAGGCAACAAAACCACTTAGTTAGGTTTAGGAAAAGATCAGCTTGGTTAGGTTTAAGCAACAAAACCTCTTGGTTTTGGAAAACACTAACTTGGTTAAGATTAGGTCATAAAACTAAGTTTTGGAAAAGATCATGGTTGAGTTACCAGAAGTGGCATAACTATAACCAAGTAACTAAGTATGGAAGTTCAGTGACAATAACTACATGGTTAGGTTTAGGAAAAGACTGTGGTTTGGGTTAAAAGTGTGAGAACTTTTGTAAGGAAGTTACGTGACAAATCAATGTTGAATTCTACTTTCACATGGTCTCCTGGGAGAAAGTCCAGTGTTTTCTGACCCACCCTGACCTCCTCCTTACATGGCGTTTGCTGCTCTTTATATTTCCTGGTACACAATTAGATTAGATACAATTAACTACAAATTGATTTCATGGGATATATATGAATTAGAGTGCAGATACTTTTTATAGGTTTAGCTATGACCAGTGTATGACAACAGCCTGTATGTGGATAAAACCCAGTGAACAATGGATGAAGAGGAAAAAGAAGTTGGTAGAGAGAAACTAAAAGAAATTGAAGAGGAGCCAAGATGAAGTCAGCCAGACAGGTATCCGCTTACTTACTGAAAGCTAAAAAGGTCATGAGGATATCATAAAGAATTAGAGAATGAGTGAGAAACAAAAGATGTGTGTTAGGAGGAGGTGGATGATTTTTCTGTCTTCTGAGTCCAAACAGAACGTAATAGCTAGCCCGCACATGACAGACTGTAAAATACAAGAGGTGAAGCGAGAGGAGACACGCAACAAGGGTGTGACCAGAGAGGGAAACAGAGCAGGAGAGAAAGCTCTGGTCTTTATTGTCTAATTGGCTAAACTTCAAGTGGCTCTGGCAGGAGCGGCATAATTACAGAGCCTGTGAAGCGAGGGAGTAAAAGGAGGATGGAGAGAGAATAGAGCCTGGTTTCTCTGATCCTGGTTCCCAGAGCCCGGGGAGGTTCACTACGGCTGCTCCCAGCTGTCAGAGCACCCCATCAGGCTGCCACATTAACAAGAGGAGGCCCACTCTGGTCCTACGCGAGCTGCCAGCTGTCAGCACAGTGATATTTGTGCCTATGTGTTAAATCCTTTCATGCCACAACAGAATAACAGTGAACAAATCGATGCTGGTATACCTAGCTGTTTCCTCTTTATTTGTTAATATAGTATGTGTGAATGTTTCAGGGTGTTTTTAGGTCTTTTATTAGGCGTCTGCTCAAAGTGCTTTTGGGCCACGGTGGTTTCTGCCTTAGCCATGAGTCAGTGGCTGCTGTTATAGACTGCGGAGATGCCACCAAACGGAGCATACGCATGCATACCCACTAATAATACCCTCCCAATTCGCCTCTGCATACTTTAGGTCAGAGTATTAACATAAAGGCAACCACAGGAGCCAGCGTGTGGGAAGGGGCTGCCCTTAAGTGTAGCTCTCTGCATGCACCTTATTGTTCAAGGCATAAAGCAGCACATACAGTAATAATGAAAACATGGCATTTAACAAACGGTAGCTAACGGTGACGGCAGGAATGCTAAACACATTCTGTTTGCGTGTCTGTGTATTAAACGCAAACAAGAAGTGAAGAAGCTGCTGACTGATTATAAAATCATTACAAATATTATATGAATAACACCTGTTTTCCCCCGTGAAAGCTGATTTCGTCTGATCATTACGACACAAGAAAACAGTCATTCTGCAATATAACAGAGATGAAGAAAGAGATTAAAGAAAAAGTGGAATTACAGCTTCAAAGGTTAACAGACATGTCTGAGACTAAGCCAACACGCTGTAAAAACAATGGCAAGGACAAGGAAAATCACTTATTAGCTCATATAAATTCTTAAAATGTTACCTTAAACCAAGTAAAAAGCTGTATAAAACAATGGGCGAGAGCATTTTGATTACAGTCTTAACTATGTCATTGCTAAAAAAACTTGCACCAGCAGCAGCATTATTATTACTCCTGAAAACTCTTGAACTCAACTTGAAAGACGCTGATTTGCACTATACTGATGTCAAAACTCGAGATCACCTAAATAATTTGGAAGAGTCAAATGCAATGAACAGAAATTAATGAAGTGTCTACTTTACTACTCATCTCATTGTGTACATGCATTTTTAACAGCTGTATGTCAGCTTGAGGCCTCTCTACACTGTACATCCCATGCATTTCTTCAATTACGCATTTGGCAGACACTTCAATGGCAGCGAAGGCCCAAAGAAGAGATAATAAGCCGGCAGCAATGGGACAGTTTAAATGTGCCTGGATTGGAAAAGTTGATATCTGTCAAAGCAGCGGTGATAGTGCAGGGACCAACAGGCTTGGAGGGATTAGTGGTAAGAGCAGTGAATCTATCTCTGATCCAAAACGCCTCAAATTTTGGCAAGAAGCAACAGAGAGAGAGCGAGGGACAGATGAGTGATGAAGCTGGTGAGTCAAAAGATTGACATTTTAAGTACAAATACTCAACTTCTTTAAGATAGATTATGTATTTTTGTACATCCCACTTTGTGAATAACAAAGGAGAGAAGTGATAAAGAATTTTGAAAATATTCAGAGCTCAACAAATTTGATTACCAACTTGGACGAAGATATAAAAGTGAACAGGCTATCAAAACCCAGCTCTTCTCATGCTCATCTCCCAATCTACTGATGAACCACCAAAATAAGTAAATTAAATAAAACCATCAGCCCACTAATGAAAAACTGGCCTCTCCATCTCCAAACAGATGCTTGTATGATTAAAACTTCAAAAGCAGGCACCTCGTTGCATTTGGCAGAAGAGACTAGGAAACCTTTCCACACCTTGAGGGGCTGAGGATGGTGCCAAGGTACCCCAGCTGTTAATCAAAGGCTTATATATGCATGGCAACTATGCTGAATGCTAAATGACCCCTCCCCCCACCCACCTCCACCGCAATGCTGGCCTCCCATCAGCCCTCCTGTGACTTTGATCAGAGTCCGAACCCACCTGGCTCCGAGCAAAGCTGGCTAATGATTTCTTTCTTCACTTGCAACAGTGGGTACCACATCGAATAAAGCAGTAAAAAGGGATTGAAAGACATGCAAAGAGTCTACATTAGGACAATATGAGTCAAATGTTTTAAAGTTTAGTTAATCTAAACACACAGGAAGTACTCTGCACTTGCAATACATTATTGTGCTTTATGCCTAGTTCACACTAAGACTTTTAGAGTCATCAGATCGCAGTACTGTTCACACTACACAACTAGCTCCCTTGTAATCTTTAAGTTGTTGTGGTTTTCATACTACATGACTGCCAGGTGGCAGGGTCACCCACTACAAGATCTTTCACCGGGAGGAATCCACTTACAAAGTCTCCAAACTATGTTTTGTCACAAAACCACATGTGCAAGACATATTGCTGATGTTGTTGTTGCCTCATGTTCACACAATAGTCAGTTTCCACTGGTTTCCATGCATTTTTTAAACTATTGATCCCTCTAGGTGCAGCAACTCTGTGATGCAAATGCAACATATACTGTACAGTGAGGTTCCTGTTGTTACAGGTGACCCCTCCTCCCCCAGGTTTCTCCTAAACCCGCGTCTCACGCTCTCGCCGGCTGTAGCTTGTGGCCAGAATCCCCAATTGGTCCTAATATTTAGCATGCTAGATATGTGGAGTGGAAAATCAGGGCTAAGAGCATTAGTGGTGTCTCAATCCTGAATTTTGAACTATTCAATACCATTTTCAAAACCACGGGGAAAAACTGACACAAGGTCATAAAATTTTGGATTTTTCTTAAAAATAAACAGTGGCGTGTGTCTCAACTCGCTGTCGGTGAGGGAAACAGAAAGTGCAGCTGGTACCCATGTGTGAAAAATGATTATTGCTAGTTCAAATATACAGTATCAATACTAAGAGTTTTTGACAATTGTACTAGGTATAAGGTGCACAGCATGTAGATGAAGATAAAGTAATGAGAACACCACAAAACATCGGCCTTAACAATAACTACAGACAGTCAGGCTCGATAAAAGTGGAATACAAAATCTTTGACACTGATAAAAGTCGATTTCTTGTCGGGTAATTGTATTTGATCGTGCAGTAATTGTGTCCTGCACAAAATAAGAGTCACATATGTTTGTTATACCAATCATTAACAGCATGACCACGACTTATCTCTAATACCAGGCAGTCAAACCCAACCCAAGCACATCACTGCTCTCTTACCTACGCAGACCATTCGGTGGTTGAACTGATCAGAGTTCCTACTGTGTGATCATATGCTGCTTTTATGCTCACTTTCATGAGACTTGATAACGTCGTGCTTTTGGAAAGGCACGTGGGATTTGTGTGTCTTTGTACTTCACTTCTTCTGACACTGACAGAATGAAGAACACACCACAGCTTGTAATACAAGTCTGTCCGTTAGTCTCTTACATGGCTTTTTCCAGCTTCCAAAAACAAAAACTTTATTTGCAGGCATTCCAAAGCAGATAAAAAAAAAAAAAAAAAAAAGCAACCCAACTGCATCCGTTCGGAAAGCTGTCTCCCCATCGCTCGGAAGTGAGAGCGCTTGTTTTGACAGGCTATCTGCTCTTGGCTTGGGTGGTAAAAATAACAACAACAACTCTGCAGGGGCCCCTAAAGAACAACATGCACACACGTACACACAACTGCAGACGCTAGAGTCAACTTTGGCATTATTAAGCAACATCTCAGGGACACATACTTTGGATATTTGAGATAAACTAGGTCACTTGCAACGATCATTTGCTTCCTGTTTGAATCAGTGATATGCCACGATATTTTGTCCCACAAACATCTTGTTTTTGTTCCTCCTGTACTGCATGCTTCTGTTGCTTCCGATTCAAAAATATCTTCACTTTTAACTATGGTTGGATCCCATTTGTTTTCACTTGAAAGCATATGTAAAGCACAAAACTTTGCCTGCTCTTGTTTTACTCAGTGGGAAGCCATGAGACTGACACACTAAGGGTAAAAAGGTTGGTTTCCACAAAGGCCACCCAGGACGCTGAGGGCCATACAGGTGGCTTTGCATGTGTTAGCTTATATACTGCAAATTGTGTACACTTCACAGTTCCAGTACCTCTCAGCATGTCAGTTACTACTCATGACAGTGTGGTATTTAAATCAACTTGTAGAGACATGAAATTTGCTTCAGAAAGAGCAGACAGTCCATCTCATAAATGTCAGATTTTCAGCTTTTTTTTTTCTGGTAAAATATCATTACCTGCTAACACAAGTCTAAACACTCTCATGCTGGTGCATTCAACGCCCACAATTTAGCACCGCCTGCCAAAAAGCATTGCCCTCAGAGGTAATGCTGTAGTTCCTTGAGTTAAAATGGCAGATGTTAGTAGCTCCCTGCCACTCTGGCACATGTTCTGGCTCTACCCTAAATTATCTAACTATTGGTAATCTATTTTCCAAATTCTATCATGAGCTTTTGGGCAGATGATGGAACCTGAGCCTTTAACTGCAATATTTGGTGTCCCAGGAGAGGACAGTCCTCTTAGAAGAGCTAATTATGGAGATGTGATCTTTGTGTTGTTGTTAGCATACAGGCTAGTTCTCCTAAACTTGAAAAATCCACAGTCTCTCACATTACATTTTTACAAGCAGCACTTAAAATTAGAGAAACTAAGTTTACACTTTGGCTCTGCAGACAGATTTAAGAAAATGTGGCATCCCTTCCTGGACTACACTGAGTCTAAGCCTTAGATCTCCTCATATGTACATTGCAGACCTGCAGTCATTGTAATTATTTTGGACATACTGCATCAATGCAATTTCATGTTGAAACCACAAGTGACTTGAACCCTTCTTTTCTATTTTATTGTATTATTTTATTCCATTTTTTAATCTTATTGTGTGTTTGTTTTGAATCCTCTGCCGATTAGTTAATCATTTTTGTCAGTTTGTGTGCAAAACAAAACATGTCGTTTGCAACTTATCTGTAAAACTGAAAACCAATAAACACCTTTAAAAGAAAATAAAAAGGTAAATGTTTAAAGCTGTCAATGCTCACCTCTGCACTATAACAAAAGGGTATTATAACTTGTCAGAATAATAAAGGTGAAGAATTATTTCCTGTGATTATTATTTGTATGCTTTGGGAGATGATTTGCAGTAAAGTATGCACAATTTGCTGTTATGGACAACAACATGCAAATCCACTAATCTTCCATTTTAAAGTTTCCCTTGTCAATGACTTCTCTACCTTAGCAGCTGAACCAACACGTTCTCATCCCCCAGTCGGCCTCTTTTCGCTCTTTAAACATCACTCCCCAACCGTTTTCTCTGAGCATTTAGTATTGCCGTGGATGGGTTTACATTGTAGTACTTGAAAGCCTGATGCGTCTCATACATGTGCTAAAGCAGGGGTGTCAAACAACAAAGGGCCGGTTGTAATTGTAAGACAATATAAATATATCTATTCTTGATCATATTACAAAATCGCCTCTGCATTTCATTATTATTAGTTTTAGAAATAATGTATTTAATAACTAGCTCTGAAGACAAAAAATAATTTAAAAAAAATCCTACATATGTTTATAACTACAAATGAACTTTCTCCTGTCAATTCTGTTTTCTTTTAATGCCACAATCCCAACCCTCCTCCTCCTATATCCGGACATGGGACTAGCAAAAGTGACCCAAAACAGACACTCTGGCGGAGTTTCTTGTTTTTTTTTTTTTTTTTTAATTCAGGGTTTGATTCCCAGAATTTTACATTTACATCAGCCAGTGGCGGCTTTGTGCATACGGGATTCATTCAGCCTGGATGCGGAGGGGTGCAGCTCTGACTGCAGCTTGGAGGGACTGTTGATGAGGACTGGGCCACTTGTGACTGCTTTGGGACTGGGGAGGGGTCCACGGTAGCACAAGCTGCTCGTTGAAAAGAGTAAGAAGGATACCTGCTTTCACGTCAGTCTCCAAAATTCTCCAATAACACCAGAAAAAGTCACTAGATTTGTCGCTAGTCTCTTTTTTTAAAGATTCGCTAGTGGGGTCTGAAAACTTGCTAAATATAGCAACTAAGTCGCTAAGTTGGCAACACTGCACCGCCGCTGGAAACCGCTGATACTGAGACTCTGCAGTGCACATGTAACAAATCAAGATGCATTGTGGGACATGTAGTTTAAGGACACAGTACTTCTGTAAAGCGCCATAGAATTGTATGATAAGCATAACATATTCTTTGCAAGTCCTCGCGGGCCACATAAAATGAGGGGGTGGGCCTTGAGTTTGACACGTGTGCTAAGGGGTGCCTTGTGCGTCACATGCCAAGAGGCGTGACAAAGCATCAGTACAGAGCTGAGCAGGAAACATACTGGAACTGACACTGCAACACATAGTTGCAAGTGTTGCTTCCAAGTTATGATAAATAAAACCTCTACAAGTGTAGGATGTGGGTGTATGTGCTATAATACTATAAATAAAACATCAATGTATAAGTCTTCTGCAGTGCCATCTGCATCATTCAACCCCACATGGTGTCCCATCGCAGAGACATTTTCTATCTGTACTTAAGGAGGACTAGACACAAAAAACAGCACAATATTTTAAGAAAGGATCATTCATCAATCAGTGTGCTTAAAGTGGAGGTTCTCAAAACCACAGAAGATGTTTTTGGATAATTGTTAACCTGTCTGGCAAAATTTTAGGGATGGAAAACTTTTCCTAGAACAGGAGAGCCATTTCAGGAAAATGCTCCCAATTTGGCAACCACCAACTCACTTACCGCTACCTAATGATTTAAAAGTCCTCACTAAAGTCTGCTTGTGTACAGTGTGGATTTCTGAGCAGGCCCAAACTGAGCCCAGTTTGACTGAGAAGTGCGATGGCATCCAGAGTTGTTAGAGAAGAGAGTGCGAACAGTCAGTTAATTGCCAGGCGCAGTAGGACGGCTGTGTGTGTTAGCTTGACGATTTCTGTCACAACACCATTCATCAAACTCAACAACTCAACCAGGAACGATGGGAAGAGAGAGAAGCTAATTCCACAATGTGATGCCAAGGGGAAAGGCTATCTTGGCTGGCAAATGAGAAACTCATTCAATTATCCCCCCCACTGGTCTCTGTGTTGTGCTGGCAGAACGAAGCTCTGAAAGAAACATCTAAGGCACTGACCGTGTTCCAATCGGACACGGCATTCTGGGTAATTGGACGAGGAAAGCTGGTTTGATTGAGTGGGAGGAAGAATAACAAGAGCAGTTACGGTCCGAGTGCCAGTTGGACGACGGTGGGGTCAGACTCGCTTGGCAATCTGCTTCATGTCATGTATCCTGGGTTATTTATATTCATTAGATTTCGTTTTCTATGTTCACAGCATGTGTTTGACATTTCCAATATTTAAATGGTATGTTTTGTTTCACTCAGCATATACAATATCAGCGTGGTATATCTGCTTGTCTTTATGGAAGTCTTGTATTGCATCTGACCTCATCTGTTTTACTTTGACATTTTGAATGTACAGTCATATGATTTGCACAATATGTCACATATCACTGAGTGCATGGCATGGTTACTGGCTAATTTCATCCTGATATGCTTTCGTGCTGCCTCCATGGTTTTAAACAGATGAAAACCAGCACACTTAATGTGTTACACATGTATTAGGTTCAATAAACTGTATTACTGCAACACAGCAGATTTTTTTTAATCTTATTCTTATTATATGTAGTTTTAAAGGATAAGAAAGCCGGAGCAGATACAACGGTACATACAGCTTACAGTACATGGACAATAAACTTGAATTTCAGCTGCAGCTTTTTGTCCATGTTTGATCAATTTTAGGGTTTTATTGCTTATTAGAGCAGCTGGAGAATGATAAGAAGGTTGGAATTGAACTCGGGCCGCTCTACCGGGTGAGCTAGAGGTCACCACAGATGTTATTTAATTCTTGTGCATCATCAATCTGCAATGTCCAGGAATTACGCTACATTTCCACCAGATCCGGCGTGGACGCTATGGGGACACGTTGTTCCAGTCAATTGGTTGCTTCAAGCGGAGACGTACCCTCTCGTGGAATGATTGGTCCCTGGTTCTCTGCTCGCCATTTCAAACAGGAAACAACATGGCGGCCTGCTCATAAACTTTGTTAGTCCATCTAAACAATGCACCAAAATCTATTTCTGAAAACCTTTGGTGCAAGAAATAGGCTATGCATGTGCTGAACCTAGTTTCATTTGCTTAAAGATTGCAACTCGCTGAAACACTCCCACCATGCACTGGGCTACTGCTTCTTTTGCTTTCCATAGGAAATGAACAGGAAGTGCTGGGATGCCGTCCATCACCAGACCTGGTGGAATTCGGCCATTTTTCTGTAATTTCATATTGTGATTCATCTTCTGGTGTATGGCGTATTTCCTCTTCAGCTATCTGGGATGATATGGATGAGCAGCAAGCAGATGGTGAGAGTGATATCACAGTGCAAGTTTTCTTCTTTGAATTTTAGTATACTGTAGAGAAACTCTCTTCTGACAGATAGATCCCTAAATCTGATACTTCGCGTTGATATTTTAGACAGCTGGAAATTTTGCTGCCACTAAACTGTATCGTGGCAGTGCTGGAAATGATCTACATGTGACATAAAAATCCATTTTCGACATGAACTACGTTTTAAGAGTGGAAGAAATCCCACACGAGTTATGTAATATTTGTGACATTCATGAGATCATTACCTCACTGCCCGAGCACAGAGCAGCCGCAGCAGCATCTCTAAGGCCGAGCTTTGATTTTGACATAAACAAAGGCAACAGTGTGGTGAAGCGCGATGCTTTTCCTGACTCCAGACTGGCGTGTTGAAAGTGCTTATACATAGGGAATGATTTGGGGACTGTTGCTGGCTTAAAGCATCCATGAAAATGTATCCCATCTTGTCCAGACTTAGCTGAGACCACACTATGTAGACAGACGCAGCATTTTCCTTTGTTATGTTGACTGTTGTTGCTGTAGCTGCATTTCTTCCTCATATTCCTTTCTTTCTGTCCTCCCCTTCTTTCTTCTCCTGAGGGGTTTATTTGTCTTGGCACCAGCCGGAGGTGGAGATTTCCTCTAATAGAGCAGGGAATTGGAGAGACATCAGTGTTTGTACTACATATTAATGGGGAGGTTTCAATTTATCGACTTGGCCCTTGCTGGTAGGCTCGGCGATAAGTTATATCAGACCGCACAACATCAAGAGGGAGTACGAGCTGGGAGGTGATTTGAAGAGGAGGACACATTTTGGGATCGTATAGACTCGGCCCGAGTTGCCATGGATTTCTACAAAAGTTTTAAACCTCACCATAAATCACAGGCAATGTGGAACATACGATGATGTTACACATCCAAGAAAACTAAAATACCAATACAAATATGCTGTTGCTGGGAAACACCTGCATTTAGTGTTTGGATACCCTGACTTGAAACAGATTATATTTGCATGCCTTTGTGTTGGATGATCCGTATCAGCTCCTGAGGGACCGGTTTCTTGCCAACACACAGCATTTTCAAACATGAACTAATTAAAGTTGAGGCGAGTGCGTATTTTGTTTCTGTATTTGGTAACTACCTGGAACAATGTTTCTTACGGAGGCTGAAAACTAAAATCTTGCACAATCAGACCTGGAGAATGTGAAATAATTACTAAAAAAATCACATAAAGAAAACAGGAAATAGGCACATTTGTGGTTTCACATACATGCACCAATTAGCTACTTATAGTCATTCAAACAAACAGAGACGTACAGACAGTCAGACAAACACGTACACACTCACTCACCAAAGAAAACAACCCAATGGAATCTGGCACTCTCAAACTCTAACCTCAACATAGCAAGTGGTTTACTAATAGACCTACACGCCTTAGCCCATAAAAACATGTTATTTAGTTTGCCACTACTGGCTCTTTGAAATACTTTTGGTTTCTTCAGGTGCCAGTGTATGACGCTTTTGGTAAATCCTAATCTCAAGATGCCAAAGTAAATCCTTATGCTTAAAGATTTTGTGTGATTTACGTCTCTAATCACAAAGCTGTGGACTTAATCCCGCTTTGTGAGCACGGAGCAGCATTTCAGAGGTATGTAATACATATGCAACAGCATAAAAAGTTTAAGAGCACTCAGCAAACAGTTAATTCCTTTACTGAAACTGCATGTTCGTTGTTCGATATTAGAGGCCAGTTTATACATCGGTGTGGCAGATGTTAGAAACCCATTTTAGCTGGTGATTATTGCAACACAGAAAAGCTGAAGATTTTATAATACATAGTTTGTCCACCAGAAAGTGTTGACAAGTTTATTATCTCCAAGAGACGTAAACTTTAGAGATAATGCGCATATCTGTCTGTCTGTCTGTCCACAGCTAATCTTGCATACTACTGGACCCATCAGCCCGATATTGTTTGTGCTCATTTACAACTGTATGCTCAAGTGCCTCTCATGGTTGCGGTGATTAACAACTTTTGAAAAACCTGTTATTGACTGTTTTATACCATCATCGGCTACTGACGCCTCACTCCTCTTAACTGGCTGGTAGCGGCCGCATGTGATCAACAACTGCTCCAGTAGGAAAAGGCATTTCCGGCAATCGGCTAGGCTAAAAACAAGCCCTACCTAGTCTGTTACAGGCCACATTTTGGTCTTTGTCGTGGCTCAAAAACTGACTTCCACAGAAACTTTTGGTCTCATTTTGAACTGGAGCATCTGCAGATTAATTTCATACCTGATACGTTATGAGCCACTAAAGTTAGGCATGATACGAGATGAATAAATCCCTGTTTTTGTTATCTTAGCCTCTATCTTGACTGTATGGGAGGGACAATTGAGTGAGTCAACTTTTCTTTGTTTGGGAGGGCAGAGGGAGATTCATCTGGCGAAGATCTGCGCTCTACTGAGTGCATTGTTCTAGTTTTTCAACTGTAAAATGTCCTGCTTAAGGGGACACTTAGTCGTCACAGTATAACACCAAGTCAGTTCAACTTCGGGTATATCAAGCTGTCCATTTAGGAAGCACAAGTGATTGTGACCCTGGTCCAGGTCTGGGAGGAGTTCCCCCAGGACACCACCCTCCGACTCACCAGGAGCGTGCCCAGACGTTGCTGGAATGCATGCAGGCAGACTACTGAGTCACATTATGAGTTGCGGTGATGAAATTCATGCTAGTTGCATCAGCCTGTGATTTACATTTTTTACTTAGATTTTCGGTGTGATTTTGAATCCAGCTGTCAGTGTGTTGATGTAAATTGTCGCAGTTCTTTAAAACCAATTTAAAGGATCCTCATCAAAATGTTAATGAAACTTCAATCTTAATTTTGGAAATATCAATTGAAAAAAAAAAAATTCTCCAAAAGGTACATTTAGTAATTTTCCTGCAGCTTTCAATAGTATCGGGATATTTCTTTTGAACTATTGTTCGTCAACTATGCAAAGATTATCAAGTGCTCAGAAAAATAAAAATATGATCATCGACATCTTGATTATAACTGAGCAAATTCAATCAACTGAGGATGATAGTATAGACACGTTCAATAAGCTCTAGAACTGCCACTAAATGGACTTCGTGGTGGGACTGTTTTGTTGACTACTGTTCAAAAATGAACTTAGTTAACACGTACAAGAACTCCTTAATGTGCTCAGGAAAATGTAAACATCTACCATAACACCTGGGTAACTCCATCTCCTGTGGAGGAACATGTCAACTCCCAGATATTAACATTGAAATCGGCCACAAAATCCAGCATCAGTCAGGCTCTATTTAATACACAGAAAAAAATTCAACTTAAAAAATATGTGCCAGACAAGCTACTTTTAAAAGAACCATGGTTTCCACAGCATGGTGGCCTGGTGGAAACACTTTTTTCCAGTGAGATCAAGAAACCACTGTTTTCTAATGATATTCATCGTTAATACGGTATTTAAATGCAGCCCACTAGAGCTGCTGACAGGCAATGCCGGTCATTGCTGATGCCTCCCTGACCTTTGACCTTGCCGACAGAGTATTATTCTTCAGAGCCTCCTGAATCGCACATTTCGCTCTGTACATCTCCATCTCAACACCCCACCCCCTTGCCTTTCATTTATCTCTTTCACACACACACACACACACACATCGCTCCATAATGCTGGTGTCAGCAGCACCTATCAATCGCTGAGTAGTATTTTAAGTAGGCGGGAATCTGTGTGTAGGTGTGTGCGTGTTTATGTGTGAATTCCCGCTCAGCGGAAAGAACAGTGTGCGAGGTTAAGAGAGGGAGCATGATGTGTGTAGGAAAGTGTGTGTTCACAAGCATGTGTGTGTAGGTGTGTAACCAAAGAGTGTAAAGCTGTTGATACTTTGTTTTTACATCCAACAGTGAAGCTAAATTTAAGCGTTTTTGTAATGTTGCACAAACTGCAGCTTACATAAATTTCCATCATTTAAACATGCTCTGCAAAGTGTGAAAGTAATGCTGACAAGACAAAAAAGTCAACCATTACATTTTAAAAGCTAATCAAAATTTATTTTATTTGGAGTACGATTGAGTTGTCTGTGCACAGGAGGATGGATGTATGTATGAGAGAGTAAGTGTCTATGTGTGATTCATGTTTGCCCAACGGGACCTGAAGTGGTGAAATCCGCCCTTATAAGCTAACAGCAGCTCCTGGAGACTCCCCACTTTGTGGATCTGATTTTTATGACAGGACTTGCACTCCTCCTCTCTGCAGTCATTAAACTAAAAACCTCATCTCAGGGGAACAATTAACTGTAGGGGTAATGCGCAAAGAAATGACACAGTGACGGATGCGTAGAGCCAATGAGGAAAGGTCTGAAATTACATTTGTGTCCGTCAAGGGGATTTACTGACATCTGTGTTTTACAGAGCTGGGAAGTGTAAAGATTGCCCTCTCCAGTCTCCTTTGCTCAGCTTATTCAAATTTCTTATTTCAGGAGTGAAAAAATGTGCAGATGATTGTGACTTAAATGCTGCAAGTAGAAAAAGACTAATTTCTTTAGGGCCTGGGTTGAAAGACGAAGCGCTGTGTGGCACTTCCTCCTCTGACTCCTGATGCATGTACCAGGGGAGCACCGGAGAATACCTGAGAAATACCTCTAGGACAAAAGAAGAAGAATCATTCATGTGAAACATGAAACACTGGCTATTACGATTTCCTCCTTTAAAGCATAAACCCCATTTTCTCACGAACAGTGAAGATGCCCTGGAGTGATATCGACAACCACAGAGCCGCAGTCATTCCACTGAGGATTTGGCTGAGTGACTGTCCCAGTGATGGGATGTGGTGCGGAGAAATCAAAAGAATCTGGGTGTGTCTCGAAGCATACAAGTAAAATGTTGTTTCTCTGGTTTAGATATACATGCAGAGAGGGGCACAAGGAACGTGCATACTCAGGTGATAAAGGATAATAGGATAAAGGATAAATTATTAAAACATTTTTATCCTTTGCTTGCATGCATGTGGACATACACCTACTCATAAATCAGTCTGATTTACTCGATTGGTAATAAAATAGCCATTTGGCTAAAGCCTACAGTGGGTGGTGAGATTGGAATTGCAACCACTTAAAACTTCTCCCCCACCTTCAATTTATAATGGATTTAGAGCCTTAATTGAGACATGTGTCTCGTCTTGGCTCAATAACCTAGCTTTGTCTTGACTCAGTTGATGTATTGTCTTAAAATTAGGGATGCTAATTTAGATTTTTTTTAATATCCGATAGCCGACCCTTGTTAGCAGATTCTTAGTGCTTTTAGTGCCTTACAAGTGTTAAATTACAAGGCTAAATCCATCATTTATTACCCGCTGGTCCGCAGTTCACCTGTCCGGGAGAGTCAGCAGCCTGCATGCACTGTGGTGGACACATGTAGCCACTTTCCCAGCAAGTCTCCACCGCATCAGTTAGTTTAGCTGCAAGGTTGTCAGCTATGTGTCTGCCTGGCATTCTCTGTTAGTCCGGCGTAACGTTAGCGAGTGTCCGACGGAACATGTGCGCGACAGTGAGTATGAAGTTATCAGTAATATTATAGCTGTGACTGTAGCAGCGCAGTGTGTGTACAGTTTATTTGTTGGTTAATAAATGCTACAACTCCTCAATACCCAAGCCAAGCTCCAGTGTCTTGCTCGTCAGCCACCTGCTGATTACTGAAGGTGGTTAACCCCAGCGTTAGTGACAACGACTCAGACTCGTGGACCAGCTTTTCTCCTTTAAGTGACAAGCAGCTCCTGTAAGATTTGCTCAGCTTATTATTATAATTTTTAATCTTTTTTAACCAGCAGCATTAATTGGTCAAAATTCTTAATGTTGTTTACATCCTGATGAGTTTCATATTCTATTTACTTATTAGGAGGGCACTCCATCTAATAGGTGATGCTGTCTATTGATGGGGGGAATTAAAGTTGCTGCGGCATACTGTGAAGGGAGGATGGGGCCTCCAAAATGTCCTCAGGTAATATTAAGGCACCCCTCCTTACACAAGATTGATCCAATCATTTGTAGGGAATACAGACACAAAATGATATTGAATACGTGCCAAAGCCTTGACTGAATCTATCAGGAGAAACAAAGTGGGATCAGCCTATGAATAAATTTGCAGAAACTTACTTGAGCTTGCATTACACAGACACACACACACACTCCCTGTTTCCACTGGCCTCAATCACCTCATTTTAATCTTTAATTCCTTCTCTAACTGGAGTCGCTGGTTTTGGCCGGAGCAAAGCCCAGTTATTTGACCGCAACAGCTTTAACCCAAGGCCAAGTGGGACACACTCCACAACTAAACACCCAAACCAGCACATACTAACTGTATACACTGACGTTTGCTGAAAAAACGCTAGAGCATTCCCCCGAGGCAGGAAAATTAGGCGTGAGGGAGAAGTGGAGACAAACTGCGAACAGAAAGAAGTGAGACAGACGGACAGATCACCTGGTGCTGAGGAAAACTGAGACAGTGAAAAGCAGACAGCAGCAGCTGAAAAGACAACTACAAACTCAGCAGCTTTTGCAGGAGCCAAAAACTTTATCAGCAATAACTGCAGTAATTTACAACCTTTCGGAAAAAAATTTTAAGGAACTGAACAAAAACTGATTTGACTGTACACAGACAGCAAAACTTTTCAAGCTGTCCTGATTTTCTAGACACAGACGACAAACATATGGATGCACACATGCACCCCCTCCAACAGAAACATATCAGATCCTCTATATCGATTTCAAATCCATTCAGATTCACCAACGGCTGCCAGCTGCTTCAGGATCTAACTAACATGAACAGGCTAATGAATGTACAGTAGGTATACGTGTGTTCTCCAAAATGCATCGGACTAATCGGACCAGCTTGTTTTCGGAATGGCTAACAGATCGACAACAGGACTTTTCTTGTCAATGAGATGGATGCGTAACCTGAACTTGGGTTTTCCTTAATTTGCGTTGGACTCATTGTGGTTCCTAAAGGGGAAAGATCTAAAGAAGGATGGGAAGGATGAAGTTGAAAGATATAGCCTGGTTTTACACTGCCAAGTCTATGGCTGCTGCAGTGAATACAGATGGGACCAGGATGCTTGGAGAGTTGTCGGAGGAAATTAGTGACCTTGCATTAGGCTGCGAAAAAGTCTCGCCCTGTCAAACTGAAGGGTTTTGCTTCAAATGAGGTATCCAGCATTTGGAAATTCTATTACAACAAAAAGATTGAAACAAACAGTGGTGCTAGTCAATAGATTGTGCATTGCTTGGCTGAAACTCTTGGGTGACAACATGGTTCATTAACAGATAATAAGCCAAGATAAACTGCATTTTCAGGAGCGTTTTAAGTACTTCCATAATAGATTACGTCGGGATGCGTCTAACTGGAAAGATAAGACTCCGCAGCATTCCTAGCGGCTCGGACTACTTCAAAGAGAGCTTTGTACGCATCAAGTTTTCTGACAGATTGCACATACTTGGCCATGCTCATCCTCTTGTGGGTTTTTCTGCACTATAGAGAGCTGCAGATGCACCCGCTGTACTGAGCTGACCTCTCAGCCTGCATATCTCTGCCCTACCTGGCTGTCTGTTCACACTTCTTCGAAGATATGTGACAGTCAGGGAATTCAAAGGGTCCTAAGTTATCAATATACATGGTGATAGCTGCTGGAGAACAGAGGCAACTGTTGACCGTGTCTTCATAAATGCTATTATTCTAGATACTCTGATCGAAACAAATTTAAAGGGATAGTTTGGGTGTTTTAAAGTGGGGTTGTATGAGGTACTTATCCATAGTCACCTACAGTAGATGAAGGTCAGCACGCCCCCAGTTTTGAGAATCAAACAGGAGTTACCGCACAAAACCAAAGCAATGTACCGCTGTGGACAGGGCCAGCTGCAAAACGGATTTTAGACACCTGAAAGAAAGGCCACCTAAAAAAATCAATATCAGTTTGAGTGTACACTATATTTAGAATATTTTCACCACTTCATCTTGCCGTGAGACTGCCCTTCCTCGACGGGGAACTGAGGCCGTTGTATCCATCTATGCTTTTGCTAGAGACACCAGACTCCATTAAAAAAACCTGCAATTTTAGCTCGCGGAACACGGGGGTTGCTGGTCTCCCTCGATCGGTTGAACTGCTTGTGCTGTTGTGTGACTTTGGTGAATCTGATATAACCAAAGACATTAACACAAGCAACTCCCGATAACCATAGCATGGATGAAAACGGCTTCAGTTCCCCATTGGAAACATGCACTGTATATCTCTCTCACAGCAAGGTAAACAAGTGAAAATATTCTAAATAGAGCGTATGCTGACATTGATTTTTTATTTGTTTGTTTCTTTTAGGTGTCTAAAATAAGTTTTGCTGCTGCCTCCATCCACAGCAGTACATTTCTTGGCTCCCGTGCGGAAAGTCCTGTCTGCTTCGCCATACTGGGAGCATGCCGACTGTCATCTACTGTCAGTAATACTGTACACTGACTGTGGATAAGTACCTGGATAAACACCTGAACTATCCCTTTAAATAATCTGATAAAATAGAAGAAGTATTCATGCTCTGCATACTGAATGAATCATGGTGAAGTTTGATTTCTGTCTCTTACTTCTTTTCATCTGAGATCAGTTACATCAGGACAGCTTGCACAATGTTACGTTGTGTTAGTGCGAGATAATGGTGAATGAGGAGGCCTCAGGGTGCTTCTAGATGTAGAGAGGTCGGAAAGTAGGCCCCTGTTTCTGGAAAATATTCGGTATCCATTTCAGAGAGGAGGGCAGGGTGAGCAGAGTGTGATGAGAGAAGGAGCAGGAGTGCACAGGCCACTGTTAAGTACTATTATCTCTACAATTAGACACAGCAAGATAGAGTGCAGCTTAACCCTGAAGGGGTTGAAGTCAAGGCTAGTTAGTTATGCAAACATTTGTCTTTGATTGAATCATATATACAGTTGAGTAGCAACATTAGTCCAATATTCAGTCTCTTTAGCTCTGCTTTTGTTCTCGACCATCTAATACCTGCCTCTTTAGCTGCAAACTGCTACTCTGTGTTCACCAGCTAGTTGCCAACTGTGTCTGTTTGCTGATTGGTGCTAGGCGGGTAGCGTACAGTGGCTTTTTAGAAATTGTTTGACTATCCTGGAGATATTTAAAGGTGCAGTGTGTAGGATTTGGCGGCATCTAGTGTTGTGGTTGCAGATTGCAACCACCCAACTAACCCCTAACCCCTCCGCTCACTCCTCCCTTTCCAAGGCTGCGGTAATGTGAGACACCGAGTGCAAAAACTGTTGTAACGCCGTTTGCCTCGCTCAGAAGCCATCCTTACCCTAATAACACTACTTTAGGAGCAACGGAAGTCAGACAGTTGGCGGTACCTTGGTTTTTCACTCTGTGGCTCATGTTATCGCAGTATCACAAGCGTGTTGGAAACCTACAGTGGCCTTCAGGTAACGTAAAAACGCTAAAGGCTCTCTCTAGAGCCAGTGTTTGATTTGTCCATTCTGGGCTACTGTGGAAACATGGCGGAGCAACATGGTGGACGCCGTGAAGATGACCCACTCCCAATCCCAATGTAGATATAAAGGGCTCATTCTAAGGTAATGAAAGCACAGCAGTTTTTAGTTTCTGGTGATACTACACTAATGAAAACATACTTATATTACATTTCTGCTAACAGATCCCTGAAATGTTAATAACCATTTCTTTAATTTACAATCATAAAAGACAAATAAAAGTGCAGCAAATGTGCAGATTTAATCAAAAAGGATTAGCCTGAGTAGTCAATCTGAAAAAAATAAAACACTTCACATCCCACCTCTCCAAACAGAAGTATTAATGATGACAAAACAGGGGAAAAAACAGCTCTGTCAAAGCATTTTGTGAGAAAAATGTGCCTCAATGAAGCATATTTGAGGTTGATGGACAAAGTTTATGAAAGAAGAGAATGGAGAATACTTCTGTCAGGATGATTCAGTGTGAAGAGGCCCAGAACCCCGAGACTAAAGCATTTCTTCCTCTTAAACCCAAAACACACACTCATGTTGAGTCTATGGTCTCGATCACCATGACAGTGTCTGAATAACTTTCCAACTACTCCCTGAGCCCATATGCCAGCCAGGTAACTCAGTAAAGTGAGTGTAAGGAGTGATGCACTATTTCAAAATTAGATCATTTTGAGAGGAAAAAAGTCACTCCTATTACAATATGATTTCAAGACATAAGCATGTCATGTTATTAAGTTATATTAAGATATCTACTTACAGCAAAATTACATTTGAAATATATCATCTACTTTTTTGAAAAACTCACATCCTTTCCAAAACCAATACCCTATGTAATGAAGTCTGATCCTTTATACATTCAGTCATTATAAAACTGAACATTTAAGAAACACAAGAACCAAATGTTGGTTTTGTGAGCCAGAAAGTGGAAGAGAAGAAACAACTGCAAACCTCAATTTTAAGGGTCACATGATGATTAATGATAGGAAAGACATGTATTCTTCTAGACAAAATTATTTGCATTTCGAGCTTTACTTTACTGATTAGCTTTTCTTGTAAAACAATGAATTGTTCTATCCCTTCATGCCTCTAAAATCATTCAAATTAAACACTTGGAGAAGGAAAAAATATCACTGCTGCCACCAGGTTAAAAGTGAAACTTTCAATCTTTCTAACAGCCAGCAGGGGCGACTCCTCTAGTTATAAAAATAAATATATAGAAGTCTATGAGAAAATAAACCTACCTCTCAGTTACTTCTTATTACCTCAGTAAACATTGTAAACATGAGATTATGGTCTCAATCACTAGTTTCAAGTCTTCTTCAATACAGCACGATGTTCATGTAGTAAATTATAGTCTCATTTAGAGTTAAATAGACCATAAAGCAGGGTGGCTCCCTTGTGCCTCGTGTTACTTCTGGTTGCAAATAACAATGACAACAGCCAAAACAAAGATGGTGACGTTCAAAATGCCGAATTCAGGCTTCAAAACGGTGGTCCACAAACCAATGGCTGACATCACGGTGACTACGTCCACTTCTTATATACAGTTAACACCATATTAAACTTTTGACAAGGTTTAAAGCTTAAACTTGTTATTTATATCCATCTCAATGCCACATTTACCCTCGCTGAACGCCACTGCTGTCTAACGTCAATAAATAAAACATCATGTTTATGCAATCCAACTACACACAGGGAAACATCAGCTTTAAAAGCAGAACTGGGATAATTACTAGCTCTTCTCTTCCCACCACTTATCTTGTTTCAGGACAAAAGAAAAAAATTTAAAGGCTCCTTTTACTGTCCTGATTAATCATTCCACAGATATATGAGGTGCTATAAACAGTAATGGTAGTGACCCAGATCCCACTGCAGACTCACAAATTTTAAATGTGTTGTCTGGTGTCTGTGGACCTTCTGTCTGGCCTCTGTCTTATCTGGACGGGTAGGTGAGTCTGCTCCATCCTTCTGTCTCATCCAGACCCTCTGACACCGACGAGGAGGAGGAGGAGGAGAAAGAAGAAGCAGACGGACTGAGGGGGAGGAAATGATTAAGGTTGAGATGGCGGGAAATGGCAGTTGCAAAGACAGGAAACAGAGACTTTTCTTATCATCTTATCATGGCTGAGTCCAGCCTCGGGGATCGGATCAAAGAGATGCACCTTACTTTCATTTGTGGGCACTTGTTTGGATCAGCTCCTTCACTATAATTGTAGTTGTCTTCTTCCCTTTTTCTTTAGCACAAAAGTGGTACACTTGCGGCTATTATAGGGAGGTTTGAAGGGGTGAAAAAGTAGCTCTCTACAGTGTAATTTCTTCCTGTCTTATAGTGGCAGTTTAGCTTGAATTTGCTGGTGTGAATTCACTGGCTTGTTTAAAATTTCCCCTGTGACTCAGCCAAAAAAACAAAAAAATGCTCCAGTGAGCAAATATATTTTCTAGAAATGAAAAGGCCCCTGAAAATCACCCGCTGTTGACAAAATTTTCCAGCATTCAGGTGATGGATGGTGTTCATTTCCCACCTTAATTTGTTACACTCTACATCTCATTATCAGTTATTCAGAAACTAAGGCCCTCAAGCATTAACACCAAGTGTAAATGTGTGTGCATAAGACAGGCCAAGACTCTATAGGATCTCTTCAGTATGTCTCGAAGGGCCAAATATAAGCAACTTACACAAGCCTCATTTAATCTAATAAACAATGTTTTGAAAAACAATACCGCATATTTTGGCTGTAATGCGTCAAAGCTGACATTCCCCTGCCTGACACTGCTGGGGAGGTCCGCGGCTCCGGAGGAGAGCATGATGGAAAGGCATGAAGATGGGAAAAATGGCGTTGACCCGCTGGAATGAGACAGGGGCCTTACAGACCGAGCCCTCGATATTTGTTTCGCTTATTGTGGTCTGGCAACGCTCAGTAGAGAAAAGCATCATCTCAAGTAGAGCTCCATGAAGTGTGATTGACAAGTGTTCTCCTTCTCTGAAACATCAGTTTGGACTGTTTGTGCATTTTACTGGACAAATGTGGGCACCGATTCAAGTTTTCTAACTGGAAAAACATGGCGGATACTTGAAGAGCTGCCAAATTTCTCCTTAACTATCCAGCAGTGTGTTTCTGAACAATATGAGGTGAAACTTGTAGTCACAGTATGCTATATTTCACATCTACATTGACTTTTAAAATTAAAGTACTTCTTACCAAGGTTTGGAAGTTGTGAATTCAAAATAAAAACTAAACAGCTCTGTAAATGACCTCCAACTGTTCGATCCAGCTGAGATTTAAGTTGGATTTACAACTGTAGAGCTCCATGTTGAGGACACAAGCACAGTGTCTATAAATGCAAAATACATTCATTCTCATGCACGCACTCCAGTTTACAGTCTATAACATGACCTCTCTGAATTATATGATGACAACCATGTAAAGACATGCAGCTGGTCCATAAACTCAGTGTGTGTGTGTGTGTGTGAATTTGTGTGTGAATGATGAGCGAGTTGGGCAGATTAGAGGTCATTGGAAGAATCAGAGGAAATTAACCCACCTGCTAGTCCAACTTAGATTTCAGTCTAAAAATCACACTGGCTGGCTGAGCAGAAAGCTCCTTTTATAAAGTGGCTAACGCCTGTAAACTGCTCCAGAGTCTGTTTTGAAGCAGACTCAGATCAGGTAAAACCATTACTGTGAATAACCACCAGAAAGAGCCACATTCTTTCTATCAGTTCCTTGACCCAGAGGCTTTTTCCCCTCTTTCTTCTATTTTTCCTCTCATTCTTCCATCTTTCTCCCACTCCTCTTCACACGCTGCCCATCTGTCTGTGTCTTAAGCAACTGTGAGGGCCGACTGACACGCTGAAGCCGCCAAGACCAGTTTAGTGCTTGTGTTTCTTTGCCAAAGCCGGGCTTGCCTGCAGACAGCAAGAAGGGGTTTTTATCTGGCAACACACGGCAACGCAGAGGCGAATCTTCATCATCAGGATGAAGACAAATGATGAGATAAAAACAAGTGACCACGAGGATTTTTAACTGGCTGTTACAGATACAGTCTTTACTCTCCCTGTGTTTTTTATAGCTGACACTGGTATCCAAAGCAAGCTATGATAAACACAACAATGGAAAAAGCCATGATTCCTGGATCAAGAAGATTACCAGAAACCAATAGAATAAATGAAAGACTTTGAGCCATATTCCCTTGAAGATATTTGGTCATATACAAGGCAAATGCATGGAAAATAAATTAAATGAAAGCTAAAAACAGCAGGAAAATGGATTGACTTTTTCAGGGCAATTATAGCAAGAAGACAGGAAAGGCATATGATTCGGATTGGAGGAGGCGATGTGGACTACTTCTGCCTCAGGTGCAGCACAGCACTTATTCCTCAGAGGCCTGAAAACATTTACTGAAAGTCATCAATCAGCTCCTTTGTGCAACGGTCATGACAGTGCTGGAAAACTATAGTGAGCGATGTCATCAGCTACTAGGTTATCATGTCAGATGCAAGGTTGAGGAGAAACAGAACCTCAAGTGAATCTGCTGCACTCTTAATAAACTCATAGGGTATGACATGTACCCTGATCTACATTATTTCAAACACATGAACGCAGAATGATGTGCTGGTTTATATCAACATAAAGAGAGAGGGATGCAGTGGTGTAGTGGAGGGTAGAGAGAGGAGGTAGGGAGAATATGCCCACTTCCTCCTCAGTAACCTACTACCAATCTACATAGTGGTACACCCACCTCATCAACGACCACGACACCACTAAAGAGAAGGGCTCAGTACGTTTTGAAAGCTGAATTTGTATCCTCACCTTATTGGCCCTCAGTATACGCCAAACAAATTGCCTGACAGATTGTCTAACAGTGTCTAAAACTCCCTTTGCAAGTGGAATCTAGGACGTTCACACTTGCCAACCCTCCCGATTTTCCCAGAAGACTCTATTTTCATTGCCCTTTCCCGGTTTCCTCCCAGGGTCATATTTCTCCCGATTTTCACACCTTTTCTTCCTCTTCGTTATCTAAACCCGTTTCTGCCACTGTACAGCTTGTATAAGCCCAAACGTTTCCACTCGGACTACAATAGCGCGCCACAAAATGTTGTTTCCCGGCGAAAGAGAGCTGCTCACGACCACAGATATACATGTACAGTATATACACTCTTGCATCTGACACAACGCGATCTGAGCTGAGCTTGCCGCACATCACACTATGCTGCACCCAAGTTGGGCTTTGCTCGATGCAGCAAAGAGCCGTCATGGCGTGGCACAAACCATAGGAAATAATGAGTTTCTGAGAGCAGTGATGCCGTTGTCACATCACCTTCAGTGAGTGACAGATATAGAGAGAAATAGAGAGAAAGAAATACTCAAGCAGGAGCAAAGAATAAATGAATGAATAAAAAATGATGAACTTTAGATTATGCCAGAGATTCACACAAGTTCATACCAGAGGAGCAAATTATTCTCTTTCCTGAGGATTAACATTAAAATTAAAAGTTTAACATAAAATGCCACTGCAGTGTACTTATTATTTTGTTATTTTCCTTCTTTTAAAGTCACCAGAATGCAGGAAAACAAAGTCTGAATCTCTGTGAATGCTCCCTATTTCTAAGGTCTCAAGGTTGGCAAGTATAAGAGAGCTGCATCTGACTATATTTGGTACTTTTGAATACAACAATCTGACACTTTACGCAGCGACTGGAGGTGTGAAAAGTATGCAAGACTTCTGTCAAGCTCTATTTTCAGTGTTTCCACTCTTTTCTTGAGATCACTTTCCAGGACTTTTTCAGTGATGATCTACACTAATATATTCCTCTCTGTTGAAAACTGATTTAAAAGATGTGCCGTCTATGGCTAAAACTTATCTATGAAATCATCTCTTACATGCTTAGAAATTACGTGTCAGCTTTAGCAACTGAAACAAACGTGCTAACCATTTAGCATGATTCAACCGTTTAACACAAGCTGGGAAGAAAGCAACACTATGGTGTCATCCAACCCCCATGTGACACAAGTTGAGTTTCCACAACATAACTTAGAAAAAGCTCTCGTCCTTAAACTACCACTTGAACGTTAATATAATCCTGAACATAACATTCAGACGGCAGTGTTATCCATTTTGAGGAGCTTTGATAGATAGTCTACATAGTAGTGCATTCTTAGTTAAAGGAAAATAGGACAATGTAGGGCTGTCGTCATGAAAAAATTTCTTCTGCAGTGATAATGATTGGCTCAACAGCACGTACTATGGTATTAATGCCTTTTTTAATTCATCCTGATTTTAGTGCTATACAAATAACCTTTATTGTTAGGTTATTATTAGGTATATTGTTGCTTTTTATATAAGAAAGACACAAATTAATACTATTGTTAAATGCAGAACACAGAAAGGCAGTGAGGCACAGCATATTTTTTAAGATGAGACACTTTGGTTGCGTCTGGTTGCTATGATACAGAAGTAAAATGCCGGCGCACGGTACTCTCTCTGGATGAAGGGAAAGCTGCCGTCGGTCTATGTGTATTCATTTCTCCTCCATTGTTGTTTTTCAGTACTTGTAGCCTACATGTAGGATGTGACAGTTGGTCATTGTTTGTCCCGCCCCTCCTCCATTGTGATTGGACGGCTGGGTCAAAAGTGACACAGATGAACACTGTTGGCACTCCCATTGCAAAGAGGAAGAGGAAAATATTGAGGTAATTTTCCAGGACGCTTTACGTTTTCCCTCATCTTCCATGTGTTTTCAATGACAGGAAAACTGGTCACCTGTTTTCCAGGTTTTCCAGGACGTGTGGTAACCCTGCTTTTGTAATCCCTCTATTACATTTCAAGTGCAAACCTGAGCGTATAACCATGAATGCCCTCAAGGAGAGACTGTCAGGTATTTCTTAATTAATTGCATCTCTCATCACTTTCTTTGACTTCTTGCCACGCTTTAGAGTGTGTGGCCAATTAGAAGAGCTATAAACACTTTTACCTTTAGACGTGGTCGGACGACGCCTTGTACAACAAATGTAAAGCTAGAGAATGACTTAACGGCCTATATTGCCTCATTTTACTCACTATACAGATAGAAATACTTCTTACTCGCCTGGTATATTCTCTACATGTGTCTGTTTCCACATTTACAGTATATATTAGCTTAACACTAAAAAACTAGAGTTTGGAAGCTCCATACATTGATGTTATAAACCTCCTATATGATGTATTAGGTGAAAAGAGAGACAGCAGACAGACAGACAGCAGAGACAGAGTGAGACAGAGATGAAGAGCGCTGGAGGACAGCCCTGTCTCTACATGCACGGCTGGTGGAAAAATGTCTCTCTTAATGGATCCCAGCTTTCTACAGCACTTAGAACAGCCAGCACCAGCCAAAGGAATAAAATATGGCATTATTATTATTAAACTGCAATTATCAATTATCCTCTCTCCCTTACTTTCTCTCTTTCTTCACAGATGCACACATTTACACACATCACATAGACTTGGATGGACAAAAGCATGGAAGCACGTGTCCGGGCAAAAACACAAAATCACTAACTACATGCACTCACACACACGTCGAAAAATTCCCAATTCGACACACTCGCAGACTGAGACAGTCGCCCTACAGTTCAGTCGGTGCATGATGACAAGCGGATATGCGCTTTGTAGATTAGTGTTAGCAGACCCATCCTTTATGCGGCTAATGGAAAGAGACGACAAACGCTCCCTTTTTTCTCTTTCCAGTCAGATTCAGACGGACGATAAAATAACGCAGAGATCGGGCGATGAATTACAGACAGACCTGGGTTGCTGTTTTTTTTTTTTTTTAAACATCACTTCCTCGATCATGTGAAGACAGTAAACGTCAGACTGAATCCATCAGGTGTGGGGTGGTTTCTGGAGCACCGGGTGATCTGCTGCTTCTCGGTCTGTATCTGCTAGGCTCATCTATCTTTCCAAAAAAAAAAAAAATCTCAACGCTGTGTAGGCTGCACGTAGCCTTCCCATTACTCATACATCGCTCAAGTCGGTCTACGGACTCTCACCATGCAGATGCCGTACTGGAAAGAAATACAGCAGTGTTTGTTGGCTATGATAAGTGAATGAAATTTAATCTTTTATTTTAATCAGACTTTGAATCACTAACAACATTTGGAAGCCCGTCAGCAATAAGCCCAGCCATCTTTGGCTGATTCAGACAACTACATCACTTGATATATCACCCAAAACACTGAGTGTTTGTGAATAACGATAAAGGCACTAAAGTTCCCCCAGAGAGCCTTTTCTTGGTATTGTTGTGGTCTTTAGCAGCTGGGATGCAGCCAGCGGTCTCCTTATCAGCACTTAACTAGGGAGGGCGAGCTGAAAACCTGTCCTGAGGGCCAAGCTTTCAGCGTTAAGCTGGAGGATACGGTCCAAGGCTTTTAGCTTTAAACAGCGATGGAGTGAAGGGTAAACCTGTCACAACTCAGTTTACCTACATCTTTGTCTGTAAAACTAGGCTGACGTGATGTTTTATTATCAGTGCATTCATGGAAAGCTGGTACTGTGGCATCAAAGTGACACAGCCTTTAAGGTGATCATTTTCTGAATATATTATTCTTAAAAGTGATGGTTGTACTCTTTGTCGTACTGCTTTTTATTCTACACTGCATCACAGCAACAACAAGCTCACCTATTTGGACATCAATCAGCTATTTCATCTATTCATTGTCTAGGAGGTTTTCTGACTTCAGTGCACCCAGTCATAACATCTGTTATGAACATTTGTCACCAAGCCATGATGTTAGCCAGTTGTCCTTCCATCTGCGTGGATGCAGGTTGCAGTATTTCTAAGTTTGCAGACCCAAAAAGCACCTGAATCTTGTCCTGTGTGTATTTCAAAATAATGTTCACCAAGCTCCAAACTGGAGGCAGATCTGAGGGAAGATCCGAGGTGTGTGTGTTTATACAGGACCAGCCCCTATACCACCAACACAGCTTTAACAGCTGGGCTGTTTGGACTTGACGGATGAACTGTGCCATATGTCCTCGATATGTGTGTGTGTGTGTGTGTGTGTGTGTGTGTGTGTGTGTGTGTGTGTTGTGTTTGAGTGTGTGTGCACGCGGCTGGGTGTCAGGCAGCTCCAATCAACAAACCATAAACAAGCTAACATTTTGACCCTTTGTAATCTCACATAACCCCCAAATCCCTGCTTCTACAACATGCTTTTAAGAGACAAAACTGTCAGGAATAAAGGAGTATTTCACAAAACCTTATCAGTAATATTGAAGCAATTCATGTTCACCCAAAACGTTTCACAAACCACCAAAAATCCTTAACTTTACTTCCACTTTTACAAACCTATTGCTTCACTGTTACATGTGTGCAGTTCATTTTTTGTATGTATGGGTTGCTATGTGCATGCATCTGCATGTGTGTTTGCGCATGCTCACTCTTAATGGTATTTTCTTTTTTTTTAATCACTGGAAACTCCTGAACAATTAGCTGGCGAGTGGCTTCCCCTCACTTTCTGCTGGTGTGTAATTTAGAGGAAGCAGGAGCAACAGCAGCAAGCGCACGCAGGGCCTCATTAACATTAACCATACTAAGCCACAATCACTCCCTGCACACACAGCAGGATGCAGTAACTGACACACACACACACACACACACACACACACACACACACACACACACACACACACACACACACACACAGCAAAGGTTTATGAAAGGCGATCTCCTCAGGATCATTATTAAGATGCAAAGAAAACAAGAAAGTGAGCAAATTCAAGAAAATAAAACTTCTGCGCACATATGCAGGTACATTTAGACAAACAGACTGACACCCATGACATTAATGTTCATTTTATCTTTAGGTCTGACTCACCGCTGCCCTCTGGAAGGCTCCTTTGGTGTAGGTGCCTCCTCCTCTGTAGTTGATAGCTGGGATCTCCTGGTTGAACAGGGAGCATTTGTGCTGGTGGGACTTGGGTGCTGAGATGTGGTCCACCCTCGTCACTACATGGGTCTTGGATGAGAAGGTGACCAACGCCACCCGAGTGTCTTCAGGTGCGACAGGAAAGTCGGATAGCATCTTGCGTACGAACCTCAGCTCACTCAAGAAGTTGTTGGCCCCCACGCTGGACGACTCGTCCACCAGGAAGACCAGGTCCAAGCAGGAGCTTTTCTCTCGCAGCTCACGGACGTTTCGTTTGAACGCCTGGCCGAGGCGCTCCACTTTGCTCTCTGCGCTCTCTGACAGGTTGCCGGCTGACGAGGAGGAGGTTAAGGGTGGCATCTGCCTGGACCGGCGGGACTGCAGCTGGGGTTTGGACTGTTGGGCTGCCGGCCAGGCTGTGGTCCATACATCCAGGATACACAATACCAAAAGGCAAGAAGTCCATGATGGTGTTAAAGAGTACCTTTGAGAAAACATAGTGACAGTCAGCACAACACCTGCAATGAAGAAGGACTTTGTAGAAAGAAAAAACTCCTCTCAAGAAGAATTCAGTGAATTAAAATGTGTCCTATGCCTGCGTCAGCATCCAAGAACATAGCAGACAGCAACAGTTCAGTGTAGAGTTCCTCAAAAGCATTGCTGAATGATGATGAGGTTTCTTCTCCTTTCATTCAAAATGTGCCTCTCTGTCCATCTGCTTCTTTCTCTCTCCAGTGGAAGAAAACTCCAGTCCCTTCTGGAAAAATGTTTAAGCTTGCTCGTAAGGTATCTGCCTGCCCGTCTACAAAAATAAATCTGTATATCTGGCTTTCTCCTTGCTTTTTGTACAGTAAATGTATCGTTTAAAGCTTCTTAAGAGTCTGTTTAAATCTATATGCCCTTCTTCCTGCCTCTTCTGTCAATCATTTAGTCTGTGCATCAGATCCAAAAAAAAAAAAAAAAAAACAAGCCTCTTCAGTCCCGGTGTGCTGCCCCTCAGGCTCCTGTTTTTCTATGTGACGCTCCTGCCTGCACCGCCAGCCAAGCTCTGAATGCTTGCTCCCCTCTTCTCCCCAAATCATTTAAAAAAACACACGGAGGAGGAGGACGACGGAGGGAAAAAGTTGAGAGACAGAGAGAGGCTGAGGGGGAAAAAGGGGGCAGTCCAGTCGTGGCTGTGAAGTCATTTTTTTTCCCGTTCATCTCTCCTCCTCCTTTTCTCTCACCTCCCCCTCTCTCCCTATCTCTTGTGTCTCTCGCCCTCCCCCTACTCCCCCCTTTTTCTCTCTCGTCCTGACAGTGGAGTGAGGTTCGATGTCAGTGCAGCGCCTTGCCTGTCAACTTGTCAGCGATCCAAAAAACAGCAACAGACACTTGATCAACTCCATATGTCCATAAGGTAACATCACAATGAGATCAAACAAAGTGAGAATGAAAGGTGGGATGAAGGGAGGAGAGGCCAATAAGATTTAAGATTTCAGAAGTAACATCACACAAATGCAGTTTGGCAGGAGGAAGGTCTGAAATCTCAATCTGTCCTTCAGAGTTAGGAAGTAGTTAAGTCTGCTCTGGATATATACTGCTTTGTCAAATCATCACTCTTTTAGCAACTATGATTTCCTCTCCCTCCTCCCCTCTCTCTCTCTTTCTGGATCTTAAAAAGGAAGAACTGCCCTTCTCACTCTTTAGATTTGTCTACTGTATTTCTTCCTGCACCACAGGGATTCACACACACTCTTTGACTGCGCTGCTTTTCACCATCTCTTCTTCACACAGCCTCCTTCTCGCTCTGCTGTCGTGTTTTCCTCCAGTGATTTTATCTGTAACCAAAACAGAGGCAGCCGGTGTTACAGAGGCAGACTATTAAACCAAAGGCCTGAGATTTACAGCAAAGAGTTGGCTTCACAAAAAGCTGCATGGGCTCATGAAGAAGAAAGTCAGAATATATATAGAGAGAGAATTAGGACGAGGAACAGATAATAAAGAAGTGAGGGCGATCAAGACGGGGACCAAAGTAGAAAATGAGACACACTACAAGGCCAGAAGTATGTGGACGTCTAGCATCTCATTCCAAAGCCATGAGCATTAATTCGCCGCTATGACATCCTCCATCGTTCGGATTTTGGAACCTGGCATAAGGGATTTGCTCCCATTCAGAAAGGTGAGCGTTAGCGACGTCAGGCAATGAGCCTGAGGTAGGGCTTGCAGTCAGCTTTCAAATCCATCTCAAAGGTGTTGGATGAGGCCGAGGTTAGGGTTCTGTGCAGGCCAGTCATGTTCCTCTATGCTAAACTCAGAAAAACATTTTTTTTATCGTAGAGCTGCATCAATTAGTTGTAAACTATTAAAATAATAGACAATTATTTTGGTAATCCAATAATTGAGTTTGAGTAAATTTTCCCAAATTCCAACTTTTTAAATGTGAATATTTTCTGGTTTCTTTACTCCTGTGTAACAGTAAACTGAATATCTTTGAGATGTGGGCTTTGGGAAACACTGATCAACATTCTCCACCACTTTCAGACATTTTAGATCAAACAACGAATTGATTAATCAAGAAAATTAACAACAGATTAACCGATGGTGAAAATATTCATTAGTTGCAGCCTTGCTTTATAGAACTTGGTTTGTGCACGGGGGGCAATGCAATGTTGACACAGGAATGTTGCCTCAAAGTTTGAAGCATACTATTGTCTAATATTTCACCATATGCTGCAGCAGAAACACTTCCGTTCATCGGACTAGGTCCGTAATGTTATTTTCTCGAAAATTGTTATGAAATGTCAGAAAGTAGTGAAAATGTCCATCAAAATATCCCAAGGTGATGTCTTCAGATGTCTTGTTTTGTCCAAGAAACAGTCCAATACCCGAAAAAATTCATTTACAATCGCATAAGAGAGGAAAATGTAACAAAAGGTTAGCAGCTGGATCCAGTGAATATTCAGAGTTTTTGCCTGAAAATGACTCGACAAAGAGATTAACTTAGTGCTTTATGAACTCTTTCAATCAGATCATAACAAGTTCGACCCAAACTATACAAAGGTATGTGAACAGGGGTGTCTACATTATTTTGGCCATATAGTGTTTGGAAAGAGAGAAACAAAACAAATAGGTAAGGAAAGAGCAATAACAAAGAGAGAGTGAAGAAATAAAGAAGTAAAGACCGAAAAGAAGTGACAGAAACAATAAAAAAAGGAGAAAGTTGAGGGTGTGTGTGTGTGTTTCCACCAGAGCAGTCCAGTGCAGTCAGTCTTATACTATTAGACACACAGCTCAGGCACAGAGTGTTTATTAGCCTGTATAAGCCAGGCTTTCTCTGTCGCTCTCATTTAACAACACTGGAAAGTTCTGCAGCAAAGAGGTGGGAATAGAGAGCGTCATACTGACACAAACACAGAAATAAAACACACACTGTAACCCAGATCTACACACAGATACTGATAGACACAAAAAAACACACACTCTTGCTCTCACACATGCTCAAAGGGGAATGAGCACAGCTGTGACTTCCTGCTTTTTGGCACTGGAGACCCCTCACCAGACTTTCATTGGGGTCCCAAGGGAGATAGGGGGTGGTGGATGGAGAAGAGGCTTGTGAGCGTGTGTTGATGGGGGGTTGTGTGTAGGTCACACTGAATATTCAAGCAGAATCTGTGAGGGAGTGTAGTCTATATGTACTGTACGAGGCCTCTGCTAAGATATCTGTACCTTTTGAATACAGGTTCATTTACTTTTGTTACATTTTTAAAGATAAAAATACAATTTCAATGACAAAAAAAGAGGCTTGTTATCTTTCCTTCAACGCTTCAGTCATAAAACATAACACTTTATTCTTTAAAAGTGCAGCTAGGCATCACCAGACGTGCAGCCACCTATTTAGCAGAGCCTGAACCATTTAAAATCCAAATAAAGCAGTGGAAATTGTCTTTGCTGGGAGAAAATTAAACAAAATATAAAAAAGACAGAACAAATAAGCAGATGTGCTCATTCAGTCTGCCGCAGAGCAAATTTAACGTCTGCCTTTCTTAAATTCCAGACAATTTAAGGCCCTTTTTTTAGACCTGGACTTTCAAAAACAAAAATTAAGACATTTTTTTTGCAGGATCTGTGGGAAGCATGTCAACACAGGATGAAGGATGTGTGTGGAGTTCCACATGCTATGTTTGCAAATGTCCACACAAACGCACACAGAGCAAAGAAATATTGGACGGAACGCAAAAAGAAATGGCAGATAAGAGTGCAAGTCACAGAATCTGAGAATAGTATTTCCTGTGGTTTGCTCTCTGAGGATGCTGATGCTGTCTCTTGGTCTCACACACTTCCACAAAAATACTATCTGGTCACTGGCAAAATGCTAAAATGCTTGATCCACTTCATAGTCTATCAAGATTGAAATATGTCACACATGTATAGGAGGTCAAACACTGAATCTCAGCTATTAAGACACTTACTTTGGCTTTCTTGCACACTTTTTCTCTCTTTCTTCTTCCTCTGTAAAAGCAGAAATACTCAGAGGTCAATGATTGTATGATATGTCAAATGAGAGCTTCTTTATTCCCTCTCATATACAGTACACACTCACCTGTTCCCCCAGCTGTCTTTAATCGCCTGACAGCAGACTGGAGCAGCAGATACAGTAGCGACAGGAGACAACACATTCCTCATATTTCTTGGCATTTTTGGCCTAAAGGATGAAGCACATATCTCAGCAAGACAACCTTTCCAAAACATTCCTTCATAGCTGAGTTTGATTTAAAATCAGGTTAAACATTTTTCCTGTGTGAGCTCAGAGAAAAAAAACAACTTTGAACTGGATACACACTTTAGGCTCTCTACAGCAAGTGGATCTAAAGTAAATGCGGACTTTTATTTCAGGATTATGTTGACTTTGTTGACGTGTGTTTGTTTAAGGGTTGTATGGCAATAAATCTTCTCCTCTTATTACTTATGATTAGTGCAGAAACAATAAATTAATTAATTTATAAGTCAATCAACAGAAAAATAACCAACAACAATATTACCGTTCAGGACAACAACACAAAACATCTGTTTTCAGTTTCTCAGATTTTAGGATTTGCTTCTTTTCTCTGTTAAATATCATGGAAAATGTAATATATTTAGTTTGAGGGCTGTCGATCAGACAAAACAAGACATTAGATGATGTCAGCTGAGGTTTCTGGGAAACTGTGATCACGATTTTATGACATTTAATAAATCATCAATAGAAAAACAAACAGACAGATTCATCAGTAACGATTCAGATTGCTTTTTGTATTGATTTATCCTCAGTTTGTGTTATGTTGTGACTGTGGAGCTCCTTATGTGTTTGGATCGAAGGAACTACACCTGTGAACAACATTTCCCATGAGCACTTGCAAGAAGACGGACAGGTGAGCCCTGTTCCAAGTCAATATAAGCCTCCAAGTCGCTGTTTATCAAACGTGATGTTTAAGACATTGTAACACTCCTGTAGTGCCACAGTTTTGTTCCTAGTAGGATGTGCTTCACATTTAGTTATCACTGTCACTGCTTTACTTAGAAACAGGCAACTAAACGGCCAACTACGTTAATTTACCAAATAAAGAGAAGCAGTTTCTAGCTTTTAGTGCCTGCTAGCTTACTGATAAAACTGCAATAGCCTTTGCAGTTTATCTTAAAATTGAAGGGAATTACTTTCTAATTGACTCCAAGGCTAATAACATCATTTTTGAAATGTTATGGGGCGTTTAAAACAACGAAAGGGAGTCGCCACAGACGAGAACAACAAAGCTTCCCCTCTTTAACGAGCCTGTTCACCGCAGTTAGCTAGCTTTTAGCTTACGAGTTTTAATTAGCCTGTTAATTAGCTTAGCAGCACCAGGCTAATGTAAACTCTAAACAACCTGTTTGACTGCCGGTGTACTAAAAAGAGCTACATATGAGAAACCTAATCTTTTTTACATAATTTTGTCCACGTCTCTTAAGAGTATAAACACTACAATAAAAGCTCACTTACCATTAACTCTTGAGGAGCCTCTTCTTCCAGTCAGCCCATATGTGGTTGCAGAGTTACGCTACACCGCCCTCTACAGGCGGCTGCGTGTCAGTACAAAGCAGATGTGTAGAGGATGCTATGACACGCTGCGACCACTAGATGGCGGAATATTGTAATCTGTGTGAGGGCTGACATGAAGAGGATGTTTAACCATTAACATTAAAGGAAAAACTAATCAAATCATCCACTTATGTAATCAATACGTCCATACCATTATAGATTAATACTCACTTGAACCAGTAGGGACTAAATATTAGAATCAACATTAATAATGCATCAGTTTTGCAGTTTTAGTAATTAAGCATTTAATTTATTAATAACTATTTTTGCAATAAAACAAATTGATTTACTCTCTTTTAATAAATAGATTAAATTAGAAATTAATCATAGTGATTTTGTAATTTTTTTAAAATTTGTAACTATTATTAATTGATTAATATTTTATTTGTAAATTATTTATATAATTATTTTTATTACCCATTAAAATGTCAATTATTTACTTAGATTTATTCATAGATTAATAAATCAAGTTGTAAACAGATTTGTTAATGGTTATTTTCATTGTACAATTACTGTAGTTAGTGGTGCAGTGAGTAGCGCTGTCGCCTCACAGCAAGACCGTTGCAGTTTCAAACCCGGCTCGGAGCCCTTCCGTGTGGCGTTTGCATGTTCTCCTCTTGTCAGTAGGGGTTTTTATCCGGGTTGTCCGGCTTCCTCTCACAGTCCCAAGACATGCATGTTAGGTTCATTGCTGACAAGTGAATGTGAGGTGTGATTGTGAGTGTGAATGGTTGTCAGCCCTGTAATTGACTGGAGACCTGGACACTGCCTTTACCCAGTGTCAGCTGGGATCAGCTCCAGCCCTTTTGTGACGCTGACTAGGTTAGGTGGTTATAGATAACTGATGGATGGATACTTATTAATCAATGAAATGCTTTATTGCTACTTACGTGACTCTTGTGGTCCTCCATAGTGAAGCCCTTAAAGTAAAAGTATTAACAGAAAATGCACTTAAGTGAAATAAAGTAGGCCTACTCTTGCAGAATTATGTTTTTAATTACTGGATTATCATTCCTGTCATGATCATGTAGGTGGTAAAGGTGGAGCTGATTTCAACAGTTTTATATACTGGGGTTGATACACATTTTATGTCCAAAAGTCAGTGGGCAGTAGGGCTGTCCACTGACCTTTGGACATATAATGTAATTTCCATGATCAGTGGTAAAGGTTCGAGTAACCAGGTGTAAAAGTATGACTGTGACACATCACCAGTAGCAGTTTGTCCTTGAGAGTTAAATACAAAGTCAGAGTACAACTGGAATTTAAACTTAAACTTTTAATTAGAATCAGCAAATAATGCATTGTGATTAATATTATTAGTGGATGCAACTTGCAGTTTCAAGGAAATATGTCTCCTAACTATCTAACTATTTGTAGCCAGTTGTTTTACATACAATATTTATGATAGTATGATTATCAAAAAGTAGTAATAGCTGCATAAATAAAGGAAACAACAGCTAATTTATGTTACTGACATGTTGGATTTACAATAAATGAAATGATCACAACACATATTGTCAACATTTTATTTCAGTTAAGTTGTCTTATCATGTTCTATAATGATTTCCTGTAATGTGATGTAAATGTGAGTCTGTGTGCAGTAAAAAAGGGGAAGCGAGACTGAGTGCACATGACAGCAGCACATCTGCTGAACACACAGTCGTCACGTTTTGCTCTGGTTGGTAGTTTTATAAATCAACTCAGCAGCGCTGTTTTGCAAGAGACGCAGCCTGCTCTGCATGTCTGTGGTGTTTCCTGTGATATCACTGTTCCCTGCAGAGTAGATAAAGTATGGAGGCTCATGAATGCCAAAAACAGTAAGAACGTTGTAATTAATCTGGGGTTCATTATTCAGTCTGTATTACCTGACCTGCTAGCAGTCCCTTCAAATCATTTTTTTTTTGTTTGTTTGTTTTATGAAATGAATTCATGGACATTGAATTCCGGTAGGTTTTTCCATTTTTTTTGGTTTTTGATTTTTGAGTTTCATCACCGCTGGTAAGAGCACAAGATGAACTGCGTCACTACATTTGAGCTTCGCGGCTTCCTTTGCTCCCTATTTAGGATTTATTCTTAAATTGTTCGTATTTTTCTTTGTATTCATGTAATGTCCCACATGCAATGTTAAAGGCTGCAGTTACATGAAACTGCTCTTGTCCTTTTTTTACCTCTGCAGTTTGGTGTCCTTGATCAGGAATCACTTCATTTATGTGCTTCCTCTTTTATGATATTTTTCTGTATCATTGCTGTGCAACCAGTTGCCCTCAGGGGTCAAATATTGTCAATACTGATTGACTGATAGACAAACTATGTCCATATCAGGATATGAGCTCTCCCCTTTTGAAGCACACATTTTATTCTGAAGTGCTCTGAAGCTACTAAAACAGCTGATGAAACTAGTGAGAGCAGCTTTTCATCAGGTTTTAGACTTGTGAATGTGTCTCCTGCAGGCTTTGCAGATTGATGACAGCTTGAATTTATTTTGCCCTCACGCTCACTTGATAGTTTTTGTCATTGATAAATCTCCACAGACTGATAGACTGACTGCAGCTTGCAGGATGTGTGTGCTCCTGCACGTTCATGCAGAATATCAATACATGATCAGCATGCAGCGAGCGTCTAGTTTGTCGGGGAAGCTGTGCATGAATTTACATGTGTGTGTGTGTGTGTTAGTGGGTGAAATGTAAAGCTGTGTCAGATGGCAGAGGTAAATCTAATGGCTTTATGTTTGGCTGAGGCTATTTATAGTCTGGGCTGCACTCACACACAGCGTAAATATTTTATAAGTCCAACCAGCCTGCAAGAGAGTGACGTCCTTTAGGTGGAAAATTGAGCTGTGCCATCGCTCCATCAGGTGATCCTCCGGATTTACAACGAATCAATACTCTTTCAATTTCAGATTTTACAATTAGTGACCAATACAATAAAGTAATTTCCATATCATGTCATCTAAAATGATCCAATCAGTGACTGTCGGTCTTTAAGAATGCCTCGAGCAAGTAATCAATCATTCAGCCATCACACAGAAACCTGAACCCTAATTAAAACATGTAAATGTAAAGATATTTGTATTCATAACAGGCACTCAGGCATGCAAACGTGTTCTTTAACCTTTAATTTTCTCACAGGCACACATCTGGGAGCTGATCAGTCCAGAAGCTGTCTCCTGCTGTCTTCTCAATACTGTATCAATAATGTGTCTTGCGTAAAGGCGCTTAAGCAGTTTTGTCCTTAGCTGCTGGGTACACAAACACCCAGAGGCCTGAGTGTGTTAGAGCCTATAGGGAGGCATCATTGTGGGAAATGTCCACAAAGAAGAAAGGTGTCAGATTCTACACGTCCACAAGGGCGATAGATCATATAATACACACACACACACACGTTCACACAACACATGCAAAAGCAAACAAATGCAGACAGTTGGCATACCAACAGTCCCTCTCAACCTCAGCCTGCGCTGTGAAATGTGCCTATGCAGTAATACTTTTTTTTTTTTTTTTTTACAAAAAACACAAAAACTGACAGCATCATCACCATCTTCCTCAGCAGCTTGAGTCAATAACGTGTCCTTTAAAAAGAGAGCTCATCGCCCTTGTACCTTTTTTTACTTGAGCGTTGACAATTGTGAAAATTCATGAGCTTTCTTTTGTCTCATAATTCCCTAATTATTTATTTTATTTTATTTTGTTCTTTTATTACAGGGGAGCGAATAGTGATGGGTTTTAATGTATTTATTTAATATTATTTTTACATTTTTATTATTATTCTTGTTGTTTGTACTTATTCTTATTTACTTATTTGTTTTTTAATATCACTATTATTTTTATTGCACTTGTCTACCACTGTAGGATGGGGGTAATTGGTACATAAGTAGAACCAATCTTGGCTGGGTCAGGTGTTCCTCCTGGGAGCAAGAGCAGTTTTTGACTTAATTGTAGACGTCAAGCCAGACTTTAAACCACTTAGGTGTTGTACCATCTCGCCCGATTGCCACACTTATTAATGTTGCTATGTATAACCAAAGTCCAAAACTCACTTCCTGCTTGAACACTGCATTTGTATATTTTTTCAATGAAGCTTATCCATTAACTCCATTACATGATCACTCTAATAACAACAAACAATTTAGAAAATCCACGGAAAAGTTTCTTTTTTTTAAATTTCCTCAAAATATTTGCCCCCTGAGGGTCCGGGGCACCGGGGCAGTTGCCCCCTCTGCTCAGTTTTGATAATCCAACCTTGATATGTGGGCATACACATCTGGACATACTAAACATCTGCACAATAATACGTGTCCGAATACACAAATATGTTTCAGATACACTAAATGAAAGCTTTCCACTGTCCAAACCAGTTCTAGCTTTCTCTCTTCCTTCGCTCTCTATGAAATGAGAGGAAGCATTCCCGTCTACACCTCTGTGTATGTATTTTTACTACCACTCATTATTACCTACTACATTCCTGTTTGCACCTCTATGTACACATATTACTTCCCATCATGCATATACATGCTGTTTACATTCAATTTTCCCATCTGAAATAATGTTGTGACCAAAATTACAAATTTACATTTACATTACTATTTACTTATGTTTATTCTAACTGCACTATTTATGCCTTAGATTAGCATTTTGCTTTTACATTTACTTGTGTGATCTCGCCTTTTATGTATACTGTATATACATAAACATATATACGTACATATTTTATGAGCATTGTTGAAGGAACCTGAGACCAACGATTTTCATTCAACTTGAAGCAGGAAAAGGAGAAAGAAAGAAAGAAAAAGAAAGAAAGAAAGGAAAGTGGAATAAACAATAAGAGCAGAAAGAGGAGAAAGAGATCCCATGAGATGGATGGAGGGGGGAGGCAGGGAGGAGTGGGAGAGAGTAAGATGAGGAGGTCATTTCTTGAAGCAGCGTGAACTGGATTCAGCCAGACTTCCATAAAAACAGCCTCGTGTAGTTGGGGAGGGGCTGTAGAGAGGGGGAAATGAATACGAGAAATGCACACACACACACACACGTACACACACACACACACACAAAGACACACTCGCACACGTGAAAAAGAGGATACTCTATGTGCTGCCTCATGAAAAACACCCCGATCTCAGCCTTTACGTTCACAAGTCGTTCTCACTCCCCCTCAGCCTGAAAGAGGAAGTTGTGTTTACAGGGTTGTTTCTTGGGATCTTAAAGAGCACAAATGCACTCAGCTGCTGGCTCAGCTGATCAGGATTACTGTACATATCAAATCCCTTGTTATTCTTAAACGCTGTCTGCCGCTAGAATTTAAGCAAGGAAGTCCTGTGGGTTTTATATCCTCGGTTTTCTCACTAAAGCATAATCTTTTGAAGGAATTGTTTACATTACATTTAGATAAAGTAGTAATCTCATGTCCTCTGACCCCACCACGATGACAGTAGTGATTCTAAGAGTTATATTAAGGACCTGGGTAAACAAAGAGCCGGATGAGAAACATAAAGTGTGTCAGCTGTTGGGCAGTTTGGAGGCGTGACTCGTGCGAGACGAGAGGCAGACAAGTTCAGGCTGGCTCCAGGTTTGAGGCAGAGATGTAACACAAAGAGATCAGAAATTGTGTATATGGATGATTGTGTTGCAACGTCTATTTATTTACAAAAGGTTTTATTTATAGCAACTGATACGTAAGAATACATGAGAGGGGATTTCCCCAAGCAAGCAAACAAATAAACAATATGGCTGAATAAATGGTAGCAGATAAAACCATCAGCAACAACATCAGAAACTCCATAAACAGCAGCCCTAACACTGATAATATTTAATTAATAGACTTACAGTATAAACACAGAACAATAGTTGTAATACAAAATGAAATCAACAGTTACTCAGAATCAACACTGAAAACAACACTGGCTCCTGACATCAGAACTGACCTTAGATTCTGGGACCCTATTGTGCTTTTATTTTAGAGGGTGATTCTTTTTAATGGCATTTCCTGTCTGGAGAAACCATGTCTGTCTAATGCAGTTTAAGCCTTGGATGCAGTACCTCATGACAATAATGCCAGTTTGTCAAAAGGTAATGCTAATGTTGTTCATTATGATGGAATACACAATTTAAAGCTGCATTAATGATGTTTTTGGCCACTTGGTGGCAGCCGAACAAGATGTAAACACAATGTTGACACATTATCTCCTTATGAAGGGGATGTTAACAAGCAGATGCCTATTTACACATCCAGCAGACATGAAGCATCATCAGCATTAGTTCTTTTTACCTCTATTTTTGGTCTCCACCAGCTCCTGAGGGGAGTCGCTGTATCTTTCGCTGCTAAATGCTGCACTCTGTTTACTGGCTAGTCCCTAACTTTGTCTGTCTTTGTCTTTGGTGCTGGGCAGGTATTACACAGAAGGTTTATCAGCTGTTTGTAGTAATATTTCAGAAATGGTCGTAGTCACCGTGATGTCACCCACTGGTTTGTGGACTGCCATGTTGAAGCCTTGAGTTTGGCATTTTGGTCATCACCATCTCGTTATTTTGCAACCAGAAGTGACATGAATGGGTGGAGTGCAACCAAACGCTGAATAAGGCATTTTTAGGTGACCTAAATGTTATAATTAACTTTCATGAATTGAAAACACACCGTGAAAGCAACTCTGATGAGAGCGATGACAGTGAACCGAATCAGTAAAGTTGTGGGCCATAAAACCAAAACAATGAACTGAAAGATGCTAAAATGCTTTGTGGAGCTGAGGGGAACTGCAGAGTTGGATTCTCATGGGGTTTAAGGCAACTCCTTTCACATTATACTTTACATTGTAATCGATCAGTTCTTAATATATAAATATTGATTAGTGCAGCTTTAAGTAAGTGATCATTGATAGAAATGAATGGAAACCAACAAATGTCTGAAATAGTAGACAAAATGCATTAAAACATTCATTACATTACATCCCATGCAAAAATGGTGGTGTGGCCCTTTAAATATGGACTTTGAATGGCCACTTCGGCTGTTTACAAGCTCTGGACGCCATCTTCATTGATGAAATTCGAAAAGAAGATACATGATTTAATAAGTAAATCATTATGCATGTGAAACACAACAATAACAGCTATCACAAATCATCCACCACATTCATTCACGTTCATTTTAACTTCCTGTTTACATGTTATAAAAGCTAAAACCGGCTATCGAGGTGAATGACTTTGTTTTGGTCTCGAGTTCATGTGTTCTTGAACACATTGTCCAAAGAACTCATATGTTTCTGGGGACACGGTAAACACAAGGCTCAAGTTACCAGCGCCACTCCATACTCACACGCCCCCTTCATCACTCCTCCTCCTCCTCGTTCAATCCCTTCTTTCTCGTACCTCTTTCCCCTCTCCTCACCGCTCACTATTTCCTCGCTGTAAATTCACACATTCCTCTCTTTCATGCAGAGGTCACAAACTTCTTCACTTTTCAAACAATTTTCTCCCCCTGACCTTTTTCTCTCTCTGCACACTCCTCCTCTCACACCTCCATCTCTCCCTCTATCTTCCTCCACCTCCCCTCATCTCTTCCCCTGTTTTGCAACCCCATCTTATGTTTCGGTAAATAGATGTTCATAGATAGACGGATATGAATAAACATGTCACATTACGAGCCCACATGCCTTTGAATGAACATGTGCTGCTCCCTCAGGATTGGAAGGAGATTCTTGGAAAATGGTGGGCGGTGACACAGCGGCGTCATCACTCTGCTCCTTATTTGGCGTGAATATGCAAAGCAAAGTGCTGATAAGTCTAAAAACATGCTGAACAAAACATTTGACTACACTGGCTTATATCTATTTTAAAGTGAACTAATCAACTGTTGCTTTTAATTTCACAAAATTGCATTATTTAAGCATCAAATAGCATGTTAAGGAAGGTCAAATTACATGTTATTACTTCATACATACATGTTTTGAGTCTGTGCCACCAAATACATACTGGTGTTAAAAAATCAAAAACACTTTGTTCCCTGAAATAGGAACTTTTTAGGTAATGATACTGTATACTGTAAATGCTTCTCCTCTTCCTGATATCACCCTTTAGCCGCTTTTGACTTGTGCGCCGCTGGTTTTTCAGTAAAAGCCAAAGCTTAATGCTTTGTTCCCCTTCGCTCAGGCATAATGAAATTACAGACAGGATTTCGGTATCTTTTTCATGTGCAAATCTGCAACCTGTTTTTCAAGAGCTCAAATAGGCGTATACAAGTGGAGAATACTGTAACCAGAGGAAACCGCAGTTAAACACCAGTGTGCAGAGACTTGTTTAAGTTAAATACAGGAATCCCAAACTACATAATAAAAGACATGCAAAAGGGACATTAACAATTTATCTCATCCTATTAAAACCATCACAGTCAAACAGTAGCCCTCTGACCCTTTCATCAAACTTTAATAATGGATAAACAATCTCCCTGATGATATAATATGCAAGTGATTAACAGCTCTTTGCACTGCAGTTTGATCCAATTTCCCAAATCAAACACTTCATTAATTGCCTCTCATATCCTTTGTCTTTGTGCTATTGCAGCTGGTTTCTGTTCAACAGAACATTTTACTGTTAAATGGGACATTAAAAGCATCAGTACAATAAAAGAAAACACATTTCACATTAGGGACTGTACAAAAATTATTAGGGGAGGTCGGAAAAGGGAGAGGGTATTTAACAAAAAAACCCCTCTCTCGTCAAAGTTCATTTAATTCATTATTTGTGAGATTTATGGGGGGGGGCGCACAAAGCAGGTGGCGTAGTATATTGAGTTAATTAAAGTTATTAAAGGAATAATAACGAGTATAACAAGCAAGAAGGTGCAGTACTTGTGGGTGGGCGGGAATGTGGATATGACCAACAAACATCAGATTTTCCTCCAGGAGGCCACTGAAAACCATGTTTTTTTTTTGACTAAACTTAACCCAGTAGTGTTGTTACCTAAACCTAACTAAGTAGTGTTGCTACGCGACTGGGTTGCCAAATTAGATGATAAAATTTGTTTTGTCTATGACCTCTAGAATGACACAGAGATGCATTTTCTGATCTGTTATCTGATGTTATATTTACATTATTGCTTCTTTTATTGATATAGAAATATTAGAACCAGCCATCCACCCTGCCACAATAACTTTCATACGGTCTTTTAAGCAAACCGATTTCATGGTAAAGTCTATAAATAGCCATTACGACAACATTCTGTGTCATGAGGAAGCATTTTAGAGTATTTGCGTGTTATTTTTACGCTGCTTTTCATGTGTCATTTGCATACCACGCAGCAAAACTACAGTAAAGTCTGCACTTAGGTTGAGACAACAAAATCACTTTGTTAGGTTTAGGAAAAAATGTCAGGGTTGTCCTTAAAATAAGTATGAAAACTAAGCAAAAAACATTCAGAACAAACGTAGCATGACCTCACAAGCGTCACTAATTTACATTAAAAAAAAAAAAAGCGCTCTCCTGGTTGAGAGTCCTGTGTTTGCTGGACCCATCCACCTCCCCAGCCGTTCTTACTTTTTATACTATGGCATTTGCTCTGACCAGAGCATATTTACCCAGATGTCAGAACAGACTACAATGACATGCGAAAATCATGAAAATCATCATCATGGCGTTCTTATTACACACTGCCTTGCGCATTATTGTGTCATTCAGACGCCCTTTCATGCAACCAGGCTGTGATGACCCGTGGAAAGAATATCCTTAAAAACAACAACAATTATGTTGGTTTATATATCACAAACCACTGATTTTGGCAATTATTTTGAACATCAATCATTAGAAACTTCACACACTGTGGAATATGACACATTCAAGCAAATACACTTCTTGACTCTCGACAAAACACATTTCTTCCTGATACAAAAACAACCTACAATCACATCCTAATGGTTATTAATACACTGTATGCTGAGCTAAAAGGGAACCCTAATGTACTGACATGTTGCAAGAGCGGCGTCTAGCTTCGAAGTGTCCAGTGAGCAGCGAGCAGTTCGGTGCATTAGTGAGATGACTCTGGACCACTTCCAGGTTCTGTACCCTCAGTTTATCAGGAGGGATATCAAAATGATTCCTCTCCCAGGTTTCTCCTAAAAGAAACCGGTGGTCTGTCATATTTGGTTTGAGCTAGCAGTAATATATCCTCTTTCATCTCTCTTTTAATTGACGTCTGCTGCATCTGACCGGTGTGAGACTCGGGCAGCTCAGGGCCATGAGAGATGTTTTTTGACTTAATCTCAGGCTTCATCACATGATCACTATGCAGAAATGACTTTGAAATGAACATTCTGTTGGGTGGGAATAACAGCTTTAGCTTAGACACATACCAGTGAATTTAGATGAGCAGAAGAAGCGTTTGTGATTTTCTTGTCACGCCTGCATGACTTAAATGTTAGTCTGATGCACTGATTCAGTCAGTATCTTGACTGTAAGCACATGGGAACATCAGTTTTTATGAAGTATAGTTAGCTTAGCGTAGCATAAAGACTGGAAGCCGGCGGTAACAGTTAGCCTGCACTATCCAAAAGGTAACAGCTTTGGTCCAAGTTCACTTCCTGTAAGCTACTATTAACAATCAATGCAACAGGAAATGCAAAGTAGCCCATTTAGAATGATTATGTTGTCAAGTTTAAAAATGTCTATTGATATATTTAGATGTTTAGAGCTCAAATACTCTTTTTACTGTCTTTATGCAAGTGTTATTTTTGCCCACATCATAGGTACTGCTTTTAAAAGCTTCTGGACCAAACTCCAGCCATTACTGTTGGTGTTACGGTCCGGTCCTTGTTGGAGACCTTCATCTCCCCGTGGTCTGCCTGCCTGGCACCACAGCCATTACCTCCATGTTTGCATGTTATTGTTCCAATTTTCCAGCCACTGAGCAGCAAACTACCTGAAACAACGGGGTTACTCATTAACAGCCTTATCTGGAGAATCTCCTTGCCTTTCACCGCCCGTTCTGTCACCTGTTAGTGTGTGTGTGTGTGGACATATCCTACGTATGTGTGAGCATATGTTTCAGATTATTACATCACCCTCCGTGCAATGGAAAGGTGGAATGTGTGTGTGAGAGTCGAGGACCAGAAAAAGGGCTGCAGATGTGCATCTGATTATTGAATCTATCTTTTGGAAACATCAGAACATAGTTCATCTATGACGCTGTGTAAATCATACAATCCTCACCTTTTCATTGTATTTAAAACAGCTGTATTATACTGTACTGTGTGCGAGTACAGGTATTATTGTCTCTTGTGCATGTCCCCCACACACAGCTATGCATAAGTGTGTGGCACTATCAGAGCAAAGACTGAGTCAGCTTTACCATAGTAATAAACCCCCAGAATCAGCTGACTCAGGACATGAATTTCTTTGCCATATTTGATATGTTTAGAAGAAGAAGAAGAAGAAGATCTGCCTTTATTAGTCCCACAGTGGGGAAATTCAATTTACACTCTGTTTTAACTCATACATGGTACATGCACACAAACACACACACACATGCAGTAATGGAGAGATGTCAGAGTGAGGGGGCTGCTCCTGACAAGCGCCCCGAGCAGTTGGGGGTTTGGTGCCTTGCTCAGGGGCACCTCGGCAGTGCCCAAGAGGTAAACTGGCACCTCTCCAGCTACCAGTTCACACTCAGTTTTTGGTCCATGTCGGGACTTGAACCGGTGACCCTCCGGTTCCCAAGCCAACTCCCTACAGACTGAGCTACTGCCGCCCCCCTTAGTACTTAGTACTTAGTCCAGTACATTGGATTTAAAATTATGCAATGAGATTAAAGGGAAGATGCTCATCAAAAATCTCATTTGATGGTACTAACATCTGTACTGTGTGAGCGGTGTAGGACTCAAAGGCCTTTTTTATACCCAGTCCCACAATTTTAGGCCACCTGACCCCAAATGTCTTCCTCATGGTGGCAAAAGGATCACCAAAGTCACTAGGACACAATATATGAGGGTCGTGGATGTCTGTCCAAAATTTATTGCAATCTATCCAGTATTTTTTGAAATATTTTACAACAAAGTGGTGGACTGACCGACCGACTAACAGCCCTCCCTAGAGCCATGCTGCTAGTTTAGCTATACTGTTCATCTGAGCTGGGTTTAAACCCCCTCATATTAAAACTGGATGTCAAAATTTTAACCTGGAGTACAGAGAGAACACATGCATGCACTATACAGTGAGATGATTCATGCTTTGGCTTCACCCTCCCTGTCCATCTTTGTCCATGTCTCCACGGTGTTAGCACGCGCCCCCCGAGTCTTATCTCTTTGCTCAAATGGTCCAGTAAGCTAATCACACACAGTGGCACACACATCCAACTAAACACAAGCCATTTATTGATGGGAATACCTGTGACCTCTGCAAATACCGACAACTGGCTCTTTAAAGCTGTTCAGTGATTGCATTAGTAAAACCAGTGGAACATTACTATATTATTGGCATTTATTAATGGGACCAAAATTTTGAATATTCCCAAACAAAGCATGTTGAGGACTGATTTTACTGCCACAGGAGAATCGAAGATAGTCGGGCTCATAGGAATTCTGTTAATGGTTGGTGAATGTCAGTTTAACAAATAAAGTAAACATGTTCTCTGTATTTTTGCTTGGAAGTTGGGGTTTTTAGTATCCTAGGGGAGCTACTTTTAACATCATATTCATTTTCAGGTTCATACTTGTGTTTTAAACATGTTTACATGTTTTAAAAACACATTCTTTTTCTCATAGTGTCTGTCTGAATATACCTGTATTCACCCTCTGTCTGAAACGCCCCGTCCGCTCTGATTGGCTTGTGAGAAAAACATGGTGGATCATTGCAAATGTACGTGCAGACACACTGAAAAAAAGTGAGTTTTTCCAAGATATGTCCTCTTTAAACTGTGTTTTCAAAAGTGATTACAGTATGTTTAGCTCAGGAGATTTCAAATTTGAAACTTTTGGTGAATAACTAAAGGAATTATTAAATATTCAACATCTAACCTCACCTGTCCATGTTCAAAGAAAAGTGATGTAGTCCATTTCCTAAAGCCATTACCTCTTAATTATTCTATCAAAGCCCTTTATCCTGCTGTAATTAGAAATGATGCAATTAGGAGCGATCTAATCTAATCAAGTAAACAATGGCAAATGGAGCCTGTTTGGATTCAATCAGTGTATATAGGGAAGATAATCAGGGAGAACCAGAGCTATCAACACTATCAGAGCCAAAACAATAAGGCTCATTATGTTTGATCACAAGGCCTACCTATAGGTGTATTGATCAGCAGAGAAAGGCAAGAATCTCTTGACTTCAGGTCAGAAGAAGACGTTTATGCTTTCATATGGCAGAAAAAACAAAGGACACATTACACCTTTTTTTAAAATAAGAACTAATTCACAATTAAATGTGTTTCATTTCAGGTTTTATGGACTCTGATGTTGCTGTGATCAAGGAGAATCTTCTATCATACCAGCTGTCTCTTTAAGAAAAGGCCAAAAACAAACTGAAATATACCTGAGTTTGTAATTCAATACAGTGATTCTCAGTGAAATTGGAGAGTCATTTCCCCCTCTCAGATTGTTTCATTTGAGCAATCTTCAGTAGCCTGAACAGTATTTCAAGCTTTGTCACAAACAAAAGGACCGTGTGTAACAGTTAAGGGTAACTATTACCAGGAATTGAATATTTATTCATTCATTATCTGCAACCACTTATCCCATTCGGGGTCACGGATCCCAGCTGACATTGGGTACACCCTGGACAGGTTGCCAGACTATCACAGGGCTGAAACATCATTTATGACGGTGTATAAACATCTGAAACTAAGAACTGTTGTGTTTTCGTCAGCTTACAATGAGCCCTAATATCTACAGACGGAGCGGGTCCTCTTCACAGAGTCCATCATGTTGCTCCACCATGTTTCTACGGTAGCCCAGAAGGGACAAACCAAACACTGGCTCCAGAGATTGTTTCATGTTTTTATGTTACCTGAGGGCCACCGTATTTCTCTGACACGCTTGTGAAACTGCAGCAACGTGAGCCGCCAAGTGCAAAACCGTGGTACCACCAGCCACTGTCTGACTCCGGTTGCTTCTAAAGTAGTGTTACTATGGTAAGGATGGCCTCTGAGTGAGGCGAACGGCGTTACCACGGTTTTGTACTCAGCAGCTCACGTTACCACAATCATGGAAAGGGAGGAGAGGGGTACTAAGTTTGTTGCAATTTCAAACCACACCGCAACATGTCCTCAAATCCTACGCACTGTTCCTTTAATATATCAAGAAACAGACAGCAGTTATGAATGTGGTCTATAGTGGCATGTGGTTAGAATGACCATCCCACAATAGTAGGAAGCTTTTATAGGTAGTTTTGACCCTCAATTCAACCTCATCAACACACCAAACCAGGCTGTACATGCTAACCTACTAAAAAATGTTACAGGTAGGTGCGGCAAAATGTCAACAAATTGGTCCACTGACCTGTTTCCTGTTGGTCAAGCATGTACACTGTGAGTGAGCAGTGTGTACCCCTTGCTGCATTGCTAAACAGCTACATTTAGGATAAACATAACACTGCAAACCTTTCCAATGACTTCTATTGTGCAGAGGCAAAGACAAGAATCTGGGTCAGAGGAGGTACAGCTCAGCTAAAGTGGCACAAGCATGCCAGCAGGAGTTTAGTGCAGTCAGTGTGCTGAGGTGATCCAGGTGACCTTGTTATTCTGCCCACTCAGCAGAGCACAAAACATGGGCTTTGCTCAGTTCTGCAGAGATTAGTAGCCACGGTTATGTAACTCCTGCCTTTTGTTCTGTGCTGACTATCATGAGTCAACAGTTACTTCAGGAAGCACCAGGGTCTCACAGGTGAATATAAAGTTTCCTATGAAATCATGTGAGATGCTGATAAAGCAAAAGAATGTGAAGGACTCAGGTCCAAGGCCTCTTGAAGCATCTGTGCAGCTGGAGCATCCTTGAGCAAAGCACTGAATCAATTTGTAACTGCTGTAATCTACAATGGTGATACAGAACGTGAACAGCAAAGTCGGATGGCCGTTCAGTGCCTGACCTTTACACATCATGATGTTGTTCTGCACGTTAGTGTGTAAATCTACGCCATCAGGGCTCCGAAGGACCTTCTCTTGCAGAATCCCATTCATAATATGACCAAAATAGTCCATACATGTGTATAAACAATAAATACACCCATCCATTTTTTTGTTACTTTTGGTAAATTTAATCGCATATTTCTTTAGGATTTTGGCAAGTTCAACTTAAGACTACTAAAAAATAGAATTAATGTTATAGATTTCAACCTACAAATATATATATATATATATATATATATATATATATATATATACATATATATGTATATATATATGTGTATATATACATATATATGTATATATATATGTGTATATATACATATATATACATATATATATGTATATATATACACGTGTATATATATATATATATATATATATATATATATGTATATATATATATATATATATATATATATATATATATATATATATATATATACCAATCATGATTAAGTTTTTTTTTTTTTTTAATGTAACTAGGAGACTTTACTTGCGGCTCACAGAATGGACAGTATAGGCACTACAACGTCTGCAGACACATCTGTAAGGTAATGTCGTTTGCATGCAGACAATATTTACTGCATGCAGGGTCACGCCTTATAGGAAGAGGTTAGCTGTTTGCAGGTTTAGGGGAAAAACACACTACCTCTACATAGGTATGGGTGAGAGTAGATGCAGGGTGGAAACACACCAGGAGCCTAGCATCATGTAGGGTAAAATCTGGGTGAAAGGGCTAAATATTGACTTCTGCTGCATCTTGAATAGAAATTGTGAATGAGTGAGTGAGGGAGCCTCTGTGCTTGTGTGGGAGTGAAAAAGCACTCTTAAGAGAAATAGAAAAAGAGAGGTGCCTTGTTTGGGGGTTTCTGTATGTGGAAGGTGAACAGCAGCAGCAGCAGCAGGAGCAGCAGCAGGAGCATGAGTGGATTTGGAGGAACAGCTGATGGTGGGGGAGGGAGGGAGTGAGATGGGAGGGTCCCGGAGAGGCAGAAGGAAGAAAACAAGCCCAGCGTCGGAGTGGGTGGGATGGAGGCGGGGCTACTGTACAAATATGAAGGGGACCATGTATATTTACCCAAACACAACCTCCCCTGACCAAACTAAACACAGGTCGGATGATAACGAGGTATAACCTGAACGACGTTATCCAGGAGCAGCTTGCGCGCAGAGAGGATGCTTTTGTGTCTTCAGCTCACACCTGGAACAAGGAAACAGTGAGAGCTTGCTGTTGTCGCTCACATCTGGAGTTATTTCCTTGTGTGACTTTTAAGGAATGCCATTGGAATATGCACTTGGTGTGCGTTTAGATCAGGACCTGTAGCGCCACCTGTGACACCAGAACTAGAGGCGATTTGGTGGTCATACCTACCAGCTGCAGCCGGATTTTGCGCCACAGGACACTATTTGGCACAGCAGCAACATATTATTTAATTTTATATCTTTGCACATTCGTTCTTGATTTATTGAGTATAAAACCCCTCATTGTCACAGGTTGCTGACAGCGCAGCAACTTTCCCTATCAGATAAGTGCGGCACGTTACGTGGTTTTACGCACGCAAGAGACGCTTGAGCTCTACGCGAGGGGAGCACACGAGCAGCTTTAGGTGCCGTGTGGTGGAAAAGCAGAGAAAAAACATATACATAAGAGACAAATCCAGCCATCAAAATGACGGACGGTGCAAGACAACGGAGCAGCACGTCGGGCTCCGCCAGGGATGCTGCCGGTGAGAAGTCCGGAGGCGGAGTGGCGCTCAAGAAGGAGATCGGGCTTGTGAGCGCCTGTGGTATCATCGTTGGTGAGTCTGTCTTATCATTTCTACTAGAAGGTGCCACCACTTGTCTAATTCACTTTCCCTCTATATTTACGACACCCATGCTGTCTTTTAAAAGCCCGCAGTTGATTTGTGCGTCTGAGAAAGTGTACAAAAAAGTGCATTTGAGAGTAAGAGAAATAAAGACAGGCAAAGGGTGAAAGAGTGCCACCTGTGTTTCAGTGTGTAGGTCACTGTGATCAGCAGGGTGTAAAAGCTGCACTGGGATCAGATTCCACCATTCAATGAGGAGCTAAAGTTTATGATGGATATGTGGCTGTTTGAAGATAAGGAGTCACTGATATATATTACCTTCAGATGGGCACCACACCAACATTTACACAGACAGTAGCTGGTTAAAATTTAGCTTGTGCTTACTTTGCACATATTAAAGGGTAACGCCACACAAATATCTTATTTCCATGGCCAAGGATACTGCAAAAACTACTGTTTTTAGACCCAAATGAGTTTTATTTTGTTGTTGTGCTCTCAGTTGTAAAACAGATAATGTTCCTGTTACTCAGTACATTCCTCAGTGTCTTGTCTATAGAGCAGCTCCACACTTTACACCTTATGACACAACTTTGAGTTTTAACACTCTTCACACTAGTTTTTGGATATTTTTGGACTGGACCGCCCCATCGCTGCAGCCTTTAATCAGTCATCGGATGTCATCATTTCTTTGTATTCTGGCCAGTGATGATGATATCGTCACCCTCATTCATCTCAGAGGATTAGACCCATTCAGAGCAATTTGTAGGCTCACATGATTGACATTTCGTCACAGTGTGATGCTAAATATATAAGAAAGATGCTACTTTAAAAGAGCACTGATCTTTAAAAGAGCTGCTGATTTTTACGAATTAAGCTAATTTTACTCATCATGGGTGGTACTGCTCAGCCTGTGGAAACAGTTGTTTAATCTCTTATGCAGCTCCTGAGAGAGCTCTCTGAAGTCTGAGGAAACAAACCTCAGATTGATTTGCATTGTGGGAAATGTAGGATCTATATATATTACTATATCTAAAGCACTTGCTGTAAATTGCTCGTAATCTAATGAATCGACTTATTGCTTCAGAAAGAAAGAAAGAAAGATATTCCTTTATTAGTCCCACAGTGGGGAAATTCAGTTTTACACTCTTCAGCTCTACTATATGCAATATTATCAAGGTTAAACTCAATTTAGATGTTTAGATTGATCATCAATAGTGTCTTTATTATTCAGTCTTGGGCAATATGGCCAAAATCTTCTATCCCAATATAGGTCATTTCATATAGTAATAACAATATATATCATGATATAGTATGTTTTCTGGTAATTTAAAAAATATATAGTCTATTTGAAATAACCACATGGTAAAGCCTATTTTTGGATACTCCTGTGTGAATTAAATATTTGACAAATGAAAATTATTAACTCTTTCTAATGTAATTCAGTATGTTAGCGCAAAATGAACATAATAAATAAATATTTTCATATATACGCCGCTTGCTAATTGCATTGATCTGAGTGGTAAAGTGTAATGTTAAAACAAAACCACAATTGTCAGATGATATTCCCTCTAAACATTTCACAATGTGTTAGTTTACGCAACCTAATTGCGTATCGCGATATCTTTATATATATTATTTCATCACGATTTGATTCCAATGAAAGACAATAAATTGCCATATTGAATTATCGCCCAGCCCTAGTCTTTATAATCATCAGTTAAGTTAAAATAATCAAATCTAACATTAAATTTGTGACTTTGACTATATAATAATGGAGTAAATGACATGCAGTAGCAGGGCTGTACAGTGAGTGGTCATTTTCATTCAATACAAACAAACAAATCTAGATAACACCATCAGACGACAGGTCGATCGATACAAACGCAGGGACAAAACATGGCACAGGTTGTCCAGGTGAGTGTCTGTGGTCTTCGTGATGACCTTGGCAGGAGGAAGAGGAGGAGGGGGATGACTCATTCATTCCTGTGTTTCCACGGTAACGGGAGGAAAGAGGGGAGAGTGAGTGTGTGCACGTGGGAATTCCTAAGAGACAGAAGCTGGGAAAAGGAGGATAAAAGAGAGAGAGAGAGACGAAGAGCAACCTTGGCATTAAAGTGTTGTTGAGAAGGCTTTGTTCTTTCTCACTTTGTAACTTCCATCTTAAAGGTTTTACTGAGAAGGCCTCATTTCTGCTCTGCTGTGAGGTTAAACCAAATTTAAACTCAATTTACACACTTTTTTAATTGATAGAATCATGTTTTACACCTTTTCCGATGACAGCAAATATTAACAAAAAATGCTAAACTACAAGCAAGTGGTCCCTCTGCATGCTGCCAACACCTTTTCTCTGCAGCCCAGTGGTGGCATGTAACCAAGTTCATTTACTCAAGCACTGTACTTAAGCACAGTTATGAGGCACTCGAGCACTGACATTGTATGTTACTCCACTTCATTTTGAAAGCAAATATTGCATTTTTCACTCCACTACATTTATTTTACAGCTTTGATCAGATTATCCATCCATCCATCCATCCATCTTCCATCTTCAACCGCTTATTCTGTAACTGCTTTAGTCAGATTAATAGAAAATAAATCAATTAACTAATACATTATGATGTCTTATCACAGGTTACCCAGTTACCCAGTAGTACACAAAGTACTTCAACTTAGATCCATCTTTACCAGCTGCTTTAAAGTGATGAACACATGCATCACTAACTATAATTCATTAATATAATATATATTATATATATTCTGCGTCTTAATTTTGATACTTTAATGATATTTTGATGCAAATACTTTTGTATGTTTACTTGAATGCAGGACTTTTACTTGTAACAAAGTATTTTTACAGTGTAATATTGCTACTTTTACTTAAGCAAAACGTCCACCACTGCCGTAGCTCCACCTTTGAGTGTATCTATACAGCAACATGTAGATAATTCAACTGATAAAACATTTTTATTGAACGCTCTCCTTCATCCGCCGTCTATTAAGAAATAGGTTGGCAGCATTAATGCCGTCTTTTTACGGCCGTCCAGAGTCCATACACCGCGGCGTAGGTAGTCACCAGACTGTTCTTGGCGAGGGCTTTGTCCTTGACCAAGTCATTCATTCATGCTTCTTGTGAGGTCAGGTGACTCGTCTGATCCTCTCGTTGTGAACATGCCCCGCTGGGTTTCCATGAAAAGGGCCGAGCACACAAGGACATCAAACGCTTTTATGGCCTATTGTACAGTACAGGCATTTATCACTCACACACACATGAATCCACAAACGTGCAAAGCCGGGAACTGGGATTAGAAGTGAACTTTTGGCTACTTGGAAGAAGGCCCCGCCCTGATAATACTGTTTTATTAGCTTGCCTGGCTTAGCCATGTCTGAGCTGGACTCCAGTCGATGTGTTTTCTAATTCATTTGCTACACGTTGAGTTCAGTTTTATCCTATCGATGGAGCTTTTGGCAGAAGTAATGACGATGCCGAACCTTCCTCTTTCTCATGAATTATTGCTCCAGTGTTTCAAATTGCTTCAGTATGATAATGACTCACACACATGCATGCACACAGGCTGGCAGTGTCAGTGAGCGTCTGGCCGATGGCCCAGCAGCAGGTTGCCGCAGCTTGGTGGCTGTTTGAACAGGGATTTAACACCGGGGGGAAATACAAGAACTAATCTTGATCAGGGTTATATCATAATGCTGCACAAACACACATTTGATTGTTGATATTCATAGTCAGAGCAGCAGCATTCAGTCATTTGTACAAATAACACTTTAATGTCACTGGTTCCTTCTCTCTGTATTTGCATGTTTGTACCAAATGATTATATTAATAATAGAGAAAATTGGCAGATTAAATGATAATGAACGTGTTTGTCAATTGCCCAAATTGTAGCCTGAATATTGCAGATTAACAACATTAAAAAAGACATCCAGGAGCAGGGGTGGGCAGTTTGTTTTCCTGGGGGGCCAGGAAAAAAGAGATTTCCAGGGGCTGGAAATCACTGCAAACAGGAACCGTACAGGACTGACTGTTAGGCAGTAATGTTTCATTTAACTTAACATTAACATTTACTGTATATTTAACATTTACCATAACATTGACACTTATATTTAACATTTAACTTAACATTAACTCTTACATTTCCTTCTTTTGTTGCATGCAGCTTTGTAAAAAGTCCTTGCGGCTTTAGTCTCTTAACTAGCAGCCCCTCGGTTGTCCTCTCTTTCTCATCGCCAGACAGGTTTCTATATTTTTCTGCATGTTTTGTCTCAAAGTGACAGTTCAAGTTGTATTGTTTGAATACAGCCACGTTTGTTGAAAACTAAGCACACAACTTTACCACCAACCTCCTTGAAAAAATACATACCAGTCCATGAGTTATTATAGATGTGACGCTTCGGCAGGTGACGCTACCTCAAGCATCACTCACGTCAATTTATAACAATGTCAAGTGTGACAGGAAAACACAAGCATTTCATAGCAAAAGCTATTGTCCTGTTTTTTTAGCTTTCAAAGTAAAATTGTTTGTCTGAGACCTCCCTGGCCGGGCAGAACCATCATGAGGGCCGGTTCCGGCACACGGGCCACATAATGCCCAGGTCTGTCTTAGAGGAACAGAAATGTGCTCAGAGAGCTTCTTTGAGACCAAGCCTCTTCCTTTGCAAAACAATCCAATAACTAAGAAGGACATCAAAATGTCCTGTGCTAAAAGAGGCTGAGGCCTGCAGAGATTTGTAAAAAGATCCAGAAATATGACAAAGCGATGTGTGGACAGATGTGACACACACTGCCTCAAGCGATTCAACAGCTCAGACTTTGATAGAAATGTGCAGTTGGTCTTAGGTTAAGGTTAAGAGAGTGCCAGTTTAGCAGCAGCATGTTTTTTTTTTTTTTTTTTAAAAAGTTCCCTCTCGGCCTGTTTTGGAGACAGAAGGATGTAAAAAGGACCACAAGAACAGGAAACCTGAGGAGATTCCACACAGTCAGCATGTCTCACACACTCGAGTGCAATGATGCACATGACACGAACACACAACATGCAAGCGTGCACATTTGCTCGCCCATATAACAGCACCCATTCACCCTGACATAAAAGTCTAAATATGGACTCATTCAAAACAGAGCCAGCTTCCGTTATCTGCTTTCTGCAAACTTCATGTTGCGGAAAAGCACATCAGGGAGTTTGTAACAAAGTGCTGAGTCAAAGCGTAGCTGCTTTTTTACCCCCTAGATGTCAAAGGTCACGCACTGAAGACCACCGCAGCCATAAAGATGTCAGCCTAATCAGGAGTGAGATGGTTTGTTTGTCATCTTTTTTACCTTTCACCTGCAACTGGAGTTACATAAGTGCGTATCATCACACGATGCATATGGAAGCTGTTAAAGTTGAACCCATTTGCATGTCGTCATGCTATCAGTTGAGGACACGGTTTGGAGAGAGCAGATACAGAGTGACAGTTTTTGGCCTTTTCCTTTACATGCTGGACGTTGCAGTATCAACATTTCAACATGTTTGTCTGCAACTAACAATTATTTTAGTAATATTATTCCCTAATCTGTTGTTTTTTATTGTTAATTAATATGTGGTTTATAGTTTAGTCCAGTGCTTCCCAAACTTTTTACATTTTGACACCTTAAAGTGAAGCGATGTCTACTACTGACCCCTCACCACAATTGTGAATAGTTCAACCAAATCAGATATCTATACTTACTGGGGACTTGAAGATGTACGTCTAATAGCTAACAACCCAAAGATATTCAACTTGCAAGGATATAAAAGAAAATGAAAAGTATCAAATTGTCCATTTGAGAACCAGCAATATTTGTAATTTTTACATAATAAAATGTGTTAATGTCACACTATGTGCACCTAGCTGGATATACTGTATAGCTGTAAGTTATATATTGTAGTTTATTGGCAGTTGTAGCAGGAAAAATGATCTCAGCACTTTATTTAACTCTACATGCAGAATGTGATGGTATCATTCACACCTTTGACTTTTGTACTGTAAAATGCCACTCAGCCTATCATCCAGTTATGATTCAAAACCTTCAACCTTTGACCCAGACACAGTCAGCTGGGGATCAGAGGCTCCTGACCTTGGCTCAGCCACATCACAATCTGTCCAGCTTCTTTCTTGTCGGACCAGAACCCCGATTTCAGCCCCTAGAAAGCCTGGCACTGTGATGCTCATTGAGACTGTCAGGGCGTTATTCTCCCCCCTCTGCATCGACCTCTCATCCCTCCTCCCTCTTTGCACTCTTTCACCCCACTCTCTCTCTCTGTCTTGCTCCACATAACTCTGTGCTAAGTCAGCAGATTACAGGTTCCCGCTTTGCCGATGGCTTAGCTGCTTCACTGCTGTTCTAACTGTTCAATTAGCAGTCTCTGATTGACGTCTTTATTTAGTTTATTCAGCACACAACCAGGGTCGTAAAAATTGTGGTTGAAGGTGCAGTTGTGTGGTTGCTATTAACGGTCAGGTGTAGTGACTTTCTAGAGTCTTGTTATTTTAGGGAGGTTGCCAGGTTTGGTACCATCACTCCTGCTGAGGTCGCTTGTACGTTTCTGTTTGTGTTTGAAGCAAACAAACAAGAAAAATACAAGTTAATCCGGTGGCTTTAGAGGTGTCAGTAGGTGCACTGCAGGCCAAGTTAGCCAGGCTGTCTCCCCGTTTCCGGTCTTTATCTCAGCGGTCTTGCAAGAGCAACTATATTATAGTCAAAACTGGTGCAGCAGATGTGGGAATTTCCCGTTTTTTTATTTCCTAATATGGGTCAAGCTCTGCAAATACTAGATCCTACACTTCCCATACTGCATGTGGAAAGCATTTTTTTGAACCCCTTTATTTCCTCGGACATGATGGAGCTCATCCAGAGCTACAGAAGTGATGTAATGAGTCAAAATGGTGTAATTCACAACAACAAGGTCTTCTTCAACCTGCACCAGTAACCTGACACCTCTCTATCCTCCCCCCCCCCCAACCAGGTAACATCATCGGCTCGGGTATCTTCGTCAGTCCCAAGGGAGTGATGGAGAATGCCAGCTCTGTGGGCGTGGCCCTGATCGTCTGGATCGTCACTGGCGTCATCACAGCCATCGGGGCGCTGTGCTACGCCGAGCTGGGCGTCACCATCCCCAAGTCGGGAGGAGACTACTCTTACGTCAAAGACATCTTCGGAGGGCTGGCTGGGTGAGACATTGTCATCTACTAGTAGTTGGAAACTATCTGAGGGGCGTTCAGGTGCATTTTCATGTGACATTTTTTTTAAATTTCCAATTGGAAATTTTGTGTTGTCTTCAGTACAAACATATTTTTGAGACTGTTTTATATTCATTCAGTAAGTGGCTGTGTTTTTAAGGTTTAAAGCACCCAATCGTCATTTTATTAATCAAAAATAGATATTAAAAGTACAGTATGAAGGATTGGTGACATCTAGTGGTGTGGTTGCAGATTGTAACCAATTGAGTACTCCTCCACTCAGTCCCCCCTTTCCAAGACTCCGGTAACATTACCCGCCGAGTGCAAAACCGTGGTTACACCATTCGCCTCGCACAGATTCCATCGTTACCATAATACGACTACTTTAGGAGCAATGGAAGTCAGACGTTGGCTGGCGGTACCACGGTTTTGCACTCTGTTGCTCACGTTACCACAGTTTCATGGACCTATCATGGCCGTAAAAACATAATAGGTCCTCACCAGAGCCAGTGTTTGATTTGTCCGTTCTGGGATACTGTAGAAACATGGTGGAGCAATATGGCGGACTCCATGAAGAGGACCAACTCCCTGTATAGATATAAAGGGCTCACTAAGTTAATGAAAACACAATTCTTAGTTTCAGGTGATGATATGCTAGTGAATCATAGTTATGAATATTATATTACACACCTTTAAAAGCTATTTTTCATAATAATCAAAGGTTATTTTGCGGCAACTGTTTTTGCAAATGGTGGATTTATTTGCAGTCAAACTTCTCACAGTTTAGGACAAACATTTTACTGAGCCTCAGGTCTCTAAGGGTTGATAAACCCCCAGGTATGACCCAGTTTTTTTTTTCTTTTTTTTTTTTAAAGGGGCCTCTCAAACAATTAAATTTAATTTGACATGGATTTAGGTGAGCATACCAACATGTCTAGATTCTTCTCTTTATCCTAGCGGATGAGCTTGCTCATGTAGGTCAGACGTCTTGATCCAAAGCAGGGGGTCTTCTGCTTGTAATCAAGTCCAGAAGTTAGAAAAGTAGTAAAACGACATTAAACTGAAGCAAATACTGACTTGTTTAAATAGATTCACAAACAAAGTGACTCAAGAAGTTACAAATATGTGTTTTTTACGCTGTTTTACAGCCCCCAGCATTCTTCCATGCATCCATACATGGTCAGCTTTAAGGTTCTTACAAAAAATGCTTGGGAATCACACTAGGTTCATTTCCAAGCAAAAACAATGTCGTTTGTTACCGTAAATGTCACACACACTGTGCCTTTGCCCCGACTGTAAACACAGATTAGACCATTGTTTTTTCATACATATTATCAGAGTATTTCGGGAGAGGAATTCAAGCAGACAAAACAGCCAATGATTGTTTTTGTCCCTTTGTACAGTAGCTATCAATACACATCAATGAACTTTTTACCTCCGGGGACACACCGTTTCCCTGTGCCCTCTGTCTAGGATAAATAAACTGCGTTCAAGTGCTGTTTGTTTTAACTGTCCTGCTTCTTTTATCCCGATGTGTGTGTATGTGGGGGAGCAGTTATGCGTACTGTAACAGAAATACTTACATCACCATGTCGCAGCTGGCCGAAGGCTGGAAAAAGGGGGAAGAGCTCGTAAAGTCGTACACTCAGACCCAACTTGAATGGATGTTTCAAGTACAAAGGCTCTTTGTGATGTCGACTATAGATGCCACAGGTCGCAGGGAGCCATTGTATCAAATTGGTTTGAACGGGATTGTGATATAAGGATAAATAAGATAGAGTGGTGCAGAAATAAGTTTGAAGTTTAGCACTTCCGCCTCCCTCATCTGGAAGTTAGTGAGGTTTTAAATCAGTTTTTGGTTAGATGCCTGAAATAAGACATTTTAACATTATCTTCTATGACATGTAATATAAATATGTCGGTAAATTTTCCACTTGTGAGTTTTTAAGCTTTTAACTGTCTTGACAAAGGCGGTTGCTAAGTGGTTAAATGAGCCTACTTAACGTCATCATGCCGACTCGTCCGCATTTACGGCTTTGTTGTGTATACTTGTGTTCATGTGACCGTCATGTAGTTTGTTTATAGCAAAGGAGGCAATTATTTTTCCTACTACTGTCAGATGTAAGCGCTATTTTATCAATACAGAAAACATACTGGGAACTTATTTTTCAGCAGTTATTATATTGAAAATCACTCCAAACAGCATATTTAGACAATTACATTATATGCAGGAGTCTCCAGATAAGTTTCTGTATTTTTCTGCATGTTTTTCTCAGTGTCGGTTCAAGTTGTATTCTTTGAAAACAAACGAAGCACACAGCTTTACCTCCGAGAAAAAGTACCTAGCAGTCCATGACTTATTATAGACGTGCCACCTCAGCAGGTAACGCTACTTCAAACATCGCTCATTTTCACTCAATTTGCATCAATGTCAAGTGTGACAGGAAGAAGCACACCAACAATACACAAGCATTTCAAACAAAAAGCTATTTTCTTTACTATTTTTATTTATTTATTTTTTTTGCTTCGTAAGTAAAATTGTCTGAGACCTCTAGGGTAACGTTAGCGTTTTGCTTCTGGCGATTACAAAACGCTTAAGTGTCATAAAGGTTTGTTTGCTGCAGTTGCCATAATCCAGAACCCAATGGAAAAATGCCATTGGCATTTTGTCGAGGGAACCCAGGGCGTTGCTAACTTCCTGCTTGACCTACAAAAATACATCATCCCTTTACCAGTCTATTGACTTATGCCATTCAATGCTATTTGTTTGTTATAAACTATTGTTGGCCATCTATAATGAGACATGCACATGTAGTGTGTAAGTATGCATTATGCAGAAGTTTGAGAAGTTTTATCATACATTAACCTGCAAGCTGCACACTACTGCTTTACTACAGGTGGCGCTACCTCAAACTGCTACACAAAACCTTTTAGTTAGTTTTGGGAGACAGCCTAAGCATTATTTTTTATGTACTGCTACCATTACATGTCTTCTTTCAGACTAGTCGGAAGAAACCATCCAAAGCTCACATTCAGGTGTTTATTTTACTACTTTGTCTATTTTCAACTGTAGATTTAACCTAAAGTCACCAAACATAAAATTTCAGAAAACTTGAAGTACAAAAAATAATTGTCTTAAAGTTTTTACCCGATTCACTTAAGTCCTAATCTACAGCAGTGCATCATGTAACCTGAGTTTATTATGTGTTTAGCATGTGGCACCCAATCTGCAAAGTAGCTATAGCTGTTTACAGATGTAAAGTTAAACAAGTAAAAATTACTTAAGTCCAAGCGCAAAAAAAGCCACTGGTGTCTACATAGAGCTTTCAGTCAGTATTTGAATGTACATTTTTTACATTAAACACACACCCACATTCCAGTGAGACACAATCCCGTTAACGCAGTCAGGTGTAATGATCCCTCAATAAGCTTTCGGGGAATTTCATGGAAAAACCACTCGTCTGGTTTCTCCCCTTCTCCCCCCCGCCCCCCTCCACACTCCCCCGTTGTCTTAACCCGTATTTGTGAAGCTCCAGCGACCAATCTGTGCCGCTATCGACAAGGCTTGCATCAGTGTAGTGTGACTCGTGCTGTGTGTTTCGAACAGAGTGGACACACACACTAATTAATATCAGTTATGTGCTGCCATATCAGTGCATCATGGTGTCCTTCCATGACTACAGCTACTGTACTTAAACAGACAGTTTGAAAGGTTGATTGATTAGCCTGTAAAATCCTACATAATAACAACAATTTTTTTTAAATATATGCTTTATTACAGGAGTGCAGGATTAACATAAAGTTACATTTGATAATGTGATATTGTCCAAACATATTATTCCTACAATATTTATATATTTTATAGTGAAAACATAAAATTATTAAAAAAAATAGAAATAGAAAAAAAAACAGGAAAAAAATTAAAGGATACAAAAAGGAAAAAGGCAAAACAAAAATATAAATTAAATTAAAAAACAAAATCCTCATATTTTACAGGCTGGAGACAGCACGTGTTTGGTATGTTTGCTTGATAAATGACTTAAATGATCAAAGATTATTAAAAAGTATTAGCGATTAATGTACTATACAATGAGAGGCCAAGCATATGAAATGGAGTTCACATTTGCACCAAAATAACCTGCTTTGAATGGGAATCAGTAAATGGAAGGATGTATATGTGTCATGTGCCTTTGTGATGGGTTTCCTCCTGCTGTGTGTGCACCTGACACCCTACTGCTGCTCCCATGCCTCTGTAGTTTGTAACTCCCTTATTTGTCTCAGGTTCCTGCGTCTGTGGATCGCCGTGCTGGTCATCTACCCGACCAACCAGGCCGTGATCGCGCTGACATTTTCCAACTACGTCCTGCAGCCTCTGTTCCCCACCTGCTTCCCGCCGGAGAACGGCCTGCGTCTGCTGGCTGCCGTCTGCCTCTGTGAGTCATACAGATGTTTGTTCACAAACGCATGCATTTGTTACCCATGGGCATGTTTATTAATGCAGAACAGCTTACCAGTACTCAAGCATTGTACTCAAAATTTTCCTTCCCAAACTAGGCTTGATAAGTAAAAAGATGCACAGTGCCTGTTATGTACAATACAAACCCCATGAGTCTTTATTTCCCTCAAGACAAACTGGTTTGGTCATGGCAACACTGTGACAGATCTGTCTGTGTTAGATAAATGAAAGAGAGAAGAGAGAAAGACATATGCTTATTTGCTTTTTTGCCGAGGATTACATGAGAAGTTTCACAAGACGGCGACAAAATGTCGACGTGTTGCGAACTGTTCAGCCAACGAGTGATGTTCCCTTCTTAGGCTGCTTCATGTGAATAGTTTCTGGTCGCTTTAGGAGGGAAAACAGAAGCGTATTGTGTGTATTGGCAATGATATGGCAATACGATATGTGTCATGATACAGGGGATACTATGTATTGCGACACTGTGAGCAAAGCGATATATTGCAACACCATCATCTGCATAAAATTGAGTAAAGATATAAATTACATTTTATGCACTCAGAACAGTGGGATCTGCATTTATAACATCCAACATCGTACTACGACTTTGAGAAGGCGCATACTCTGAGTTATTACGTGGCTTTGTTGAATACTCGATTCTGATTGGTCAGTTCAATTCAGTTCATTTATAGCAGACCGCTGCTATGAGCGCAGTTGTGATGTCAGACTCTGGCAGACAGTTTTGTGTCAAATTATTGATTTCTTAATTAAGAAGCTGTGTAATAAGTACGATAATGTACAGCTAGTGGGTCATTGTTGTGAAATAAACCCCTTCAGGGCGACGCAAGACCACGACCTTGGCGCATATCTTGTAACAGAGTTAATCTTTACATGTAAAACTATTCTTTAAAAATCAATAGTCTTTGAGAATCGATCACATCATTTGTTTTCCAATAAAGTATCTGCTAAAAACAATTTTGGCATTATTCAACTTTTTTAGGGATGTCCCCCCTTACTCACTAGTCTTTTTGGTTTTTGTTGACTCAGATTTCTTCAGTCGTTTAGTCCTTTTTTATGCTTTTTTTTATGCTAGTTACTTACGAGAAACTCACACACATCTTTGTTAAACACAATACTTAATATAGTGGTTTTGTGTGATTTAAACTTGTTAGCTGCCTAAAAATTTCTTTGGTCGAGGACGCTAAATATTTTATGGTTACGTTTAAACAAATTGGAGCCTTCTGTACATAATTTCTTGGAGACAGGTTTGCACTTGGAAATGAAATGTCCCTGTCTTATGAATTAAACTCTCCCTTGAGAATACACTTTCCTAGTGAATCAGCTCACAGCTCAGACTCCACACAGATTCAGTTTTGATCATGTAGAGATAAAAAGAGCACAAATAGCCTGAAGAAATAGAGCAAAAGGACTCATAGTTCTTGTTTTGAGCGTGCTTGTTGAGACAGGCTCAATTGTAAATGGGTACATGGAAGCTGAAACAGTTGCAAGGCAGTTATGTTGTCAGGGTTGAGACACCAGTTGCTCACATACTGTAAGTGTGAGAGAGGTTTTAACATTAAAGCAAGCAAGTTCCGCTGCATTGTTGGTTTACATCATCAAAGCTGTCTATAATTTGCCAGCTATTTAAAGGCGTCACAGATCAGCTGAATTACTGCTCGATTTATGCGGTTTATGCCCCTTTTTTCTCTGACGATTTTCTGTTATGTAACCTTCATCCAGAGGTCGTCAAACACAAGATATAGCAGCGCAGCGAGAGGAGTGTAGCGATGAGCTGTGAATCTGTGAAGACAAATGTGTCGCCGCCGACGTGACAGTGGTTGGTTTGAATCCTTCAATGAAGTTCACACGCTCTGGCCAAATACTGCAGGCAGCAGAGAGACCAATGCTGGAGAAGAGTGTGTGTATTGTGTGTTTGTGCAGAGTCTGTTCAGAGACTGGTTTCTGTTGATGAAAGACACTCTGTGATGACACTCAGGGAGGAATAACTCCTTCAATCACCACCACAAAATGCTTTTCGGAGAAGGAGAACTGCATAAATTTCTTCCACAAAACATCACTAAATGGAAATAGTTTTTTGCATGTCTATCCAAACTAGGCAAGTGGTCAGCATTCTGCAATAGAAAGAAGTATCTGATCTGCAAAGGGTTTTTTACCCTTGAGTTGCAGAGGACGTCCTGTGACATGCTGTTCGCTGGCAGATGGGCTCAGTCGGCTGCTCTGTTTTGGCTTGACAAAGTGGAAATCTCACTTCCCAAAGGCATGCACAATAACACACACATTTGTACTCGGTGAACCAAGAGATCCACTACCTCTACCAATTAAAAGAAAGCTGTAAAAAAAAAAAAAAAAGATATTAAATCTGTTTTCCTCATATAAAGTCCTTCATTAATGGGCACACGGTGCAGCTATTTGCTCCAGTTTATGCCAGTAAACCTGTTCCTTTGGACATAAATGTCTAGTTTTATTGTTGCTTCATTCTGCTAACCAACAGATTTTGGCAACACAGTAATGAGAAAGTACAACTTTGGCAGAGTTTTTAAACCCTCTGAAGGCTCCGTTTGTTTGCATTAGACAGACTGACCTACATTTACCTGTCTTTCTTGTCCCACTTTTCATGAACGCTCGACGCAAAAATGTGTTTAGTTCTGACAAGTCTCTCTTGTGTCCACTGGTCTTTTTTTTTTACAGCTGTATATTTTGTTGTTGTTGTTGTTGTAGTTGTTCAGCGGAAAATGTGTGAGAGGTTAACTGTTTCCCCTCAACTCTGATGTCATCCTTGTTGTTTATGGGCGCAGCATGCATTTGTTTATCTGATTCTATGTTTAGACATTTCTGTGATTTCCTAAATTGGGCCCCTTGCAGAATATTGCATAACAGATATAACCTTAAGTATTTACCCACACTTTCACTTCAGTCTGCTGGGCAAAGGTTTTACAAGGTGTACCGTTACAAAAACATGTTGGGGGAATCTCCCTGGGGTCCGTCCCTTCCTACAGATGGCCGAGCACAAGGTCATAAGTCTATCATGTTTTCCAGCAGGCTCATAGTTAACTCAGCATGTTTCCACACACCCATCTTGTATACTCAGCTTACAGACATCTGAGCGCCCCCCTCAGCCCTGCGGTTTGGAGAACGTATCCTCAGGTGTTTACTCGCTGGCCTGCCAGTCAGCAAATTGGAGTAGGAGGGAACACATGACTGTGATGCAGTGTGCACTGGCGAAAGTTCATCTGGTTCCTAAAACAGCTCTGTGTACTAAACAGGTTAAGAGGTTTAAGATGCATTTATTCAGGGCTGCATCAGTTGTGTTTTCAGTTTCTCATTTCCTGTTGTTTTGTGTGGGGATTAGCAGCAACAGCTTCTCTGCAGCTCTGTGCTGTAGTAATTTGTAGTAACGCTGCAGGAAGTCCTAACTTTCCAACTCTTACCCCATCAAAGCACCCACTCACCAACCTAAAAACACCATAAACGTCCCTACAACGACTATAAATAAACCCACTCTGTGCACCTGCCAATACAAACATCTACAGTATAAGCGCATGTCCGTTCATGTGCATCTGCCGTTGTTCCCTGCCGTTGTTCCCTGCAGCTAAGCTCAGAGTTATTTAATGTGATGAACTTAATCCCTCAGAGTCAAACAGTCCTATTATTTAATGGCACCCTATTGGCCTGAACCCAGTGGCCTGTTGTATCCAGCAGTACAGATCAAATCCATTATCTTTGTCCCTGTTAGGTCAGCCTCGAGTTGAAGTGAGTTGAATAACATTTCCAATTATTTTTTCACGTGTTGTCCTTCCTTAAAGCTGCCAGATGTTTTAAGCCCTTACATTACATTATAAAATGCATGGATGGGATTATTATTATTGGGATTTTACAGAAGGTAGAAAAAAAAAAACCTGCAGTATTTCAAAAGAAAGACTGCAGGCGAGACACGAGGTGTACTGTACGAGATAACGGGTGAAGTTCAATGCTGCAACCAGATTCAAAGGTCGCTGCCACAGTGTTAAGATGTTAAGACATGTCACACATGTTGGTGTGTGCAGCTTTTAATCTTTCTCCATAGCACAGCTCTTGACCTGAAACCTCGTGTCTCACAGGTTTATAAGGGACATTAGCCAGTTTCATAACTATTTCTTGGGAAATAAATTGAGTATTAACTACTACAAACAAAGCAGTGGCAATTCCTTTATGAGATCAGTCAACACGTAGAGCTTTATCTACCAATAATCACTCCCTAACGAAATCATTTCCCAGCATATTATAGTCAGTGTCAACCACCGTTGTAGTAGTCGAGATCGGTCTCAAGACAGATGTTTTTAAGGCCTCGTCTAAGAATCAACCGCATTTTTACTCGTTCTTGTCTCGTCTCTCTCTAGATTTTGTCTCTGGTCAAAACCACAACTGCAGTGATATCGCTAAATGGCCTAATTTCTTTGTTAATGTAATTGCTGTGACTGGGTGTACTAGTTCTGGCTTCAAATGCAGCCTATATCTGGACTTATTTCTAAATTTCAGTGTGTTGAATGGTAGAACATGGAAAATAAGCATTGAATAAAGATGGTTAATTTGATTTCAGTTCGTTAGTGTATCATCATCGTCATCATCACCCTTGTGCTCATAGAAAACAGGAAGATTCCCACTGAGTGCCTATGGTTTCCATTTTTCACATTTTAAGAAGTGTGTCATGCAGTGTGGTACTCACACTGGTCTTGTCTTGACTTGGTCGCAACCCCTCAAAGTCCTGGTCTTGTCTCCATACTCTCTGGTCTAGGTCTCAGTTTAGGTGGTCTTGACTACAACACTGGTGCCAACTCATATTACTCAGCCAAATATTATTCAAACCCATCAAATAGACAAAATGCAAAATGATGCATTCACAAATCAATAGGGAGTCTCGGGTAGGACTATTTCACAGTGTAGGCCGGTTCCATACACTATTCATTGCTCTACCAACAAAAAGTAATGCATTTTTGTACAGTATACATCCCATGAAATCAGTTTATATGTAGTCCACGTAATCGCGAACCAGGAAGTATGAAGAGCGACAAATAGGGAGTAAGTTGGAGTGGATGGGTGGGTCCAAAAGCTTTTCCTAAACATAACCAGGTAGATGTTGCCAAACCTAACCAAGCTGTTTCCTGTGAAGAAGTAAGTTTATTACTATGTAACAAGTCATGTGTAGGTGAACATTCCTCACATATTGGTGGAAATTTGTAGGAAAATGAATGAAAAATAGCTGCATAAGACAGCATACAATGAGGATACATTGCACAGTGTAAACAATGAGAATACTGGGGTCAAATTAATAAGCATTAACTGTGCGTTATTGTGTTTCATTTGTGCATCTAGTGCTGCTGACATGGGTGAACTGCTCCAGTGTGAGGTGGGCCACCAGAGTGCAGGACATGTTCACCGCGGGCAAGCTGCTGGCCCTCGGCCTTATTATCATCATGGGCATCGTGCAGATCTGCAAGGGTAAGCTCCCTGAATGTCCACAGTACATTCCACCTCAGTCTGGTGTCTATGTGTGAAAGGAACCAGCGGTCACTGGGGGCATCTTCAGTCACTGGGGACAGTATGGACTCCCTGTGGACACCGTAGGGGTCAATGAGTTTCTGGGGCCCCTTTAGGTTAAAACTCACATTGCTAATATCAGCACGCCTGTGTGGCTTTGCTGTCTCAACATGGCTGAGGGCCAGTTATTGTAGGGGCCACAGAGAGTAGGCCCCTGAAACAACAAGATGGGGATTTCGGTGTTTGAAGTTAAATGAAGAGTTCATTGATGGGAGGTCATATATGAGGGACGGTATGTGAGAGTAGAAATACTTTAATGCCTCTCTGAAAACATGCCTCAAGAAGGGATTTCAGGAAAAATGTAATGACAAAGAAGAAAGTATGAAGATTCCTAAAGATCACGGATGGTTTAGACACTTACCCCGAAATACAGTATTTGATAATCTCTCAGTGGGAGCTTTGAGATCTCAGCGGGTTTTACAAATAAGCCGCTGTACAGGGATTTAGCAGAAAGTCTTTTACAGCTTGTTTGCATTAGCTCAGAACTTTAGTGGAAACCAGATGTAGTGTTTAAGTTTTAATTGTATATTTACGTTTGTTTACCCCCAAAGCTAAACAACATTAGCAAACAGGAACAGACCTGCCAGGCAAAGTCATACAAATGGTAAATACCTGGTTCCATAAGGAACCAATAAAGAGACAGTTTTGATGGAAAATTAGGATTATGATATATTTTATTAGGGGGCGGCAGTAGCTCAGTCTGTAGGGAGTTGGCTTGGGAACCGGAGGGTCACCGGTTCAAGTCCCGACATGGACCAAAAACTGAGTGTGAACTGGTAGCTGGAGAGGTGCCAGTTTACCTCTTGGGCACTGCCGAGGTGCCCCTGAGCAAGGCACCAAACCCCCAACTGCTCGGGGCGCTTGTCAGGAGCAGCCCCCTCACTCTGACACCTCTCCATTAATGCATGTATGTGTGTTTCAGGTCTGCATGTACCATGTATAAGTTAAACAGAGTGTAAATTGAATTTCCCCATTGTGGGACTAATAAAGGTAGATCTTCTTCTTCTTCTTCTTCTTTTTTGAAAATTGAAAAGGTGGATTTTTCTCAAATTATAAAATGCTTCTACACCAAACTACAAATGCCACATAATCTTGTAATAATAATAAACTTTATTTGTATATATAAAATAGACAGAATGAACATAAAAACATGCCATAGTTAATGTATAAAATAAAACATACCTGATAAAATAAGATAAGCTGAAAAATATATATATATATATATATATATATATATATATATATATATATATATATATATACACACACATAGAACAATAATAATAATAACAATAAAATCAGAAAACATATAAATAGAAATAATAGAATAATAATAATAAAATATTTACAGCATGCAAACACAAATAAACACTGCAGCAGCTCCATTCTCTTCCTCTCTGTTATTTATTTTTAACGTGGACGTGGTAACAACATGGAGGTGACTTGCGATGAATGAAGTTGGCATGATCTTTTCCAACTGTAGGAGAGTACTACTGGCTGGAGCCGGCCAACGCCTTCGAGCCCTTCCAGGAGTACAATGTGGGTTTGATAGCCTTAGCCTTCCTACAAGGCTCCTTCGCCTATGGAGGGTGGAACTTCCTCAACTACGTCACAGAGGAGCTGGTGGACCCCTATGTGTAAGATACTTCTCATATCTCTGGTAAAATGTTGTTGCTGTGGTTAGAGAACCACCGTCCCACAGTACTGAATGTGATAGGAATATAACTGATTTTAAAGCTATTTCTGGGATTAGCAGTAGCATATCGACTAAGCTTCCCAGTTCCCATTGTCTGGACGCTGACTTAGAAACATTTCTGGTAGAATTTAATGGTTTATTTCTTCATTTCCTTCCTCATTTCATGTCTTTTTAACAATCCCATGTTTTTTTTAATAACCTTGGTATCCATCGATACAGCTCCCCTATGGTACCATTTTTAATTTCCTTCCCTAAATCCTCCCCTGTACCTCCTTCTCTCCTCACTCTGTCTCCTAAATATTGTTGTCTCTGTCGTCTCCAGGAACCTTCCTCGTGCCATCTTCATCTCCATCCCCCTCGTGACCTTTGTTTACGTCTTTGCCAACATCGCCTACGTCACGGCCATGAGTCCCCAGGAGCTGCTCGCCTCGAACGCTGTTGCCGTGGTGAGTATCTCATAGTATGACGCAGGGTGGTCCTGTGACACACACACACACACACACACACACATCTTGGCAGTAGAATGCCGCCCTCTAGTGACGTGTTTGATGCCTTTTGTACCTCATCCATTGCATTTATTGTAGTGACCATGCGATGAAGTAACTGTATAACCATCAGCCTGTATCTCCCCTTTCATCCAACCGCTAACCCTCCATCCCAGACGTTTGGCGAGAAGCTGCTGGGAGTCATGTCGTGGATCATGCCCATCTCTGTGGCTCTCTCCACCTTCGGGGGAGTCAACGGTTCGCTCTTCACCTCTTCACGGTTAGTTGGCACCTTTAATTACTGCAGTAGATATATTATCTAGTGGGTGTCAGGGAAGATAAATATGAAGGATTAACAAGTTATGTGCTCTAATTTCCTCCTCATCTTAAATCCCTCCATAACAATTTCTAGTCTTTCATTTTCATTATATAACATGTGGATGTGCTGTAGACTTAAATGCTGTGTATTTGTGTACAACTGAATGATTTCGCCTTCACAGATTGTTCTTTGCTGGAGCCAGAGAGGGCCACCTCCCCAGTCTGCTGGCCATGATTCATGTGAAACGCTGCACTCCCATCCCCGCTCTGCTGTTCACTGTGAGTATATATATTCATCTCCTTCAGATGAGTCAGTTTCTGTCTGTCATGATATGCAGTTAAACACTGAAGCTGCTGAACTATCAAACTTCCTCTCTGTATCCATCCTAAATGGATGAATTAACGTGGGTGTGGGACCAGAGGTATATAAGTAGATGTGGTGTGACTGGTGTGTGAATTTATTTTATTAATTTATTTATATTATTTTATATTTCTTAATTATTGTTTATTTATTTACATTTTTACAGTTTTTATTTAAATTTAATATTTATTATTATTAGTAGTAGTAGTAGTAGTAGTATTTCAATTATTTAATATTGAATTATTTCTTTTTTATTATTTTATTATTATGATTACATTTTTTTCTCCTCTCTTGTTTTTGAATACTTTGTTTTTGAATTTCTAGTTGCTATCTGTTGTTGTACTAATTTTTCTTAAGGAAACAACAAAAAGCCAGATTCAAAACCTATCAATCTTCCTGTCTCTGAGCTCCCGTCTTTTCCTTCTTCTTCCTCAGTGCCTGTCCACGCTGCTTATGCTGTGCACCAGCGACATGTACACCCTCATCAACTATGTGGGCTTCATCAACTACCTCTTCTATGGAGTCACCGTCGCCGGGCAGATTGTCCTGCGTATTAAACAGCCTGACATGCACCGACCAATTAAGGTGTGTTTATGTGGTGTTTTTGCCCCATTTTGGCTTTTTCTGTCTCATAAAAACAGCCATAAAAAGCACATTAGATACAAACTACCACGTGATCCTTTCTACATGAGTGTAATAAGTTGTGGTTGTGTTCGGTCTTCCAGATCAGTCTAATCTGGCCGGTCATATACCTCATCTTCTGGGCCTTCTTGCTCATCTTCTCCCTTTACTCTGAGCCCGTGGTGTGTGGCATCGGCCTGGCCATCATGCTGACTGGCGTCCCCGTCTATTTCCTGGGAGTCTACTGGGACAATAAACCACAGTGCTTCGACGCCTTCGTTGGTAAGTGAGCAGACTGTGCCATGTTACATTTTCTCCATCAGTGGTGAAACTTTTGTCATGATTACAACCACAAATTCATTATATGTCATTAGACAAGTCCACTGAATAGGTCAACATTTTGGGAAATATGCATGTTTCCTTTCTTGCCAAGAGTTATGGTGCCTTCAAATGGGAAGTCGTGAAGAACACTGCTGCTAAGCAATGGCAATATTAACGTTACTGTCCGAGTCTAGAAGCCACAGAGGCTAACAATATATTAACTTAGCAACTGGGTAACATAATACAAGAAATGCAAAGGCATAATGACAGAGGAGAAAAATGAGGTCGTTGCGAATATCAAGATTTTCCTCAGACACATTTTAAAATTACCAAGCTGGAGGAGCTGGCGTAACGCTGGAGGAAACACCTAGCCTGGCCTCTAAACTCACTTATTGCTCTTTGCTTCCAGTCTTTATGCTAAGCTAAATGCCCCCTGGCTCTCCTTCCATACTGAATAGATAGAGAGCAGTTTTCTAACTGTAAGCAAGAAAATTAAGTTTCCTAACACAGTATTTTATTCTAAAAATGTATTAAAAATGGTGAAATATTTGTTTGAAACATGGTTGAATTTTGATATTTCTTCCTACAAAAAAATCTATATATCCAAGTGAAAGCTTTTTCTTCATATGTTACATGCATACTGTGCCATAAGTCATTTGAAAGCCCATTACCACCCTTGTCCTAAAACTCTTTGTCACTGTCGGCTTCCAGATAAGATGACGTACTTGGGCCAGAAGTTCTGCGTGGTGGTTTATCCGGACGGAGATGACAACAGCGGTAGCGGAGACGAAGGAGAGGAAATGAAGGAGGCCAGGTCTCCTCTGTCTAAGGAGGACGGAGACAACCACAAGTCAGCAGACTGCTAAAGTCTGTATCTCCCACCTGCCCCAAAATAAACAGACATATGCAGACGCACACATGGGTGTGCACACACAAACACGCCACTGTTTGCAGTGGATCTACACTCTTAAATGTTATTTGCTTTTGCATCAATCGATTTTTTTTCTGTGCCAAATATAGCGTGAGATATTTCGAGTAATATGGCCTCAAATATTTATGTCTGGGGTCCTTCAAAAGTGCAATAAAGAACTCCTCAATACATGCTTAACCAGACACGAGCTACTCTTCATCATCCTCATCGTCCCACTTCTCTTCCTCCACACACTCCCTGCACACTCCTACATTATTTTTTATTTTTTATCTAAAGACTCCACTGTGATGGCTACGCAAACACCTTTTCTTTATTTTGTTTGCATCTTTGTTAATGCTGTTTTGGCATCCATTCAACACACCAAAGCTGTACCTTGTCAAAGCAGAAAATCAGATTCAGATCAAGTCATTTCATGTCATGAAGTACACTTACGTACTGTGTTGTTTTTAACGGTGACTGTGATTCCGAATTGTTTCTTTCTTTTATTTTATAATTGTGTTAATTGTTTATATCATTTGACTTTGTTGTTATTTTAGTTTTAATATGTTAATTGTAGTTTTGTTGATATTCTTTTTTTCTATATAACATCATATACATCTGGGCCTATTTTTTTTTTTTTTTTTTTTTTTACTCTTGTGGAGGTATACACCTGAAAGCTGATGTGTGATCTGAACTTTGGTGCACAGTTGTTGTTTATTGCCTTAATTAGAATATAGCCTGTATTCGGGTGCCATGACAGCTGTTTGACTGATGGAGAGAGACAATTAATCCTCATACTTTGAGGTGTAGTTTTTTCATTTTAATGGAAGTAACAAAAACAAGAATGTGGATTCTTGTATGGACACTACGCTGATACTTAACCCAATAAAACTGCAAGTCCAGCATGAACGACTAGAAAGAATAAACAGGCAAGACACGATAGCGTGTTCACCACATTTTGCATTGTTAATGTGCAAATCTCTACACCGACACATGTGAATGCCTGCGTGAAAAACAGTTTTAAAGAGGCATTGATTGTCTCACATGTTTTACGGAAGATGTATTTTTGTAGCTTGCCATCTAGCTGTGTTTAAATATGATTTTGTTCTTTGTTTAGGTTGTAGGAATTTAGTTAGTAAATACTTTTAGATTTTAAAAAAAACAGAGTATTTTTTGATTCACACAATTCACTAGGAGAGATTTTAGTGCAATATTAGTATAGGCACCAGCAAAAACTGTACATGCACCCCATTCTGTGTGGTCTGGTAATAGTTATGCTGTACAGTATATTATAGTAGAAACACGCCTGCACACATAAACACACATTAAGTACCCTTTTGTCTTTCTATAATCTATTAGTGTCTCAGGGCATCCCCACTGCCTTCTGCTTACATACTGTACACTGCCTAAACCACCAAAACTCAACCGACTTAACCGATTGCCTCTTTGAAATCCAGTCTGTTAGTGCTAAATGTCTGCAATGGTGCTTTTAGATATTTATTTCCTCAGGAGTATCAATCTTTCAAGCAATCCCAAAAAAATCTCTGAAGACGACAGGTGAATCATTCTATCAAGAATCATTAAAGTTGGGCCAGTATTGGGTAGGTTTTTAAAGGGGAACAGGGTGTCCTGGATGTCTTTACAAGTACAATGATTGTGTTTTGTGCCTGTATGGTTATTGTGTATTTACACAGTTGTCATGACAGTCTGTATATTGTCTCTTAGTAAATAAAAACCACTGACTAAGGTTTGAATTTGTAATTCAGGGCCTCATTTATATAAAAAAAAAAAATGCTACATGTTAATCCTTATTCCACTGTGCGATCATTTCAAAGAATGTGAATCTTATTATATTTTCCTAATTTTCTTAACATACAACAGAAACTTTGTGACCCTTACTGTTCATAAATGAGGCCACAGAAATCAAATGCTGCAACTTTATTTGATACAGTAATATAATCTGTGCAGATTTCACCCAGTTTCACCTGCTTTTTTACTGCTAAAAACCTAAACAGTGCTGATCTTGGTGTTCAAGGTTCCCCACTAAGCTGCAAAATCCACTTGTTGCTGTAGTTCAGACCAAAACAGGCCTTCAATATGGTGAAAATATTAAGTTTTCTGTGTTGTAACAGTCACTGATAATCTAAGCAATTCTACTCCTAGCAATACATTATCACACTACAATACACTGCCTCATAAGAATGCTGTTTCGAAATCATTTTGTGTACACATTGGTCTGTAATTTAAGTTGCCGTTTGCAGTCTGCCTACCATCCTGAGAGCCATTCTGACTGACTGTCTCTCAAACTTAAGTCCATTTTTTGTGTGTTAAAAATGTAAATGTACATATTGGTGGTGAGTGTGCGACAAGAATAAAAAGTGTAAGACTTTTCATGTGTCCTTTGTACAGCTGTTTTGAATGTTTTATTTTATGAAAAAGTGAGGCATTTTCAGGATTAACAAGTTTATTCTACTGACAAACTGATCCGCAGTGTAGATCCACGTCTGTACACACTGGGGGGCACATGGTGCTGACACAGCAAACACACAAACAAACCTACAACGCTAACAATATTCATGTAAACTGAAGCCATTGTTAGACAAGACCACAGATGACCATGGCTCATACGTGTCTTTTTGCAACAGAGAAATGTACAATCAGCACAAAAAACAAATTGCTCTTAAATTCATAGGATTATACAAAACATTATTCTAATAAATGGAGAGTCTACTTAGGAAGCAGGTGTAAAGCAAACTCTGTGCTACATGATGGTGGGAGGTTTTCCTGACACACTTCTCTCTTTCCTTTATAGGAATAGTTTGACATTTAGAGTTACAGTAGATGAGAACATATATACACTATGTGTATTTCAAAAATGCCAAACTATTCCTTCATCTACGCTGTGAAATCGAACTAAGCTACTGTATATGGGTGCTTCACAAGAGAAAATAATTTCTGATATGGTGATACACTCTGTGGTCTTAGATAATTATAGTTGGGGCAACTTGCAGAGAACAGATTAAAACATGGATGAAGCAGAAAAAGTAAAGCTTAGCTTGTGTCACACTCTGAAGGCAAAAATTATAATCCAGGGATGGGTTTCCCTGAAGCGTCTTTAAGCTATCTCTCTTTTATCATCAGTGGAACAAAGATAGGTGCTTACATGCAGAGAGACAGAGAATAGCTTGAACACAGTTTTTTGAAGCAGTCAAATTAGCTCTGGGTTGAAAATCTTTAGCCAGAGCTTTGTTTAATTCTGAAAGTAACTTTGTCTTTTCTGCCAACTTTAACACGTGGAGTGTCTCGCCACGACAATGTTACAGTGGGGGAGGTGCTTGCAGCCAACACATTTTTGGCTTCAGGGAAGTGACTGCCACAAGTAGAACCTGATCTAACTCTTCCTACTGATGGCTCTGTGTTGCCTACGATGCCGCCAGTTGACTCCGCAACACACGGCTGTGTGTCTTCCGTGTATCCACTTAGTGGAGGCATCGCAAAAAGCAAAGGCGTGTTTCCAAGCAACGGCTACAACGCAGGCTTGGAGCAAAGGCTTCTGGGAGAGCGGAGCACCTGTCCTCCTCGCAGGGCAAGTACCAGATGGAGAACAGAGCCTCCCTGGATTTTATAGTCTGCCGCTGTTTTCTCATCATTCCTGGGGACAAAATGAGACAAAGGAGATTGAGATGTAGAAAACATCAGATAACAGAAAACCCTTAAAAATGTCCTACCAGAGACATGTAGAGATATACAGTTATATACAGTTTTCTTTTAAGGGAAGAGTGTGTAGAATCTGGTGGTATCTAGCAGTGAGGTTACAACTTCTCCCATGTGCTAAGCACACAGGATTGCTGCAGTGGCCAACGTGAAAATGCGAATCGCCCTCTCTAGAGCTAGTTTTGAATGTAGCTATAAACGGCTCATTCTAAGGTAACAAAAATACAACGATTCTTATTTCCAAGTGATTTTACACTAAATAAAACATACTTATTCATATTATATTCCATTTCTGTCAGCAGATCCCCATAAATGTTCCACAATGGTCCTTTAAATGAAGTCTGGATGTTGTAGCTTGTAATAAACATTACTAAAAATAAAAGGGATAAATAGTGTTTGTTTGGGACTATATTCAGCTGCAGATGAATATGTATTGAGGGCACAAGGATGGTGTACAGTATGTGGGACTGACTCAACAAACTACAGTGTCTCTGTTCATCGTAATGAAGGAAAATGTCAGGAAGTGTAAAATAATTGTATAATAGTATAATAGAAGTCTATGGCACAGACCTAAGCTCTATTGGGACTTTGGATACACAAGCAGCACTTGTTAGCAGGGTCACTTCATTGTTAGTTTTGTGGTTTAAATGGGGTATGTTGACAATAACAAAAAGATGGGGCTATTAGGGCATCTTAATCTTACATCTGTTTTCCACTGTAGATCAACCTCTGCTGCTGCGGAGGGATCCCTTCTTTCTCCTCCACCCTTTCTTTAATCCGCTCCACCTGGATGGGAATTAATCCAAAACACACTTAAACACACACTTAATAATGATAATTATCAGCACCAAGAGGAAATATAAGATACCTTATCTGTGGGCTCTATGTCAATCTCTATCTCTTTGCCTGTGAGTGTCTGGGATTAACAGAAAACAATTTCAGGTTATTGTTGAGCAAATTATGAGACTGGACACAACAGTGCTAACAACTGTATAATGTTTAGCAGTTAAACCGGGCTCATCGTTGTACTCGCTTTTCCTTACCTTCACTTTAATCAGCATCTTTGTTGTTTGTTTTTATCAAATAAACTAAAGCAGTATGATTATTTAATAACTGGATCTATGATTTGATATACGATAATTACACTGTAATACGGTATTTTTGAGAGGAAACTCGATATTCATTTCCATCCAAAACTGTAACGGGCGTTTCCTGTGTGTCTCAGTGATTCCCGCCGCCGCCTCCTTGAGTGTGTGACAACGGTTCCGCTTCAACTTGATTTCGGACTTCGTATTTGCTTCATTTAGCAAGTCTACCGTCGGAAAAACACATAATTTGGCCTAAAATATCTTTTACGCTATCGTGAGTATTGCCCCAACGAAAGCAGACTGACATTTATTGAACGAATACCTAAAATAACCCTTACGACATCAGCGCGACGTGGCGGAAATCGAAACTTGTATTTGTAGTTTTTGCCGGCGCACCGCCTACTAGCTAAAGCTCCTTATAAAACTACAAGGTGGCTGTCAGTTAACGTCAGTTAGTGTCCGCCCCCGTAAAGCTTCCCGCGCATGCGAGCTGGGGAAAACAGCGGAACCGACAGACGCAACTAACTTACCTCAAGGTAAATACTTTATTTTATAAATCTAAAATACAACTCATTCGTTGACGAATTAATAGTTTGTGCATAGGTAAACGGTTTTCAATGTTTAAATTTATCAAGTTGTTTGAAATTTGACACTTTCAGCATAGGTAACCTTGAATTTTGACATCGGGGCTCAAGAAGCAACGCTGCTCTCATGTTTGTGGTGTGGTTTAGTGTCAATAGCATTAGCAATAGCAGTTTTAGTGCTAGCTAGCTAAAGACTGTATTATTACATCTCTACCAGATAACACTTCTGGATCATTTTAATATATCTTATTCAATGCGAGAATGATGTTTGTTTGCTTTGCTACACCATGTCCGACGTAGCTAGTTTGTGACATTTGATGACCATATGCTAGCGTGTAACAGGAGGAAAGGGCAGTGTAATAATAAGAAAAGACAACACAAAGCAGGCGACCTGGACTCTGATTTCCCTCTCTGTCTTTCACAGATTTACAGTCAAGGACAAACTACTCCATTTCTCTTTTTTTTTGTTTCACTTCCTGTAAATCCTCTTTTCAAAATGCCTCGCATTGAGAATGACATCAAACTGGACTTCAAGGATGTGCTCCTCCGTCCAAAGCGGAGCACACTCAAGTCAAGAAGTGAGGTAGATGTGAACCAGCTGTGACTCCCCTGAATACAGATGTTTGCATGAAGCTTTAGTTATCATTTGAGTGAGCACACATCCATTTAGTAAAGTAGGGACAAGTAGCTCATTCACGTTTTACCCAGAAAAAGGCCTGCTGTCCTGTGACTGTAGTAACATACTATGAATCGTAGCTCAAATAAATCATTTTCTTGTCCTTTGAACAAATCAATGATCGAATTAAGTACACTAATGTCTCATTGTTCTTGCTTTCCCAGGTAGATCTATTGAGGAGCTACACTTTCAGGAATTCAAAGGGTACTTATAGAGGCATCCCCATCATTGCTGCAAACATGGACACCGTGGGGACCTTTGAGATGGCCCTGGCTTTGCACCAGGTAAATTATGCATTACACAAGACAGTGCTGTTCCAAATATCATTTGCCGGGCTACGGTGAGAAAATACTCAAAGGTATTCGAAGCTTCGCAGAGCAGCGCAACGTGGCAGGCTGACATTTTCTTCTGTCTTTATATCATGAGCTATTTTGGGATTTGTACATTATAATTACAAACTTACATATTAAAAAATGTAAAATGAAGCATTTGACTAGTGATTTGGAGGCTGAATACCATGGCAATGGTTGAAGCTTCGAAGCATTCGGGTCAGCCCTAACATGGGATGTGTATTATTTCATGTTCATTGAGCACAGAGGATTAGAATATATTTGAATGTTATTTTGCATTAAAAACAACATTTGGATGTTGTTGGAGTCAGTTAATTGTTTTGTCAGAATGAAAAGTGATTAAGATTCTGTTTTTCTCTTTCACTAGTTCACTCTCTTCACCACAGTTCACAAACATTACTCCGTGGATGACTGGTGTGAGTTTGCAAAAAATAATCCAGAATGCCTGAAGGTACTTAAAAGTGTTAATTATTACGTAACCCTTCATTTCAAGAAGTGTATCAATGGTGGTATTTGTTGTAAAACAAGTATATCCCATCTCTGCGTATTTCACAGAACGTAGCAGTCAGCACTGGGACTGGGGATGGTGACTTTGACAGGATTTCAGCCATCTTGGCAGCAGTGCCACAGCTGCAGTACATCTGTGTCGACGTGGCTAACGGCTACTCTGAACATTTTGTTCACTTCGTCAAAGACGTCAGGGCGAAGTTCCCCACTCACACTATAATGGTCAGTAGGTGTCTGCCTGTAAACTGCATTATGTGGGTGTTCACAGGTCAACATTTCTTTAATAAGTAATAAATAAAACATGTTAATTTTTTTTATTTGGCTCAGGCAGGAAACGTGGTGACCGGAGAGATGGTAGAGGAGCTGATCTTGGCTGGTGCTGACATCATCAAAGTAGGCATCGGACCAGGTGATCACAGTGTGACACAGTTTTATGTCTATGTGTTATTTATGAACTTTTAGCTGGTTAAGAAGCAGTCGCAATTTTATGTTGATGCCTCTATATGACCTACATAAATAAACAAGACCATCAGCGAGAAGATTGTCTATTTCTATATAGTTATTCTTAATGATAGTCATCGGTGCCACCGGGTTCAGTACCTTAACTTCAGTGGGGCCTCTGGCAGCGGCCAGCCCACCACAGAAAGACATGTATCTGGCTTTGCTGCCGTCTATTATCTACAGACGGAGCTCCGGTGGGAGGTGGAGAGCTCCGAGCATGGCAGTGAGGTAATGTTCTGGCCGGAGCCAGGTTGCCGCTGGTAACTAACACTGACACCACACTACTGGAGGCTCAGGCCGTATTACTGAGCCTGCAGGAGTGAAGGGAGAGGTAGACTGTCAGACCCTGCTGCAGTAAAACGAGAGGTTCTCTAAAGGGAATCTAGTGCTCAGAAACACGACCATTTCACCCTCATCATCACCCTGTATCATCCTCTACAGGCTCTGTGTGTACCACCCGCAAGAAGACAGGGGTGGGGTACCCCCAGCTCAGCGCTGTGATCGAGTGTGCGGATGCAGCCCATGGCTTGGGCGGCCATATCATCTCTGTGAGTCACTTTCTTCTCTGATAACCAGTTATCTAATCATGATAAGGATTAAATGGTTCCTGGTTCATATTGAGCGGACAGAGTGGTATTGATTTCTCATCAAACTCTGGGCAACAAAGAACTATTCCTCTAAAGTAAGACTTATTGATCATCCACCGCTACTCTTCTCACCGTTACTGTGGCTTCGATGTGCATTTCAACCTGAAAATGTGCAGCCCCATCTTTTGTCACATGCAGCCATGATAAACATGCAGTCGCTCTCATAACATTGTGTTTTGTTTTTTCTTTCACGCAGGATGGGGGATGTACTTGCCCCGGAGATGTCTCAAAGGCTTTTGGTGCTGGAGCCGACTTTGTCATGCTGGGTGGTATGCTTGCTGGCCACTCAGAGAGTGGTGGGGAGGTTATTGAGAAAAATGGCAAGAAATACAAGCTGTTCTACGGAATGAGCTCCGACACGGCGATGAAGAAACACGCAGGAGGCGTGGCGGAGTACAGGTCAGAGTTATTCTTGCATATATAAAAATATGTCAGTCTTTCTTATGTGTTTGTGATTGGTGTGTACGATAATCCCAGTGTGTTTTTTGCCTCCAGAGCGTCGGAGGGGAAGACAGTCGAGGTTCCTTACAAAGGTCCGGTGGAGATGACGATACGAGACGTCCTGGGCGGGGTCCGCTCCACATGCACTTACGTCGGGGCGGGCAAACTGAAGGAGCTGAGCCGCAGGACCACCTTCATCAGGGTCACCCAGCAGCTCAACACCGTCTTCGGCAATGACAGCTGAACGTCCAGCTCGGTCTGGCTGCAGATCGAACGATAAGTCTGTAACACTGCCTGATGCTGTTTGTACACTGACCATGTGTAAACACAAGTGAACAGACATGAATATTAACACTTAAATACTGACCTTTTACTATCCTTATTGGTTGTTTTTTGACATGAGCTAAGGTTCAATGCAATTTAATATATTGGGTTATGACTTTATTGACATGAACTGTCATGTTACTTGTTTCATACAATATACAAAATGTGTTGGAGAGTCATCATTCTTGTCTTATCATTGTTCTTCCTTAATTTTTCTGCAAATCTATAAACAGTATCTACATGTCTTTATGCCTTGTGCCGAGATCCTACTGTAAGCCTTTGTCACACATATACAATTATAGCAAATGTCTTAAATTATTTAGAAAGTACTAAAATTAATGTAATTGTTAGAAATGCAATCATTCCATCACTCTTGAATTTTTGCACTTTAATGATAGAGATTCTAATATTTAGCTTACATTATTGTTTCATTCATAGATATGTTTTGAATTTTTTTTTTAAACGGTAGGTGAATTAGATTTTGGGAGAGTTTATATATGGACCAGTACTATGCAGCTTTTCTCCTCTCTGGTTCTAGCTGCTCCTGATTAGTACCAAAGTTCGTGTGGGCTTATGTTAGGACTATGCACATTCAAATGACTTTATGGTTCATTACAGCCTTTGAATTATGTGGTCATTCCTTGCAGGTTCTTACGCTATGAGTATTGGGTATGGTTTAGTTAGTTACTCCGCTTCAAGCTGTTCTTCCATGATCTGTGTTGTTTCATTTTCTTAATGTTGCATTGGTGTCAAAATGGCATGAAAGTGTTTTTAAATTCACTTGTTTTAACCAGTCAATAAAAACAATCCATGTCTTAGAATATTACTGGTTTTATTACTGATCGGATCCTTCAAAATCAATGTAAGTACAACACAAAAGACAAGTTCCTTGTCATTCTGTCTGTAAGATAACTGCACTGTGTCACCAGTAGATGGCGACAAACACCATAAACTGGCAGGCAGAACAAGCAGAAGTTAAAACAAAATGGCACAGTAGAAATAACTCCAAACACAAACAGTGAAAGCTGAATATATGACAGTTTCTTATAGTGTATGATGTGTATGTTGCATAATAAAAAGAACCCCATTGCTCACTATTGCTATTTGCACTAAAACTGCCGTATACATTGTCAGCAACTCAACACTTATCAATGAAATTTATACTCATCCAGTGAAAGCAAAATGTGTTATTACTGTCGATATTTGTAGCGATGCATTTCTTAGCTTTGTATAATGATTAGCCATGATCAGAGGTGTACCACCCATCACTCAAGTTCACAAACCACCTCTGTGATTCATATGTCACCCAAAGTTGCTCCACAGGAACAACTATCCAAATGAGAGTAGCTGCACGTTCCACTGCTGTATCTGTTGCTGCTGTGCTTTTGGTAAACCTTCCCACAGGAGCACTTCCACAGTAGATTCTGGGCATTTTTCTTAGCTATTGAAGAGGGCCAGGTCCTATTTGTTGAAGCTTGTATTAATTGTGATTATTTCCTCCCTCTGGTGCCATCCGGTTCTGCTGAAGAAGGGCAGCGAGGAAGTGAGGAAGTTCCGAAACACCTCCACCACTTCGGAAACTCTGTGTTGTTTCTCCGTTTTGACATCTTTCTGCTGCCCAAAAACAACATTTGAACTGACTGACGCATCACAACATTTGTCATACTCTGTTGGGAGAGAGCTGAGCTAGTTACCTTCACAGCGCAGACCATAGACAGGTGCATCCTTCTTCTCCAAGTTCTTTGCAGACTCTTTGTCACATAGACCGACGGTCCAGTCAGAGTCTTGGGAAAGACTGACCGTCCACCTCTGATAGTTAGAAAATGTCTGGGTACTACGGATTAGAAGAGTGGCAGAACATTGCCCGAGGCAGCTACTGTAGAAAACCTTCCTTTTGTCTTTGGACAGCGACATGCCAGGGCCAAAAATTTGTGGGTCAAAGATCAGGTCTGACCTAGGAGTAATGAGCTCCTGGTGGTTTTCTGGGTCCACAAGAGTCAATAGGGATCCCCAGAAGTGGCCTGCTTGCTTCACCATCTCTTCACCATTCTGTCTTATCTCCTGAACCAGTTTCTCTTGATCACTGCCAGGCTCCAAGCCTTTTCTCAGATCCACAACCTTGGCCTTCTCCACATCCTGATGCACCTGAGAATACATCTGGAGGAACCTGAAGGTGTCCTTCTCCTTCTGTGCTGCCTGCATGCTGCTCTTGCTGCTTCTGATAGACACCATACGGGCAGACACTGAGCTCTGAACGCTGGTCAGGGCGACGTCACGCAGGTTAGTCACAGCCTCAATGAGACGCACACTAGAGCAACCCAGTTTCTCTCTTTCACTCTTCTCCCACTTTTCCAAACTCACGTGCTCGTCATTGGTTTTCACCTGTAAGGCCTTCTGCTCAGCGTTGAGCTTCTCCACGAGCTCTTTGTGGGCTGTAGAGAAGGTCTTCATGTTGTGAAGGCGGTGCTGGTCTTCAACAGTGCAGGAAACGCACACACAGGTCATGTCATCCAAGCAGTAGTACTCCAGGAGTTTGCCATGCTGGGGGCATTTAGTGGTGCCACATAAAGCCATGGGCTCACACAGGAGTGGTCAGGTGGGCCTGGAGGTGCTGGACGCACATGGAGATCTCACATTTCATGCAGGTCTTCCGTGCCGGTTTTCGGTCCTCCTCTGTGCACATGTCACAGAGGATGACTTGTGGCTCCTTTTGTAGGGTTTCAGACATGACTGCAAAGCCAGGAAGATCTTGGGACTAATTTCTCTTGTGTTTCTGTTGAATGAAATGGTCTTGAATTTACTCGCTGGTCCCGCAGAGTCTGGCGTGATAGTTTGAGCTGCTTTCCAGCTGTATCATTTCCTAGGAAAGAAACTGTCCACAGTATACACATAAATTTTTCTTTTATGGCATTATGACGGTGTTATTGTTCACCTTACTGCTCATAAAAAGCCTGACGTCATTTAAGAAAGATTTACTTCGCCTTACAAAAAAGGATTTTATTCAAGTATACTATTAGCATACTTCTGTAAAAACCTAAAATAAGAGAGTATGCTTTCACATTAGTTTTTATGTACTTATCAGAGATGAACTTACCAAAATAGTACTTAAGAAAACTTGGCAAGTGTGCTTGGCAAGTATACAGAAAAGTCCAAGTATACTTGGCTTATACTGAAAAGTATACAGAAAAGTGTAAGTATATTTGGCAAGTACTCCAAGTTAACTTAAAGAAAACTTACAAGCAGTAAAAACTAGTAAACTAGTGGTTTACTGCAAGTATTCTTCAAAGTGTACGTCCATAAACCAAGTATATAACTAGCAAACTAACAGTATACCTGTAAGTTCAGTTGTAGTATAGTTCATATTATAGTTGCAGTATAATATATAACTTGGATGTAAACTACTTTTTAGTTTGAACTAAAAAGTGGGCCAGCTTATACCCAAGAAGTACTGAATTAGTACACTCACAAGTACACTACTAGTACACTAATATTAGTATACTTATTGCATAAAGTATACTTGGGATAATACTTGAACTTGAAGTTTACATTATAAAATAAACTTGAAGTATACTTCTATTTTGTAAAGGACAGGTAAAACCCACACAGTAAACTTAAGTATACTTAAAGTATTTTCCCAAGTATATGTATAAGTATACTAATATCAATGGACTAATATACTTGAACGTGCACTACCAATACTTCTTGGGACTAAATTGGCCCACTTTTTAAGTTTATAAAAGTATACTTTTCAGTATACTTTAAATGTAAGAGTAGTTTGAGTCCACAACTAGTTTACATCAAAGTATTGTGTGCTACAAGTGAACTTATAAGTATACTGTTAAGTAATATTTCTCTAAACTTTTCAGTGTTCTTTTCTGTACACTTGTCGGTATAAGCCAAGTGCAATTAAGTATTATTTTAAGTTATATCTCTGATAAGTACAAAATAAATAATCTGAAAGTGTTTATTTTATTGTAAATTAAAAAGAAGGATACTAATAGCATACTTAATACACACTACATAAACTTCTTTTTTCTAAAGGAGTCAGGGTAGAAAACAGAGGATAACTAATGTTAAAGCCGCCAAAATGACCCTAAAGGATAAATATCTTTCTATAAAATATTTTCAACCAAAAAATGAACATAACCTTGATGAAGGTGGGATTTATTGCAGGGTTGTTGCATTAGACTGTGCACATTACACAGCTAAGTGTAGCTGACAAACTAGCAATTGAGGATATATATTATTAAATGATCTCTAGTTTCATTATGCATTATGTAACTTGTATTTCTACCATATATAATAAGATAAAAAGGATGTGGATAAACTGCAGTCCACATGGTGTTCATGTATCTGGATCCACTGGGTGGTTTTTATGTATGGACTGAACCAGAACACCACAAAAAATATCTCCTGGCTTATTTCTTTTGCTGTGCTTAAGGTAGGAACTCCAAACCCTTCATTAACTGACATTAGTGATAATGTCTTCTTGATACTGCCACAGGAAACATGAACGATAGCATCCTTGGAGGTAATTAGCCAAAGAAAAAGTAGGTAGGTTTACCTTATCATAACCGTTAGCATAATGCTACTAGCAGGCTAACCTGTCACATGCCCTGCGCGCAGTGAAGCATCACCTAGGCTAGTTAACGCTAGCTAATGCTAATGTATAACGCTACCGCTAATGCTAACAAACAAATCAAACACAAACTCTGGCCGCAGCTCAATCGACCGATGATGGTAATCAATTGTTTGTAACGTCACTAAACGTTACCATAGTCTCGGATATCCTTGCTGGACGAAAGAAACTATTTAACGTCACATTTTAGCGAGTTTCGCTCGCTAGTTAGCTAGCCGCTAACATGATCGACATGATTTTTTTTTTTTAAACAAAATAAGGCTAGAACCTAATTAAACGCCAGTGTTACTTACTTAATGATTTAGTTAACATGAAATAATCAATAGGTAGTTTATATTTAAGTTGTTTAAGCTGCAGCATGGCAGTTAAAAGTTTAACGTTAAAAGTTTAGCATTTAACACGAATTAACTTCATCAGAGTATATTTTATTGTCACTTTCTTCTTCCACTGATTTCAGTTTTGAAATTAGCTGACTCATCTCTGGTAACTCTGCTATGAATGAGGTGATAAGCAAAATATGATGCATAAAAGATTGAACCAGATAGCAGTAATGTTATATAACCTTGAAGTTAAAAATTAGCTTTAGATCTAGTACATGTAAGTGCTGCAAGCACATTGGTCAGTAATACAAATGAAATCTGTAAAGAGCACTTAGAGCAGTGAAATAGATCATTTACCTAAAAATGCGAAATCATTTTTGATAATGAAATCATATATTGCTCACAATATGGACATTTATGTATTTACATAAGTAACATTTTGAATGCAGGCTATTATTACTTATAGTAAATGACAGATCCTCGTACTTCTGCATGGTGAAATGGCTGTCAGCTAATAATTCATTACACCTCTCATAAACCAGTATTTTTTAACATCCTATTTAGTTTAAAGTAGAGGTGGGTCATATGGATCTTCTATCACAGTATCTGTCATTTCATATGTATCATACATTTTTCTCAAAGTTCAGTTAAATAAAACAAATAGATAAATCTGTCTTTTTTAGGCTTAAATCCACACCTGACAAATAAAGTGCTTCATCAGATTGTCACTAATAATCCTCCTCACTGATTTGCAAAGTTGCCCACAATCACCAAATACAACCAGAAATATTAAAGAGATATCTACTACTATATAAGCTATATAGAAAAATCTGTGACCGATGGCAAATGTATATGATGTAGAAAAAGATGAAAGTGCATTCAGATATTTATCTTTCCAGGTTTATATTATTTTATTAATGAATAAATATTTTCTTTGGGTATCAACCCTTTCTAAACAGAAAGTTGATACCCTGTCTGCTTTTCTTCCAGGGCTCACGCTGTCCGCAGATGAGAACGATGAGGCAAAAAGCAGATGGAGGATCCCCTTTTCTTGGACAGAAGACACCCAACGCAACCCAAGAGACATTATCAGAGATGAACATCGCCCCGATGGCTTTCTCTCTGAACCAGAGCAATGCAGTGTGTCTCCCCCTGGTCTCTGGCAGTCAGGGCCTTATATGGGTGCAATCAAGTGAGATCAACCTCCGGCTGGATGGTACGGCAGAGCTGGACAAGGCCTTCGATCAATTTCCATACCTGACAGAGAAACAGACGACTGCACTGGCGCAGCGCTGCTCTCTGCACCCAGACCAGGTGAAGGTGTGGTTCATGGTACAGAGGCTCCGCTATGGCATCAGCTGGGACTACAAAGACATCCCCAAGGTTCGGACGATCTTCATGCAAAGTCTGGAAAAGGAAAAACTGCAAAACGAAAAGCAGGAAGAGGTAGAAGAGGATAGAGGAGAGAAATGCAAACGAGAGGTAGAAGATGCTGGTTGGAAGGAGGCAGGAGGGGTTAGAGAGGTACAGAGGGCAAGTGAGGGAGAAAATGTGAGGACTAATGAGCGTCTGCTGGGAAAAAAGAAGCAAGAGCAACCAATGAAGAAAGAAAAGGACAAAGAAGTAGTAGAAGACAAAGGGAACACTCAGAAGAAGCGGAAAAGGATGATAGTGACAAGCAAGATAGGAAAGAAGAGAATGAAACTAGGGGAGGAGGGTGTTGTGGAGACAGCAGAAGAAAAAGAAGCAAGAAGTGATGATTCTGAGAAGGAGCGTGAAAAACCCGCTCAGTCGGAGACAACACTTTTTTCCCAAAATAAAAGGAAGGCAAAAGCAGACAAAAGATTCCAAGAGTGGCCTGACTACGAGAGCTTCATGGTGCCTGATGAGCTGCTGGACCCTCAGCTCATCCGCCTGTTTCAAACTCAGTTATTTGACGGGCCTCCTCTCACTGACAGCCAGACAGAAGTGCTGAAAAGAGTTGCCGCATCCACCTCAGATATACGTATGACCTCTGTGAAAAGCAGCTTTGAGGGGGACACAGAAATGCAGATGCACGCAGAGTCAACCACTGATGTTGGCAAACTGAAGGAGCTCATGGACGTGAACATTAATCTTGTTGCAGATGCTTCACCCACCGTGACTCAACAGCAGCGTGCGGAAGACATGCACACGCTTTCCCCTCAGGTCCGCTGGACGACAAAGACGCAGACTCAGGTGGATATGATAAGGGCAGCTTTCTCACGCTCTCAGTATCCAGACAGGGAGGACTACGATCGACTGGCGATAGTGCTCAACGTTCCCCGTTTCAAGTTGGTCCAGTGGTTCAGCGACATGCGCTACTATGTCAAGACAAAAGGAAAGCCAGGCTGGATGAGTCAGGAGCAGCACAGCCGCGCGCTGGCTAACATCAGGTACCAGCAGTGGCTGAACAAGATGGTGAAGATGTGGGCAGTAAGGGTGACAGAAAAGCACCCTGGAAGATGAAGCTTGACTCTGGTGAGGAGGAAAATGTGCTGCCGCCTCCCGAGTAGAAATGGTACCTCAGTCTCTGTACATTATATCTCTCTGAGGGGAATCCAAAGTAGTGGCCTTGTCATTTTTGTGTTGGACATTTTGAACTTACTAGACAAATGTTTGATAAAAGGTTTCCAAATTAAGACACATTCTTTTGAATTGACCTCTTCTTACATGTGGAATGGACTACTTATACAATTATTGTGATTACTTTTGTTAATACAAATGAACAGTCTTAACAGAAGATGCTCATTTTCATGCAATTTGATGAATGCCTTTGTTTTTATTGTCATTCAAGTAAAAACATTTTCATTGTTCCAACATGACGCTTGTGGTTATTTAAAACATTCATAAGCTGACAAAATGACTTTTTTAAATTTGTTATCACCTGTAATCTCAGAGCAGATAGAAGCAACATAATCTACTGCAAATTAACAAAAATAAAGTAAAATTTTGGAATATTATGTCGTAATATATTGCACAAGAAAAAACAATAGAAAGACTACATTAATACAATATGATATTTCTTCTCATGTTATCCTGCTACATCACTGAGCTTCCTCTGTTACATTCTGTTCATAACCTGGAGTATAACATGTTTAATGGTAGATGAATATGATACAGTAACCCTGCATAAAATCAGCACTGTTTTACAGATACTACCTTAACAGATGGTCATGCCTCTTTAAGAGGTAAACAGCAGATCAGGTATATAATGCAATGGTTACCAAATGAGATGCTCAATAATTGGAATATATTCAAAAGATCTCAGACAGGCCTACCAGTCCTCATTAAGTCAACAATGATATTCAGATAGTTACTCTCTTGGCTCCATCAGTTCCAGCTGGCTGTGTACTCCGTCCTCTGTGGCTGCCAGAGCTCAGCGCCTTCGATAATGCGGCGGATCATGGAGGCGGAGGTGATGAGCAGGTGTCCAGCGGCGTGCAGGAGGGTGGAGGCTACACGCAGGGCTTCCCTGAAGAACAAACAAGATAAAAGTGTCATCAGTAGTTTGCTGCAGGTACTGTGCACTAAATGTGAACCTTGAAAAAGTGTGTTGCCTTCTTATCATATCATCCAAAGGAGAGAATTTACATTAGATTAACAAATAAAGGGCACAAAAAATAGAAAGTACATTAAGTCAAGTTGTCCTACTGCTATTTGAAACTTCTGCTCTACATTTAAGAGGGAAATTATGTGCTATTTACACTACATTTATTTGACAGCTGTAGTTACTGTTCAGATTAAGAGTTTACAAATACAGTGCGTTTGTGGTGGACATTTGCTGTAAAAATCAAACTTGAAGGGCCACTGAAGCAGGCAAAAGAGTCCATGTCCATGCATGTGTGTGTTTCTGCTGATTTATTTTGCCCAAAAAAAAAGGGAAAAAAAAAAAACAAAGCAAAACACGGACGTCGCTGCCTCTTGTTCTGGTAAAAAAAAAAAAAACATAAACCCACCCAGGTGCATGCTGGTCCTATACCTGCGTATCTACCTATATAACCACAGTTTTACCCAATTCATAAACAAAGGAAAACAAACGTAAACAAAAAAAAAAGAAATATAGGCTTAAACAAGAGAATTATTAAACTGAACAAATAACTAGCAAAAGAAAACACTGTCCAAAATTGAATCTAAATAAACATCTAGAATAATCAATCAAACAATACTAATTACTAGTAAAACAACAACTAAATACTAACAACAGCACTGTTAGATTAAACCAGTGGTTCCCAAACCTTTTGTCGTGGACGTGTTATTAAAAAAAGCCGTGTGAGGCTCTTTGTCACAGCTCATATTTCCACAAAATTCTCCTTATTTAATTTAGATAAGTGTTTAAGGCCAGAAGAAGGACAACAATCAAATATTTCACACACACAAAACAGCTTAGAGACAAATTAATCATCTTACAACCCCCAAAATTTATCTCGATGGGGCCTCACCCTTAGATGTGATGCATCAGTATTAACAAGCTAATCATGTAACACTGGGCTTTTTTTTTTTCTGCAGAACATCAATGTTCAATCAATGTTTTTTTACTGACTCACCTCTTCACCTTGGCTTACCTGAGGACTTTCTTGGGCCCCAGACACTCAAAGTTAGCACTCACAGAGTACAGGCCTTGAAATGTGGCCTTCACATTCAGGGAGCCAAAGACATCCTTCGGGCTCATCCTGTAAAGGTCAAAGGTGACACGAGCTATGTCTCTCCCCGTCCGAGGCTTGTTGTGGTCTTGAGATTTGGACACGACTGCACCCTGGGGGATCAGAGATCACACGGTGTATTATGCAAAGACCAAAGGCTAGTATAAGTAAAACTTAAAGCGCTATATAATAAATTTGACCTGTTTGGTCAAACGTACAGGCTGTGGTCTCCATGTCTGTCCAGGCTCCAGGGCCATGAGCATGGTGTTGTCAGGCAGGGTCATGAGGAACTCATCGGAGTCTATCTCTGTACCGTCATCCTCACAGGCCAGAGACAGAGACACTGCAGACAGGGACAGCAGCAACGCCTGGCATACCTACAACACAGATTCAAGTTGATCTGGATAAGTGTGCACTGGAGAAAATGAAACCTTCAATGTCCTAAATAGTATTCTTCCTAACAACAAATTAGCTGGAATCCATAATCCCAATCCCAATCCCAATCCCAATCCAAAAATTCACAGAAAATATTTCAGACACAAGTGTTTGATCAGCCTCTTAGAAACCACAACAGTATAGCAACTTTAAACTGACCAGCAGTTACACATATATTTAATATACATTTGATTTGCCTTAATTGACTCATGACTACATTTTATCACATACAGTATTTGACCTCATCAAGGCTCTGACAGTTTAGACAAGATAACCATTATGTTGAAACACTGATTACTGACATTTTATTTCTTAAGAAACTGCTTTTTCCATCTTAACGAATTTTATATATTTTATGTACAATTATTTTCTTATTTTCACCCTTATACAGTATATATACTGTGTATTTTATTTCATTACATTTATCAAATTTTTAGTACTTCCTTTTATCATTAATTTTTCTTTTACATTTTTTTCCTCCTCATTTTTATTTTATTACATTAAATTATTTTATGTTATTTTTAATAATTTTTCCAAAACAAAAAGACAACAACAAATAATGACTGTAATAACATGATTATTGAAATTAGTTTACAAAAGAAAAAAAGACAAGGAAAAGAAGAAAGACAGAATAAAATGAATAAATACATATAAATCAATTTTAAAAAATTACATGGCACAATATACAACATTATTTATTTTATTACATATGCAAGCAGCTTATCTTATTTCTTTCCATTATTCATCTTCTACAGTCCTGCTCACCCTCTCTTTGAGCTCCTCCAGGGTCCCAGCTGTGATGCCCTTCCTGGTCTCCCTGCGGTGGCAACACACTTTGAAGGGACGCTGTGGGGGAGACCACACACGCTTGGTCACAGATCTGAGGACAGACCACACAGAAAGGTAATTAGGTTATTTAACGTGTTGGATCCTCTGAAATTTTCACAGCAAACATCTGACTCGTCTTCTATTCAAGTCACAAATCACAAATTTGCCTCACATATGTACAGCATATGTCACCCTCTGTCTTTTGACCCTTGTTTTGGATAAGGAAAAACTCCCTCAGACAAAACTATCCTCTGTAAAAAAAAAAAAAAATAGGCCCTTCCCATTATAACAAGCCAGCACTTGAAAATGTCACAATATTGTTTGGATTGTTGATCAAGCGAAGGGTTCATGAAGCAAATCAATACAATACCAACAGGCCCAAACTAATTTGCCACTTACTTGATAAATGAAGATGTTGTATCCATGCTTGTCGGTCTCTGATTGTCTCTTCTCACAGCCTAATTTAGTCGTGAGGTGTTTTGATGTGTCAAACTGTGATAATGTCAGTTACAGCTTGTGTGTTTGACCCAGCAGGGGGACTTTGCCCCGAACCTGGTGATAACTCATACTGAAAAGCACAGGGCAACGTTCATCTAGCCTGTGGGTGGATGTGAGAGACATCCTGTCTTTATCTGACAAGAGTTATTACCTGTGTAGGGCGTCTGATACTGGATATTTGAGGTCAATGCCAATATTAATATTTGAGAGTTTAATGAGAGTTTTAATGCCTCCTTTTCTTTTCTTTCTTTAACATACTCAGTATTTCAGAGTGAAGATCACAAAAAACTAGAAAAATTGAGGAAACCATGTCATTCTGCTTGTCGCAAAGGATTCAAAATAACGCTATAAATTTATGCTAAATTTTGTGAGGAAAAACTGTCATGGCCATTTTTAAAGGGGTCCCTTGACCTGTGACCTCAAGATATGTGAATGAAGACACTGACTCACTGACGGCTGTTGATCTTGAGCCTGCCTTGTTATGATTTGAGCAGAGTTTTTTATGCTAAATGCAGTACCTTTCAGGGTTTCTGGACAATATTTGTAATGACAAATAGATTAGTGTTGTTGATTTCCAATAATACAGTACATTTGCAAAGCAAGCATACATATTTGCCCAGTGTCATGTTGGTAAGAGTATTAAATCCCTTTAAGATACATGTTCAACAGACAAAAAATGTGCAATTAATATGCGATTAGTCATGGATGTATATGCGATTAATCACGATTAAATGTTTTAATCAGTTGACAGTTTTAATGTTTTCCCCGTGCACTTACCACAGCTTCTTGTTACATACCATCTGACATGTATAGTATGTAATACATTATGCAATTTTTTCCCACTGTGGGGATTTACACTAATATTAGTATGAGCCATGGTTGGTTTGTTTCTTAAATTTTCTTGTTTTTCAACCTTTTCATTGGTACATAATTTGTTTCCATGAGATCCTTAAAATGTTCTGACATTCCTCACACCATTCAGCCTTAAAAGTTGTTGTTTTTATGTTATTTTTAATGATTACAACACATTTAACCAGTAAAATCATTGAAATAATAGACAACAGATAGAGTAGCGGCTGTCGGATGTGCAGTCGCATCATATCCTGTTACTATCATTGAGTGCGCTTGTTTTGTAAACTTGTGTGCGCGCGTGGGCGGAGTTTCTCGTTCGTGCCGATGTCGTTTAATCGAAATGCGCAAAGCCTCGCCCACGCGGCACGCCCGAGTGACGACAGGAGAAGCTCGACTGTGTAGCAGCGAACGCGGGAGGTTGAGAAGCAGACTTTTTGATAGACGTGTTGCTAGCTTTGTGTCGAGCAGGTAAACAACAACAGTGCTAGGGTGTAACGATAAACAAAATACAGCACAGAGTAAATATTATCTCAGCCGCGTTTCCTTAACAACTTTACCCTGGTAAACTGTTATTTCCGCCTCAGCTTTGAAGCTTACTCGAGGAGCATAATGCGCCAAAGTTGCTAAGCTAGCGATAAATTAGGTTGAATTTACGATTAGCGTTAACCTCCACAAATTCACGTGCTTATTCAGTTGTAACGTTATGGCTAAAGTTACAAGAAATGCTAAGGAGAATGGTAAGTGTTAATAACTTGTTGTCAACATTGCAATGAGCAAAGGTAACGTTGAATAAGTTAACGTACTATTTTAGGCTTTGACAGTCAGTGGAGTAGATGTGATCTTTGGCAACAAAGCTTTGACAGCTGATGGGAGACTCCAGCATTAGCATCGCTGATTTGGGCTGTGGCCAACAGTAAACGTTAAAATGGTACATGGAGACATGTGAAGCTGAATTTTCCAACCCTCTGTCAGATTAGTTGCCATGAATGTGCCACTGTTGTCTCACTTCTTTTGCGCCATGCTTTGTCTCTTTGTCTGCACAGATGTCAGCCTTCCTTTTGCCGCACTCCAGCTCCTGGCCCCGCCTGTGCGTCTGGTCTCTGCAGCCCTCTGGAAAGTAATGAAGCAGAGGGATGTGATGCAGTATGGGGTCGTGGAGGAATTTGTGACATCAGCATGTGAGACTGTCCCCGGGCTGCTCACCGTGAGACACCAGGGCAAGCTGGCTCTGGGGCTGAGAGGACGGGTGAGACTTTGATCTGTGACTCCTGTGATACCAGCCTCCTTTATTTTCTTTTGCCATCTTTCTTATCCTACATGCATTATTGCCTTCTACAGTATTTTTCAGTATTACAGCCCTGACTTAAAGCTGCAGTAGGGAAAAAGTTTTTGGCATCATTGGGCAAAAAGTCCCTTATATCCTCTCAGCATATTGCAATTCAATTGTTCTGAGAGATATCTAGACTAGCGCACCTCCTCATGGCTCTTTTTCAGACTAATAAATCTAGCCAATAAAGGGAGACTCTGGCCAAGTCATTTCAGAGAGAGTGTTACTATTGGCTGCGTTCTGGCCAGTGGGCGGTGCTTGGTATTTCCTCAACAGACCTTAACATGGCTGCAGGGTCACAGACTTTCTCATTTTACAGCAAAACAGTACACAAGATGTTTCTGAAAACATCTGAGGAGAGATTTGATCAGCGCTGCCTAGTTTGACCGTTTGGACGGAGTTTGCAAGTGACTGAACTGCTCAGAGATGGCAGACTCCAGCCTGGCGGCGAATGATTGTTTTCCTCCAGTCTATGAAATTTTGGGAGCACCGGCAGACACAGAGGCACATGATATTTTTCAGATTACTTGTTTCATGCACAGTTGTCAGGATATAGTGATTGCTTTATAAAAATAACTTTTTAAAATCATGTTTACTCCATTTCTACACACTGCAGCTTCAAAGACACAGTTCATCAACTTTATTACCCTTCTTTTCAGTTCATCTTGGAGCTGTGCTGTATACAGCCGGATGAAACGGTGATTATGTCACACCTGCAAAGGTTCTGTGCTCCTGCTGCTATGTCAGCCTCCTCTGGTCCCACTGCGGTAAATTAAAATTTGATGTTCACATTTTCATGACAAATTACATTATCATTTTGTAAAATCAGCTTCTCCCAGTCTGTTTGTAAAGTAGCAAATAGAATATATAATAGATAACTAATAACATAAAGGTATCTTGATGATATTATAATAATAAAACAATGACAACACAATGTAGATGTATGACATTTGATATGCTATGTATGGAAAAAGTGTAATTTTTACTATGTTGTCTCCCTAGAAGAGGGATGTAAAAATCGTGAGAACAGTCGAAAGTTTCCGTTCATTGGTTCACACTCTGCTAAAAGACCCAACACAGAGAGAACAGTTCTTCAAGGTGAGTCCCTCAACTAGTGTTTATTTGTAACCACACAGCAGCAGCCAGCAATTTTATACTGTGATCATCTCTCAGTTGATGTACGGAGGATTGTAATGGCCAAGAATGCTTATTCTCTCCTCTGTCAGGAGGAGTTTCCTGTGGATTACGGTCCAAAGTTTGAACAGGAACTGGAGAAGCTGCTGTGGGAGTTTTTGATCCGACTGGACCAGTTGCTCCCAGTTCCCAACCTAGCTCAGGTAGTGGGTGCTTTTGAGAACAGCTTCTCTTGTTTTGTTGCACATTACATCTAATTTATTGTTTGTTTAATTACTTTTTTATAGTGTACAGTTTCTGGACTTCTGTAAAAAGTAGGGCAGTCACATGATTAAAATATTTAATCGTGATTTAGTACTTTTATCAACATGGAAGTGGGCAAATATGCAACTTTATGCAAATGCCTGTGTATATTTATTATTGGAAATCAATTCACAACACAAAATAATGACAAATGTTGTCCAGAAACCCTCAAAGGTACTTCCTTTAGCATAAAAAATATGCTGAAATCATATCATGGCAAACTCAAGCCCACAGCTGTCAGTATGTCAGTGTGCGGACTTCACTATGACTTGCCCCAAACTGCATGTGATCTAAAAGAGCCTCAGCTTTACAGTGAAACCCAATTTAAGACAGTTTAGGGACCCCAGTATGCAGCAATATTCAAATACACCATTTTAGAATAGGCGAAAATAACACATTTATACTGCATGCAAATGAATGAATGAATTTTGTCCGAAACTGCATGTGATTATCATAAAGTGGTCATGTCTGTAACGGGGAGACTTGTGGGTACCCATAGAACCCATCTACATTCACATATCTTGAGGTCAGAGGTCAAGGGACCCCTTTGAAAATGGCTATGACAATTTTTGTATTTTTTTTTTTTTTTTTTTTTTTTTAACTCACCAAAATTTAGCCTATGTTTAGAGCGTTATTTAAACTACTTCGCGACAAGCTAGCATGACATGTTTGGTACCGATGAGTTCCTTAGGTGTTCCAGTTCATATGATACCAGTATCTTCACTCTAGTTTTCAAACTGAGCAGCCGCTACTAATTAAATCATCATCTAAAATGCCTGCTGACAAAACGGGATTCAACATGAATATAATTTTGTTAACATGATACTGTTAATATGATATTGTCTCCAGACTGTGTCGTGGCTCAGTGATGCCCCCCCTGTCCTGGAGGAGTGTGCACATGCAGCCACCCAACCCCAGCTCCTAAAGATACTGCTTCAACATCAAACCTGTCTGGGTCATCTGGAGACTGCAGGTGCAACTAGATAACTTTTTAGCTTAGCTTAGTTTCTTAGCTAGCATGACTGTAATAGTAAGACCTTTAATGAATCTCATTATCCACATGTTGTTTTGTCTTTTTTTTTTTTTTTTTTTTTACAGCATCCCTCCCTCCAAACATGGGAGACTCCATCCTGGCTTCACTTTCTCTGCCACCTTCTGGAAGAATACCTTCAAATCAACCAACAGCAGCCAAACAGTCTGCTGCGGACCTGTCCAATGGCTCACAGACAAGAGACAAAACAGCATTTATCACACCTGTTATCGGACTAATATCTAACCAAGACGTACCAGTTATGATAAGGACACTGAGAGGCGACAACGAGCCGGCCGGTTCTGAAGATGCAACAAACAAGGACTTGAAATTAACTGTGGTGAAACGGAGACAAGAAAACAAAGACAATGGCGCAAAAGAGGGTGAAGAACGAGCGGAGGAGAGGAACGCCTCAGAAAGAATCAGTGGAGTGAAACGCAAACAACCTGCCAGTGAGTCCCAAGAGGAGGAGGAAGAAGTGATAGGCATGACCAGATCTGGGAAAAAGAGGATAAGCAGGAGTTTGAGAAGTGGAGCGAGCAAGCTCAGGAAGGATAGAGGCATCCAGAGGACAGATGAGAGAGAAGGAGACAGAGCTGTCAGAGATGAGGAGAGTAATGGAGCAGCCCTGGAGTCCTGTATGTCCCAGCTAGGTGTCAAAACCCTGCACCTGCCTGAAGATCCGTCCCTCTGCTCCATTTATGTTTCTTGCCTGAGAAGCCAACCCAGAGTTTTTATTGAAAAACTTTCAGCACCTCCTGTCACCACTAACAGGACTGGTAGAAGAGGGAAATCCTCATATATGAAATGGCAGAGTCAGAGGAGGAAGTCACCAGTCAAAGCTCCAACACATAAAAGCAGCCAACCTCAAAAGCCTGACTCAGATTGTCCTGCTGGCCTGGACGATAAAGAGTAAGAGACATGGGAACACAGTGCATGCAATGCACATGTCAAGTTTGTATTGCAATAATTCATCTTAAAAATGTGTCTTGGGTTTTGCTAACCAGCTTTTTATTTGCCTATTTGCTCTGTTGTTTAAACCATATGAATTCAATAAAACCTATGTTTAATTTGTTTTTTTCTGTCTCAGTCGAGTATTTTTAGTGATTTAAATATGTATATACTTATTCTATATTGATGTTTTAGAGTTTCAGGATCTATAAGAAGTTTTAATGTTTCCTGTTTGTGTTTAGACTTAAATTATAAATGCTACTAGACAAGCAGCTGAAACATTAACCTGTCTTTCTCCATTCACCAACATAAACTTAATTGATTAAAAATATGATCTCACTCTGGTTTAATTATGTTGTTTCACTTGACAGAAATCATCCTGTTTTACCAGATATAAGCAGCTCTACCTCTCAGCAACGGAACAACACAGGTGATTCAACAAACCATGTAACTTGAACACAGAATAATTAAAAAGAGAAAATGTTAACAATGAAAAATGACCTGCGCATGTTTCAGTGTACCGGTAATTGTGTTTCCTTTTGTGTTTAGAGACGTTAACCCTCCCGCGAGACACTGATGACTACGTAGCTGATTCTGAGGACGAGGCAACGAAGAACTTGAAAGGCAGGGTATGTACCCTTCAAACATGATGAGGTTTCCATGGGCAGAGAAAATCCTTTTCTAACCTTTTTTCCACTCCACCCCTCTTTACTGATCCATTTTTGTCTACTTCAGGGGGGCAGAGGGTCTTTAGTGGGAGATAGCGGGTCAGCAGTAGATGTCACGTAAAAGTGGTGAACATCATCTGACAGCTGGGAACCTGAAGATTAATATGAGATGCACCTCATCACAGTGTGTCAAGTTGTTGTAGTCATAAATAAGAAATAATTAATTTAAATAAATTGTGAAAGTGTATAAGGGTTTAGAACATCAAGTATATGATGTCCATCCCTATGCTCTGTTATGTCTCAGAAGTTGGAGCAATTTTTGGGTTGATACCGTTTGTTACACAGACTGGGTGCTAAATTTAGCCATTTTTTTTTACCACTCAAGAACTGACAAAAATGAACAATAATCCTCCAAAATACCACATTAAGACACCAAGACGTTGAGGAACACCATAGAATAAGCCATGCTGAGATTTGGCATCAAAAACGTTTGGAAATTTCTGCAAGATTTGCATTTTTCAGCGAATAGATGGCAAGCATTTCTGTTGTGTAAACTGCTCAGAAACCCCCTTATTTTAAGTCTAGCTAGGAAACCATCCATCATCTGAATGCTCTAGATCTCTAGTTTATGGCTGTAAAGTTTTGTGAGGCTGTGATTATCCTAGAGGTCACCGCAGGTCATTTTATACAGTGACACAAAGTTTCAAACAATAGGTCTCACTATATGAAATGGCTACAATGGGGACTAACATCATCATACACAAATACAATTGGGCTCGATGGATCCACAAACATCTCAGCTTTGCAGTGATACCCAATTTATGTAATTCCAAGACTGTTCAGGGATCCGTGTATCCAGAAATATTCAAATACACCATTTTGGAAGAGGTAAAAATACATTTATACTGCATGCACAAAAAAAACTGAATGGTTTTACCCCAAACTGCACGTGATTATCATAAAGTAGGCAAGGGGAGACTTGTGGGTACCCATAGAACCCATTTTTGGTACCAACCCGGTTGGTACCAGTGGATTTCTTGCGTTCATGTGATACCAGTACCTTCACTCTAGCTCTAAAACAGAGTCTGCTACAGCTTCTGAAGGACAGTAAAGTCAGCCAAGGGCATTTTTAAGGAGTTCAGGATTATCTTTTAAGATTTAGATTTATTCATTTTTTTTTAATCTGGCAAAATTCACAATTTCATCATGATTTCTTTATGTTTCATGATTAGCGGGTTAATAAGAAAGATTGTTAAAGCCTCTGAACACCCACACAGGTGTTTTTAGTTATTCTGGCTGATCAGCACCTAACAAGAGAGACAAATCTAATAGGAGACTCAGGAAAATGTCAATTAGTCTGTAGACTCCCACAGTCCTAACAAGAGGTTTTATCAGCTGGATTAACTGAAACCACCTGTGTGAGTAATGCTGCGTTCAATTACCTCGGAAATTGGAAGTCAAGAGCTGGGAATGACGCCACACCCAAGTTGACCACATTCCAGTACAACAAGTTTGGAATATTTACTGGGGTTTGCTCCAGCAACATCAGCTATTTTTTGCAATACCAGATGATAACAGCATATTATGCCGGTATCCTGAGCATACAAGCACAGTAGCAATATGTCCACAGATAGAAGGTGGACAGGACTGTTTGATGAGACATAAGACAGAAGTGATAATAAACAGTATATTACTACATCTTGTGTTGTTTATTCACGGAGCAGCCATGTTGAATTTTGAGGTCCGGGTTGATGAGGTTCTTTCTGAAATGTTGGGAATCTGACTTCAGGGGGCGTTCAGCTGAAATTTCTAACTGGAAACTCATAATTTCCGACTCCAGTTCAAATGGCATGCACCATTAAGGACTCTATAATGTGCAATTTCAGACAGATGTCACATTTAAGCCTAAAACAGCGACCTCAAGTTTTTGAAATTCACCAATTCACCACTGACAGTCATTAAAAAGTGTCAGTGCGAGTGACTGACTGAGAAAAGACGTTACTGGTAGAATAAATACTACCCCCATCACAACTATGCTGATATTTCAATCAATGTTGTTCTGACTGTGTCTCCCTCAGCTGTTCATGAAGCGCTACTACAAGACCAAACACGGCACATATGTTCCCACTCTGAGGGAGTACTGGAAGCCCAGGATGACACAGCGGGACTCTTCGTCTGCTGGCAGCAAACGCAGATGATGACATGGCAGAAAGACGCCAGAGGACTGTGGTTAAGTTGGTTTTTTTTCCACCAGCTGCATTGACAGAAAAGCCAAAAATAAACAGAGATGCACCAGCCGGTGTGGCCAACAGACATTTATTTTCATCATCTTTCTCTTGATTTTATGAATTCGCTGGAGTTGAATCACATCTGAACTTGAATCAGTGGTTTGTCATCATGGAAACAAGCCCTGAAATGGCATTGTCACTGATTATGTGCACTCAGCTGGTACTGTGCAGTTTTTTATAAATATTTTAATCCTGTAATATGCTCAGTTAATAAAGATATGAGTGTATGTGTGTGTGTATGTATATACAGTGTATATATGAGAAAAATGGGTCACTTGATATCATTGGATTACGCTGGTGGACTGTCTGTTTAATACACAGATAATGGCGAAGAGTTGAAGCACGCTCTTCTTGAACTGCTTCTGCCATACAAGTTATGCAATATGTGATACAGGAATACTGGTAGTTTTAAAAAACTTCCACAGCTGGGTTTGTCAATCATATGTTAATTTAAGTGCTATCAGAGAGTAGAAATCTTTACAGTGAAATTCACAGAATATTAAAACACCAACCAGGAAACTTAAAGGAACCCAAAATCTTCAATAATTTGAATTTGAAATGCATCAATATACCAGCTTATATTATCTCTCATATTCAGGTTTCTAGATTGAGTCTGGCGGTGTCCACATTTAAAAAGAGTAGTCAAAATATAATCAGAACGTATCTACGCAGGCTCACGCAGAAATGCGTCACCGCTGAGGCTTCAGAGGCGACAGCCGATCCCTCCGGTTGCTGTGATGGTCTCTCCGGTGATGTAGGACGCGTCCTCAGAGCACAAGAAGGCAATCACGCCACCGATCTCCTCTGGCTCGCCGACTCTGAAGGGATAAATGTGAATATGGCGTTCATGTGTGCATTGTGCGGCACACCCGTGATACACTTCCGTGTGAGCTGTACCTTTTAATGCTCATGTGCCTCTTAAACTCGTCCATGATGTCTTCATTTCCCCATAACTGGAGCAAAACAGAGGTAAATTAACAAAGACACCCATGTTAGAAATACAGGATTTGAATGTTTTTCTTCTTACCGCAGCACTGAAGCGGGTCTTGATGACTCCAGGGGCCACGCAGTTGACTCTTATGTTGCTGTGAGCCAGCTCAGGGGCCAACACCCGGGTCAGACCTAGCAGGGCTGTCTTACTCACACTGTAAGGACCCAGAGCCTAAACAGACATGTGCACACTGGTTTACATAATGACAACAATACAAGAATGTCACACTTTATTTGTTGTGATATATCAGCTTTACAAGGAGACTGTACTCTATTTAATGCAAATACGTCTGAGATAAATGTTCTGCTTACTACAACTGACCTGCATTGGTTGATATCCAGCTACAGATGACACAAACACTACATTCCCTCCTCTGAAAAGACAAACAGAGCTCTTGTAATTAAATACCAAGGAGGAGCTGCACAATCCCACTCAAAACAGTATTTAGAAGAAGAAGAAGAAGATCAACCTTTATTAGTCCCACAGTGGGGAAATTCAATTTACACTCTGTTTAACTTATACATGGTACATGCACACAAACACACACACACATGCAGTAATGGAGAGATGTCAGAGTGAGGGGGCTGCTCCAGACAAGCGCCCCGAGCAGTTGGGGGTTTGGTGCCTTGCTCAGGGGCACCTCGACAGTGCCCAAGAGGTAAACTGGCACCTCTCCAGCTACCAGTTCACACTCAGTTTTTGGTCCATGTCGGGACTTGAACCGGTGACCCTCCAGTTCCCAAGCCAACTCCCTACAGACTGAGCTACTGCCGCCCCCAAAGCCAGGCCATCTTTCCCTTTGAAGCATTCTATCATATTCATTTAAGTTAAAAAATGGCTTTTTGAGAACCAACAGCCAACTGATGACTGTACTTAGGCCTGGGCAATATGACATTTTACTGTGTATCATCAAAATGCTGTAAAAATGTCATATATATTTTTCTATATATTTTCTATCGCAATACAGGCTAGGCCTGAATTTATTTTTTTTCTCTATAATTTCAGTCAAAAATATTTTGTTCATTTTGCACTAAAGTTATTAAAACGAGGAAATACTTTTCAATTGTCAAGTATTAAATTCACACAGGAGTACACAGAAATCACCTTTACCATATGTTTATTCCATATAGACTATTTTTTTATTTATTTATAAAAAGAAAACATGCTATATCATGATATATATCGTTATCAAGATATTGAGATAGAAGATTTTGGCCCTATTGCCCAGCCCTAACTGTACTAATATTTGGATTTTTTGCACTCATGTTTAACTGTATTTTATATGCTTGTTACCACAGTGTAGTATGTTTTGAACTATTGACATTACTATTGCATTATTTTGATTATTCTAGGAGGCCTAATAACATCAGGCAAAGGATGAGATTCAGGTATATTATATATATTAATGTCCATAGTTTAGAGCTGCAACCATTAATCAGTTAGCTGTCACTATTTTGATAATGATCCATTAACTGGTTTGAGGAATTTTTTTAAGACGAAAAAGTCAAAATTCTCTGATTCCAGTTTCTTAGATGTGAATATTTTCTGGTTTCTTCACCCGTCTCTGACAGTAAACTGAATATCTTTGAGTTATGGACAAAATGGGACATTTGAGGACTTTGAGGGCTTTGGGAAACACTGATCAACATGTTTCACCATTTTCTGACATTTTATAGACCAAACATTTAATCGAGAAGATACAGATTAATCGACAATGTAAATAATCCTTAGTTGCAGCCCTACAATGTTTTATATTCTTAACTGTTGTTTGGATTGTCTTTTAGTTTGTCACTCACCCCCTCTTCACCATATGAGGGACCACCAACTTAGTCATGAGGAATGCTGATGTCACGTTTACAGACAGGATCTAGTAAAGAAAGGAAAGTAGAAATGATCCCATAATTATTAAATTCAACAAAATGAAAGGAGTGATTTAGAGACAGGAGGCGCAGATTCTTAAACAACAACTTTGCTTTAGAAATGAGACCCAGGGCTTTGTTTGTTGTGTGTACCTTGTCCCAGACCTCCTCTGTGGAGTCCAAGACATTTCCAAAGAAAGGGTTGACTGCTGCGTTGGATACCAGGATATCAATGCCGCCGCACTGATCCAGAGTCTGTTCCAGACACAGAATGAGACTATTAATGAAGTTAGAAGTCAAATGAGTCACCTCATAATCATTGGTATGCAGCCATGATAACCAAACTCAAGGATGTCCATCCATCCATCCATCCATCCATCGTCAACCGCTTGTCCCGTTAGGGGTCACGGGGGGGTCTGGAGCCGATCCCAGCTGGCATAGGGCGAAGGCAGGGTACACCCTGGACAGGTCGCCAGTCAGACAGACAACCATTCACGCTCACATCCACACCTACGGGCAATTTAGAGTCATCAATTAACCTAAACAGCATGTCTTTGGACTGTGGGAGGAAGCCGGAGTACCCGCAGAAAACCCACGCTTACACGGGGAGAACATGCAAACTCCACACAGAAGAGTCCCAAGCTGGAATCGAACCTGCGACCCTCTTGCTGTGAGGCAACAGTGCTAACCATGATGGATGTCTGAGAGCCGTATACCTGTGGTTGACAGAATTTAAAAAACACTCACCGTTTGAACCAGTTTCTCTCTGTCTTCTCCCTTGCCAACATTACACGTGGTTCCGGTCACTTTGATGCTCTGGCTCTGCAGCAGCTCCACGGCCTTGTCCACGTTGGCCTGCCGCCGGCTGCTCACCACCACATGGGCTCCTCTCTTCCCCAGAGCCTGAGCTGCAGCCAGACCAATGCTGAGGAGGAGGAGACGGGCATTTCAGTGAGGGATCAAGCTGCTATTATCATCAGCGTACTGTAGCTGCTTTATTATTATGAGACAGATGTTTGAGATCTTTTCAGATGCCATCCTTTGAAGATTAAATGATCCAACAGTCAATGCTTCATGGCCATTTCAATTTAACTAAGTGAAATGTGCTTTAGAGAGCGCACACAAAACAACGCAGGAACCTCAGAACATAAAACAAGTGGTAAAAACACAAAATGGCCACAGTAAAACAATTAAATACTACACATAGAAAAAGTGTTAATGATCCCACAGTGATGTTATCAGCACCCTATCATGTGTTCTAGGGATAGGACAATATAGATTTTATTGTGGATCGTGATATAAACCACTCAGAATAAGTTAATCATAATTAATTTCTATTATCTGGATAACTGTGAATATTCTCACATGGCTTAAATAAGCTGTCCAGCTCGCTACATAGTACAGAAGTGAAAAATAGTGATTTCAAAAATACAGGAACAGACACACAATCTTTAGCTTTTTAGCTTTAAAAAAAAAAGTATTTATCCTCTATATATGCAGGGGGACCTTATGATTTATGATGACCTTCTTTAAGATTGATGCAATAAAAGTATTTGTTTCTTGACCAAAGGCAAGGTAAAGTGATTCCAGTATGTTTTAAGAGGTTTAAGCCTATTTTGATAATTATCTGGATGTCATGAATTGCAATTATTTTGGCCAGGATAATCGTGGCATGAAATTTTCATATCGTCCCGTACCTAATGCGTTCCATTGTGTACATACCACTTAATGTCCTAAAGACAAGAATAACACTGGTGTTAAAAAGGCAAACTTTCCTATTTTTCAGTCATTTAAAAGATTTGAAAAAGTCCTTTTTGTAGTCTACAGATTTCAGCAAGGGATCGTAGCTCATGAGTCATGATGACCAGTGATTTTTGATACAGTTTGATGCACCTGTTTGTGCAATCAAGCCAGGATTAATTTTACATACTGTATGTATGTAGGTAAATAAAAAGAAATACATTCAGACATGTAAGATTAAGGCTTATTAATATACAGTATGTACACCTAATGGACCTGTATGTGATTATCACAACGACCCAGCAGTGCATGGAGTGTTTTAATTAACTATTAACTAATGCCAAAGCCATTTTCTCAGTCACAGTTCATTTTAGGGCAGTATCGTGTCATTCTTACCCATCTGTGGAGGCAGTGATTATGGCTACCTTTCCAGCAAGGCTACTTTGAGACATGCTCCTTAGGCCAGCAACAGGATTATTCCTAAGGCACCTGAAAACACCCCTCAACATCACCTGTGAACACATAATAATCATGGATATTTATTTTTATGACAACAGTTGGTATATAGGGCAGAGGTCATCTGACAGCAGTGGTGCGCAAACTGAATGCTGAGAGATACAAGTACACAGAGAATGAAGTTGGGAACCACTTTTTCACAAGTCACTTCAACTACTAATACACTTTATACATATTAAAACGATAGCAACGATAACATACTTCCTTATTTACAAAGGAAACTCGAGGCAACTCCGTATACTGTTAAGCAGTGGGCTACACTGTAAATGCAACTAATGCAATTATGCAAAAGTGATCAAGAACATTATCTCACCCTGCAGTTCATTCAATATTGAACATGAGGTTGTATAGTAAAAGAGTATATTAAAAGGTTCCCAAAGTCCACTGCCTGCACCCTCGCTACCGACAATTCAAGTGTCGCAATGCTACAGTTCCGTGTAAAAGTCCTGCCGTCAAAATAAAAGCCTCCATTAAGCAGCCCAGCACAATTAGCTGCTCTTTCATTCAATTATACAGCCAAATCCGTCAAAACAATGTTGGCAGTTGTTTAGGGAATTGGGAGTTGTGCTGTACCACCCGGTGTTATTTTGTTTTCTTTCGGTTTACAGAGCCGTTTTCTGATGAACGAGCAAATTCGGGCGTCCCTAAATGCAACTCGCAAAAACGAACCAATCACAGAAGGCGGTGTGTTCCGCGCTGCGGATATCTATCCGAGCTCACATATAATGGATGGGTTTAACTCCATTGGAGCACACTCGTGTTATGCTAACAGATCAGCTAACTGCGTCAAGCGGCGAGGAGGCGGAGATAATTTTGTTGTCATCGCCGAAGATGATTGAACGCCGATGGCCTCAGATTTTTACGCCTGAAAAGAAGTGATTTTACGTATTACAGACTGTATGCCGATGTGAAGTTTATGGGCTTTAAGAAAGAGGCAAGGTAATTCTTTTATAGTGACGACTTTGGGTGCTAATATTGGCTGGCAAATACATCTGCTTTAGCGGTTTTACCCGGCGGTGCCATTGTTGTTTTGAACTGAACTTAAGCTTTAGCACCGAAAGACGATGCAGATAACCAGTACAGTATCTAGCTAGTAGTAGTTAGCTAGGCCGCGACAACATTGCTAACGTTATTGCAGCTAACGTTAGCCTCTCCTCAAGTTAATTACGACTCTAACCTAGATACGTATCGATAACTATAGAATATATCTTTGCTAGAGAGTCCACGCTGTTTTATTTATCTAGGATGTTAAGCTAACGTTAGCTTAGCGGGTTATATTTAACGTAACGTCACTGGGCGTGGAAAGGGATAGACAGGTGTTGCCGCTGCCTCCTGCCTACCTTTCATTTCACATGTGCCCTGTAACGTATGAGCTGTTAACTGTCTCTGTCTGGTTAGAAACGGGTCGTGAAGAAAGCGTTTTTTGCATCGATTGCAGGATTCTCATGAAGGCGGACACGGCGAGGCGGCCGGACTGTGAGATGTGTCCTCTCTGGACTCAGCTGTGCTCCTGCACCCAATCTCTCTGGCCACAGATACATCCATGAGAGCCACCGCTGACCTAGATGGACGATCCCGACTGTCCTGTTATCTTCTCTGAGACATAACTGTGAACGTAGCAACAATGTCTGTCTCCGTGAGTACAGCATATGTCTTTTTTCTTTGTATGTATTTACATCTTGTGATTGTAGCACAATGGAATCAAAACTAACTTGAAACTAAATAATCTGTATTTTACTGGGCATGTTTTTACCTTTGTTGTCATGTCATCATATCTATATATTTTATCCCTGCCTCCATTACTGTTCTAAGGGGGTCCCACATGGCGCAGTAGAGCCTAGTTGTCCCCAGGGGGTTGGTTTAGAAAATGAAAGGGGGCCTGACTCTGTGGCTTTGGGTTGGCAATTAAATCCTAAACAGCAAGGGACAGATGTGCCTCTTATCCCCTCCCCCTCCCTCTCATCTCGCTCATTACCATTAAGCCCTTGTGTCCATTTGGGCATTGATCCTCCCCGACCGTGCCCCTCTTTCTCCTCTGCTTCATGATTATTGACGCAGCTGTGAATTTTGAGTTTGTCATGATGCTAGCTTTTACGTTTTTTTGTGTGTTCACCCATCCTCTTCCTGCCCTGCTGTCTCTCATGCGCACATTTTACGAGATCTTCCCTGTTCACTCCTATTCACTCTCCATTCAATAGCCCCAAACAATCAACCTTTTTATACTCCTGAATTGCCATGTCAATGCACTTGTTTGTCTGTGGTGTGCAGATGTGAGACACTAGTGTTTGTGAGTTTAGGCTGTCGATTAAAATCCACTTTTAATGGTCATTTGGTGTGTGAGTTACTGAATGGGAAGGTCCGTGTGTATGATTTTTCTACTCTTTTCTCGTCCTCTTTCTCAGACGGTTTTGGCAAAGGCGCTGTTCGACAACACAGCAGAGAGCCCCGAGGAGCTGGCTTTCCGGAAGGGTGACATACTGATGGTTCTTGAGCAAGAGCAGGGTGGTGGGCCGGGCTGGTGGCTCTGCTCCCTGCATGGCAGACAGGGTATCGCTCCCGCCAACCGTCTTCGGCTCCTCCAAACTGCCCCACCCCCAGGATCGGACCCCCGTCGTGGCCCCGGTGAGGAGTCCGTCTACCTGTCGCCTGTCCCCCCACTGGCCCGGACTGCTGTCACCAGTAGTGCAGAGGACATAGACGGAGTGTATCGCTCCCCCCCAGGTGTGGGCGAGGGACGAGGAGCTGCCTCGAGGCCCGGGGAGCTCCGCAGAGTCGAAGGTGGGCGCCCGCGCTCACACTCCAGCTCTGGCACCCGACCAAGACCTGACTGGGATTTAGGAGTGGCGGGGCGTCCGCGCTCACCCTCCCTGAGAGGGCGAGGCACAGAAATGACGGGAACACTTTATCAGACTCCAGTAAGTCCCATGCCTTCAGCAGCTCAGCATGCCAGACAGCCAGGAGCTCTCATGGCGTCCGAGTCGGTGTATCTTGCCCCCACTGGAGTTCCAAGGGCAGCTGATGAACCAGAGGACACTACATATCTAGTTCCTAGAGAAACACTAACAACAGGACACTCTGATGACTGTTACTTGGTGCCCAAAGGTACACCACTAGCGGGTGACGATGTTTACCAGTCCCCAACAGGAGGAGTTGTGGGCACTGTTGTGTGCTCTAATGGCCCCAGCGCAACACCCGGTACCCCCCAGCCAAAATTGAGTCAGGACACACCTGGGATGTACCAAACTCCCACTGCTGTGGGAGCAAGCCTTCACAGGACTTCAGCCACAGTTTTGGCCCACCAGCACCCATCTCAGTTATCCCCTGTCCAAGCATCTCCCAGACCTCTGCTTAAGGGAGTTTCACCCAACCCTGCTGTTGCCAGGGGCAAACCCAGCCTGGCCTGCCACCGGGGGTCTCCTTTGCTGGTCAGAGCAGGGCAGGCAAGGGTTCCTGGATCACCAAATTTTGCCCGCAAACCTCCTCCACCTGCGCCGCCAGTGAGGGGTGTCACCAGGAAAGATGCATCAGCTGATTCTAACTCTGTCCCCAAACCCACTGCTCAGGTCACGTCTGCAAGCCTGCAGCAAGAAGAGGACAAACAGAAGGAGGAAAGGATGAATAATGGCCTGGAAAAAAGCAACAACATGCAGAACAAAAAAGGGGACTCAGATGCTGTGGATGACCAGGTATGTGATGGCTTCTTCACCTACCACACCGTTGCGACTGCTGTTCTGCCTGGAAGGTTTATACAAACAGTACTTAAACTGTATTTTATCAATTCTTGTTAGTTTGTGAGTGCATCCGATTTGCGTGTCATCCAAGTTTCATTGGCATGTTTGATAAATATGCAAATTCTGGTTGACCAAGACCTGCAATCATAATTTGGTTTTGTGCTTCTGTTGTCTCTGTAGGTATACGATACTCCTCCCAGTGGCAGGTGGCAGCGTCCAGTCCCATCTTCCCTCGGTGATGATGTTGATGGCATCTATGACACCCCTCGCAGTGTCCCACCACAAGCTGATTCTGAGACTGAGGTAAAGATAACACTCTGCTCTATACGATATTCAGAGCATTATTATAGCATCAAACAACTGTTTGCTATGTAAAAATATAGAGGAGTAATGTGTAGCCGAGCAGAGAATGAAGTCGCTTTACTCTGTTTGTTGTAATTTGAGCTTGTCCTTGTGTTGTTGACATTGCTCGGCCAGCTGCCAAGCTTTTAATGCATGTGAAAGTGTCCCACTGGCTAGCTCACGACCGCCGCGTTGCACTGCTCTCATACTGTTAACGCCATCCCAACTTGTAGCTCTCTTGGTGGAGCGACCGCCCCATGTACCAAGGCTGAGTCCAGCGGCCCAGGTTCAGATCCGGGCTGGGGTCCTTTGCTGCATGTCGTCCCCTCTGCCTCCCCCTTCAATACTCTGTTGCTGTCAATAAAAAAAAAAAAATTCCAACAATACCCAAAAAACTTTAAAAACACTGCTAGCTCTGTCAGCACTGTTGCCATTGTTTTCACCGTTAGCACTGTTAGGGCCGTTAGCAGCAAGCCACCAGCTCTGTCACCATGTTGAGAGCTGTGCAGAGGCAATAGAACTGGTACCGATCTTGCATTCAGCACTTTTTACAGTCCTTAGTGAGTCACGGATACACCCGTTGTTATAGTACCTGTTTTCTAAAAGGGAATTTCCCTTCAGATGTATTTAATTACCACTTACATGTGTGACTAATATAAAATTTGAGTTTGAAATGTCTATTTACATGATGTTTGTGTTGTGGAGTCATTGTGCAGATGTTAAACTTTTATCATGTGTGTTGTGCCTATAATTACACTTTATTTCTTTATTTTCTAATTCAGATAACAATCCATATGAATGTCGTAATTGACCAAGAAATGTCTGGGAACTGTAATAAACTGACATGTTGAATTCATGTCTGTACAAGTGAAGCGACAAAAGATGACTATCTAATACCCTGTCACCATTTATTCCTACATTCCATCAGTGTGTCTCCCTGCCCCCCCTTTGAGGCGAGGCCACACCTGTCTCCTTCTGCTGTGGGAGCCTGTCTATCCAGTCCAAATGCTGCTGCTATTTTCTCTCAGTCACACCCATCTGTCAGGGCCAGGCCAAGGCCATACCACCAGCACCCTGCCTCCCGTGGTCTCCCCTTTAACGTTACTTAAATATGTCTGCCAGCTGCTGGATTATTTTTTTCCTCTTTGCCTGCAATTACTGTATGTGGACTCATTGCTTTTGCATGTAGCTGTTTTTAAAGGGACAAATGCACCTCTGCCCATTTTGTTTTTACTTTAACCAGTTCAGGCTGATTATCCATGCACAAGCCAAATTTAAAGAAAGTCTAAAGTCTTTCATAATTTCAAACATTCCCTCTATCTTGCTCTTGTAGGTCTATGATGTCCCCACCATCACCCTCAATGTGTCCACATCGGATATCCAGCCTGATGAAGTTGATGATGATGTGTACAGTGTTCCTACACTTCCAGGTGTGCCTCTGGGCCCAGGGGAGTCCACCATCTCTGGCGAGGATGTTGGACAGGTTTATCGTGTCCCTGGACCTGAGAAACGAGCCAGTGGTGGAGGTCTTAACCGGGACTCCTCTGAGCCCGACTGTGGCATCTACGACATGCCTGCATTGACCGCCGAAGTCCTTCCTCACTCTCTGTCGTCGTCCTCAACCTCTACTCGCCGCCTCTCTGTTTCTAGCAACGGTTCAGGTGACGTGCAGTGGAGAGCCACGCTGTCCAGCCTCGTCCACTCGGTGCTTAGCACCGCCTCCTGCTCGGCCTCCACTCTGTCATCACGGGACCTCGCCACCTCGCTGGCTGAAATCTTGTCCACCTGGAAAGCGTGTCATTCAGATGATCCTCCGCCGCCTCTTCAGCAGGCATGGGCTCGTCTGTCAGACCTCCTGCCGGCACTGTCCGCTATTGGAAATGCTCCGCCATCTGAAGGGCTGTTGACGCTTGTCCAGCGCTCCCTAGAGGAAAGCGCCCTCCTCTTGCAGGCGCAGGGCCGACCACGGTTGCCTTCCCAAGATTCCCTGTCCCGCAGGCCGTTGCCCGCGCTCCCAGTGCCTGATGGGAAGTCGTCAGGAGGTGGGATGGGCTCCCGTAAAGGTAGCTGGATCCAGGAGCGGCCCCTGCCCCCGACCCCTCAGCCTGCCTTCCCCTTGCCTCCCACTGTGTCCACTGTGACGCTGACAGTGGGCCCCGTTGATGGGGAAGACGACCCCAGCAATGAGTATGCAGGGATCGGCTTGACTCCCATCCCTGCACCAGTTCCTACTGGAGACAGTGTTGGATACGTCAAGCTGCAGGTCAGTTTATTGTTGTACAACATTTGCATGAAATACTTTTATTTTTTTCACGCTACTAATTGTGGTGTGAATATTTTGGTATCTCACAATTCATTTTCAATTTTGGTGGTCTTGATTCCTGTTTCAAAATCGATTCTCGATTCAGTACAAACAGTGCTACTTATTTATTTAAATTATGACATGGAAGCAGAGTAAAGTGTGTATAAAATCCTGGAGTTTTTATATTTGAAAAAGCTATCAGCTGATTGCCGTAATGTAAACACACAAAGGCAAACCTGAGAAAAAGGTAACATGTCTTCATGTTAAACTTGCACAAATAAACGCTCTGTACTAAACCGTTTTTAGTGTTTCTTAATTCTCAGTGACTTCAAGAATAAAAAGTTCAAGTTATACAAAAAATGCAAATGCTGCCTGTTGCATAAAGAAAGTTCGTAGGCTTGGGCAATTGAACGATTTTGGAAAAATATTTATTTGCAGTTACTGTTTACTGATATTGCAATAGCAATATGATTTGCGATATTGGAAGGAATTATCGTTTTTCATTCCCTTCCCATTCATTTTCATCATTAGTCTCAAATTTCATTGAAAAAAATGGAAAAAAAATTGTTTGTACCAAACAAAGATGTAGTATATGATGTGTAAGCCAGGACATCTCTGCAGCACCACGATATTTACGTAATTTAAAAGAAATTTCAACCTCTTAAAAAGTATTGCAATTTTGATAAAATTTGGATCCATTGTGCAGCCCCAGGCTTAGGCTAGCTGCCTTTTTATTAGAAACTTTTGAAAATATATTGTATACAAAACAACACTATAAAAGTGGTATTTTTTGTGTTTTTTTTTTTTTTTTTCAACAAATTACACAATATTGTTTTACACAGTTTGACGTGGCATGTGGGATGACTGTCGATCAGTTGTAATATCTGCGTTGTATTGTAGACCACTCCATTCTTTTTTGTTTGTGATGTTTTTTGTGCTTCAACAGATCTGTATATTTCCTGGCAACTATTTATACATGTCATGAGTGCACACGTTTTTATGGTTACAATACAATCAAACACGGACTGTAGATGTGTCTGTAAACATGCCTGGCTGTTGTCTCTTTCCCACTCTAGGGGAAACCTGAGCCACTTCCTGATGTCCTGGGTGAGAACGGACACATGCAAACAATCACTGCAGAGCCAGCGGTGAGTTGCTTCCTCTACACAATCCTTAGCTCCTACAGTCCAAAGCCTGCCACTCTTAGGAAGTTGTTTGTTGAACAGAAACATACTCAGCAAGCCCGCACAGATAAGTCATTGATTCACTCAGAGTTCACACTGCGCTCTGTTTACTAATGAGCACTCTGACTCGTTAATCCAGCTCGCTGCAGCTCTTTGGCTCCTGATGTGGTCTAAACCCATCTTCCGTCTACACCAGACTGATTTAATATCATATTAAAGCCTGGTGGTTTATGTCTCATGAATCTGTACACCCATCGATCACACGTGGAGCGTGAGAAAATCTGTTTACAATGTAAAAGCTTTCATTTGTTCTTCAATTCCATTTTATAATCAGGTATTGTTATATATTGTCTCTTGAGTCAGTTTTGTTTCTGTTGCTCGACACTGAGATCATGTTTTCTTATCGCGCAGTCTGCATTTCTTCTCCTCCTTGCTAGATTCCTTGGTTACGCTGCAGACGGCCAACAAGAGGTCACTTGTAAATCTTAACAATCTTGCCTCACATAGAACGGAGTTTGCAGGACAATAAGTGGCTGAAGAGCACAGTCATTCTTTAGACAGGGCCACTTGCTGACGTACTTTATACTGTATGTATGTGTGTGTGTGTTTGTGTCGGACTTTCTCTGGCTTTTAAGTTCGGTCTAACACTCTGTCAAGCTTATTTAAAAGAGAGCTGAGTGTTCATGTCCTGTATTACATTAACGCAGTTGTACACCATCAGTCAGAGAGTTCTGCATATGTTTATTTAGCTCTAATGTTCAGGAGTTAGACAAAAGGTTGCTAAAGATCAGGGCTGTTTGTACGAGGGCTGCAACTAACGGATGATTTTCATTGACAATTAATCTGTTTCTCAAAGCTCAAGATAACGTCCTCAAATATCTTGTTTTGTCCACAACTCAAAGATATTCAGTTTACTGTCATAGAGGAGTAAAGAAACCAAAAAATGTTGACATTTAAGCAGCTGGACCAAGAGAATTTTGATTTTTTTGGAGTTGTGTATTATTTCCTCAATTAATCATTTGGTCCATACAATGTCAGAAAATAGTGGAAAATGACTGTCCTAATTATATGAAATATGATCAGTTTAAGTTTAATATAATGTATGGCAAAGAAAAGCATGAAATCATCACATTTTGGAAACTGGAAGCAGCAAATATTAGTCATTTTTGCTTAAAGAAATGACTATAACAATTTTTCGGTTATCAAAATAGTTGGCCAATTGGCAGAAAATGAATCAGCAATCTAACTGACTAATTGTTGCAGCTCTAGTCAAGTCAAAGTGTTTGTCTTATGCACAGTTAAAAACATGTTTCTCTGTACCATGAAACTCTTCTTTTGCTTTCTACCCTGAATGCTTTTTACAAGGAAACACAAGGTATAAGGAATAAATTCAAGAAAAAATGTAAAACACTGTCTATAATATAAAGACTAATAGAAAAATATCTGAGCAAAATGCTATGCAGACAATGTGTAAATCTGAGTGTGTACGTGTCTCTTGTGTGTGTGTGTGTGTGTGTGTGTGAACTAAAGAGACATTTAAATGTAATTAACATGCAGTTGTCCCGGCTGAAAAATTGTCAAAATTTAGTCATCCAATTTCTCAGATTTGTCATCTCTTAAAGATGATGATACATTTTGTACCATTGACTTCTTTGGCTCTGTAGCCTGACTTTCCGTTACACATGCTAACTTCATCCTTCCTTGCACAGCTGACCCCATCCCCTCCACTTCCTGTGTCCCTCTCCCTGGAGGACTCGGAGCTGCTGTCCTTTTACTCGTCTCAGAGCCTCGCTCACCTCTCCTGCCTGGCGGACGCCATCGACGTGCTCTTCAGCAGCGTGCAGGGGAACCAGCCGCCCCGCATCTTCGTCGCCAGGGGAAAGAGCCTCATTGTGACGGCGCACAAACTGGTGTTTATTGGGGACACACTCTCCCGCCTCCTCACCTCTGCCGACCTCCGGGCCAAGGTGTGTAAAGGAATCCTTACGTGCAAGTTTTTGTTTTCATGTGATATAGCCGGTCTGTTGAGGAGGAAATACACAAAGTGTACATGCTCTTGTGTTAAGAATCTCTTTTCTCTACTTCAGATCACAACCTCAGGAGGACGACTCTGTCAGGCCTTGAAGTCAGTTGTCGTGGCAACAAAGGGCGCCGCACAAAACTACCCGTCAGTATCCGCCACACAGGAGATGGTGGACCGCGTTGCCGAGCTCTCCCAGCAAGCGGCTGGCTTCTCCACTCTGCTCCAGCGCCTGGCAGAAATATCTTCATGATATTTCATATCACTTAAGTAAAAAACAAACTTTGTTTACACTACACATGTTTTCTCCTTTTGAAATGCCTTATTTGTCGTTGAGACTCTTTTGTTAGCTTTCGGTTGAATGGGATTGAAGCAAGCGAAGCCTCGCGGCGGCTGTTACTAAGCTGGGTTGTGACTGTCGGTTCTGTCCTCCAAGTGTGTGTTGGTTTGCCTTTTGTTTATATACTGACCTCCGTGCTTTGATGCCAGGCACACTTGTCTTTTTGAGTGTTAACTTATTGAATATTTGAATTCTCTCTGTGGCTTTGAGTGTCCGTGTGGACTGTTTATCTTGGGAGCTTTGCTTTATTATGTTTGCCATATTTTCCTTCCCTCACATGATAGCCATTTTCCTTCCTTCCTCTATTTATTTAGCCATCCCCCTATTCCAAAAATAGCACAGAAGAGGCCCAACATCCTGGTTGTTGCCCTCTTTTTACTGTTAACCTGAAAGGCCTTTTGTGATCATCATTCTGAAGCTGCTGAAGCAGCATATCAAGTGTTTTTTGACTTAATATGGAAGAAATGGACTGGGATGTGGAGTGCGAAGTGCCCAACTTCCATTCTTAATATGTGCAAGTGTGTTGTGTTTGTGAATTATCCATCTCCATTAGAAAGAATACACCTTGTAATCCACTAAATGAGCTTAAAACACTCTGACTACATGTTCATTCAGGCGTACGCTCCTCATGAAGAAAAATGAAGCTCCTGTCTGACAGAGGGAGATAATATTTGAGCAACAGAGAGTGAGTAATGATAGTTTGGTGAGAAATTGCCTAATCCTGTTCTTTCCCACAATCACGTGATCGCCTGGCAACGGATAAGAAACCTGTTGGCCTAGCTCACCTGTCTCCACATGTCTTGTTATGATCTGCATGCTTATTTGATATTCATTTCCCATAAGATGCTCAACCCCTGTCAACAGTGCTTACTCACATCTGCTTTAATCGTTTCAAGTCAGGGAGAAACTAAGGCTGGGTATGATGCATATACTGTATAATCATTAATAATGTACAGCTTGGCGGTTGAACACAATGTTCTGAACACCAGGTTCTTTATTTGACACGTTTACACTACTTACCGTATATACTGAATATTGCCCAGCCCTAGTAGAAACTGTGAAACGCAACAACCCACTTTTTTTGATTGAAATGGAGGAATTTTGCATTTTAAATCCAACAAAACACATACCTTTCTATCTCAGCCCATTATATTACTGTCTGACCTCTAACATTTTCATCTATACCAGTTATCAGATTGAATATGTTGCTGTGTTGGACTGGAAGGTGAACAAACACGACGCTTCTCACATTTACACTACAAATCTCAACTCAACGAAGGTGCTCTACAAAGTTGGATTATGATCTTCTGTATTTTCAGTCATACTGTTTCACCTTACATTCTAGTTATATTTTCAGATCCAAGTCAGTATCATCAGGGCATTGCATAATCATTTTCTCAGTTTAAATCATTACTTGAGGAATACTTTATCTTCCTTTACATCTCCGTTGCTACAGTGCCACCTAGTGGAGGTTTGAAGTATTACTTAACAAATACCTGCCTGCCAAAACAGGCTTTATTCATGAAGAGAGCATGATCAGCAAGTAACCTTTAGCAGTATATTTATTACTGTATTTTTTTATGTTCTTTGTTTTCCAGTTTGCATGGCTTTAATTTGCTCACATGTTATATATGCACATCCTTCACCATGGGGTGATTTTAATGGGTAATTTACAATGAACAATTTTTTTTGAAAAATATATTACAGTTAAAAGACTGTCTTTTCTTCTTTTGTACAAGAAAGTTGTTTTTTTTACCCTGTGTGAACTCATTTGAGTCTATTATATGTATTTGCTGAGGTACAGAAGTGACTTTTCTCCTACAGTAATACACCTCTTTACTTTTAACACTACATTTGATGTCTGTCTTGTATTCCTGTTCAGAATCCACAAATACATCTTTTGCAATTAAACAAATTTGTTTGGATTGTTGATTACAGTGTTTGTCTCTCAAAAAATGTTGTTTTGTTGTATCTGAAGGACATTTCTACTCAAAATAATTGGTGCATTTTTACTCTAGAGCGTGTACTTTTGCGTGGACGGGTTAAAGTGCGAATAAAACCATTTTCATTGAAATAAAATAGTCTTTACATTGTGTGGCAATTGAGCTAAACTGTCACTGTACTGTTATGAGATTCGGACAAGCCGAGCTTCTCCGGAAATTGCCGAGCTCTGACGCTGAGCAGCAGCCGTAGCGACGCTTGTTGGAGTTTAGACAAGCGGAGGGAGCAAAATGGCGGACGAAGATATTACGCTTGATGGAAAACCTCTACAATCGCTCCGAGTCGCGGATTTGAAAGCTGCACTGGAGCAAAGAAACCTCCCAAAGAGTGGGCATAAAAACGCACTCCTTAAGCGACTGAAAGGGGTAAGTTTTCGCTCATGTTATGGACTGCTATCGAGTCTGGCTAAGTTCAGTAGGAGGCGAAAGACGGTGGGGGTTCACGTTAGAGGCCGTAACGGTGTGTGGGCTCGGAAGCGGGAATACATAAATCGACTGGCACACGTTATTACACATCAACAACAGTTTTTGTTTTCGGTTATTTGCGACTGACGGTACAACGAAGCTGTCCCCCGACCGAGTTCAGACTTAATTCGTAACTACAGTTAGTGCACCGTGTTGCACACAGTTGAACTGTGCACCTGTCAAGTCGAGGCCTAAGCTGAGTGTAAGCAAGCGAGCAGCCGCACATAGTGTACAGTACTTCATCGTGCCCGCGCTCCGTATGCGAGTGTGTCGGGGTTACGGGGGCGCGCCCCGCCATGTAAACACAATTTTACGAGCTTCATCAACGAGTAATGTATTCAGATTTGTTTTAAATTACATTTTTATCAACACTGTTGTTCTTTTGCTCAAGATATCCAGCTTATAAACAACCGTAGGCTTCAGGGGCGTAGCTGTAGGATTTTAGTGAGGTCATGTGAGTCCCCTTTAACCACGGAAAAATGTTAGCGACATCTAAAATAAAGCCGAAATATCTGTTTTTTTTATTTTATTATTATTATTTTTAATATTAGGCGTTTTATTTAATCGGTTTCATATGGTTCTCTTAGAATGTTTGCTATTTTATTTCACAACATTAAGGCGCAAATGCTGCTTCAAGAGTCCCTTCACGAAGCCAAGCTGTGGTGGGGAAAGAAGTACTCCTTTATTTATTTACTTTTGTGACCTAAAAGAAGTTGATTTCTATTTTTCTAAAATATGCTCGGGTTATTATTGATAGTAGATTGTGAAAACAGCAAACATGGGAAGAGAGAGGATAATGCAACAAAGGTCACTATCTAGAATTAAATAAGTGATGTTGTCATTAGTATGGTAATAAACTTGCAGGGATACACCTATCTGATTTTCCAGTCCTGATACCGATAGCGATACCTGGGCTTTGGGTATCAGCCAATACTGAGTACCGATCTGATACAAGTGTGTGATTAATAAGCTGTATGCCTCACTGTGTGGAAGTGACTTTTATGTGAAAGGCAACAGGCTTGGCTTAAACATTGATTTCCTAACTTAGTAAAACAAAATCTAACAAATAAATACACAGATATGAATTGTTATTGTTATGTTAAAAATCTTCAAAATTACCAGGAATTACAGTTCAAGTGTAAACCTTTTTAACCTTTTTAATTGATCAAAATGTAAACAGGAATTAAAATACAAGTATATAATGTATTTAGTAATTAATCATTGAATTTAATTTAATAGATTGGCCCCATTGTCACAGATCCAGCTATTTGAGTCATTATCAGCCCGATATCAGTGCATCCATATTCTTAAATGATAGCAACAAGACAAATATATTTGCGGTTGAAAATGTATTTTGAGTACAATAATTTAATCATGAAGTCACTGGAGTGCACTGAGCATCTTTTAAGTTTCTGTAGGTGGAAAGTGGAGACCATTGTCATCGTGATTTGCATACATTCAAATCACCGTACTGGGCCAGGGTTCAACTGAATCAAGCCTTCATATGTACATGAGGCCCTCACTGGTGCCACAGTAGGATAATAGTGATGCAGTGTTAATAGTTTTTTTTTTTTTTTTTTTTTTTTTTTGTTGGTTTTTAGTTATTTTTAAATATGAGTGCAAATTACTGACACTGCGATTCTTAGAAATAATCATGAAAACTTTCAGTTTGTTTTCTATTTTTTATATTAAAGCCTCTAAATCTGACTGATTAGACATCTTCTCAGGATAGTGTGGCAACTGTTTGCTCAGGACAAGTTACACCTCTGTCATTTTTATTGGTAGATGAAGATTTGTGAGCTAATAGATTCCCATCAGTGCTCCGGTCCACCTCCATACTCAGCGGAGGTCTGATCAGTATGTTATCTGAATAACTGAGAACACCTGTGTGGGTGTTTAGAGGCTTTAAGTATCCCGTTACAAATAAAACCTCCATGTTCAGTATTTTATAAATGTTAAATGCCGTTGTAGCTGCTAGAGCTTTTCACGACAATGACAAAAACAATGTGAAAGTTGAGAATTGTACGTCTAAAGGTTAATGATTTTCAGAAAGTGGCCATCACATTGTCACTACTTATGTGGGCACATTTGGTGTTCATATAGTAAACTACTGTTTTAGTTGTTTTTGAATGTTTTTGCGCAACATTTGAACCAGTATTTATTGTTAAAATGTGTCCTATTTAAAACTGACAAGCTCAACAAAAAATATTACAGATGTACTTTTGCAGTGGTGGGTAGAAATAACCAAGGCAGTCAGCACACTCACAAATCATCCATCACAAAATGTATGCAACAACTGTCTCACAAACCATTATATCAACTGGCCTGAATTTATTTTAAAATATTTTTTTAATTAGTTTTCTTTCTGATACTGTATTTTACATTAAAATAATTCCCTTTTTTTATTCCCTGCAGGCTCTGATGCTGGAAAATCTCCAGAAGTCATCCTCATCTCACAGTGGGCTGCAGCCCAACTCACAGGTAAGAAGAGATTTTAATATTTAATGTTTTTTATTATAAGTTCTGTAGAAAAGTATAACTCTTGTACTTTATTGGTGTAACATTAAACCCATACAATATTCCCTACAAAGATGAACAGTTCTTAATAAATACTTGTCAAATGTGCTGTTTTATTGTTTACTTAAAAGACTAGGTTTCACCAAGTATATATTCACTGCTCTTTGGCTCTGTGAATTTTACAGTGCAGCGGTATTAATAAAGTGCTGTTTTCTGTATGTTATTTTGTTGTAGATAGGTGAGGAGATGAGCCAGAATAGCTTCATAAAACAGTACCTGGCCAAGCAGCAGGAGCTCCTTCGCCAGAGACTGGAAAGAGAGGCCCAGCAAGAGGAGGACACCGACGGTAATCCATTAACACACACAATCACTAACAAAACAGTGGTCCTTCAGCTTAAGTTATCTTCGGTTGGGAACCAGTGGGTGTGTGTGTGCCATTAACATTGGTGCTGACCTTTAACCCCTGCCTCGTGTCCCTGTCCTGACAGAAAGCCCAGCAGCACCAGACGAGGATGAAGACCACTCGGAGGACAATGACAGCTCCTCCTATGTCTCTGACAAGGTCAGTAACCTCCACACACTGAAAAGTTAAATAAGGGATTTATCCCACAGAACAGGGCACATTAAGCTGCTTCACACTGATTAGATGTGAAAATTAAATTTTTCAGTCTCCACAATGTGCTACTTCAGTAAATCCTAAATGGTGCTTTTTACTTTACACGTAATATTTTTTATGATTGAATAGTGTTGCTATGGTCATTATACACCTGAAAATGAATTTTCCTTGCTTGTCAATGCCTCAAAACATGTTAATGAATGTGTATTTTTACACTTATATTGCTCAGATTCTACATTTTTTATTGCTGATATTTATTACTACTCTTTTACTATTCTACCTCTTGGGCACTGCCGAGGTGCCCCTGAGCAAGGCACCAAACCCCCAACTGCTCGGGGCGCTTGTCAGGAGCAGCCCCCTCACTCTGACATCTCTCTAACAGAGTGTAAATTGAATTTCCCCATTGTGGGACTAATAAAGGTAGATCTTCTTCTTGTTTTTATTTCAGTTGTGCTTTATTTATTCCTTGCAAAGATGTGTGAAGTCTTTTAATACAATTCACCATTTGAGGTTGACACAACTACAATTTTGTTACGCTTGCATAATGACAGTAAAATTGAATTGGATTCTCTCAGACTGATTTCTTATTATTTTTGCACTGAAGCATTGCTCCATACCCCCCAAGCCCTCAATGACCAGGGCAGAGGAAAGAGGAGATTCAGTGATGGCTCATGGGATGATGGCATATGGCTCTGACATGGACCCCGGGCCTACCCTCCACCCCCAAGAGTCCCTTGAAGCTCCAGGAGCTAGGATGCTGCGAGCCACCTTTCATCAAGGACACAAGGAGCCACCAGCCCCATCTCCTCCCCGTGCTGTGGCCTCCCTATCAGTGCGTGTCCTGGGCCAACCTGACCGCCAGGGGCTGCCCCCTGCCGTACCCCGAGCCCAGGAGAAGGAGGGCACTGCGCCGAGCGAACCAGGATTGGCTCACCCTGTCCTCCACCTTAGTCGATCTGCCGGGGTCTTAGCGGGAGGTCAGGTCCATGAAGACAGCGATGATGATGACGATGGTGATGACGAGAGCGAAGATGACGACGATTGGGGACCTGGTCCTGGCGGGGCACGGAGGGGCAACAGAGCACCTCCCCAGCCACAGCAGATGCCTCTCAGTGTCCCATCAACAACTGCCAGATCCAAACGCAAGCTTCAGCCTCCGCAGCACATCCCACCGCCACAGGTACACCACACACCAATGCAACTGCGCCACCCCACCCCTCCTCCATCTCCACCCCCTGACCTGTTTCCCCTACCTGACACTCCCAAACAAAGCCCACCAGACACAAACGAACAGGAGGGGGAACGCCCTGAGGCTTCTCGTGGTCCAAGGGTGCCACCCTTCCCACCTACCTCCGTGCAGAGGCAAGACTCTGACTCGAGCTCTCGTTCCAGCAGCCCTGAGCCCCCTATAAAGCGCAGGCCAGGGCCCCTTTCTCTGCTCGTACACAAGATGGAGTCAGAGGGGGCTTTCCGTGCAGCAGAGGCCACCTCTGCTGTGGATATCTCAGGAGAGACAGCACACTCTGCTGGGTCTTCTAGTTCCAGCGAATCTCCACTGCAAAGATTGGAGAGAAAGAGGCTACAAGAGAACAGAGAGATGGAGGAAGAAAGGCGACTGATGGAGGAGAAAGAGAGAGAACAACACCAGAAGCAGGAGAGAGAAAGAAAGAAAATACAAGAGCAGGAGAGAGAGAAGAAACGCTTGGAAGAAGAGAAGGAAAGGGAGAGGAAACGACTGGAAGAGGAGGAGAAACAACATCAGAGAGAATTGCGAGAAAGAGAGAGAAAGCGGCAGGAAGAGGAGCAAGAAAAGGAGAGAAAACGGCAGGAAGAGGAGCAAGAAAAAGAGAGAAAACAGCAGGAAGAGGAGCGAGAAAAAGAGAGAAAACACCAGGAGGAGGAACGAGAAAAAGAGAGAAAACACCGGGAAGAGGAAAAAGAAAAGGAGAGAAAACGGCAGGAAGAGGAAAAAGAGAAAAAACACCGGGAAGAGGAAAAAGAGAGAAAACGCTTGGAAGATGAAAAAGAAAAGGAGAGAAAACGCCAGGAAGAGGAGAAAAGAAGAGAGGAAAAGCTGCTAAAAGAGAAGGAGAAGAGACCGGAGACATCCAACAAAGGCAGGGTGGTTGTGACTGAGGCCCAAGACTCAGGTTCCTCATCAGATTCTGACTCCAAATCAGACTCCTCTTCACGCTCATCACAATCCTCACAATCCTCCTCTTCCTCCTCCGCAGATAAAATCGTCCCTGCTAGACAGCTGAAGGTCAGTGATTAAACTGATATGGGTGTCATTCACTTTCGCGCTGATAGAGATCCTGCGAGCTATAGTAACTGTGTATTCATTTGATGCCATGCAGCGTCACGCTACATTTCTGTTGTTTTTTGCCATGCTAATGTCAATGCACCAGGTGTCAGAGTGTGTGTGAGACAGACTGATGGAAATATTAACATGTAGAAGTCACATATTATTGCAGAATTGTGTAGTGTTTTTTCCTTCTTGTGTGGGCATACTGCTATTTCTTTTTCACTACTTTTACTTTGAATTATTTCACAGAAGGCAGACCAAGAAGCAGAGGATGAGAAAAAGACTAACCCGAAAGTGGCAGAGAAACGATACCTTTCAAAAAGGTCAGTAACCATCAATAAAATACACTTCACCTGTTCAACAAGTGTAAGTAAGCTTTCAAATCATATGTGGCTGGAACTGCATGGTTACACCAGCAAAAGTTTATTTGCTTTTCATTATTAATTTACATCCTACATGCAAAACCTTCTTGCGCTGTGAGTGCTATTCAGTAATATGATGACACTGAAATTTCTTTTTTTCCCCCAACTAATGAAGCTATTCTCTCTAGTCTGGATAGCTCTACTTGCTTGAAGTGACTTAGAGAGAAGTGTATAAATTAAATGCTGTGATGAAATCACAAAAGGAGCACTTTAAACCTTGGAAATAACTTTGTTTTTTTATATTGAGGATGATGGTTACATTTTGTAGTTATGATGACCACATAGCTCCTTCACACTTTGCTGAAATTAACTCTGGCACTTAGAGGAAAGAGCTTGAAAGCCAATGTGTATTTTAGATACAAAAGTTTACCATCAAGGTTTATCGAAAGAAGCTGGGACATGGTCTAGAGGTATGGAGTATGACACGTGTGTAGTGTAACTGGAGCTGCAGTTGTGCATTGCTGTTGGCACAATATCAGCGAGTGCTGACCAGATTTTACCTCCAGTGTACCAGTTGTACCTCCAGTGATATGACAGCTCCTCTTTTCACCCTCCTTGATTACCGTGAAGCAGCAGTTGTGGCAAAATCTGTCTAAAACATATCCAACTTGTCACAAATCAATATCAACTAATGTAATTTAAATGAGGGCACGGTTTTTGTTAGGGATGCACCAGTACCAAATCGGATGTCAGGTCGATACTGACTCAAATAGCTGGATCAGATATCAGTGACAGTGGGACTGATCTATTAAATTCAGGTCTATTGTTAAAATTGGACCAATTTGTTGCTGCGTTCAAAAGGTTTACATTGAATTGTAATTTTTGCCAAGTTGTTGGTATATGATTCATTATTTTAATGATAAATAACAATTTATACCTATGTATTTATTTGATACATTTATTTTTATAAAGTTAGGAAAGCAATGTTTAAGTCAAGCCTGATGTTTCCTTACACATAAAAGAATGATCCATAGTTTCTGTTATGTTTTATGTTTTTTTATCACTAGATGGAGGTCATGGCTTAATCACATTTATGTAGTATTTATTGTTAAAATAGAAAGGACCATGCCTGCATTGAAGTTAGGTGATATGCATTGTGTTTATGAGCTCTAACCAACATCAGTTTCTCTTAAACTTTGCAGTTTAACTTACTTTGTGTGTGTGTATGTGGGGGGTGATTGGTCACAGAAGGGTGGAAATAATAATATATAATTCTTCAGTATATGAGGGCATAAAAATGTCTGTTCCGATTTAAAACGCTGGTCGCGGAGCTAACATGAATGGGTTGTAAACACGCCCCAATGCTTTCTGGCCTACCACGTCTAATTATAGCAGGTTGTATTTCTTGTCAGGCGTTCACTGCGGCAGCCCCACAAGCGGCGTGGCTGCTGCTTCTCTCTGGAGGATAGAGGGTCCTTTTCCGCCTTCCCTCAGCCCTCCCCCGCTTGTCGTTTTCATGTAATTTCCATGAGTTGCTGGCATCAGGAGACGTGTTTTCATTCAGCGCAGTCCAGTGCTTAATCAGTATTTTGTTTGGTTATATTTCAGAGTGCGACACGTCAGAGCATATAACTTTTATTTTGGAAATCTTTGACCGGAAGATATTTTTTCCCCACTCTGGTAGACTTGACACTAGTCTCGCTAGCCAACATGGCCGTCATACATGCATTGCATCCCTGATACCGACGCAGTGTACGGCTAATCAGCAGTAGAAACAACCGCGACTGGATTTTTTTTGTTAGTATTTCGCGCCCCCGATTTCAACCCACGCCTGACCGGAATAATCGTTAGTGGCGGAGTGTTATATTTTATCCCCGGGGGTTCCCATTCAAGGCCGGCCATAATGCTGTCCGAAGGCAACAAAAACGGGTAAGAGTGAGCTAGAGGGCGACTCGAGGCTTTAGGCTGCTGCTTGTACTTTTATACCAGAAAGCATTGTGAATACATTAGCCGGTCTCCGCCTGTCGTGTCCTACCGGGAAACCGGCTGTACATGACGATGCTAGTTGGCTAACAGCTCCTTCCTGCCTGTTAAATATCATGTCATCTGTTCACATTGGCCTGGTTATGAGCGTGTTACATGTTCATGTCCATGTGAGGAGGACCAGGGGTGGAACCGTCGGTCTTTTGTTGAATGAAGGAGCAGGGAAGATTTTTTTTTATTGGGGGGAAGGGGTCTTCTTTCTGGGATCTGTGCCTAAAATAGCTTCACATTGAAGCACATTGATTAATAAATAATAGGCTCAGATTTCATGGCGTGATGGCCATGCGGACTGTGATTTCTCTTTCCTCTTGACCTACACACATTTTCTGTCATGCCAGGTTATTATTATTTCAGTATATACGTTATTTTATTTAATGATGACATCCTCATTTTGTTGTCTATTAAGGCTCAAATATGTCCACACAGTACTTTCATCGTGTTGTCTAGCCCACAGAAGACTATATTTTTGGGTTTGTGTGGCTGTAGCTGTTAATGATCTCACTGTCGTCAAGGGAGATCATTAAAGCAGACATCTGTTAGCTGTACAGTCAGTGTGAATGGACCCTTATGGTGTGATATAATTCTCCCAGCTGGCACCAACACTCACACTCCCACCCCCTGAGAGCTGACTACATGTCTGATTTGATCAGTGGCAATATTATGGTCCACTTTATGAGTCCAGTTTATTAATTAGTACATGATGTGAGTCATTTTGTTGAGCTATCATGAACGAGAAGGTGCTGACTCAGGTCATGCCACACAAATATCCACTTTTTTTCAGGTTTTTGAGAAGTTTAACCACAAACAATGCATTTATTGCGTGATACATTCTGATATTGTTCCTCAGGTTCAAGCTGTAATTCAATATGCATCCTCATTGCAGCCTCCTCATATAAATAAAAAGCTGTTTGAACTGAAGGCTAAGCATCATGCAGACACTCAGTTAGTCGCTCATTCTTTCCTTTAGTGATCATTACATCACCTTGGCCTGGCCTTTCCTCCTGTCCTGATCCTGAGGGATTGTATTTCTAGTTGACATCTGTCTCCCTTTATAGCCTGTGCAGGTGTGTCTCTGGCCTCACATACATAGACATTGACATCCACACCTAGGGCAAATGAGGAGAGCCAGTGTGGCGTGGTGGAGGGTAAAATGCCTGCCTCCACCCCTCATTGATCTCCAGAGGAGGGGGTTGAACACTGAGGGTAGATTTCAGTAGTACAGAGACTAACATTACAGGCCCTCCTCTTCACGAAACATGGTCAGTGGTCATGTTACATGTCATGGAAAAACAGAGAAGCTTCGGTACAGTTGCGTGAGCTGGCCAAGTGAGTAATGATTCGCAAATTAGAGAGATTTTTTTTTAAGTTATTGAGCATGTCTTTTATTATTTAAATCCAAGAATAGCAGTGCATCACCTGGTTGTAAAGGTGACTGACTTTGAGCCAGAAAGATTGTTCTGAGGGTTAAATTGAGCACCCAAATACCTTCATGTTGGAGGTCACTCAACTAATGGCTACAACAACTGATTGATTAATCAACTGACCAAAACCAAATTTACCTTGCTCCAACTTCTCAAATGCAAGATTTTGTTGCTTGTCCTTGCCTTGCATTATAGTAAAGTGGACAGACAAAACAAGACATTTGAAGATGTCACCTTAGGCGCAAGGAAATTGTGATGTGCTCCTTTCACTGTTTTCTGATGTTTTGTATTCCAAACATTGAATCTGTTATTTGAGAAAATAATCAGCTGATTAAAAGCTGAAAAACAATAGATGTTACATGGAATTTTCTGCAATAATTGCTGAAAAACTCAAGACAAAACATGCAGCAGAGATGGCATTGGCACTATCAGTGCCAAACATTTCTTTGTTTGATACATTCCAGAAATGACAAGCATTTTTCAATGTATCATTTACCTCCTTTTCCTGGGAAACACTTACTATGAAATGCAATTCAAAGCATCATGTAACGAGTCAGAGGAGAATGTGCTAGAGAGAAGGATGCTAGCGGATGTGACTCTCCCACCTACAGGGTGCTGCCTCGGTGCCTGTATCATCACATGGAGGCAGCGGAGGAGACATGCATTAGGGGAGGTTGAGGGGGAAGCTGAAAATATGATGACATCTGCTTGGTTTTGCTCTATCTTAGATAACAGCGATGAAATCAAACAACATGTAAAGAAGCTTTTTGCTGTGTGGAGGCTCATAGCGACTCTACAAAGCGTGACTTTTACTGGCTGAGTTACATTTGTTTTTTGTTTTGAATAATGAGCCAGCATGGATCAGATGTAGACCACACACAGAGTCAGCTGTCTTGTACTATGAGTTAGTTTGTGACCCTGGGTGTCAGTTAGCTGGTGAGTTATTCATAGCAGGACTGACCCAGATCACCAGCCTCCAGCACCTTTCCTCTGACTCTTAGTGTTTTCCCCTGTCTTGTCCTACTCACCATTTTGTCTCCTCTCAGACTAACCCTCATATTGGCCAGACTCTAGAGCCAAGCTTGAATGTAGTTGCTTTTCTGTCAGGATTGTCTTTGATCAGGGCTGCGGAGGAGTTTTATTTTCTTTACTGATTACCTATTATTTTTCTCTATATATTACTGATTATTGTTTTATCTATAAAATGTCAGATGATAGTGAAAAGGCCCATTACAATGTTGTAAAAGTCCAAGTGGTGTCATCAAATCTACGTTCAATTTATTATCACATAAAACACAGAAAAGCATCAAAACCTCACAACTTAGCAGCTGGAACTAGATAGTTTTTACTTGGAAAATGATTCCAATAGTGAATCTATTAGATAGTTTTTCTAATGATTGACAGCTTGACCAATCATTTCAGCCAGTCTTCAATATTAAAAGTAGTGATACATGTAGCGCTTAATCAATTAGTTGTCGATCATTAAATCTATTAAATTTATCAGCAACTATTTTGGTTATCAATTGATCTATTTTAGTAATTTGTATGAAAAAAGGTACAAATTCTGTGATGATTCAAGCTTCTTAAATGTGATTATTTTCTGACAGTGAACTGAATATCTTTGTTGTGGAAAAACAAAACATTTGAGGACATCATCTTGGTCTTTGGGAAACACTGACATTTTTTCACCATTTTCTCACACATTTTATAAACCAAACAACTAACCGGTTTATCAAGAAAATAATTAACAAATTAACTGACAATGAAAATAATCGTTAGTTGCAGGCCTAATGTAGAGCAGCACTGCTATGTGACTAACATATTCTCTCAGGATCATCCTGAAGAAATTATTCACTAGCCAGTCAGACTAGTTAGTTTGGCTCATACTTCATATTTTTCATTGATCCAGAAGCCATGAATCAAGGTAACCACATAAGGTTCCTGACATAATTTTAGAAATTAAAAGAAATTTAAAGAAAATGAGAAATGAAAGACACGATACTCATCCTCGTGTCAACACAACAGTCACACCCCCTCAGGCTGTTGCCAGGTCTGTCATAGTGATTGAGTGTATGATTGCAGTAATTAACGATGACTTCTAAAAATAAGAGGTTTAAATTATGCATCACTTAAGCTCAAGGAAACCATTGCTTGACTCGTTAAAGACATAATTTTACTTGTACTAATTTGTAATTTGAAATGTCACTGCCTGTAGCATAACTTAATATTTAGCGATAATATTTAGAGGTAGGGTTAGAGATGAATTTAGCATACATAACATAAGGCAGACAAACATAATAACTACCCGGTGAGAATTGGTAAGATCAGACTTTCTTACAGACCACTATTGACCCTGAGCCCCTCAGACAGTCTTTAACCTTAAACCTTTTCTCCCCCCTCCTCACCTCCTCTTCCTCCTGCAGGGAGGTGTCAGAGCCCAGCGCAGCCGCTGTGACAGAGGTGGAACCAGACTCTGAGAGCTCCGTGGCCCAGCAGCCTCCATCCGGGGCTGAGCCAGAGAACAGCGAGGGCCGCCTGGAGGAGGTAAGGTCACTGAGGGGGTGGGGTGCCTGGGACTTTGCTCTGTCTCCCACTTACCTGCATCCTCATTCATATAAAAGCATGTGTAGTTGACAACACAAGTTAAGATGGTCACCTAAAACCAACACAACCCCAACATTTTTACAACCATTAATGTCTTTATCCTTTTGATTGTGGCTCTGTATACCATTTCTGTATCCTTTTTAACCTCTTAACTGCTCATCAGATTATGCAATCATGTCTCTACAAATACTCAAAGGTAGGGGTTGAGTTGGATTTGGGTCCTGGGGTAAATAGGAATCAGCTAATCTTTTCCATTTGCGTTTAATGCAACTAATGTTTCATAAGTTAGATGATCTCTCACACACTTGCCTCGTCTGCCTGGTACCTGCAGAGGGATGTAAAGTGTTGATACTGCTGGAATGCAAGTAGTGACTGTAATAGTGTGTTAGAATAGACGTTCATGCTGCAGGAAGTGCATGCTATATAAGGGGGGGTGAGAAAGAAAATCTTGAGGGCCCTGACATACCAAGCTGATTATCGATTGCTGTTTAGCGTCTTGGACACTTGTTTTCATGACACGTCCGGCGGTGTTGCTTGGCAGGAGCTCCTCAAGTGGTTGTTCATCTTCACTGCTTTTTGTCCAGTTTCACTTTATCTACTTCTCGCAACTTTTTATCAAACATGTTCTCAATTTTCCAGGCTATAATGAGACTGTTAAAAATGACCGATCGCATCCAGCAGGCATGCACTTCAGTTGCCAGCATCACCAGTCGTCGTCTTTGCAGTGTGTGCGGGTCTGTCTGCCTTAGTCGGCTAGTTCTTGCACACTGGTGTGTCAGGGTCCTAAGAGATATGATAACGCACCACAGTATTGTATTTCATGGTATCACAAGTAGTTTTACATCTTTAAATTAATATTATTACATAAAATTTCACATTTACAACCTAATAATAACAGAATCATTGCTTGACATCATGAGGAAACTACTGTTACTGTCAGACGTGACCTTCAGCCTTTATTGTATTACATTTTAGGCATCAAACTCTAGAGTGCCTAGATTATATTTACTGGTGAGCTATTATATGATTGAAGTTATTATTAGCATGTCTTTTTATTTACTGTTTGTGGGATGTGTTTCCTCTTGTGTTTGCATGACTAATTGACCCTGACAGTGTGTGTAGAGATGCATCAGGGCTTATTTCTGCTGTTTCTTTCACCTTGTTTTCATTTCTTTGCTCTCTCGCTTTCACACTGCCTCTTTCTCTCTTTTGTTCACTCTCTTTTCAACGTCTTTCTTCCCCTCTTTTTCCCCTTACTTTCCATCTTTTGCCTTTGTATCCCATCATGAACGCCTCTCTCTCACTATATATATTTATGGTGTGACTGCTGTTTAAAAACCCATTGATTGCTTTGTTATGAAGGTGCCCATGCCTCTTCCATTGTCCCTAATGGTACCTGCTGCGTACTACTACTACTACTACTACCACCACCACCACCACCACCACCACCACCACCTCCTCCTCCACTCTTCCTACTCCTACAACTCCTGTCCCGCTATGCCCAAGTGCGTCGCTGGTACCTGAATTAGGCCCAGAGTCTGCAACCCCATGGCACTGAGTAAAGGCCCTGTAGCCCTCCAGTGACGTGCTGAGCCAGCAGGAACTGGAGCTCGCTTCAGACCACCACCACCGACAGCAGTGGCAGCCATGGTAACTGCAGCAGCACACAGTTGCCATGGTAACCCAGCCTCAGGGGTTTGGAAGCCTGCTCGCTGATCTGGACCGGACTGGACTGTACTGTACTGAGCGGTGATGATGAATGATGGCGTAAGGAACGGGGAGGGTGTCGCCTCTCCCCAAGTTTCCCATCTGCCATTTTGAGGACATCCTCAAACTGTTGCCCTCCAACGTCCATGCCGCCGTCCTCTAAAAGCCAGATGCAGTTCAGAGAAAAGACAGAACTCCTCAGCTCTGTTGTTGTGTTTTTAACTCTACCTCTAATCCTGCACTGCCCCCTGCTTGCAGGTTGCAGGAATGACTTTGGACTGAGAACCCCTGCAATAACCCATACAGTGATCAGGACAGGAGCATTTATACATCACTGTTTGGGGTTTTAAGCTTGAAAACACACTCAAACTGAGCTACTGACATAATGTGCTTGGAAGTGATGATTATGGAACTTTTTAATGGAAAAAAATGTGGATAAACCTGGACTTTTACTCAAACTTTGAAGGATCCTGAATGCTGTTATTGGTTGAGCTTTTAAGGCCAACAATCATCCTCTGCTTTGACAAGCTGGCAAGCCTTTTAAAAAGTGACTTCCATCCATTCATTCATAAGAAAGAGAACTTTACCCCTGATCTGTGCACCAGCTCCACTGTAACAGAGACTTTCAAAGGACGTGGTGCCAAGGACAAGTAATCTGACACACATTATGCACCAGGAATATTTGTGGGTTCAGAGTGACATTGATCAACCAAAGTGAGAGCTGGATATACTCAACGCCCCCCTTCCTCTGAAGCCACACAGTCAGTGAACTCAAAGTGTGACTCAGTGGATGTTTCACCAGGAAGTCATGATATCCTGCCTCTGCTTTGGACCCAACAGATGGACGACTGTTTATTTATTTCTACATCCATCTCTTTGCTACATTTTGACTGCTTCCCTGGATTATAATTAAACAAATATTTGTCTGGATTACTTTTGTCCACCTTTCATCTCATTGAAGAAAAATCATACTCAAGAACTGTGCAGCGAACTTTGTGTCTATGGAAACCTCATAAACTGCTTAAAACCACAACAGGACAAGAGAAACTTCAGATAACTGTCACAAAGGCTTTCAGGGCTGTATATTGAAGAATATGGACAATTATGACAAAGACAATAAATTCAAGCATCACAAAATGGATTTTTTGACTTGCCAGATATACCTCACAGATCATGGACTCTAACAAAGTATACGTCAACTCCCCACCCCCATGAAACCATCACAAGGCCATTTGAAACTCTTTGCTCCCCAAAAGACTGAAACAAATCAAGTCAAGAAAAGTCCTCCCCAAGAAAAAAGTCCCATCCAGTGATCAGTTCCTGCCTGGTGGCTAATCTGCACACTCAAATCGAGCCCCGCCCTCACTCCTCTGCCTTCTCTGATTGGATCCTTGTTGCCTAGATACAGTACACACTGTCGTGCGGTTGGGCCATAGTCGAGCCAGTAAGGAATCAGGTGTCAAATGGTACCAGGAAATGACTTGTGAATATTCCTCTATTTAAAATGTATACAATTTTAAAGTAAAAGAAAAAAAAAACTTTCCTCCACATCTTTTTTTGTAAATAAGAGGAATTATTTTTGTCCTCCTTGTAATTTCAGTGTAAATTTTTTTCACATGTACTGCAGTTTTAATTTGATATTTTGACACCAAGATGAAAGTGTTCATCGTACATTTGACAAACACTGCTGGTCTACAGTTGTGGGTTGTTAAATGTGGTAAATCTTAAAGGTGAATCTAAACTGCAGTACCGATCTTTGAGTCTTCAACACTCTGTTCTCCACCTCTGCTCCACAGAACTCATCATGAACAACGTCTACAAACCAGCGATCACCTGTTACATATTATTGCAACATCACCTTTACTTTTAACCTCATTGTAAGATTGAACGAGTGATCTACTAGGTTAGCTGAATCCTTTTCTACTTCAGCTCATGAAACTCTATAACATTAACACAACGCTATGCATAAAAAATAAAAGGCACCTCTTTGGATTAGGGATGTCATGATACCAGAAATGTAGTAGCTGATAACAATACCAATTCGATATCACAGTAAAAATAAAACACTGAGCTAGTTTTAATAATTCCCTCTCTAATATCTAGTTTATATTGATGTGAAAACATCTCCTTCAAACAACTACATTCATTCAAGTTTCTTGACGAAAATTTAATTTTGCAAGATTTCATTTGCTTATGATAGTGTTGCCATTTACTTTCACCGAGTGGTCATTTTGCTGAGCAGATCTTGAACGTCTCATAATAACTCAGTGGCACCTCCGTTAATGTTAGTAGCTCTGTTATTTAACCAAACAGGCTGTGCTGCCCTCCTGCTACTTACAGGTAACATTGTTAAGTCTCCAGCTAATTTCAACACAGATTTGTTGTTCACAGTTTCACATTGTCAGGGAAAAACAGGGTACATCCCCTCGGGTTTAGTAGTAGTAACGCAATGATTTAGAGCACCTTTTTTTTCCCTCCACAGTGGCTTTGGTCCAAAACAAACTGAATGATACAGCGTGCGTGCGGTAAGCATCAAAACGAAGAACTGACGGTCACAGAGGCATGAGATGCCAAGAAACAGTAGTGGACAACTGCAGTTCTTCTGTTCCCGTCACTAGCATTTTCCCTGTCTGCCAAAGTGGCAGGTGTCCTAGTGATTTCCCGCACCACTACCAACAGTTTGCCGACATTTGGCGGGTGGCGAGTGCTAATTTCAGACCCTGATTATCGAGGAAAAAATATGGTGCATCCCCTGGACAAGTTAGTGATACAAGATAGTGAGTTTACTGCGTCCTTTTGGATTTTAGACACCTTTTGTCTCAAGCCCTGTGAGGAAGCTATGGTACCTGCAGTACTGTAGAAAAACAAGTACCGTCACGTTTTCAGAATTTTAGCATCGATTTTGTACCGAAGTATCTGGTTCTTGTGCCATCCGTTCTCTGGATTGGATTTTAATTATGGAGGAACCAGCAAATTCTCCAAAAACTTGTTACTTATTACTTACTTGTTACTGACTTATTATTACTGTAATTTATTAATTGGTTGAGAGGTAAAAAAAAATGCACACACCTCCTTAAGAGAAAATAAAACCAGTCCAAATGGGACGCAACTCTCGCAAAGTGACAGGATCCATTCAAACGCCCAGTCACTTTGCTAGTCTTCCTCTTCCCTCTATTCTGAGAGTCCTCTGATGGACATTATCTTGTAACTTACCGCACCGAGATACGACCCAGTTTGAGTTTCACACTGGCCTACTCATGTCCTAATGCACATCATGTACTTGCTTTGTCCTTGGTGTCGAGCACACACGCACACAGGAGGAATATCGTTATGATTCATCTCAGTGTCTTTGAGCAGAGGTGGAAGGTGGAAATGTGTCTGGAGTCTCTCTGTATCCAACAACTCTCTTCATAATGTGGTACAATTGGAGCCTCCAGGCCTCTTGTTACTTTATCCCCCCGCCCCCCACCCCTCCTCCACTTTTCCTGTTTCACCTCCTCTCTGTTGTTGCCTGTTTGGGTTTTGACTCTTGGTTCTCATCTCGCCCCGCACCCCTGGGGTTTCTGTATGTTCTCTCTCTGTCTCTCTTTCCAGAGCACCACTCCTAAGGCTTTTGCGGCTCGCAAGATCTCGTTGACCAGTGAGTATACCAGTTACATCTTTCGTCCCACATGAGGAGAAATGAGAGCAGAACAAGAAAAACGAATGAAATGCCCTAATTTCAGCATTTAAAATCCTTGTGCAGAATATTTTTAGCTGCAAATTTTTGACGTAATACAAGCAAAAAACTGTCAAAGAATAAGTCAAATTTCAGCAGCAGTTGAAAATTAATTCACCCTAGTCTTGCCGCGGTAGTCAGGTAGCTGTTACACAGTGTGACACAGTATTCACACATGCAAACATGCATTACTTGCTCACTGCCCCACCCTCGTTTAGCTTTTTTTATAGAAATAAAACTGATTTACTTAATTTTTGCTTATCAGAGCCATGTTATCAATACATAGTTGGACAACGGATGTTTCAAACCAGAAGTGAAAGTGTCTGCTCCGTACAAAGTCTCAGCATAGAGTAGACAAGATGGTGTGGGACAGACAAGACGATGGCGGAGGATTTGGTGTCAAAGCAAAAGCGCCTGGTAATATTTTGGATTTAAGCCCAACGCTATAAGATAACCGTAATGTTAATGAGATAATCGCAGCGCAGAGGATAGAGCAGTTATATATGGTGTACGCGGCACAAGGTGGAAACCAGCGGCCCTGCAGCAAAAGCTTGACCGAGGACGCCAGACAAATACACCGCCATCCAGCATTAATGATGAAAGTAAGCACTGTAGATATCAACTGCCATCTTTTCTTGTAAAATGTCCGGTGTAATCGTTAAGTCCAGTTTTGTCACAAGTTTATTAACTGGCAGTGAATCCCTAATTACTTACACCAGTGTTATCCTTTTGCACAAAAATGCTGTGGTAGCATAGTGTTGAAACACTATAGCCCCTTTCCCACTGGACAAAAAACCACTAACATCTGACTTTTTTACTGGTAAAGGTTACAATCAGCATTCCTTCCCAGACAAATGTCTCTGCAGTGGGTATTTATTGGCTCCAGCTCCAATTGGCAACGATGGGAACATGACCACCGGGTGGACACGCCAATTTTTGGCCCTTTTCCGGCATGATGTTAACCGCCTCCGTCATTAATTTCTGTCTGCCTCCGTCCAAGCAGTGGCCACACATTATTCCATATTAGTCATCACTGAGACTAATGATAGAGACCGATATGAAGATAGAGAGACTGAAGAAGTTACAGATAGAAAGTAATCACCAGTGTAACATTTTCACTATTTACTAACCCTGTTTGCTGGTGCATACATGACATTGAGCGTGACACACCACGTTGAGCCTGCTGGTCTACTGGCAATTTGAAAGGAGTGTATTGCCTATTTTTACATGTTCCCTGTGTTTAAAAAACAAACTCATATTCGATAATTTTGGTGTTAAAAAAATAAAAAACAAACTTTGATTAATGTGCTGGGTTTGTACACAACAAAAAAACTCACCAAGCTACTGCATTTTCAATCAGTGAGGACCCTGCCCATGCTTGTGACCCTTTATACAAGTAGTCACTATATTTATATAAATACATGGTTCCTATCATTCACTGCATACTGCACTGTACCCATAAGCTCTGTGTGGCAGAAAGCAATTCACATGAAGTACATGAAGCTTGCTCTTAGAAAAGCTACCAACGATCGTGTAACAACATGTTGAATATTGTTGTAAATGAACCAGTATTGGGAAGCCATTACTGAAATTATTTCATCACGCAGTTCCATTTATAACCTTTGTAAACTTAAATTAGTTACTGCTACTGTTGGCGAAACAATCTTGGTTATTAAGAAGTAATTACTTCTACTTTTTGGGGCTATGATCTTGCAGAAACTTGTCAATGAATTTCTGTTCAGCAGAGAGGAAATAATCCATCTGAGTGCATTTTCTCTCTTCTTAATGATGAACTATATTTTTTCTGACTCCTCTGTAGGCAGCAAGACGTCTCCAGCCGCCACAGATGGAGGAGCAGGTGAGGCTGATGCGGGATCTGCAGCGGGGAGGAAGAGGCGGTGGGGTTCCAGTACAGCAGTCACTGCTAAGAAACCATCCATCAGCATCACCACTGACTCACTGAAGGTACTAGCTTGGACCAGGTGTCCATGGAGGCGTGAGAAAGTGTTGAAAATAAATCTGGTGATTTCACTTATTTAGCTGTGGCAGTATTTTTTTGATTGGAGCTGATATTTTAGCCAATATTGATTGATAATTTTCATGCCAATAAGCAAACCAAAGCTTCTGAAATGGCAAAGACTACTGTTTCAGATCATTTTGTTTTTCAGGGTGAAAGCCTTTGGTAACATATTTTTGTGACCCTCTTTGTAAAACCGTCTTTACGTATTTGGCAGGTCTGTGAAATAAAAATGTTTCAACCGATGAAATCGTCCACAAATCACAAGATTTCCTTCCAGCTCAACTGTGAAATGTGATGAGTTTCAAAACATCATGAGTGAGCTGGAAGAAATTCGTGATTTTACAGAAACAGTCAAATGCTTATCATTTAAACAAGATAAACCCTCGCACAATCACTGAGGGAAAACAAAACCGCCATAGATTTTTTTCTTGTGGTGCATCACATGTAGTTAAGATATTTCTCTCCATCTCTCGTCCCTGTCTTTCCTTTACCTTCATCATCTTCTGTCTCTCTACGTTTCTCTTCTTTAGTCTTTGATCCCAGATATCAAAGTGAACCAGGACGCCGTAGTGGAGCTGCACCCAGAGGAGCTGCACATGTCTGGGGACGAAGAGAGCCTGGACGCCAGCCGGGACGACCAGGACAAAGGCCTCAAGATCAGACGCACCGTCACACAGGTCAGAACAGGCATACTGTATCATTGCCATCAGATGAAGACATTATAATTGTAATACTGACTAAACTTCAGGTTTCTGTTTGTAAACCTACCTTGGGATGCGTACCAAATCCTAGCATTAAACAGGCACCGGTGCTAAATTATTAAGTTGTTGGAGGCCAAGCTCCTCCAACAACACGCACAGCAGAACAGACAACCTGTGGTGGAGACGAGAGAAGTGAACTTGAATACAATTAATCCTTTGCGAGTAAAAAGCCAGTACTTTATCAAATACAGCTGTTTAACAAGCATAAATATGATGTAAGAATGTAGAAAAGCAATATTTCAATCTGCTCTCTGTCGTCTCTTATCCACAGCTGATATGTTTAACAGAAGCACAGCGCGTTCGCTCGGCGAATAGCAGCTTGTTACAAACGAGCTAAACCAAACGCAGTCTGTATGTAGTCCAACTGTTTAGCTTAGTTTGCACGTATCTTAAAATGTGGCAAATTCTCGTAAACTTATCTGCTGGCCGAGACAAAGCAGCCCCTCTACTGACTGATGTCTGTGTTCGTCATTCTTTATAAACTTCACTCAGGAATTTTTATTTATTTTATTGACATATCAGATCAGTTTCCAGTGAGATATTATTATTTATTATTATTAATGTGCAGTGACTAGGGTTGTCACAATATCAGATTTCCACAATGCAATTATTGCAGCCAGAAAAAAATCATGATTATTAGAATATTTATAGAAAATCTGGAAAAAATAATGTCAGTCAAATGTGTAGGGAAGTGGAGAAAGAGTCTGTAACCATAACTGTAGAATAGAGTGATTTAAGAGGTACTTGGAATATTTACACGGTATTGTGTTTATTAACATTATATCATTATTTCCTCCATTATTACCCTAATAGTGACTTTGCTGTTGTAAACATTAGGCCTAATGTTGCTGCTCTAGAAACATTTAATTATAATCTTGTTGTGAATGTACTAAAGACCCAAACTAATAAGGAGTATGGCTACTCCTAACAATACCCATCCCTACATCTAACATGCTACATCCAGTTATGATTAATTTCTAATAAGAAGAGCAGTCATTCTTGAGAAATTTCTTTTGACAGTGGTGTTGATCTTTTTTTTTTTTCACTTTTTCCACTATTTATACCCAGGTCGTACCAGGTGACAGCCAGGAAAACGGTCAGGCAAATGAGGAGGAAGAGGTGGAGAAAACAGAGAAGGAAAAACAACGCAGGACTTCCAGAGACAAAAGGAAGAACAGTGTTTCTGAGGAATCCTCGGAAACACAGACGCATGTAAAGCTTGACGGAGAGGCAAAGAAAGGTGATGCCACACTGTTAAGTTTGTGAATTTGTAATTGCTGTAGATTGTTGAGTACAAATCTGCTGCCTTCTCTCTTCCAGTGGTAGTATTTCTTTATCCTTGATTACTGACATTCCTGCTACCTATCTCATTCATCATCTTTCCTCCAGTTACCCCTAGCGACAGTCTGGTGCGTCGCTCTATAAGTCAACAGAAGTCTGGTGTGTCCGTCACCATCGACGACCCCGTCCGCACCAACAGGCAGCCGTCGCCACCTCACGGCAAAGTCTCAAACATCATCCATGTGACCAATCTGGTGGGTTTGTAACTGGCATTTACAAAGCACGGTGAAAAAGTGTTGTATTTTGATCGCTTTAAACTTTCCCCACAGACTAAAATTATGTAGATGGAAATGATTGCACAGAAAAATCCCGCATTTCCAAATCTAGTTTTTCATGAATGAGGCATATTGTGTTGATGCCAGTAGCAATCACCATCATTCCCATAATTAGAGTCAGGAACACTTACCCAGATATTATGGCTGTAGTCAAGTATCACCTTAAGTTTGAAGCACACTACATGACTATACTAGACTATGACAAGACTAGACATTACACATTTAATGACTAGCATTTGCAGATTCCTTGCGTCATAGAAGCCAGATTTACACATGAATCAAAGACTACCAGATATCTAATGCCACCCTGCCTCAATGAGCTCTTTGACTACAGCAACACAGAATCCAAACAAACAAGACTCAACATTTATAGCTGTGCATCGGCATTTTGTCTACAACAAACAACACTGATGTAGATTTAAAATGTCGAAACAACTTTTGCTGTTATTTGATCCTTACCACGAGTTGTGTGAAAATGTGACGTTTGGCCTGAGGGGAGCATCAGAAAAGTTTACATGCACACAAATATTAAGATAAGATAAGATATTCCTTTATTAGTCACACAGTGGAGAAATCCACATTCCACTATCATTCTGAATATGACAGTATTCCGATTTTAATACAGATCATCTAAGCAGCATATTTGTTTTTTCTATCTGAATTAGGCCTTTTTCCGATTAAGACGTGGAATATGCTGGTGTTCAGGTTTTAGCAGCATCCTTTGGACATGTATACCGTACATTCAGAATATCTTTCTCAACTGGGTTTGAGTCCACCTCTGTGTTGTACACAAACCTATTTGCCGACCATTTGCAGGGATTTATGCCCAAAATACAGACCTACTTTTAAACATTATCAAAGCATAAACATGATGTAAGAATGTTGAAAAGCCATATTTCAGTCTGCTCTCTGTCGTCTCTTATCCACCGCTGCTATGTTTAAAGACCTGGATATCAACAGCTTTTGGGATATGCGCAGATATCGCAACAATTTCAAGAAGGTGGCTGAAGGAATAGTCAAACAAGCACACCACCAGTTACATTAATCAGAGTATGCACATGCTGCATGTAAACAGGAATAATAGTGGAATATTCCTTTTCATTAGCCATGTAAACTGCTTCGTATGAAGGGAATAAGGGCAAAAAACTAAATATTTGGTGCAGGTAAATGTAGTCATTGTTACCTAAACTAAAAGGTCATATCCTCTGAACTGTGACCATTTTAAGACATCTCTCTGTTTGATATTCTGTAATATTATTCTCAAAATAAAGCCAGCTGAGGCAGTCATTAAAATTATCATGTCATGAAGTGCTGGATAAGTCAAAATTATGACTTGTATGCAGTTAGCCAATGCATTCACTAGTTTTGAAGACCAAACACCATTCCCAGAGCTACACCATTCACCATTCAAGGTTGAGCATTTCCCTCGCCATGCTTTTTTGTACTTGATTCCACCTTAAACTCTTAACGCACATTTCGAAATAATCACGCTATCTGTTATCTTGATACACAACAAGATCATCTCTGCTCAGCTCTTATTATCTCATCTCGCGTTTGCTTTACATAAATGAACCCACTCTAGCTGTGGATGACAGTTGACCTTGACTGAGGCCATGCTCCTTATGTTAACCATAGGTGCGACCCTTCACCCTCGGCCAACTCAAAGAGCTGCTGAACAGGACGGGCGGTGTGGTGGAAGAGGGCTTCTGGATCGACAAGATCAAGTCTCACTGCTACGTCACAGTGAGTACCAACAAGTCAATCAAAAGTGTGTTGGTTCGCTGGAAGTGTTAAACCAGCTACTTGTGGATATTAGATAAGATAAGATGAACCTTTATTAATCCCCGGAAGGAAATTCGGATATGGATTATCTATTGCATGTGTCCGTCCTGGAAGAGGGATCCCTCCTCTGTTGCTCTTCTTGAGGTTTCTTCCATTTTTCCCTATTAAAAGGGTTTTTTGGGTTTTTCCTGATCCGATGAGAGAGTCGTACTATGAAGGACAGAGGGTGTCGTATCCTGTACTGATGTTACAGCCCCTGAGGCAAAGTTTTGATTTTTAATATAAGGCTATATTAAAAAAAATGACTTGTGGAATTTGTCTGGTATATATCCAGCTGCCAAAACTGGCAACTGGCCAATTTGAAGCATATTTTCCTGTAACCAAATGCCAAACTAATTTTTTTTTTTTTTTTTAGAAAGACACATTGAGCGCTGGAATTACTAGAAGTATTTATATGATTATCATCTATCTATCTCAAACCATCACCTCTGTGCTCTCATCCAGCTGTTCGTGCAGCAGTCTGGTTTTACAGTGTGTTTTTGCTGATGTGATTACACTTTATAGAAAGATTTTTTTCAGCCATCTTTCCTCCTCTCCTGTCTTCGTAGTACGCTACAACAGAGGAGGCGGTCGCCACCAGAGCTGCCCTCCATGGGGTCAAATGGCCTCAGAGCAACCCCAAGGTCCTCAGCGTCGACTTCTGTGAGCAGAATGAGGTAACGAATGCCTGAAATGAAAATTTACTCTATTTGTCACTGTCAATATTATATAACTGTTTTGTAAAACTGGGGAAAAAAGTCCCAGACATTTCAGAACTGTACATAAATTTTGCGTCATACTTGAAGTACATTTGATCATTTTTCTGCAAAAATCTGTCACATTTAATTGTATATGATCCCTTGTTTTTAGTTATTTTTCCACCCACCCACTCAAACTTTAACTTCCTGACATTTGTCTCATTTCTATCCTTTTTTTTCCTGCAGCTAGACATTCACAAAGGAATCCTGAAGCTGGAAATGGAGGAGGACCATGTTGCCCCACCAGGTGGTCCTCAGAACCGGCTGCCCCCTCTAATGCCTGAGCGAGACCGGGACCGAGACAGAGACCGGGACAGAGAGCGCGAACGGGACCGGGACCGAGGCGTGGGAGGAGTGCGGGATCTGTGGGCGGAGCGGCAGAGAGAGATGGAGCGCCGGGAACGAGCCCGTGGCGAGCGGGAATGGGATCGGGATAAGGTCCGGGAATTCGCAAGACCGGGAGAGGACGGACACCGATCTCGATCCAGAGACAGAGAGAGGAGGAGGAGGGAGAGGGCCAAGAGCAAGGAGAGGAAGACGGATAAGAAGGGTAACACACCTAGCTGTGATTGAATAGAAGCAAAAAGCATAAAGGAATTTTAAACCAGAGAAAAGCCAGAACAAAGCATGCTGGTGAAACAGATACACTCAACTAATCGATTAATCAAGGTAATAATCAACAATGAAAATAATCGTTACTTGCTGCCCTACAGTTGCAGGAAAGGCTGTATTGGTAATTATTGGAAATATCCACACAGAACAGGCTGCATTGACAGTTATGAAGCTGTTCTTTTGTAAGTCTCATCGCACACGTTGAGTTGTGTACCACAAATTCACCCATTTCTTTTTCTACCAGCAGAGAAAGGAGATGAACCTCCCGCAAAATTGTTAGACGACTTGTTCCTGAAGACCAAAGCAGCTCCGTGTATATACTGGCTTCCCCTCTCTGAGGAGCAGGTTGGTCACCGACACACTTATAAACACATTTTCTGTCACAATGATTTCATTTCATCCAACTAAACTGTGTTTTGTGTCCACCAGGCGGCGCAGAGGCTTTTGGACCGCACAGAGCGGCAAAAGGAGCGCGAGCGGAGGCGCAAGGAGCAACAAGAGGAGGAGGAGAAGAAGCGGGAGGAGGAGAGGAAGGAGAGGCTGAAGGGTCGAGAGAAGGACGTCAGCGTGACGGCGAGCGCCGGAGCAGCCGGGCGAGGAGGGAGGGAGGCCGACAGAGACCGAGAGAGGGACCGCGGCCGAGACAGAGATGGGGACAAGAAGAGGGACGCCAGCCACCGTCCCGCGCGACCTTCGGTAGGCGCCGGCAGCGGACGTCGCTCTCGTAGCCGTAGCAACCCCAGGGACAGACGCCGCTGAATGGCTGCAGGGAAAGCTGGAGAAAGAGAGAAGAGAGAGAGAGGGGGACACGGCGTAGCTAGGGACTCAGCAGACAGGAAGTCTTGGGAGGGAGGTAGTGTTTCCACTCTTGCCTCAAGTTCAGGACTTGTGTCTGCTCCTCACTACCCACCCCGCCGTACTTAAATTCGTCCACTTTTGACGCCAGCGTTGTCTTCCACACACTTCTGCCATTTCCCCTCCCCCATCTCGTCCGTGTCAATTTACTCAGTGTTCATTATATGTCATAATAGCGAAACAACGGTTTATCTAGCTTGTCTCCCCACTCTTCTGTTCTCGCTCCGTCTTCCAGAAGCAAAAGTGAGTCCCCTCCATCTGTAGAGACCAGCATTCCTCCTCGTCTCCGTGTAGTTAAAAAAGCAGAGAGGACGGTGGTTTTTCTGGCTCACCTCAGCATTTTGTCCCTCTGAGGTTTGGGAGCCCGCCTCTTTATTTTAGTTCTGCGGGTGCAGTTCCTTCCTCCTCAGAGCCCTGTAATAAAAGCAGTCCAAAATAGATCCCTGACCTTCAGATATTTTCTAGGATCAGTTTTAGTGTTCTACTGTTCACCACTGGGTTTTTTTTTTATATATATATATATAAACGACATAATTTGATTTTGTCAAAGTGAGGATTTTGTTTTGTTGAAGTTTTATGAATCATGTTTTCGGCCTTGGAGGTTTGTTGTGTGTTAAAGCAGGTGATGTTTGTGTGAGTAATAACCTTCATCCCCCTCTCCCACCAAGATGCAACTGGTACTGAAGTCTCAACACTGTAAGAAGAGTGTGCGATAGGAAGAGCCGTGATTATTACGTGTTGTGGTGATGCAGGAGACGTGCACATGCCCCAGTTTGTCTTTAGTGGAAGTTTTTGGAGTTGAGAAGGGGAGGATACAAGTCTTGTCAAGTGGTTTATTCTGTAATAATTACAGGAAGCTGCACTGAAATTTTGAAAATCCTTCCTCTGACCCTTCAATCATATATATATTTAAGAGGGAATACAAATAAGAAGTTTACCTTCTAATAGAGTAATGGTTACAATTTTAATATTTTTAATTTTATGATTTTAGTTCAAAACAGGTAGTGTCGTTTTTTTCCCCCTTCCTGCAAGTGCTGAATGTACCAAGAATTTAAAAAATGAATAAATTTAAATTGGTTATCAGCCTTTCTGCTTGGATGTTTTTGCTTAGTCATTTCTCACAAAGAGGCATCATGACCTGGCTGTGAGCCAGCGAGCTGATGAGCTTTGACTCATTAAGTGAATATGTTGAAGTATTAAAGTGCAGAGAAAAAGGTTTGAATTTGTGACCTAATACAAGTTTGTCTGAACACATGAAAATATTTATTACAACAGACAGAAATTACAGTAATGTCTTTCCCCAAATTGTACAGATTCACGTGACAAATCTTACAGTAAAGTCAAATTTAAGTGCAAAATGTTTGCTAGCGATAATATGTACAAAACAGTTTAGCAAAATCCCTTGTTCTTCTACAGCAAACAGTAGCCACATTGGGGTCAAAAAAAAAAAAAAAAAAAAAAAGCAGTAGTTTGTTTCCCGTTCCCTTAAACTATGGTACAGTAATAGTACAAGAAGTACAGCAGGCAGTACGTGTGACAAAAGGGACTGATCCAGGGACAAAGTGAATCAGTGGAAATGTCTGGATATCAGCAGTTTCATCTTCAGAAAAAGAACGAGCAAAAGCACATTAGAGAACGACGGCATGTTAAGACCAGCTTTTCCATCCACGGCTGCATAGACGCTGGCGATCAGTGTGTGTTGTGAGGGGGAATGTTGTGTGTGGCGCACGCTCTGCTCATGTGACAGGAGTGGCAGAGGAGATGAGAGTCCAGAGGGAAGCACTGCGAGCCGGGCTTATCTGAGAGCTGCTTGCCGCACTCCTGAGATGGAGGGGGGAAAAAAAGATGGCAGATAAGGACAGGAATGCACACAAAGGAAGTGAGGTCAGCCGACAGGAGTCACGTTGTAAATAGAGGGACGGCTCACCTCGCAGTGGTAGCACTCAAAGTGATAGTCCTTGTTCATAGACACGACCCTGAGGATCTCTTCACTGCCCTGAGACGCAAAACAAACAAAAGTGAGATGCAGGGAAAACAGTGATTTACCACAAAAAATATGCTGAATAAACTGATATTGAATTGCTGCCTCTATATTACATAGTTTGATTAGCAAAACTGTCTTCACATGTAAAAGAATTAAACACCTCCAGCCAGGACTATTAGTCCCTGGAACTACTTTTCAAGGAATAAAAGGTTCCTGCAGCCTACTGTTGTGTGCATTTCCATAGTGGTCATAAGACCTGCGAAAGTAGGAACTTTAGTCTGCTGACGTATGAAAAGTAACGTGACGAGGGCAGCTGGCGGTTCACTCTACAGCGTGCAATTCAGCGTGCCGATCGTTTCACCTACAAAACACTGGAAAATAAATACGAGGTTTCATCTCACTGGGATGATATTTCCTGCTACACGTTGGATGTAATGAATGAATCGCAGCAGAGGAAAATGGAACTAAGAGCGTTTGATTGATGGTTATTTAATTGTCATTCATAGCACCACCGCGCTACTTCTGCCTCTTCAACCGCTCGCCGTCTGAACTTGCTTGTGAGCTTTCTTTTTTTTTTGTTGTTGTTGTTTGTTTTTTTGAGTTGGAAAGCCAACAGCAGAGCCTAACTTTAATTTTAATAATGTCAAACAAAGAGAAATGATCTCTTCTTGTCCTAAACTGATACTGAAGTACTTTCTGTACTATTAGAAAGGGCCTTTTGCGGCGGTAAAATGTCCCTGGAACTTAATTTAGACGCTGGTCCCAGTCGCAGCTGAAATGCACTGAGTTCCTCAAAAAGGTTGTTAGTTCCTGAGGAAAGTTCCTGCAGTGGAAATGGGGTGAAATGCACTCATACTCACCTCAGTAGGTAGGATGGGTTGTAAACAGGAGGCGCATTTTGGGGCAAAAGTCCTGCAGAATGACAGAACAAAGTTTATTCAGTGTTAGCCGAGTAATGAAGGGAGTAGGGACATACTTCAAACCTTACACATGCAAACGTTTCATACAGTCACCAGTATGCCTACAAGTCATTCCCGTTTCGAAACAAAGCATTTGAACGTCTCACTTGTTGTAGTCTGCCACGCAGTAGATGTTGCTGTGATGGTCCACGGTGAACGGAACCCCGTCCAGAGCCTTGGAGCACACCACGCAGCGGAAACAGCCCGGATGGTACGAGTTCCCCAGAGCCTGCAGGATCTGAGCAGGAAGACCGAGAAGATTTTTAAAAACACTTCTGGTCTCTTTTTCTTCATGAGGTGCATTTTTCAAAATCATTATCACACAGATAGCCAGCCCAGACTGTATGTATGTTTACGTAGGTATGCATAAGAGTATGAGTATATGTATGATTATACTCATTTTCTGTTGAATTTATTAATCCATTCTCTTTTATTACCAACAGCATCTACATTTTTATTGTTCAAATGATCTTATTGTTTTTGACATAATTTGTAGTTTTTCTTTTGACAAGCTTGTTTTTTTTTTTTTTTTTTGTTTTCAGCAACCTAAATTTGATTTTCTAACATTAATGCTTGCAACTGAAGATTTTCATTGTCCATCAATCTGTCGATTATTTTCTTGATTAATCGATCAGAAAACAGTGAAAAATATATTTTACCCCAAAGTCCAAGATGACATCCGCAAATGTTTTGTCCACAATTTAAAGATATTACACAAAATATTCACATTTAAGAAGCAGCAATCAGAGAAGTTTGACTTAAAAAATTACTCAAACAAATTGACTATCAAAATACTTGGGGATTAATTTAATAGTTGACAACTGATTAATCGTTGCAGGTCTACTAACATTTCTGCCTCCCATATTTTTTAAGCTTTAGCTTGATTTATATTTATTTCAGAGTGGTTATCGATATATTTCTCAGCAGATTTTACAGATTCGTCGGTCTTACCAACATCCTTTATTTTTAGTTTGTAATCAGACCAGAAAATATGAGGATAAACTTTCTTACTATTATAATTATTTCAGACAGCTACAAACGATGATGGAAATGCAGTTAAATGTTTGTAGTCCTAAAACTTGATGCAAACTTATGCAGAAAACGACGCCTGTGGAACCCACACTCAGTGTGAGCTTTCTATTTATGTTACAGGTCTGATGTGGTTCAAATATGGTAAAAAGTTTTAAGCTTAATCACTACAGAGCTGTATTTCTTTATTTATCAAAAAAAAAGAAAGAAAAGAAAACAAGGCAAACATTCCACTGAAAATCTATCGTGGGAACCCGAAGACGAGCCAACAAACAGACGTCACTGAATATTTCTATCGTCTGGGGGCATTCTGGGAAACTCAAGTAACTAAAAATGACATGGAGCAGGTTAAAGTCTAGCTTTAGAGGTATTTGTGTGCTTCTTCGTGTAGCGTGTTCACGCTCACGGCTCACCTGTTCGAGTATAAGGTGGCCACACACGCTACACTTCTCAGCAGCAGCCTGGAATCCTGAAAACTGTAATTACAGCAAAGAGATTACCATTAGCAGAAAATCAAGCCTCTGAATGTGTGTGGATGATAAAACACGCCATGACCTCAACTCTTACCATGTAATCCTCTTTACAGTACACAGAGCCATTGACGTTGTAGAAGTCCTTGTTTCTCAGGGTACGTCCTGCAGGAGGAGGGGGAGAGATGTGACTCAGCAGGATACATTTTAATAGAAAAGCGGTTACAAATGGTGTTTAGACAAGGTGTCGGTTGTAGGATTTAAATCCTTGTTGTGTCTGGGGGGGGGGGGGGTACTCACCACAGGACACACAGGTGAAGCAGCGTGTGTGATAGAGGCTATCCAGAGCCTGGCAGGCGTTATCCGCCCCGTACACGCCTTTCCCACACTTTACACAGGTCCCTGCCAGCACAATGGGGGAAAACACAACACGCATTTAGTCGAGAGTAACAGCTCAGCGGCTCTTGACACTTCGTTTACGACGCATTCCAGGAGGATGTGTCTGAAATCCAACTCCACACAAAGTGTCAACACTTGTAAATCCTCTCGTTCGCACCACCTAGGGGATTTTCACACAGTTAAAACCCAGTTACCCATGCCAGCCTGTTTGCTCATCCACTGTTCAGGCTCTGTTATTAAAAGGGAAACTCCACCGGATCTGACTTTTTAAGCGCTCCAGAAAATAGACGACTCTTTCTTCTGGAGTTTAAGACTTCCCTTTAAATTTGACTTTAAAGCCCACAATTGGAGCAATTTGGAGATTAAATGAGATTGCCTGATGTTAAGAGCCTAAACTACTTCAGGAAGCTAGATTAGCACACACATTAGCAGTTTTGCTGCTTCTTTTAAATCATGTAATGTGAGATAATAGTTTTCCCCATTTAAAGTAAATGAATCAAATGCTTAATGACAGTTTCCAGCCAAATTAACCAACAAATGCACCGTTTCTTTTTTTTCAGTTTGGTGTCACATATAATAACTTCTTTTACATAACAGCTTATGTTTTAAAAGAAAAAAACATCTTTATAGGGCACACTTAAAGCCATTTTCTCATCTAACAGAATACATTTAGTCTAAGTACATGTTGAGCACGACTCAGGGCACTAAATGTAAAGTGGAAAAGTGGCGTGGTGGTCCAGAGCGGCAGCATTTCTGTGATCTATTTAAGGACCTGCCTGCATTTTTTTTTCTTTCTAATGTGGCCGAGGGAGTGCCACGCAAATCAAGAATTCCTACACACTTGGACGGTCATTTCGATATTTAGGAAAGGGTGCGAGTCTCTGCCAAATCCAGAAACCAAAAAGGGAAACCGAGACTCAGCCTGCAGGCTTTAAATTTGATGTCTGGAGCTGCTACATATAGAAAACGTGGGGAGAGAAGTGACTGGGGCGGCATTCAGGGACTTTTTTGGGCCGCAAAAACTGAAAAAAATGAACATGATAAAAGACACAATTTCAGATTTAAAATATTTGTGCATTTCTGTAATTAAAACTAATTTTAGAAGCACAAGACGACACATTACCTAAGTACTTTTGTAAACTTGTGGGTCAAAATCATCAACATAAAGTTGTTTATTGGTTGATGGGGCATTCATTTGAATTTTTACTTTCTTTTGAATTAAATTACAGCCTTAACATATAAATATAGTGTGTCTGATGAACTCAGAGCGTCTGTCTTCATGGTTCAAAGCTTGTGATTTCGCTCTAATGGCTGAGAGGAGTACAGTATTGTATGTCCCCTCCGGGCACGCATACCTGAGCAGAAAAACAGGCTGCAGCACACCGCCCCTGCACACGCCAAGGCAGCATTACACAAACACACACACACACACAACAGGACGCGCACACATGACTCACACACTCATACTGCGTTACTGTGGCCTGAAGTCACTCGGGGGAAAACACACCCTGCCGCAGAGAAACAATACACACACACACACACACAGAGTCCTAATCTTGTGTGACTCACAGTAATGGTCAGAGTGGTGCTTATATGGAACCATGTAATTTGTGTCCGAGTGTTACAGCAGAATTTTGCAGTTTAATGGCCGTGCAGATACGCTGGATTAGCCCTCCATGTGCACCACACTGTTGTGAATTGGAAACGCCTGCCCTGAAACATCAGCTGACTCTGCCTGATGTCTCGGCTACAGGTGTGAACCTGAAAGAGTATATACATATCTGTCCTATATGTTCTTTCTTCTCTTCAGCCAAACAAATGTACTTGTCTGGATCAGTTTCTGAAGCATTTTTTCCCTTCCTTTATGCGTTGCATGCTACAACCATGCATGTCTCTGCAGGTTCCATGGTACCATCCATCCATACACTCTTTCAACTATTAATCTGTCCATCCATCCATCCATCCATCCAAGCTTTTCATTTAGAGAGGAACCTGTGATCTGACACCAGGCAGTGAGGAGGACAATAATAAACACGCTGAGGGCGGACGCTGGGCGCTCTATTATGAATGCATGGGATACCGTGCATGAACAGTGACAGCACTGGCTCAAATAAGCGATGTGATTTTACAATTTGTGTGCTCTATTTATCCTGGCTACCTCTCTCCTCGCTTAACATGTATCCTGAAAACTACCGTTTCTTACCGAAGAACTCCTGGCGGTTCTCCATGGCCTCCCTTCCAGCTCCGACGCCTGGATCCTCCTGAGGTTTGCCCGGACCTCCAGCAGAGCAAGGCCCCAGCGTTATCGTGTTCGGTTTGGAGAGAGCCGTCAGGGCCAGAGACTGTTCTTTCAGCATCAGGCCCTCCAGGAGCCCCCCGCCTGCCAGCGCAGCATCTCTCAGTAGAAGTCGGGTGAGCTCCTCCTGGTACCGGGTGCCAGGCAGGTCTGAATACCGGGTCCTGTCCCCCATCACACCCCCATCTTTGCTTCTCACTCCAGCCTGCTGCTCGTCCCACCATTCTGGGCCAGCCTGGTAGCACGCTGCTCCTGGACTTCCAACAGCAGGTGGGTAGGAGTGACGGCTATCATGCGCCCCTGGACGCATCCCACCCTCCAAGTACTGAGTCCAGGCCTCCACAGGGGTCACCCCAGCCCTGCCTGGAACTCCATAACCAGCCACAGAGCCCCCTGTCTGCATGGAGGGGGATTGCTGCTGTGGGGGGAGGCCTCCAGAGGCGGAGTAGCGGGAGTCATAGCCCAGGCTGATGCCACTGGTCCGGTTGCTGCTGCAGCGGCTCCCCATGGGGCTCCCTCCGCCACCGCCGCTGGCTGTGCTGGAGGCGAAGCTGGACCTGGGGCTGACCAGCACCGACTCCTGGAGGCTGAATGATGAGCATGGGCTCAGGGTAGGTCCTGGGGGATAAAAGAAGCCTCCCACACCTCCTCCGCTAACATCAGATGTGCGATGGGGCGGATGAGAGAGGGATGCTGGCCTGGTGCTCTCCCACAGTTCACTACCCGTGCTCAGGCGTTTGTAGAACAGAGCCTCCTGGAGAGAGAGGCGTTTGTGCCTCTCGGGTTCGGAGAGGTAACCAGGCTCTGCCAGGCCACCTCCACTACCTCTGGGAGCTGACCCATAGCCCGTGGAGGCCGGGTACGGCGGCGGAACAGAGAGAGGTGGCGGTTGAGAGAGGAGCTGCTGTCGCCTGACCAGCTGCTGGAGCTCCAGGGAATAGCGGCGTTGATTAAGGGATGCCTTAGAACCAAATGCCCCCAGAGGGTCACACTCGGGGCCCAGGCCAGACTCACGCCTCAAGTGGGAATCCACTCCCTCGCCAAGGTAACAGGATGCTCGCTGCTGGGGGGAGCGACGCCTCAGCGGTGCCAAGGTGGAAGGGTGAAGTGGTTGCTCGCCATCTTGAGGTATGGCACCCACCGAGGAGGAAGATGGCGGCGGGGTGAGGAGCTGAGAGGGTGGCATTCCCATCCCTCCTCCTCCTCCTCCTCCTCCTCCTCTCCCACTCGCTGGAACACATGCATCGCTTGTGGTTGCAGAGGCAAGCGAGAACTGGCCGGGTCTTGAGGGCGAGGCAGCTGCAGAGCTGGAAGCCTGTGGCAGGCCGCTGCCCCCACCGCTGCCTCCGGAGATGCCAGTGTTGGCGTTGCTGTTATTAGAGTTGTTGGCAGAGTCATGCTTTTTCTTTGAACTGTTGAATTTCACGCTGCCCGAGTCTGTTAGCTTTAACTTCTCCAATAACTTGCTTATCGGCCTGTCCATGATGAAGTTTTTACCCGTCTGGGTAACGTCAAGTCCCCCTTTAAATTATAGATGAATGTGCTCAGACACAGTGTGGGTAGATGAGATACACAGCAGAACAAAGATGTTCAAGTAGATCTACAGGTCTCAGATGAGATGTCACCTTTCAGTTTCTTACTAAGAAACTGGCCTTGAAACTAGCACAAAGCTTAAAAAAGGACCCTTATGTACAGAGAATAAATACAAAACAGATAAATAAGACTTTAGAGACATTTCAGGGTGGTTACAGGTACGTCCTCTGAGTCATCTGGTTTGCCCTGATGTGGAAAATCCACAGGCACGGGTAGGTGAGGAAGAATCCATTGGATTATTAGACTAATAGTTCAAGTCAATCCAGCCAGGAAACAGGAGACATCCAGGACACTTCGGCGTGACCTATGGTCGTGGAGGGCCTCCTTTGTGGACCCTCATGTGGCTCCACATCTGCATCTCCATTAATAGTTAAACTGTCTGAAAAACACTTGAGGAGAGTCGGTTTGATGTCTTGGTTATCCAGTGCGGTGTGGGGATGTCTCTCCGTTTGATTTGGATTTAAAAAGCACAAAGGTTCCGCGGGATGCAGGCTATCACCACTTCATGTGGGTCCAGTGTAGACAAGAAAATAAATACGTTTACGCACAGCTAGTCGACTCACCCGACTTAAGCCATTCATTTCAGGGCGAAACGTGCTCGGAACATTTTAAATAACATGATTAACTTGAACTCCGGCAACAGAAAACACACATACGGCTCTCGCTAGGCTCCTCCGTCCGTCCGTCCATCCGCCTGTGCTCGAATGCTTTTATCATTCCCGTTTTTCAAAGCAGAGATCCGGTCCGGGACTCGGTGAGATAGTAGCGGAGAAGTTTGGAGAGAGACAGAGAAGGAAACGAGGGGAACCGGTGCGTCCGTTACAGTCCCATCCCAGCAGACCGGCGCTGGGCTAAACGAGTCGCTGGAGATACATAAAATCCCTCCCCGTGTGCATTGCACGGTCGACAACTTTGTTTCTTTCTTTCTTCCCCCTAAATAATTACTTACCTCCCCCCTCTATTTTTTACAACAGCGTCGAGCTAGCCACGGCGGAGACAGCTAGTTCCGTTTATTGCTTTTCAAAATTAACTCCCTACTGCCAATCGTTATATTTAAACGAAACAAAATCTGAAACTATTCGTTATACAGCTTTGCTTTTGCGTCATATGCACTATTTTATTCCCACTTAACATTTAAACACAGTTTTATAGCTAGTGAGTCCCAAAATTGTGACGCTTTCGCTTTCTTTTCGAAAGCGGTTGTATATAGTTCTTTTATTTTGAAGGAAGGTCCGTTACGTGGCTCTCTGTCGGTTCGTTGAGCTTGACGCATCACTGCTCCTTTATCAGTCAGCGGCGGCTCGTTTCCCCCCACAGGGCCGGAACACCTTTCCACCAGCCATGGCTGTTTCGTCATTCATACGCAAAACTCCCCCAGAGGACGTGCCCACTCCGCCAAGACCTGCTCTCCACCGCTCAAGTAATGACGTTAAATAAGAAATGATGCTTTAATGCGCACCTTAAGGTCGGAGCTAGTATTTTTTCAGGGACAACAGTCCAGTAGATTGCACCAGAAGCTTTCAGCCACAGGATCTTCAGTTAATAGTCAAACCAAAATAATTATCTTTCCGCAGAGTTCAACCTACGCAAAGCTGAGGTCATGTCTTCAGTAGCTTATAATGCGTGGGGGGTTTGACAGTGGTGGAAGAAGTATTCCTTCACATATTTTAGCAAAAGTAGTAATACCACAGTTTAAAAATAATCTGCCACAAATAAAAGCTCTACATTCAATATCTTACTAAGTCTAAGCATAAAAATATACTTACAGGCCAGCATATTAAAAACAATAATATATCACAGGAATATAAGTGATGCATTAAGGTGTAAGCATCACTAATATTGCAGCTGGTAAAGTATAGCCTTATTTTATATACTTTATATCTGATGTATTGGATTAAAAAGTAGGCTTACAATATTTCCTTCTGAAATGTAGTTGAGTAAAAGTATAAAGCAGCACAAAATGGAAATATGCAAGTAAATTACAAATACCTCAGCAATGTAGTTAAGTACAGACCTTGTAAAAAAAAATCCTAGAGGTCTTTAAATGTGTCTGATATGGAAGTTTTATTAGGTTTTCAGACACTGATGGCTTTGATGACAAATTGAAAAAAATATGATGCAACTGATTATTTTTGATGCAAGACAATAAAAGTAAAGCAAGGATAGATTATTCATATAGCTCCACTCTAGCTCAGACACCACAAAGTGCTTTACAATAAATGACAAAACAAAGAAAATGTGACTTTTTGATTTGGTGTTTGGTCAGGACTGTCTGGTGCTGCTTTGACTCAATACCTCAATATTCCTGAAACCCCTTTAACCATTAGGTTCATGTTTATTATGACTGCGATGAGCGCTGGATACAGATGTATTCATGTGGCCGTGGCTTGGCACGAGCTTAAATGCTGGACTGACCACCAAGCCAAACCACCACTATAAACAATTCTGTTTTGAGAAAAGCCATTATTTTGTTTTCCTTATATAACTGTAACCCCCAAATCCCAACCAAAACCAAGTCTGCTGTATTCTTGATAAAGCATTATGCTTGATTCTGTGCAATTAACCTTAATGTAGGCTATAAACTTATTGCTTTAAACCAGTGATAGATAATGCACTAACGCAAGTAGGTTTGGAAGTACAATTCAGAATATTATAATTTCTGGTACTTTATACTTCTATTCCACAACAACTAAGAGGGAAATGTAGTATATTTTTGAATTTACTTGACACATATGTATTCATTACTTAGCAAATTAAGATTTTCCACACAAAACATATGATCAGCTTATAAAATATGCATATTAACAGCATATTAATTAGTTCCACCTCCATATACAATATTAAAATGCTGCCAACATAAAAATATGTATATGATTTAGACTATATAACACCATGGCAGGGAATATTTTAGTAGACGCGCTTATACAAAGCAACATTTTAAATGCATGATTTTTATTTATAATGGAGTATTTTCACATTGTGATATTGCTAATTTTAGTTAAATTAAAATCTTAGTATTGACTCCATAACTATTTCAAACACTTTATTCTACATTACAGACATATCATATAAAACTGCGTCGCTCAGGCAACGGTACTACTTTATTGTACCAGCAGCCTGTGGAATGCGCGGAGGGACACGGCGGAGTGAGGCGGCTGCTGGATTTTTTCGGCGTGTCTGAGTTCTCCAAGGAGGATTCAGCGTAAACATCGCTGCCGGTTAACGACCGGCCGGCGCTAGTCAGTCACGATTCCAGCCGTCTTTTCGCCAGTTAACGGACACACCTAAAGGCAACAAGCCCCGATAAAGTGACCGCGTTCGGCCTGGCGTGTTTAAATAGCCTCACCGGCTGTTTGTGTGCCCCGGAGCCCCCTCCACATGGAGCCTTTCATGGCCACTGCGGTTCACCGGAGTCCCTGCAGCAGACTCTGCACACTTCCACCTCCCGGGCTGCGAGTGGGAACTTGCCTGAAAAGCTAACAGAGAAATTCTTCTGGGCTTAGTAGCGGAGCACTTCATACAAAAACAATACTTTGAAGAGCTGCGAGAGCGGCTGAGCTCTGTCTGCATTTCTGCTCCTCATTCATAAACCTAATACCAAATAAATAAGCTGTATGAAAGCCCCCCATCCATTTATCTCAGTCTTTCCTCCTCCTGTGCATTTGTGCGGTTATTTACTCAAAGGGCAGACATGCAAACACGACGTTTAACACACATATTATCTGATTCATTTTTCTGGAGAAATGTGACATTTTAACTAACTTAACTGCGATATTATATTAATACAACTGCTATACTGTACTGTATTATATTAATATAACTGCTAGAGTATGCTCTACCTTGCCATATATCATCATATTATTATATATTAGATTACACTGTTATATTATACCATATTACACTGTTATATGTACTGCGTATTTTTGCACTTTATATACATATACATATGCACCATATCTGTCACTTTAACATGCCACTTCACCTCGACTTGTATAACAGCTGTATACAGCTTGTATTTACTTTATTCTTATGTTATTCTACTTTATCTTATTTTTCTACCTTTTCTTACTTTTTATACTGTACTACTTGTTATTTTTATATGAGTGCTGCTGTAACACCCAAATTTCCCCCCTGGAGATTAATCAAGTACTAGCTTATCTTATCTTATCTTATCTTATCTTATCTTATCTTATCTTATCTTATGTTTTGAGTAATTTTAGTAGAAAATTGTGGCTTACCAAAAGGTAATGCAGCACTTCAACTCAACTCAACTCAAGTCAGCTCAATTCAACTTTTATTTATAAAGTACATTAAAAAGATAAAACATAAAATAAACCATAAAACAGTAAACGAAAAAAAAAACACTTTAGTGTTTTTCCATTGCACTTCTTTAAATTTGAGAGACAGATAAGAAAACTAATGGTCAAAACTGTGAAAATACTCAAATTCTGTCCAAAGCATGGATCAAGTCATAGTATAGAAGCAACTTGCTGCCGTCATTTTGGAACGAAACACAATATTTAATTGTTCAACACAGGCATTTTGATAGAATGTGACAATAAAATACAAATTATTTTGTTTGAATTTGATATGGAACTTTTTATGTGGACGTTTTTCTGGCATCCAGTTGTCGCTTTCAGTCCAAAATGTCGGAAGCGTAGCTATGCTGTCGGGTGCAGATGTTGCAATGGAACAAACAACTGACTTACGCATCTAATATATGTTCTTTGGTCAAGCTCCAAAAAGCCTGGATCATACATTTTCTAGGCTAATGCAACTCAAATGCATCCTTCATTAGACTAGCAGTGGGTCACCCAAGGGGTCCCATATTAAATCTTAGGGGTCACCGAATGGTTGAGCATGGAACAAGACAGAAAAGAACAACAAAATTGTTTTCTCCCAATTTTCTTGTGATATTTTGGATACTTCAGACCTCTAAAGCTCCTTGACAATCTGAGAGCAAAAACATATTATTAGGTTCAACTGAGTCACAAGTAGACATTACATTGTTTAAAGGGGTCAAAAGTGAAAGTGGTTAAGGTGACATCACTGTGACATCTTTAGACTTAATTACCTTTAGACATGACAAAGCTCACCCAGAGCCTCAGGAGACATTATACAGTCATAGTCTGAAACCTCCTCCTCAAGACTGGTCACCTGAATTTGACAAGTAAAATTAGTGGAGTGCTCCTTTAATGTGTTAATGAAGCCCCTAATAGCTTCTTTCCTTTCTAATGTAGCCTTGTTGCAGATAAGCATCACACATACTCTATCAAACAACATGGTTCCTTCAAACACTTTCATTCATATAGCACATTTCATTACAGGTAAAGTGTGTTTTACATTAAAAATGAATATATCAATGGTAGGTAACGTGTAGGATAAAATACAATACAAGAAAATGCTACTGTACTGTATTTTATTGTTTGTTCATTGTTTAAATAAAAAATGGAAACAAGTTTAAATGACTAATTAAGAGGGAAAGCTCTTTTAACAACAACAAATAATGCATGAAATCAACGTTAAAATACAGTAAATTAAGTTACTGTCACATACAGAACTTTGTTTTTTAATATTTTGAGTTATAAAATCCCCTTTTCTGTCACAAAATATATTAAATTCACTGAAAATACAGACAGCCCTCTCAGTGTATCTTTAGCACCATCTAGTGGTCAACACAAAAATGTGCAGACAAGATGGCGGCCCCCGTGAGGACGTTGTGCTGCTCAGGTGAGACAGAGGTTAATCACTAAATCTGTTGCGTGTGAGACCCGTTAAAACCTTAAAGTTAAGCTTCGCTGCTGTTACTGTCTTCCTGTACCAGTTGCTGCCTTTGATACCGCTGTTTGTGTGAATAACCACCATAAATACAGTAAGAACGACTGTACATGCTAACGCTAATGCTAACAGTTAGTCTTCAGTGAAGTAGCATTTACTCTCAAGTGACACACCGAGAAGGGAAAGTAGCCACATATAACGGTTTAACTTATTGACTACAGATCTGTATTTGCTCATAAGATCATAATGGAGAGATCAAAGTGCGTCCTGTAGATTCAATGTGCCTAGAGGTGATTTCAGCGGCTGTTCTGTTTCTGTCCTTGTTGCTTTTCCAGCGTTGAGGCACTGCAGCAGGCAGTTCAGCACAACATGTGGAGTACAAGCTGGAGAGAAATGGAGGAAAGAGTAAGTCGACTCTCGGGTTTTACTCAATAATAGTGGATGGTTTGAGTGCTGTGTTAACAATGGGAGGAATTCAATTGATATTTAGTTTGTGAATCTCTACAGCACCCAGTCAAATGACGTGACAGGTGAATTAAAGGTGTCTGCAGTAGGTAACTTTGAGCAAATATAATAAAATGTAATTTTTATAAAACTCACTATATCCTGACAGGGGTCCATGAGACAAAGATATGTTCTTCTGGTATGTTCCTAATGCTCTAAATGTCATTTCCAAGATTTTACTGAACAAAAACAACCATTCAGATCCGAGCAGTCTCTACAGCAGCTGTCAATCACTCGCGAAACTCTCAGACTCCAATCAGTCAAACGAGGCAGCGCTGATCAAATTTAAATCAATATTCTGTTACTATAATGCCCTGTCCTCTCCCCAGATGTTTGCTGATGTGTTAGGAAATATCTTGTAGTGTACTGTTTAGCTGAAAAATGAGGAAGCTGGTGACCCGGCAGCCATGTTGAGAACAGTCTAGCCAAAACCAAGCACCGCCCACTGGCAGGAGTGAACTTTCAGGCACACAAAGACATAAAGGAACATCTTTTTCCACAGATTGTCTAGCTCATGCTGGATATAGTTTTAGCATATTTGCTCAAAGCTACCCAGTGCAGCTTTAAAGGAGCAATATACTGTATAGCACTGACAGCTCATTTAAAATGGGTAACAGCAGTCCAAATTCAAAAGACTGGAGCCGTGGCTCGTCCACTCTGGTGTGACTGATAGCATTAGCATGTGTCAGCATCATGGCGTTAGCCTCTGGCCAGCAGTATTAGATGGCATCACTTTATTGGCTGTGTGTCTCAAATACAAGTTGCCTAGATAGCCAGCTGCACACAGACCACAGAGAGATGTGCCGAGGCCTTTCAGGTCGGGTAGAATTGATAATGTTATCATTATCTCTGTTGATCCACCTCATTAGCTTGTTTCCATGGCTGCAGAAGGATGTGTTTGCATGTCAGTTTGCTCTATATGTGGCGATGGGGTGTTGAAGCGGGCTGTGGACGGATCACATGAACAAACACAAACGCTGTGGACCGGAATGGAAATTTCAAAGGAGAACATACTGGCTGTAGCATTGTTGCCAGAGAAACCAGTATTTCAATTTAGCATGTTTCCTTAATCTCTGACGACATATCATAGTCATATTATGATTTTTTGACAGTAAATATATTACATATTGGTCCTTTTTAAAGTATAACTATGACAATATATAAACTACTATAACCAAAGTTTTCTATTTGCACTATAATTTAAAACACTTATATTTCACACACACACACACACACACATACAGGTGGCCAAGTTGTGTTGTGGGTAATGTAGTTGTTTTTGACAAGGAAGAAGAATGTGTGGGATAAAAAAAAAAAAAATACAATCTCTGGTTCTCCTGCATTGATTTTGATACTTGATGATGAAATGTTAGCCATCTTGAGTCCGACAGTGTTCTAGACAATGCTGAAATGCTAATCCGACAGTGTGAAATCGTTTTACTCCTCTGTTAACATTTCCTCCCGGTTGATTTGCGGTTTTCCATGATAACGTGTGTGATTTAGCTAATACTACAGCAAACGGTCCTTTAGCAGCTATTTATAGCTACAGCCAGAATTACTTTTGTACATCATGTCAGGGTTACTGTGAGGCAAAAACAGCTGATTAGCCACACCCATTCTATGTTTCTATTTTCATTATGTTTGTGTTTGCTTGCAGACATGGACTTGCCCGAAGTGGCACAGAATATGGCCCTCTGACAGATCTGCCTGATTGGTCGTTTGCAGGTATCGTTTATTCTGAGTCACAGATTAGGATGTTTTATCAAGCAGCAAAGGCCTAATTCAGTGTTTCACACCTTTTATTTCCATGTAGGGTAGTGTACTCAATCGTATTAAATTCTGCTTGCAGTAGTTGGAGAAAACAATGTTGTGATCTACTTGTAGCTCCTTTAGTAATTTCCTGTGTGTGCTTTCTTGTTTGTGTCTGGACAGACGGCAGACCAGCGCCTCCAATGAAGGGACAGCTGAGAAGAAAGCAAGAGAGGGAAGTTTTAGCTGTGAGTATCAACACCTTTTACTTATACCTTCCTATTTATGGTACCTTTCTGTTTCTTACATGCTTGTGTCGTGCTCTTTCCCACAGAGACGCATCGTGATGCTGAACTCGGAGGTAGACAGAGGAATGGAGGCATGGAGCAAAAAACAGGAAGCAGCCAAAAGAATGGAGGAGCACAAAAAGTCTCTTTTACTCAAACCTAAAGGGAAGTTGTTAATGCAGAATAAAGCTAAAAGTTAGAAACATGTTATCGTAATCAGGTTCGTTATTCTGAACTATTGACTATATTTAAGAGGGCGTGTGGGTTTTCTCTTGATTTACAGTTTGTTTTTCACTATTAATGGATTTCTGCAATAAATGCCTGATTTATGGAGATGTAATTTTGAGTTAATGTCTCTCATCTTCCACTAGAATGCAGCATTTCTCTTTTAGTGAGGCAGTGTGAAGGCTCAAACGCCATTTTGTCTGGTGTCGGGCTCTGAGAGGAGTTTTGTTGGGCAGGCAGAGGAAGGGAGGAGCCGGCGATCATAAAGTAGCTCTTCAGGACCTCGCTGTGTATGACTGTGTATGTTTAAAGAGGGAGAGTTCACACCTTGGCATGCTGTAGTAACTCAATGTTATTGCTTGAAATATATGACGTTTCGCGCAAGACCACCTTGGTGGAGCGGCTTAATGAAGTTTAAGTGGCGAGGCAATAAAAGGAAATAGGTGAAGCCATCAGCAGAGTAATTTACACAATTTTAGTAGCAAGTGTGAAGACAAATCTGTTCCAGGGTAAAACTAATTGATGGTTGTGGACAGAAAGGGGTGTTTCGTGGGACAGCTCTACCAAGAAAGAGGAGAAAGTCTGAATTTTGAATGTCTTGCTCTGCAGCCTGGTGTCTGGAAAGATGATTAGCTGGCTGCAGCCAAGTGGGCAGAAAGTTTTGCATCCCACAGAAAGGGATATTTTCTGGTATCAGTTCAAATTTGAAGCTCGGCAACGTCTTAATCAAGCTGCAGAAACACTCGTCTTTAGCGGCATTTGATTTTAAAAGCAGGAAAACATAAATCAGCTGTGAAGAATGACCTTCTACCACTTTTTGAAAAGCATGATCAAACTGAACTCTTTGTCATCTGCATTTACGGTGTAAAGTGACATTTTGCAGAGATGCCGAGCAGCTGTGCCTTTGTAAAGTCAGCACTAATTTAGAGTGACTTTGACTTATAAACAGACTATTTGCAATATGAGGTAACCATCACTCCTGCTTTCTGCTCCCTTCCTCCTCACGTCCTTCTCTCCCTCCATCTGCCTCTTTTCCTCCCCTCTCTCTCTTTGTCTTGTTGCAGACTTCAGCAAAGCCCCACTGTAATTAGGGCTGCTAGCCGCTGAGTTGCAGATTCTTTTCTGTGGAGATGGGAGTTTTCTCTCCCCCCTCCTCTCCTTGTCTTAACTTTTTCATACAGTTGACCAAAGGGGCTGACTGTTTGTTGTGTGGGAGGACATTGAACAGGCCACAGAGGGCGTTAAAGTGTTGTAAGAAATGTCAGAAGTGGTTAACAAGGCGACATTTTTCATTCATCCTCACACCTGCACCATCAAAGACCTCCAACTGCACCAACAGTGAGAAATGTGACCCCTCATTCTTTCTCTTGATGCACCGTTTTTTCATATCCCGCTTTTCTGTGAATGTGTTTCTCCTCAACAACCTCTCCTCCGACTCCTCCCATCCTCCCCTTCCTCTCCTCGTGTTGTTTTGGTTTTTGGGGGAAATGAGAACCAGATGTTGCTTATTGTGCAGAAGTCAGCGCTGGTGGGTGCTTCGGGGGGGCGCTAGGTGAGGTCAGTCTGCTCGGATGGAGGGCGAAGGATGAGACAGATGTGGCTGCTTTTGGAGATTAGCTGACAGGCATCTGTAGTTTCACCCGCAGACCAGAAACTGGGAGGGTTTCCTGGCAGATGTAAATGGGACGGGGGTGCAGGAGGATGAGCATCGCCCTGCTGCAGAGGCAGGGGGGTGGTGAGGGTCTGATTCAGCAACTATTGTTCCCAAAGACCGCTTCCTGACCTGGGTGTTCCCGGGGCACCCTGGATAGCATGTCTGACAAAACTACACAGCCTAAATGTTTTAAACTGACTGTATAAGTGCTGGAACTGCAGGCTGCAATTATCTTTGTTTGTTGCTAGTTGGACAGTAAACCATGGAGCTTCCTTGGTTTGCGGGATGTTTGTTTTTTTAGCCATCTGGATCAGTATTTATTGGCATTAGGAGATCTTATCACTCTTGTTTCATGTTAGTTTATGAAAGTGCTTCTGCTCAAATGGGAGTCAGTTCTGTAGAAGATAAAGATGGGATCTAAAGTAGGCTGAAGTCTGCAGTAGGGGAAGAAGCAGTGGTGGACTCAGGCTGTCTGACGGGCAGGGGTGAAAAAAAAATAAAATGGCACTAGTTGAATGCAGTAGGGCACCACTGCACCATGTTTTCTCCATTTTTAAGGCCACCCTTTATTATGCTTTCTCTACAGGAAGGGCACTATAGAGGGTACTTCATCCTGTTTTCTCTACAGGAAGGGCACTACAGCGGGTACTTCATCCTGTTTTCTCTAAAGGAAGGGCACTATAGAGGGCATTTTATTATGTTCTCTCTACAGGAAGGGCACTACAGAGGGTACTTCATCCTGTTTTCTCTACAGGAAGGGCACCATAGAGGGCACTTCATCCTGTTTTCTCTTCAGGAAGGGCACTATAGAGGGCACTTTATTTTGTTGTCTCTACAGAAGGGCACTACAGAGGGCACTTCATCTTGTTTTCTCTACAGGAAGGGCACTATAGAATGCACTACATCCTATTTCCTCTACAGGAAGGGCACTATAGAGGGCACTTTATTATGTTGTCTCTACAGGAAGGGCACTGTAGAGGGCACTTTATTATGTTGTCTCTACAGGAAGGGCACTATAGAGGGCACTTTATTATGTTGTCTCTACAGGAAGGGCACTATAGAGGGCACTTTATTATGTTTTCTCTACAGGAAGGGCACTATAGAGGGCACTTTATTATGTTGTCTCTACAGGAAGGGCACTATAGAGGGCACTTTATTATGTTGTCTCTACAGGAAGGGCACTGTGGAGGGTGTTTCATGTTGTTTTCTCCACTGGGACACATGAGGGGTTGTGAGATGATCGATTAAAGGGAAGAAGACTGAAGAAGCTCTACTTCACATATCTGTATTCATATCTTGGACTTTGGTCTAATCTTTGCCTTTTTGAGAAATAATGGATAATTTGACCTTGTTGGGCTTCAGACAGTTATGTAAATAAAAGCATCTGGGAAGTTTGGGGGGAAATACAGGGGGTCTTAAGCCAAAAAGTTTGTGAGTGACAGGCTCAATCTAAGCCTCTTTTATTTCATAATTTTTCCACGTTTAGAATTTAAAATTAATTTGAAATATAGTCAGTATTTATAGCTGTCTAATAACCAGACAGCTTTTGAAATGTAGTAGAGTAGAAATATAAAGTAGCATAAAATGCAAATACTCAAGTAAAGTACAAGAACCTCAAAACTGTGCCAAAGTACAGTACTTGTATAAATGTACTTAGGTACTTTCAGCACTGGAAGTCAGGCAAAATGAGAAAATGAAGAGAAAAAGCAAAAGTTACAGTAGAAAGAAAATGGTGCCATAATGTAGGTCACCCAAACAAAGTCTCAGGTTGAATTGCAAGCAGCTGTCCTGGCCACTTCCTGCCTGGCATGGAGAAGGAGTGCTGAGCTCGATGGTTGTTCCTGCACCGCCCTGCCAGACTGTACGAGTTCAGCGTTAAAATGGCTGACAGAGAGAGCGAGAGAGACAGGGGGAGAAAGAGAAACAGATGCCAACATGGCTGCCAAAGGTCTCATCTGCGTTCATGTCCGTGACATACAAGACAAGACGTCGAGCAGATGCTTGGCAGATAAACGTGGTAGCACCTCCAGACAGACATCCAGATCACTGTGTGAAAAATCTGTGGCGTTTGATTTATTTCCCATCTCGTCCTGATCAGCAACATCTTTTACAACATTAAACATGATTATATATGTTCTCTGAGTGCTCCGCTGTGTGTCTCCCAACAAAGATAGCATCACAAACATAATTTAAATGTAAACATCTTAAACAGGGCTGTGGGGCAAAAGAGAGGAGGCACAGAGGGAGGTTTCTGGCAACATTACCCTGTACAGGACCTGTAGTTTCCTAATAATTTTCTATTACAAAGGGTCATCCAGTAAATCTAAGGGGTTGTGAGACAATTAACAGGATAGGAAAGCAGAATGAAATGTATGTTTCCCTGGACTTCATCTAATCTTTGCTTTTTTTTTCTTGTAAATTACAGGATAATATCACCTACTATCCTCAGGCCTAAAAAATGACCCAAGGATGGGAGCCACTGAGTGTTTAAATCAGTGTACGGCAGCATGCAAACGCAGCAAAGATGGAGAGTAAAGTTATAATAATAAATTAGGATTTTGGCAGCTCCTCTAGGTAATTTCTCTGACAAAAAAAAACTTTGTCAGAACAGTTCTTCCAGTTTCCACTTTCTTTCCTATGAAATTGTAAGTGGAGGTCAGAGGTCAGGGTCGGCTCTGCAGAAGCAGCTCTGAAACTGATTTAAGATTCAGTGTTTAGCTCAGAGACTCACAGAAACTGAACTCTGTACATGCTGTTGTTAGTCTTTCAGGTTCCTTTATTCTTTTTGTGAATAAATTCAGATGCACTGTAAACCATCAATAAGAAAACAACTTACATTTTTTCTGGTGTTTATCGACTCTTTTTGTAATAATGCTACTGTATTATACTGTATTTCAGAGCATCTAAGTCAGCGGTGGAAGTTTCTCCAGAAAGATGGGTTGGTCTAAACAGTTATTGTGCATGAGAGGCATCCACTGAGACAAATGGAAACGCCAGGTGACCGGGACAGAGAAAGAGACAGTTTGGCCAGTGGAGGGAGGCAAGTGGATGAGCAGATGTGAGTAGAAAAAAATAAAAAATGTGGGATCAGACAGGTTAGTGTACAGTATATTCATGAAGTCTACAGAAGCTACACAGAGCGCAACAATGCCTCCTCTAGTGTCTCACTGTCCAACATAATATACTGTAGCTGGCTTGCTCCCAGTTTGGAGAAGCAGACAGGAGTAATGGCACGGAAGCTAAGAAACTGAGCCGTATTTGTTCATATCTGAAAGTCACACAATAACACAAACTAACCCATCGATGCAGCGGTACATCAGCAGCTCCTTTGTTCCTCAAGGTAAAATTACTACTTTTGTGAATGTAGTTTGTGTGGTGGCTTTGAAGACAACCATATAAGCTTCAGTCGTCTAATGGAAAGGTAAAGCGGTAAAAATATATAGTGTATAGCGTACATTTGAACTGAAATTTTTATATAAAATACATTTTTCTGCTGCCTCTGTCCTCAATCGTGTTACCTCACCGTCAGACAACCCTTTCTAAAGAGTATCTGAGGCGCTTAAATCGCTCTCTTCAAAGCCACCAGACTACATTCACAAAAACAGTAATTTTACCTTGCAAAACGAAGGCGTATCCGTACAACCGCACTTCATAAATCCAAACAAACTTAGCACAGCTAACTTTGACTCAGCTAGTGCTGGTGTTCAAATTATTAATATTGAAAAAAAAATGCTGATGCTACAGTGATGTACCTCTGGGTGTGTCCGTACACTGTGATATCACTGTTGACTGCTCCCTCAAGGGCACTTTAACCTCCGCTGTTAAATCAAAAACAGGATTAAATCTGTGTTCATGAGTCACTTTTCATATGGTATAATGTGATGCAAAGCACTTTGCAGACAGGAAACAGTTAAAAGCAGAAAAAGACAAAGGTCATGTGTTCTGGAAAATGTAGTTCACATGAAAATAGGCTTTTTGAGAGACTAAACCGTAATTGCATGCCGACCAGATTCTCAGCAATTTTCTTTTTATGTTGTTGGTTGTTTGCCGTGATGCTGTGGTTGCTGTTGTTTACCGCTACACTGACAGTATGTGAAGAGTTAAAAACGGAGAGCAGGAGCAGAAAGAGGCTGAAGGGGGTAGGACAGAGAGCAAAAACAGACCAGAGATACTTGTGGTGAGAGGAGGAGTGGTTTGAGACTCAAGCCTCATAAAATGAACAATTTTGCAGTAAGAGTGAGGGAGGAGATGGAGGGAGGATTTTTTTGATAGAAATGTGCAGAGGGAAAAGTATCCCAAACCCTATGAAATAATTTCTGTTTTACGGCCCTTTTCTCTCTTTTTCTTTCGCACAATTTTTCCCTTCATGTTTTTATAATCAATTTCAGGGGTGAGCCAGGGCATAAACTTTTTTTTTTTTTTTAAAGCATGAACACACAAACATACTGTACACACACATATGCAGCTGGGCTTAGCCGAGAGGTTCAGATGTTTCAAGAATACCAGATGCTCAGCTGGATCGCACCTCTCTGAAAAATGTGACCGTTCCATCACTTTTTCCACCTCGTTCCTCGACACAGCGGTCGCTGGCTCCACGTCCAGAACAACCAGCGGTGGTGTAACTGTATACAGACAGCTCCATCTGTGGCCCTCCAGCAGCTCACAATGCCACATATCACCTGTCTTTGTTTCCAGCATTACGGATTAATTGTGCACAGCGCAGATAATGGCCAGAGTGATGACATGAAATGATTTTTTTATATTTATACAGTTAGTTTGAATGAAACTAGCTGTCACAAATTGGATGACAACAGCAACCAGTTCTGTCACTGATTGGCATTATTCTCCCACAGAGCAGTGCATAATGGAAAGAGAGGAGGACTCCTTACTGAAAAAAATAGCAGATGTTAATCTGGCAACAGCTCAGCTTGAAACTGAAAGAACTGAAATGATGTAATCGCCCCAAACAAACTGTCCTACAAACTCTTTTGAGACATTTTAGTAAGAAAAAACAGTGATGTGCTTGCAAATTTCATCCTAAGCAAACTTTGTATTTGTTTCTGGATACTAAATGCCAAAATAAAGGTACATTATGAAGATTACAGCATAGTAAATACTTAATAGTTTTAGCATGGAGTTGGGAAAGTGACCCAAGGAGAATGTTTGCCTAAATGGAGGCATGAATACAGGAAATACAGTAATTATGTGACTCTGCTAAAAGCAAAACACTTCTATGTCCAAATCTTATGTTGCATCCATGTTTTTTGTGAGTTACATCACAAAAATATTATAATTAAAGGTTAAGTATACAATATTTGGAGCATTAATGTAGCAAAAAACAGCTATTTGCTATCTTTATAAACATATAGAGGAGTAATGTCTACCTGAGCAGAGAATAAAGTCGCTCTCCCTGTGTGTGTTGCGTTGAAGCAAAGCTTCTCTGTGCTTTGTTAACATAGCCGGGCCGGCCACGCTTGCTTTTAGTGCATTGAGTTCATGTCCCACCCACAGGTGCTGGAGTATTACTACACCCTTTCAGGTGTTATGGTTATAAAGTGGTAACGTCTAAGCCGGGTATTAAGGTCATAAAATGTTTGGTGATAATGTCTATATGGCGTCTAACATGTTGGACCTTTATCCAATCATAATCAACCAATGTGTAGCCTGATTCAAATGAAATCAAAGTGATCCACCACAGTCTGTGTAGGCGATTCAGGGGGATTCAACTCGAGATGTCTCCCTGCCGCTGGCTGGCCATCACATCATATTTCCTCTGGTGCACCGACTCTACTTCTAGCCTGTCATCATTGTTGTTGGCATGATTTTCCTTTGAAACTGAAACTTCTCTATGGGCATGGGGGGATCTTTAGGGGTATTGGGGGAGTCAGTGTTTTAGTGCGACAATAGTGTTGCGGTTTTATGTGTGGACCCCAGGAAGAATAGTTTCTACCCCGGTAATAACTAATGAGGATCCAAACTAACAAATAAACAAATAGGTTGGGTCGGAAAGGCCTGGTGTGAAGGTGGCTTCCTCATTCATAAACTAATCTGTTTATGATTAACTTGTTTACTAGAGTGCACAGTTCTATAGCTCTAGTCTCTTGATTTTGGTCTCAAAGTGCACCAAATTGATGCATTTAACTTTAACATGGACAAAATTTTCTTACAGGACTGCATGTCCCCAGACCCCCGTAGAGGGTCCAAGGTCTGCTTACCACAATTTCGCAAAATCCTGTCAAAACACTGTATCACACATCCATCAGCCGCAAGCACAGCCGTCGCCATGTTGAGAGCCGCGCAGAGGCAATAAAAATCCCGTTTTTCACCTGTGAACTAAATGTCCTTCAGAAGAGTTTTATGAAACTTCATAAGAATTAATTTAATAGTGGCGTGTTACAGTGACATTTCCCTTCATTATCTAGTAAATATTTCATATTTAGATATGATAGATTTTTCTTTTTTAATGTTTGGGCAGTCAAATTTGAGACAAAAACGTGTTTGTCTTAAGGTTGCATTTAATATTGTGCTTGTCTGTCTACAGGTGTTAAAGCATGTGTGTTCAATCTGAAAGCATGGAGGAAATATATTACAAGATTGTAGAAAATAGTTTAATTTCACTTTATCTAATGAAATACAAAAGTGAAAACAGACAGGAAAAAAAATCTCATTCCATTTTATTGATATGATCATCATTATAAATATCATTACCATTATCATTGTTATTAGCTAAATTAATTCACCTTCAATTTTGATTTGTGTAAAAAAAAAAAAAAAATCATTGAGCACCATCAAAGTTCATAAATAGCATCACTTGTTATTCTGTGCCAACATCTCTGTGATTTCGGGTGTTTCAGAATAAAACGAAACTCCCCGAACTCACATTTACCCCCCTGATCTGATCTGATTCATCACATGCTGAGTGTAAACTGGGATTCATCTCCATCATTGTCACGTTACGCCGCTGTCCAGCAGGACTCCAAATGACAATGTACAAAAGCAAAAAAAAAAAAAAAAAATCACTATAACTTTACCAGGAGAACAATAATAACAATAACCATACTTATAATAACAACAATTTCCCATAACAACGATAATAATTAAAAAAATTGCACCATATTGTTGGAAACTGTACCGCTTACTGACACATTTTGGACAAGCAGCTCTGCTCCTATTCAACAACAAGATGTACTAATGTCTGAAAACTGTCATTCGTGACTTAAAACGTCCCTTTTTTTTTTTAAAGAAAATGTTTTTCCCGTCTGACTGCTTGCACTGAAAGAAGAGTTTTGCTCGTGAATCAAGTTGCAGTTAAAACACATAAAAAGAGGATTTTAGTTTTTGTACCATCTTTGTTCTCGGAGGTCTTGTCATCATGTTAAGTCTGACTTCCCTGTTAATCATAAATCCTATCTGTGCATGTTCAAAAGTCTGCATCAATCAATACTAACACTGTGCATAAGGGTCGTGCTATTATACTCAGCTCCATGAGACATGAGGCAGGTGATCATAACTAAAACTGAACATGGTCATGTTTAGTGTTTAGTAGATGGGAGTTAATCCTCTATGATATGATATGAGCATTTTTCCATCAGCAAGAAGTTCTCAATAAAATAGTCTAAATTGTTTAAATTTTGTATTAAATCTGGAACTACAGGATGAAAAACACGAAACTGACATTCAATGCTAACTTGACAGTTTTTAGTACTATGTATAGTACCGATTCAGCCGTTATCTGGCCATTAAATAGCCATTATTGGTCACTGTAAGCACCATAGATGTGGGTCAGTAGGGGCCTACTACACCAACTATGTTTTAAAAGTGAAAGTGAAACTTATGAGCAACATGGTCTAACCATAGACTGTATATACTGTAAGAAGTGGACAAAGATACCGTGACGTCATCCATTGGTTTGTGGACTGCCGTTTTGAAACCTTGAGCTCGGCATTTTGATAGTCGCCATCTTGGTTTCTGGCCATTGCCTTCTTGGTTATTTGTAACCAGAAGTGACACAAGAGGGTGGAGCTAAGTACAACTGAACACCAAATAAGACATTTTTAGGCGACAGAAATGTTATAATTAACTTTTGTGAACTGAGAAACACACTGTGAAGTTGTAAGATAACACACAGCTCTAAATGGGACCATAATTTACTGAATGAACATCATGCTGTACTGAGGTAATAAATCAGGTAATAAATCAGGTAATAAATCAGGCAATAAATCTGCCCCTGACCTCCACCCCCATATGGACTGACTCCTGCTTCTGTCATAAGTACTACGGTCGGTAGAGGTCCCTGTCATGTTATAGCTTTTATACCTTTGTTCAGTGATCCACCATGTGAATACATGATAAAACTTACTAGTGAGTGCAGTAGGCCCCTATCGACTCACATCTATGGTGTTTACAGTAACCAGCAACACCTATTTAATAGCACAATAATAGTCTAATCAGCTCTCAGTAGACACATATCAGGCAGTATGTAATAAGTATGAGATCCGATACAGAGCCCTAATTAGTGGTAGAATAAAACTAATAAAGAAATACAGGAAATACTGCATTGCCAAATATCAAAACCTTGCCAAAACAGTGGATTAAAGAGCAAAAACGTCACGCTGAAATTAATGAGTTTCGCAAAAACTCCAACAGCAAATGTATTTCAGAGCAAAAACTTTTGACAAAGATGATGAATTTCTGAGTAAAACCCAAAGTGAAACACAGACTTAAAAACGAATCAGACAGCAGTTCAGCTGGAGTCGTCCAGTTAAAGGAGAGGAAGGGAGTTTTTTTTGTTTTAATACCTGGGATGTGCGAGAGGAGAGGCGGGAGGGAAGTCGCTGATGATGTGGGATTGTTGGTATGTTGTTTATCTCTGAATGCAGAGCAGTACATGTAAATAGTTAACATACAAATACACATTTTCCTGATTTCAGTTTCTAGGGCCTTTTTTATCTCTTTTGTGGCACATACAAACCACCCATCGTTCCCCTCCTATCCCCCGTTTCTTCTGTCTTTTCTCCAGTCGCTCTCTCCTCTTCTTCCATTTCTTGCTTCTCTCAAGTTTCCATCTTCTCCCGGCCCTCGTTCTCTCTCCCTCTCTTTCTGTCCCTCTGTGGCAGTCTGTCAATCCCCCTCTCGTCGCTCTGTCTACACCTTGTCCAGGAGGGATCTCTGGCAGTAGAGGAGGCGTCGAGGCGTGCCGTACTTCCTGAAGAACAAAAGCGCTCCCAGGGTGACCACGACCAGCACCAGTAGGAGGAGAGGGATCACCACGGCTGCCGGCCCGGCCCCACTCTGCGACTCGTCCACCTCGATGATGATCACCTCCTCTTCCCTACCCTTCTTGGGCTCCTCGCCTTCGCAGCCCATCCAGTCACTGAGCACAGACTTGGGGTAGCCGGACTCCACCTTCATGTATTGGTTGTTGAACTTCCAGTATTTGTTGGCTTTATAGAAGTATGTGTAAGCTGAGGAGAATGGAGAGAAAGAGGTTTTCTTCAAAAACAGAGCTGCAAATGATTGTATTAATTATCAATTTGGTCTGCAAATTGTCAGAAAATTGTAAAAATATTTCCTTTAAAATGCTCATTTTGTCTGATCACCCATCCAAAATTCAAATATATTCAGTTTATTATCACACAAGACCAAGAAAAGCCACATATTTAAGAAGCTGGAACTGAGATTATGACTAATCGATTGTCAAAGTAGCTGCCAGTTATTTTTCTGTCCAACTACTCAATAATCGTCTCATTGTTTTCGTCTCCGACTGTCCTGGAATACAGACATCCATGTGATCGGTTTAATGGGGAGGAAAACTTACATCCGTCTTCACTCATGATGGCGGCTTTGATGTTGTCTGGCGCTCCGCTCCACATGCTGATGGGCTTCGGATAGCCGCTGTCCACGGTGCGAGTCTGCTCATTGAAACGGTAGTACCTACAAATAACACAAAGACAGAAAACCATTAAAGATCCACAGTGTGAGAAGAAGAAGAAACAGCTTTGGGTAATTCATTTGTAAAGGCTGTAGGGGAACCGTTGTTTCAGGACCACAGGTTTTTCTACAATTACTCAGAAGTGTACTTAATATAACTGAATTTAGAGAGAAATAAACATATTTCTTCTTTTTTTCACACATGCAGTAAAAATCTGTAACAGATTTAAAGGTACAGTGTGTAGGATTTGACAGCATCCAGTCGTGTGGTTGCAGACTGCAACCAACCGTCTGCAATGACACCGTTTCCTGACCAGAAGAACACTAATTTAGCAGCAACAGATTCAGATGGCGGCTGATGGTACCGTGGTTTTGCACTCTGTGGCACACGTTACCACAGTTTCACGTGATTCAGAGAACTCGGTTGCCTTCAGGTAACATAAAAATGTGAGAGGCTTTCTATATAGCCAGATTTTGGTTTGGTTTTATGGTAGAAACATGGCAAAGTAACATGGCGGCTTCCGTGAAGAGGACCCGCTTCCTATGTAGATGTGAAAAACTCATTCTTAGCTAACAAAAACACAATGATTCTTAGTTTCAGGTGATTACACACTAATGAAAACCAGTAGGTCCCTCTAAATCCTACACACTGTTCCTTTAAAGATAGGAAGTGTGAGTCAGAGAACTGAAATGTGGGATGTTGCCTTCACAACAAGTTGACAGATAAGTACAGTATAAGTACAAGTTATAACAGGTCGCAACAACTGTACAAAAGTATGAGCAGTGTTTGTTTTGGCAAAATTTATGCATGAGTGCTGCAGGAAAGCTCCCACAATGTTTTCTAGATAAGTGTTGAAGAAGTTGGAAATTGGTGTGGTAAAACCAGACTCACTTAGTGCCTCTGAAGAAGTATGTCTGTCCTGTCGGCGTGTAGAAGAGAGCGGCATCGATCTTATCTTTGGGTAGACCGGTACCCAGGTCTTTCAGGCTCTTGGGAGAATCCTTGTCCATGCTGTTCTCACTGAAAACCCAGTACCTGTCACCTGGATATGCGAGAAAGAACAGGACGATGATCAGAAGACAGAAAACAGAAAAGAAACATCAGAAGGAAAAGAGATGAAAGAAGAGCAGTCGTAAGGGTTAACACACTATTCATCACTCAGGCAGCTGTAGCGACTCCATCATCCCAAATATGGTTTCAATCTAATCTCAGATGGAACGTACCCTTGAAGAAGACAAATTTCCCATCATCTCTCTCGTAGGCGGAGTTGATGTTTGAGGGCAGGCCCCTCCAGAAGTGACTGATGGCCATCGGGTAACCTGGCAACACCTTGTTGTTACGCACACGCCAAAACCACTTGTCCTAGATTAGAAATACAGAAGAAATAATGCATATTACTGCGAGACTTCTGCATGGAACAGAGCCACTGTTAAAGTTATTACTAACAAATGTGCTTTTCCTCTTATGACAAATCAAAATGTCTGCTGTGAGAAAGCCCAGTAATTTGGTCTGAGAACATTTGAGTGTTTTTGTACCTTAAATACAAACTTTTCCCCTCTGAGGATAGCGATGGTGTCAAAGTGTCCCTCACAGATGTCGGGGCCGTTGTCGGGGGTGGACGGCTTCGTGGGTCGAGGTGGAGGAGGAGGAGGGGGAGCCCCAGACTTGGTTCCTGTGGGGAAGATGTTGTTAGAGAGAGGTGTGAAGTGGTTCATAAAATATGTTAATGACTGTATGTAACAACAAACTCCACCACTTTTGGTCCGGACTGAAATATCTCTGCAACTACTGAATGGATTGACATGAAATTCAGCACACACATTCATTGTTCCCAGATGGTGAATCCTACTGACTTTCGTGCTCCTGTGTGTTTTCCTGTAGTGCCACCACCAGGTTCACTTTGGGGGTTTTGAGTGAAACATCTCAAAAACTCGGATGACTCATCAGGTCAAAATATTAGTGACAAAAAGTTTACTTTATTTGCAATCAAAACAGTGCAATTTGCATTCACATTTATCCAGCATCGTAGCATTACTTACACTGAGAGGGTGCATCTCTTTGCAAATGAAGTAAAATGTTGACTGAGTTAATCTTTGCATGTAAACTATTCATCAAAATTCAATACAGTGTTTTTGAGAATTGATACAGTATTACAAAACAAATCAAATAAAACAAATCCAATACCCAATACTTTTTTTTCGAAATTTTCTTACACCCCTAATGCCAACATGCTAAATTAAGATGGGGAAAATGGTAAACAGTATACTACTGCTAATACAGTAAATTGCCACAGGAGAACAACCCACCGTAGATCGCCTGGATGCCTCTGCGGTCGTCGTCTGGGAGCTGGAAGTTTTCAGTTTCAAACCACTGGTAGAAGGGGGCCATGATGGCAGAGGGGTCGTTAGAGTGCTCCAGACCTAGAGCATGACCCAGCTCGTGGACGGCCACCAGAAAAACATCATTACCTTCAGAGAGAGAAAGAGATAACATTTAGCTTATTTGTTTTAATTTCTTCCAGGATATCACCATCTAATCTTCTGTCTCTTACCCCCCTGGTCTGTGTTCCCGGTGGTCCACGGCTCAGCGAGGTCAAAGTGTGTGTCTCCGCCGATGCCATGTCCGGGGAAGTAAGCGTGAGCCAGGAAGCCGCCCTCTCCATCGAAAGGCGTGCTGTCACCGTGGAAACCCTCTGAGAACGACAGCATGATGTCTGCGAACTTGTCGACCTTATCTCTGATTTGGCTGTAGGGGATCTCCCTGAAGGTGAGTGGGATCACGCTCTCCCACACCTTGAAGGCTTTTCTGATGGCTTCATATGTGGCTCGTTCTCCGATCTTCGGGGTGTAGTTCTGTATGCTGTTAGGGAGAACAGAGGGACTGGGATTTAAGGCCAACTCAATAGACAAGTGTGTACGAGGACTACAGTGGCCGATGTGGAAACGTGAAAATGCAAATGGCCCTATCTAGAGCCAGTGTTTGGTTCGTCTGTACTGGGCTACTGTACAATCATGGTGGCCTCTGTATGTCGATATAATCGGTTCATCCTAAGGTAACGAAAACACAACAAATCTTATTTTCAATTTCTGCTAATAGAGCCCCCTAAATGTTACACGCTGTTATAGGAATTAAGTCAGTAAGTAAAGCACTTTTCAAAACAAAAGCTACCTCATGCTTCACAATAAAAGCCTATCAAACATGACTGTAGATCAGTTTGTCTGTAGGAACAAGTGACTGTATAAATGAGCAGATCACTCCACTATTATTAAGTCAACGTCAAAAACGAAAATTGAATCCATATATTTTTTTGCATTGTTTTATTAATATGCATTATTTGAGTTTAGGAAGTGTTAAATGTCATTAGAGTTAAAAAGATTATTCAAGTCACTGGTTGACAGAAAAATTAGTTTCAGTGAATATTTTCTGGTCTTCTATGATAGAAAAGCAACAAGCTTTGAATATTTGGCATTTTAAATATTTTCCAACAAAGATCTAAGATCTAAAGATCAAATGATCAATTCTTTAATGATGAAAATAATAAAAAGATGACTCAGTATTGAAAATCAGTAGTTGTGTATCATCACCTACATAATAAATCATAACCACATGTGTAGCAAAAGCCTAAATACTGAAGAGCGTAGGTGTGTACCTGAAGGTCACCTCAGACTTGTCCCACTTCAGACCCTGCACAGCGTATCTCTTCCTCCTCAGGTTGGTTTTCAGCTCCGGGCCGAACTTGTCTGGGACGCCACATCGCGGCCGGCTCATCGCTCTGGCAACATTTGAATAAAATTTCCGATTCTTAACTATGTAAAATATTCAGACTGCATTAAAGGACACATCATTTATAAACAGCAATCTATAGACTCCCTAAACTCATCCTTTAAAGTCATCAAATGATCTGACAGCTTGAAAATCTCCAGTAATAATCTGAACATTTGAAACATTTAACAAATACTGTCAATTAGAACTCACTCTAACGTGTTGGCATCTATGGAGCCGGTGACGGTCAAACCATAAAACCTCTGCATGGCTGATATCGCTGCTTCAATGGACTTTGGTGAGCGGATGGCCTGGGCTCTGACGTCACCTGGAGGCAGGTAGCCATACTGCTGTAGCCAACCCTACCGGAGAGAGAGGGAGAGAGTTATTCCTTTCCTGTTGGACGAAGCTAAACAGATAGCACCATAAGTTATTATTAAGCATTAAATCTCACGAAGATGGCAACATGTCATCTTTAGACGTGAACAGCTTGTCAAGAAGAAACAGAAGCATCTAAAAAAGCTTGTTTTAGTGTGATACCATCTACATGCTCTCATTGAGGTCTTAAATTTTTACTCCACTGCAACTAACGATTAGTTCATCTCTTGCTTATACTCTAGATTAAATGATTAATTGTTTGGTCTATAAAATGTTAGAAAATGGTGAAAAATGTCCATCCCAATAACTCAAAGTCCAAGGTGGTGTCAATAAGTGTTTTGTTTTGTCAGTCTAAAACCCAAAGATATTCAGTTTAATATGATATGAAACAGAGAAACGCAGGAAATCTTCACAACTGAAAGGCTGAAAACAAAAACTAACTGATGAGTTGACTAATTGATGTAGAGCTATGCTCCATCAACTTCTTGTCTATCCCAAAATAAAACTTCCAGAACAACTACTTGACCATGCATGCACAAAGAGCAAAATAATAATAAAAAATAACCAATTGAAGGCATAACATATGAATACATGTATATTCTACTAAGTCAAGACAAATTACACACAGTAAATATTTATTCTATTCTCCACAAAACAACCAAATGATGAATGAGTACTTATATGATATTATAGTGTTTACTCTGGCATTACGTATCAGTACATAAACTCATAATGTATATGCACATTATGAGATACTAAAGTGGAAATTTGTACAAAAATATCAAATATGTAGGATCTTATATATGAATAACTACTATAATACATAACTTGTGATTTTGAACAACAGAAATTATTAATCTTTGCGATTTTGTGACATTTTATACACCCAACAATTAATAGGGAAACTTAATCTATGCAAAGAAGGAGGTGGGATTGCTGCCTCAAAAACACCACAGCATATAGTTGCATGCAATCTTTTTCATGTCCGAACAGCGAAATCTAAATCTTGGGACACCTACGCCCTAAAAACCTACTTTATTTTGGCTGCTACATTAAAGGTACAGTGTGTAGGATTTGGTGGCATCTAGAGACATGATTGCAGATTGCAACCAACTGAGTACTCCTCCACTCACTCCTCCCTTAACCATGTTAATGCTGTTTGCCTCAATCAGAGGCCATCCTAACCATAAAACTACTTTAGGAGCAACAGAAGTCAGACGGCGTGTCGGAGAACTACGGTGGCCTTCAGGTAATGTAAAAACAGGAAAGGCTTTCTCTAGAGCCAGTATTTGGTTTGTCCGTTCTGGGCTACTGTAGAAACATGGTGGAGCAACATGGCTGAATCCGGGCCTGCTCCCTATGTAGACATAAAGGACTCATTCTAAGCTAGCAAAAACACAACAATTCTTATTTTCAGGTAATTATACATGTATGAAAACATTTCTACAAAGAGATCTCCTGAAATGTTACACACTGTTCCTTTAAGTGTACAGTGGACTCTTTAATTTCCTAAAATACAACATGCAAAAGAAGACAATAAACATGTAAAATATTTATCTGCTAAAATACAATATTGTTTTATTTTACAATTCGGGCAGTAATTGGGAGTTTTGCGACACATAATAAATATCTTTCTTTGTGAGTTTCTCAGTCTGCTTGTAGTCAGACATGCCAGAAACAATATAAAAACCATCTTAGTCAACAAAGCAGAAGGGCTTGGCCACTCGTGTTTGTCTCCATTCGGAGCTTGTTTGAACCTGCGTCTCTGAGCTCAGATGCATCACACAGATTGCATGGTGAATAAAGGAGACCGTGTGTGTTCATGGAAGTTTCTGTGTGCCTTGTTAAGCTACATACTCTCCTCTACAGCAGCAAACACACACTGACGCAACTCAGCACGTTGAATTTATTGTCGTTTCTTCATGTGACTGCGACATTATCCCGTTTATGAACTCTTAAAAGCCAACACCATATCCTCGCATGCCCCTGTGCTTTATGCTGAGCTCATTAGGGGGAACTTTGTTGTGGGGTCATAAGGAGGGACGAGAGAGGAACTGGAAGCCAAATAAAACACACAATCTGAAAACACTGATGTCATTTTAGTCACGATGACCCAGAAGGCTGTCTAGACGATCGCAGCCAAAGACAACTGGCGGTCATAATAACGCTGGAAAAAGTAACATTTTCAGCAACATTTGGGTTCCTCAAAGTTTAAGATCTCCCTGCCACTGTCTATGTCTGTCCTCCTCCTCCTCCTCCTCCCTCTGTCTGCCTTCATGTCAACCAAAACCACCACTATTTATCTTTACACATGAAAGGCCAGCCTATTCTTTCCACTGCCTGCTGCTGCTGGTGGTCTAAGACTTAGAGGAATAGTTGAGCATTTTGGGAAATATTTGCGTTCTTGCTGAGAGTTAGATGACAAGATTGACACCATTGAAATGTGACATTTACTGTAGCTTAGTATAAACGCTGTAGCATAAGTAGAGAGAAGTCCATTATATCCAATATACAACAACATCTATATAAAGTTTGCTAACATTAGCCATTTTAAACTACCTGTCAATCCAGGTCAAGTCATTGTAGAAAAATAAAACTGAATATATTGAGTTGAAGGGTCTTTTACTTATTTTCATTCATAAGAAGGTGATAGTGTTATTTTTGCCTTCTAAAGTTACATAGATACAGCTTAACATACAGTAATTGCGATTGGCCCTGGTGCATTTTTTCTTAGGCCCTCACCCTAAACACAAGCTTGTGCTTGTGTGCAAGTTGAAACAAGATGTTATGTATATGATACCGACTCATTTCATCACAAAAGCCTAAATAAAGTGGCAGCTGGCTGGAGGGAGATCACCAGGAGATAGCCTGAAAGTTTCCTTCTAGCTGTTGGCTATATTGTACGTCATTTCCGGTAAATATCACAATATCAAATGTGTGTTTTCTGTACAAACGTATGATAAGTGGTTACGTCTCCTGTCTGATCTGGAGCGCACAGTTGATAGGAATCCTACTGACTGTACGTGGTTGGTTTACATGATGTACGAGAAGTGCATAGTAACGGAGAGTTTCTGATGTTACAGTTGGATGCTTGCTCGCTGTCAGGACACGGTATTAATTATTAAATTATTATATTAAAAGGGTCCAGGGTTTGATCCCCGGTCTGGGCAGGGCCTTTCTGTGTGGATTTTGCATGTTCTCCCCGTATTCGTGTGGGTTTCCTCCGGGTTGTGTCAGGAAGTGCATCCGGCATAAAGCGTATCAATGTGCGGATCAATGATCTTCTCCTTAACGGGAGAAGCCAAAAGACGACATTTATATAATATTGATATCAAGGTATTTGTTCAAAAATATTGTGATATTTAATTTTCTCTGCCCAACCCTATATTGTGTATATTTTAACCATTAGACAGAGCCAGGCTAGCTGTTTCCCCTTGTCTGCAGTCTTTGTGCTAAGATAACTGTGGGCTTTAGCTCCATATTTAACGGACAAACATAAGACTAGTATCGATATCCTCATCGCCTGGCTCCCTGTCCTGGAGTTATCGAAGTTATCTTGAACTGTTTCCACTTATGTATCTGCCCACAGAGAGTTAACGCACGTCTTCATCTCTGCCACAGATTAAGTCGGCAGAATTATCCTGAATTCCTCTGTTAGCGTCATCCAAACCTCAGATATCTCTCTTATTCCACCATTAGTGCTGTTTTTCTCTTCAAGCCTTCCTCCGACAAGTGACGGGAAAAGCAGGGGGAGGGATGGAAATGTAGCGACTGCATAGGCCAGACTACCTGGCCATATACTGCCAGGGCACACACAGCTACTGTTAGTCATGTGCTCTTCAGAGAGGCCAGAGAACAAGGTTCGCTTATGATGACCTGCAGAGTGGCAACTTATCCCCCTTCTCCCAATCTCTGTATATATCCCACCCCTCATGCTTTCTTCAAGATTTCTCTGGATTATTTAAGCATTAATCTAATTTATCCTCTGAGTCAATCTGAGTAAATCTTCCTGCAACACCAACCAAATTTACTTTCTGTGCCTCCCCACTGACTGCTGCTAGTGTGTCCTGTGGCTCCAGTGTGGTGACGCGTCTGCTTCTATAAAAACACGTCTCCCCCCACACCGTCAAGACCTCTACTTCTCAGTCCTAAACTACTCCACACACCACCACCACCACCTCCGGCTGAGACGCCAGGTATCCCAGCATGCACCCCTCCTCCCTGGAACTCCCAGCAGCCACCATCAAAGCTTCTATTTATTGAGACTTGTACATGGCTGGTATTGTTGGCCATCGGGGGTAGCAAGGTTGCTTGCTACACGGCCATGTGTGGTCAGTGGGCTGGCTGCTGGTTTGGTAAACACATCCATGAGTGTATGCAGTGTGTGTGTGTGTGTGTGTGTGTGTGTGTGTGTGTGTGTGTGTGTGTGTGTGTGTGTGTGTGTGTGTGTGTGTGTAGTGACGTGAGGTCTAAATGTATAATGCACAGACACTGACACAGCGTGATGTAAAGTTGGTGGACGACGAGGTTGTTTCAGTGTAGCTGTACATGGATTGCGTGACCCTTCTGTGACCTTGCTATTTTATGTAGACCTGAAACAATTATTTACTTGCTCAGATCATCAAAATGCTTGATCATCTATGATCATTTTTAAGCAGAAAAGTGAATAATTTGTGGATATGCTGCTTTTCTTGTCTTAAATTCTAGTACTCTGAATATCTTTGGGCTTCGGGGAAATTTTGATGGCTGTTTTTCACCGTTTTCTGACACTTTATAAATCAAATGATCAACTGATTAATCAAGAAAACAATGTAAGGATTCCCCTACTTCAACCCCATACGGAGCTTCACACTCTCTATCCTAGAGTGCCTGATTTCTGCTTTTGCTCCTGTCATAATTTATCACAGTTGCTGGAGGTTGCTGTGATCCTCTTTTATTCCTTTTTTGCTGATTTACCATGTGAATTGATAATAAAACCTTGTGGTGGCCCTACTAACCCTTATCTATGAGGCTGATAACCACTGATAACACTCATTTAATGACCTGATAACAGTTCCTGTCTTTATATGCTTTATGACAACTGATTAAAGACACTTTGGGTGCAGTATGTTGCCTCCAAAGCATCGCTGCAGATGGCGCCTGCATTGCAACCCAGTTTGACTGTTATCAAGCCATTAAATAGGCTTTATTATGCAAATTCTGCTCTGCTTAAGTGTGTTTAATTTTATTAGTTGTATTTTTATTTGTTGTACGGCAACCTTGAGTGCCTTGAAAGGCACCTTATAAAATAAATGTATTATTATTATTATTATTATTATTATTATTATTATTATTATTATTATTATTTATAGTTCACTATAAGCACCATATATGTTAGGCCATAGAGTAGGGGCCTACTGTGACTACTACGTTGTAAAAGTGAACGCGAAACTGATTGAAATGTTACATTTTGAATGCAAACAAAATAGCTTCTTTAGGTTTAGGCAACAAAACGACTTTGGCAAGTTTAAGAAAAAAAATTGTGTTTTGGCTTAAAATAACTGTTTCGAAAGTGAAACTTGTGAACACAAACACAGCTACACATCTTTGGCTTCACACAGGATGCGAACTCCAGTCTCCTGGTTGAATGTCCCATCCTGTGTTTTGTGTCCCATCCATCACCGCAAACCCCACCCCTTGTAGTTTCACACTAATACAGCTCCTTACATGCAATTCTGCTCCTGTACTACGGCCGCTAAAGGTTACTGTCCTGCTCTTTAATACCTTCTCTTGGTGAATGTGAATCCATGATATAACCTATTAGTGGGTATAGGGCCCCATTGCCCCACATCTATAGTGCTTATAGTGACTGATAATGTGTATTTAATAGCCTGAAAACAGTTTAAATGGCCGACAATCATCATGTTCTCAAGATCAGAACATATAATCAAAATTTTGTGGCAACTAAATCCTGAAAAACATACCTCACTGGATGTACTGACTTACAATGAGCCGCTGGGCCCCCATTTACCCTTCATTCCTCCCACACTAGAACAGCACCCCATGGTTCAAGGTTTGCTGTGGGGTAATTTGATTACTGGTCTACTGTGTGTCTATATACAGTAGACTACCAGGTGAAACCAATCTGTTTTTACTACATCCGCCCTGATGAAGACCCTGTGTGTGGTCATAGTTGGTGGACAAACTTGAACTAATAAAGGTTTTAAAAGTAGATTTTCACACAGATATCCTTCTCAAGCTACGGCCTCAACGTCAGCAGGACCTACTTCTTTAAGGCCCTGGATTTTTAGATAAAAATGTTCAATTAAATTAGTGCAAACCAGCTGAAACACACTCAACCTGGAGCTTTCAGGGCCCCTGCAAAGTTGCCCAATTGGTTCTTCAAAGCAATTAAAAAATGGGATGCCAAAATGTCCCGTCACCCTCCACATGTGGGACATGTGGGAGCCACACTCTCTTACTCACATTCACATGATGAGACTGAGCTATAATTTGTTTTCCGGATGCACTATATATATACATATATACACAAAAAATGCCAACCACAAGTTCTGACGCAAGTTATACACAAAATGGAAAAAATCCCCTGTGCATTTATAGCTGCTGTGGTAAAAAACAAAAGAATGATGACATTTTTTTGGGAAGTGGGTTAGTGGGAACTGTTGCGTCTGAACATTTATCATGTGGGTGCTTGTCTGTATTTGTGCAATATATGCTAAAGAAACTGCATGCATTTAGTACTGCAATTTACGTGTCTGTTAAACAATTGTGAATCTGTTTTTTTTTTTTCCAGCCCAACAAATGAGTTGGATACTTAAATCCCACCAGGAATGAAGGAAGAAAATGGACGGACGGGAGGATAAAGGACAGAAGAAGATGATCTAAAGTGCAGAGTTACATTAGTGAGGGAGAGGTAAAGACATTAGAAGGAAGAGTGGTAAAATAAAAATAAAAGGGGGGGGGGGGGTTTAGGAGTACGGCTGAATTTACATTTGAGGGACTGAGTCAGTTGTTCCTCTCGCTCGGTGCCAACGGAAAAAACGGAGAATTCTGCTCATGAGTGGCTCAATCTCACATTGCCTTCATTTCTTGGCATCTCTGACCCAGTTAGCACTCACAGCAGTGCCGTGTAATTTTTTTTTCTGCATTTACATTTCTGCTGGGTCAAATAAAATCACATTTTCTGTTTAGTGACACATTAATACGTTTTCTATGGTGGAAGTGATGCAGCTGGACTGATAAATATCAGAGGACACTGCTTGTATGGCCACTAAAATAACCAGTAGTGGAAAGTATGTTTACTCAAGTGCTGCACAGTTTTGAGGTGCTTATACTTTACCTGAGTATTTCCATTTTATGCTTCTTTGTACTTCTGCTCAAAGGTAAATCTTGCCACTGCACTACATTCAACAGCTTTAATTAGTTACTTTAATATTTTACATACCAAATATAAAAGGAGCATTAATAAACAGTATTTAGAGGAACAGTGTGTAGGATTTCATAAATCTATGATCAGAAATGGAATATAATATTCGTAACTATGTTTTCAATAGTGTATAATCACTAGAAAATAAGAATCATTGCGTTTTTGCATGTTCAGAATGAGAGTCCTTCATTTCTACATAAGGAGTGGGTCGTCTTCATGGAGTCCGCCATGTTTCTACAGTAACACAGAACGGACAAACTAACACTGGCTCTAGCGAGAACCTTTCACATTTTTACGTTAACTGAAGGCAACAGTATTTCTCCGACACTGGGTTGGTCATGCTATCACAGTCTTGGAAAGAGAGAAGTGAGCGGAGGGGTATTCAGTTGGTTGCAATCTGCAACCAAATCACTAGATTTCACCAAATCTCACACACTGTACCTTTAAGAGACTGGCTACACCTGAAACAATTACATCATTTTGAGGATGGGCACCACTTGGACGGACGTTTTACGCTAGCAGTAGTGGAAGATGTATTTAGATCCTTTACTTACATATGTAGCACTAACACAGTGTAAAAATACTCTGTTACACAAAAAAGTACATTAGCTGCAAAATATTCTCATGCATCAAACATAATAGTACTCATTATGCAGAATGGCTCATTTCTATATGAATGATGAGGATAAAGGTCCCAGAAGAAGCTATTAAGAAGACCATTAGTTGAGATTGTTTTTTAAACGACATGAATTTTGTTATGAAGGTGATCGTGTAAACTTTAGGACTACCCCTCTTAGTGGACTCATTGGTCATTTTGGCCTTAGTTGACTAAGATTTCTTTAGTCCATTCCTCATTTTTTATGATTTTTCATGCTGAATGACTTATTTGGAAGAAACTTATGAGCACATCTCTGGCAAAATCAAGTAATCCATTAGTTGACAAAATCGTATTTCTTTGGTATAGGACAGCCAGAGTAAATTTACTACTCGGCTACCAGGTCCAACAACAATTACTGTGTATATAATGAGCTGTAACTGCTTTATATACTGTCGGGTAGATTGTTACAACGTGTCATATTCTATAAGATGCAGTAATCATTCCTGTAGTGCAGTAAAAGTACAATATTTCCCTCTTAAATAGTGAGTATAAGTAGCATAAAATCAAAATGAGGGCTGTCCTCGACCAAAGAAATTCTTAGTGGACTAACTTACAATTAATTTTATTGATTAGTTGATTTGATGTACAGATTTGTAAAACTGAGTTTCTCCACAAAGAATCACACAAAAGCACCACTTTAAATCTGGAGTTACCAGAAATGTGCTTCTCAGTTGTTGTTTTTTTTGGAAATAAGTCATTCAGCATGAAAAAGCGTAAAATTGTAATGTGAATGTAATTTTCCCCACTGTGGGACTAATAAAGGAATATCTTATCTTATCTTATCTTAAAAAACTACTAATCTTTGTAGATAAAGACCAGAACGACTGACTAGTCAACTAATCAACTACGAGGGAGCAGCCTTAATGAAAACACTGTAAAAAATTAATAACCACAGTTGAGTAAATGTACTTAGATACTTTCCACCACTGCCTGGCATCTTTTCACAAAGAGTCTCTCCATCAGGCACATCTGGCCTTCAACTTTAGTCAAATCCATCTGAGTGCTCATGACTAATATCTTATAATAAAAATGCATCTGTCTTCAAAACCTGCACTTCTAACATCGTGGTGGAAACTTCCTCTCTTTGATGCTCTGTGTTTTAACAAGGTGGACCATTTTCTTGGGTGTAGGGAAGAGACAAGCTCCCTTTCTCCCTTGAAGTCCATCGGTTTCTCATTAAGGCTGATCCAGCTGATTATTTTGACATTTCTTAAGTGACAGCCGCCGCCCGTCGGAGCAGCATGCTCCAGATCTCGAGCTTTGATGCTACATCAACAGCCACTCTGGTCGAGATAAAGAGGATTGAACCCAGATGTGTGTTTTGAACGGATCTGTGACCCTCTGCTGGGATCACGAGACATGTCTCCAGATGGCAACGGGAAATCTCCAGAAGAGATCCTGTTTTAGACGCTGTTGTTTTCATTACTGCCCACTTCCTTTTGCTCACAAGGTCCCTCTAAGCTTTTTATTTAAGTAAAGAAAGGTTAGACAAGGCAAAAGCGGTGAATGAAAACAGATGCTGGAGGCCGCAAAGGTACTCGAACTTCACCAGAAGTCATTTTCAGAGAATTGTGGAAGTCACATTTCTCTTATTCGTGGAGCTGCTTCTCTTTTCACTCAGCAAAGATTAAGTGGGATTACTTTGTCAGAGAGGGATGTTCAGATGTTGAGCAACGCTGATAAACCACAACATTCCTCTAAGCTCCTTTTCTCTGTCTGACTTCTTTCTCAACCCCCTCAAAAGAGCTTCAATTAAACATTAATTAAAGTTGTTGTTGTGTTGCTGTTCGCCTGCTTTCTCCGCACACAGACATCTTTTGATCACAGGGTTCATAGAGGTGATGTAATCCTGAACCCATAATTACGTCTTATCTTCTTTCTGCATCAGGACTGTCTGACAGCTTCACAGCACTGTGCACAGCCAGCATCTTCATCTGATGTGTCTCACATTAAATCCTGCACTTGGAGGTGATCTGTACAGTACGTATACTGTATATTAGAGGTGTTATAAACAGTCTTTGTTTGCAGACATTCATCACTGTGTCGGTGTGTTCGCCGCAGGAGGGCAGCCATCTGTGGCGTCTTATAAACTGTCTGAGTTATCCACCATGTCTGGCTTGACTCACACGCCAACAGCTTGTGGTCAGTGACTAAGGTCCTCCTTCGTGCATCCTGTCCACCCAGAGCTACAGCTCACACTCTTGTATACCTTAAGGAAGTCGTAGCTAATGGACTTTTTGTGCTGTGAATTATTTCCTGTGACTATTACTGGTGCATCCTGTCTTTCACACCTTGTGTGTGCAGTTCCTGACAGTATGACTAGATGTGGCTAAGCACTGATGACGTGCCGCACACCAAACACTAGTATGACCTCTTGAACGACAGAGCAAATGCAAAACGGGCTGAGAGCTGGAGGCACTCAAGGGTGCTCGTACCCAATCATTTACAAAAGCTGCATGTGACCTGGTGACACAATATGTTGTTTAGTTGAGGGCGAGACTGCACTTTAGTGTCTCCAGGCCTACAGTCTCCCAGATGGAGCGACTTTATGTCCGGCTTGTAGTGCCGTCTCCACAGGCAGATGAAAATCATTAACCCCCCTCCCCCCGTACAACCACCACCACCAACCCCTTTTTCTCAGAACAAAGCAGCTCAGCTGAGGTTTCCAAACTGTGTGCACAGCCCCTGCCCGGCTGCATCTCCCCCTCCTCCTCCTACACAAGCCACAAGAGTTAAACTCAACATGTTTTTTTTCCTCTGGATGAAGTTTCATCTCTTGTTACAGATGGAGTCTTCTGAACAGCTCTTACTACAGAGATAATCGTCAGGAGGGAGGCAGAATAAACATGGGGACATAAACAGCTCCTCCCTTGCTGTTGCAAGATTAGAGAAAACCTATAAACATTACAAAAACACTGATATCAGTACAACTACAATTCCCTGTAGTGTCACAATAAGATATAAAAATAAATGCAAATCTGTCCTCTGGGAATGTTGTAGAAAACTGTAATTGGGAAACTAAAAATACATTAAAAAATACACTTGAATGACACACTTTCACATCATGTATATATCACATTGCATTATTTAAAGTGAATGATTCTCCATAACTTACCTCAGCTTTTAGTACATTAGCAGAGACGGAGGTAAAACCAAAGCAGCAGGCCAGGGTGAGGAGCTGGGGCAGCATTCTTCTATCTGCAAACTGCCCCGAAGAAAAAGTCAACAAAGTTCAGGAAACTAACTTTCTACACGGGTCCTGCCGTCCTGACAGCAATCTGATATGAATAAAAACCAAAAATGGATCGATCCGTTATGCTTTTAAAACGTGGCAGAAAACTTTTTTCTCGTATCCGCATGGACACTTGGAGCGCACCGGGCAGCTTTTATGCGCAAAAAGCGACTCCTTTAAAGTCAGAGTTGAGTGGAAAACACGGAACAAAATGCTAAAAACATCAGGCAGCTGCGGCAAAAGTCACTAAAGCTTCATAGTTTGGCTTCCTGTCCTCTGGTAGGATTGTCTGCAGCGCGTGTGGACGTGGTCACGAGAGAGAGAGAGAGAGAGAGAGAGATGGATTTTCCTCTGGATCCTCCTCCAGATGTGCAGACGTCATCTTTATCATGGCCGACCGTGTTTATCATTGGACCAATTAACGATACACAGACAGATGTTTACCAATCACATCTGTCATCTTACCTAAATGATTTTATCAGATATTAGTGAAAGCTGCTACTTTTTAAAATTGTCTATTTAAGATCTGTATTAATTGTTCATATTTACATATTTTACTTTGTTTTTGTTTTTTCTTCATCTAATTTATTTTAACCCATGGCAAAGGAAGATAGCTTTTAAGTGTATTTTTTGTTATGGGCACATTTGAAAAGATGTTTACCTCTTTTGTCTGATATGATTGAGACAGAAATAAACAAAGCTTCACTTAGTTTTACCGTATTTTAGGTTAAAAAACACTTAAAAGACATGTATTTTACTATATAAGTTCAAATTTCACAATGTAAAAATACTCCCAGTACAAGTAAAAGTCCTGCATCCAGGATACTCAACTTTACAACTGTATTTATGTAAAAGCCGTATCCTTTACTCCACTAAATGTGTGTCACCTATAGTTACTATACATTTCATCAAAACACACAACATCGAATTATGTATGAAGCACTGCTATAGATTAATTCAGTGGTTCCCACACTTATTCACGTCAAGGGCCCCTAAACTGACACAAATTAAACCACGGACCCCCATTTGATAAGATTTTGTTGCAGGGTCGCCCATCTGACAGGATTTTTGCTTTTAGATGTTTTATTACGGAAAGTGTATGAAACCCATGACCAAAATTGTCATACAATCTGTCACTGAAGTGCTGACTTTTCGGTGGGGACTCTCTTGAACCCCCTCAAAGACCCCTGGGGGTCCATGCCCCCAACATTGGAAAACACTTGATTAATCTACCCCGCTGACCAACATTAAAATGCTACACGTTTATGCATCAGTAGATCCAAAACCATTGTGTTCCTCTACTTAAGATCTTTTAAGTACATCTGGCTCATAACACTTCTCTACTTTCAACATACTGTACTTTGCAGTATTTTAAAGTGCAGTATTGCTACTTTTAACCTCCCCACTCACTCAAACTGCATGTTTTGCTTATTGTTACTTCATTTGGATGTCTGAGCTTCATTGTGCAGAATGGTGGACGTCATTGTCGCCCTTGTAAATAAGAATTTGCTCTTAATTAACTTGCCTGATTAAATAATGGTCAATAAAAAATAAAAATAAATGTGCAGTTTCACACTAGAAGGCTGTTTTCACATTAATGTTCAGGAAAAGGAAAGGAGATAATTTTGTAGCATCACAACTAGTTTGGAAGCCAGTCGTGGTCCAATACACAAGCGTGATATGGAAACCACCTGCACACACTGAGAATGGACTCGAGTGAAGCAGGAATGAGCCAGCAACCTTTTGAAATGGAAAATATTTGCACAATTATATCTGGATTTTTCATTGAGGGAGGAGGAGTAGATGTCATTTTAATTTTTTTTTTCTAATGGGAAAAACACATCAGACCCACATTAATATTCGAAGCAGGACAGCAGTGGAAAAAGTATTGACATCCTCACGTAAAATACATAAAAAAGACCTATATATAGTATTTTTACGTCTTAAAATGTGTCTGGAACAGATATTTATGCATATGATCTGAATAAATTTTTTCTCCCAATGCTGAATGTGGTGGAAAATAGGTGTTAAGTTGCATAAATGAAAATACTGTACTTTAATATAAATTATTTTGAAGAGGTCCCTACCACCTTAAAACTTATGTTGTATATTTGTAAGGCCGACACTGACACCTTGTGTTTAGAAACAGGCTATAAATATATTCTTTTAGGGCGAGAATATTTAAAATGAGTGAAAAGTCACTCATTTTAAATATTCTCGCCCTAAAAGAATATATTTATCGGAGTATATTCTGTAAGTTTACAGTGTTGGGACAAAAATTCAAAATAAAACGTTTAATTTGAGGAAAATTGTAAAGTTTTATGAATGAAAAAACAGTTAAGCCCCGCCCCTCCTGTCATGAGCTAAAATATACGGAAGTAGAGCAGAACTTGTCAACAAGAAAGGCCGCCTGACATGGTAACGTACGGCTCCTGTCCTTTTATAATTTTATTGTGTTGTTACCACTTCTAACCCACATGTTGAGATTTCTTTGCGTACTAAAACCCTCCGTGTCGTGCTAGGTAACATTTTCATGTGGTGTCGCCGTCTATAAAAAGCGTTTAAACGAAGACAGAAGTGAGGATGCTAGCGTTAGCCGTTAGCTCGTCGGGAAGCTAGCTATTAAATCTCTTCTGACTGAGGACGGCGATGAGCTACCCCCTCCTTCTCCTCTGTAAACCGAAATTATCTTATCTCAGGACATTATCGAAACTTGTAGGAAATTGATTCAGGTATTAATTGACCAGAACGCGAGACCGTAATGGTTTTACGTTTCTGTGAATAATAGAAAGACTTTGAAACTATGTGTGAGGCGAGGATTTCGTCTCGGAAATGGTAGCGTTGCTGCCGTCATTGTCGAGGAGATTATGGGAAGGAAGGCGATGTGTGTGTGTGTTGTGTATGTGAGTAAACACAGTGTTCAAGATCAAAATAAGCTCAGTTTTAAGAGGCCCAGCTAACCCATGTATTGTTATCTTGTCCGGATTTATAACAGTAATGGATTTTATGGCTATTCTTGAATGTATTAGTGCTCATTTTGGGGTCCAACGCCATTTGCCCTTGAGTACAATACCTTAGTTTTTGACTCAATTTTTTCACTCACATTTATACTTTTCAATCTGATAAATATATCTTTAAAATGTTTTAAGCAGGAGCACTTGGGCAGTCTCAACTATACTGCAGTCTGTTTTGCTCCCACAAATACCTTGCACATGTTGAATTTGCATATCAATATGCTATTGCAATTCATTTTTATTTAAAAACAAAAAAAACTCTGCAACAAATTTGCATTTTGCTAATGTATAACGTATGTTATTCTTTGTGTATATTATATTATATTTTATATGTTTGTTGCAGTAATCTGGTATGTTTATAGTGTATTCTAATATATTCTTTATATTATGCATTCTGTATATATTTATCTCTAGTGTTGATATGTATAATTACTATCTATCTATCGGTCTCTCTATCTGTCAATCTATCAACCAGAAATTGGCTGAAACCATGTGCTACATAAATAATCTTACAAAATTAAGTAGCTGACTAGGGAATTTATTTGAAATAAAAGAAAGAAATACTGATATTATTCAATAAAAGATGTACATTTCTTACACTGAGGTCTTACTATTGAAATTTGCAAATGCAAACAAACGGTTTCGTAATCGGTAGTCATTTTCTGCTTAATTTCTAATAGTTTGCTCTACAATATCTAAAAGAAAATTGTAGTAATTACCTGTCACTGTTTCCACAGTTCATTTTTGAAATTGCTTGTTTTTCAGACCAGTGGTTCAAATCCCAAAGATATTAAGTTTAGATTAGTAGAAGACCAAGAAACCAGCTAATAATAACATTTGACAAGCATTTTTCTTTGTTAAAAATACTTAAATCATTAATTTATTCATTTATTTATTTTTTTTTATTTTCATAACTAATAAATTAACTGTTTTGTTGTGTTAGCTGGCTTATTTATTGCCATCGCTGTAGAGCAATAACTTTATGAGTCTGTTTTATGGATGACAACTAGATTTAACACACCTCTCATTCATCTTCTCTCATCTTCTGTTCTTTCACTTTACAGATGAAGTCTTCCTGAACAAACATCACAAAATGGCGCTTCTCTGACTTTTTTTTTTTTTTTTTTTTTTTACCCCTTTTCAAAGTCTCCAGTTTTTATATAATTTCCAACATTTTAGAAGAGAAGCATTACCACAATGACAGTCACATACAGCCTCTGTGCCCTCCTAGTTTTCACCATAACAGGTGAGTGAATACACTATATATCTATCTGTAAATGTTTATCAATCAAAGGTTGTGTTTGCACTTCTCGTGTCAATCGTACATCATTTACGATCTGTCAGCCATGGCGATAAAACACCTGCCTGACTCGTTCTGTTTGTGCTTATTTCATCTGCAGCATGCAGCCGCTTTGAGCCTGCCCTCTGCTCCGGTAAGGAAGCAAACTAGTCAGCAGTTTGTCTCATGTTGTGATTGTGGATGTCATGGAAAGGATTTTTCAATGTCACATTCAACTTACATACGTTTCTCTCACCTACAATGAGCAGATCATATTTAAAAGTACTTTCACTTGCTGTACGGTTTTTGTGCCATGCTACTTCCCTAGTTTTTCAATTGTAGGTGATAACATTACTGACTGTGACAGTTGAAGCAATGTATTGCTGTGGACAGTGGCTGGCAGTAAAATGTATTTTAGCCACCTAAAAGAAAGACTCACTTAAAAAAATTTCTTTCTTTCTTTCTTGTACGTTGCTATGGACTATGACTATGACTATGGATGAGTACCTCATACAACCCCACCTCAAAACACCCAAACTATCCCTTTAAGCTAAATTGGTGAAGCTGAATTAAGGTTTAAGCAAAAATAGTCAGGCTGCTGACATTTTGTTCAACACCTCACTGGCTTTACACCATAAAGCAACAGGCTTAACCTTTTCTCCTTTGTCTTGCTGTCTCTCAGCTCACTGTGGGCATACCCTCCAAGTCTTAGACAGTAAAGTGGGTGAGATAAGAAGTTCTGCTTACCACAGCTGGTCCTACCGCTTTGGCTCTATCTATGACTGCTGGCTCATCAAGGGTTCGGAAGGAGAACCTATCGTTCTCAGGTAAAGGCTCTGAGGGAATTGGAAATATCAGTTACAATTATTTGCTGTAAATCAGATGCCATCTAGGATGATAATTCACTGAAGTCTATGTAAATATAAATGAGATGTGCAATGTTTTGAATGTCTTTAATACATAGGAAATATTGGGGACTCTGTGGTGAGGATGTAATGTTTTGAATGGCCTAGGAAGGGAGAAAACTGAACTGAGAAACTATTTATTAATAAAAGATTCAGACAGAAAGGCTATTCCAGCATATTAAAAACCTGACAGATGAATAACGTGATCACATTGATGCCAAAATCATAGAAACGTCCATTATTGCCATAAAGCTGCCCTGCTCAATGATTTGCAGCATTGCCCATAATGTCCTACTCCACTTAAAGATATTACACTTTTGTCTCAAAAATGCTGCCTCATCTCTTTGTATTTTTATTTAAGTGAGATTGTGCTTTCACTTATTTTTCTCTAAATCCTTTCTCAGCTTTTCCCAGTTTTCAGCGCGGTGCAGGAAGGAATGGGTGTCTATAAAGTCATCAGCTGGCGGTGAGCCACTTGTCCTTTGTGGCTCCAAATTGCCGCAACCAGTGGAGTTTCCCGGGGGAAATATTACAGTGATGCACCACTTCCTTCCGCATCTGTTCCCTGTGTCATCTTTTCTGTTGAGTTATGCCAGAGGTACAGTATGATGGCACGGTGCCTCTTTTTTCACATTAAATATCTTTTGTTTAAACATTCATAAAGTCCTTGCACCATCAGTCAAGGTGTATCATGTGGTAGTGGTGGAATGTAACTAAGTCCATTTACAAGTACAAGTACTGTACTTAGGTACAATCTCAACATACTTGTACTTTACTGGAGTATTTCTATTTTCTACTACTTTATTCTGCTTCTCCACAACATTTCAGAGGGAAATATTGTACTTTTTACTCCACTACATTTATTTGACACTTTTTTCATAAAAACATATTACGTTCGTATGTGTCACGTCACAGTTACGTCTGTATTTTTACTCACGTAACATTTTGAATCTGAGACTTTTAATTGTAATGGAGTATTTTTAGACTGTGGTATTTCTATCAGTTTTAAATGTGGCTTTGCATTTTTGCTGCAAGTTCCAGTTCTTCACGTCATTATCTAATCATAATTCCTCTCTTTTGTTCCTACACTTCCAGACTCTGGTGAATGCCCAGAAACATCCTTTGAATGCCTTGGCGGCCGCTGCCTTCCTCTCTCTTGGCGCTGTAATGGCCAGGTGGAGTGTCTTGGTGAAGGTGCGGGCCACGGCACCGACGAACAGGGCTGTGATGCAGAATCGGAGACCCCAGAACCCCCAAAGTATGGCACCACACAGGCAGGAGAGGCCAAAGCAGAGGTGTACACAGAGAGGAACCGCAATAGGGGATCTGACAGACGTTATGTTTCGGATTCTGACTCTGATCTGTGGGCGCTGCTGAAGGAGAGGGAGGAGGAGGAGGCCCAGGTCGATCGAGAGCAGCCTCAGACTCACAAGGAGCTGGTCGTGACGCCCACTCCAATAGAGTGGCCCTGCGGAGGGCTCCTCCAGACCTTCTACGGGACCTTCTCCCCTCCAGCCATCCGAGGCCCCGCACTGTTTTGTGTCTGGACTCTGGACCCACAGGACTCGAGGCCACTGAGACTGGACCTGCAGCAGCTAGTGCTGGGTCCAGGGGACAGACTCACTGTATACAACAGAGAGCAAGGCAAAGGAGACATTATTAAAATTGTGAGTAAATATAGCCAAACTTTTATTAGAATTTACATAATCATCCTTTTTAGACACTAGAGCTTTTGATAACATGATGATCCCTTCCTACAGATCACCAGCACCTCCAATTACAAATCAGTCCAAGTTGAATCCCATACTGGCCTGCTGTCCATGACGTATGAGACTCTTCCTGGCTCAGAGGGGAGTGGCTTCAATGCCACCTTCCACGTCGGGACCTACTGCCCCCCTTGGGAGGGCCGATGTGGGGGAGCAGCAGGAGGATGCTTTACCCAGGAACAGCGCTGTGACGGGAAATGGGACTGTTCTGAGACAGGGAAGGATGAGGAAGGGTGCAGGGGCTGCAGTCCGAACCAGTTTGCCTGTGGAGTGGCAGGGCAGAGGGTGGTGCCATCCAGTCACTTTGCTGGTAGACCGGTGTGCTACCCAGTTACAGAGAGATGCAATTACCAGCTGTACTGTGCTGACGGCAGTGACGAGAGGGACTGCACCGTGTGTCAGCCGGGGACCTTTCATTGTGACAGCGACAGGTTAGTAAGTGTGAGAGACTGAAAATCAGTTTATCTCTCTGGCTCAGAGAGGACGGTTGTCTCATTTTTGTTCTTATCTTGACCTTGGCAACAACAGTCGACAAAACAATCCCACTTCAAGCTCCATTTAGAAGCCATCCTGGAGCTTTTGATGGTATCACACAGTCTTAATCAGCAGATTGAGTTTGCTCACTTGTTATGTAGGTGTTTAAACTCAAACCTCGAGGACTTCTCATCCATTTTGGCTTGAAAGTTAATGTTTGAGGCTTATTTTCAGTCTCTCTTCAAGATCCATTTAGTTGTTCAGCTACCATTGTTTTGTTTTTATATACATGCAGATTGTTTTGTCAAATGAGCTAAAATGGTTGGCTCTTCCCTGCAAGGTAATAGTTTTAAATTATCAATTAATTGTATGTCCTTTCAGTTTTGACTTTTTGATTTCATTTTATTTTAGTTTCAGTTTTTCAGAAAGGTTTTATATATTTAGTAGTTTGCTTTTGTTAGGGACAGGTATAATGTCTAAGGGTGTGTTCACACTAGCCTTGTTCAGTCCGGTTGAATCAAACCCTGGAGCGTTTACCTCCTTCGTGCAGTTTGTTTGGATTGGTGCGAACACAGGAATCAAAACCTGGTGTGGACCAAAAAAAACGCTCCCTGGTCTGCCTTGAAGGGGTGGTCTTGGTCTACTATCAAGTGGACTTTGGAGTGGTTCATTTCTGGTGTGAACACCATTCAAACCAATCACAGGAAGCATACTGTTTTATCTGTCATTTCATTGGTTAAAAAAAATGGTTCCTTTTCTTGTTTTGGTGACCGAAGGCTATTAGCATGTTTGCTAGCAAAATGTTAAGCGCAAGGGGACAAACCTGGGCTCATGGCGAGATGCCTCCTGAATATCTGGGTGGAAGAGAACATTACTCACTTACTCAAGAAGCAGTATAAGAAAACTGAGGTATGCCTGCATTAATAAATTTTGTAATAAGCACTGCAGATGCGCTCCAGGTCAACACCAACATGAACTGAACCTGACAGTGCTCCATGATTTATGATATCCAGCTAGAAGTTAGGAGAAATTTTCCTTTTTTGTCTTTTTACTCACCATCTGTCTAACCAATAATCAAATGACATTTCCACCATGTGAATTTTGTCTACAATATCTGGACCTGTCTGAGTTTTGCCTTTGCAAACACAAACCAGATCAGTTGTAAAACTAAAACAACATATCGCCCTCGCATTGGTTCAGTTCAGGAACCATGCCTTTAACACAACCTTAGACATGCTGTATGTAGCTACATATACATACAAAATACATAATTGGAGAACTGTGTAGCAATGTTTTATGCCAAAAGTGGACAGAAATTCATGTTGGTAGTAATTTATTATAGCTATAAACTAAAATGAATTTAAATACATTTTTTTATTATTATTATTTTTTACCAGGCAATATTGTTTCACTTCAGTTTTTCAACTTCAAAGTATATATTTTTTATTTAGTTTTATTTTATTAAAAATATTTTTCCACGCTTATTTTTATTTTATTATCAATTTTAGTTTACTATAATAACCCTGCTTTCCTTTGTTCAGGTGAGCCAAGTATCAGTGCTAAGTGTGTTTTGGTTATAGTGCAAGTGAGTGAGTCAGAGTGTGTGTACAGACATAACGTGACTGTGTATTTTGTGGGTGTATTTTACAGTTGAAATACTCTGTGTGTAATGGTTTAAAACAATCTGAAATTTAACTTGATTTTCCAAAAATAAGTGCTGAGATAGGGCATTATTATTATTGTTATTTTCTAGACTAATAGATTCATTTAATTTATTAATACTCAGTTCAGTATGATTTAAAAGGAAGGAAATGTCCTTATTTGAGAGGCTGAAAATATTTTCTACCATTTTTGCTTAAAAAAATTGCTTCAACAATTTAATTATTTAATTACAATTTAATTATCAAAATAATTGGCATTATTTTTCTGTCAACTAATGGTTGCAGCTCTACACTGAAAATGTGACTTATGTTTTTATTTTCGGCGTATTGTTGGATTCAGCGTAATAAATATATAACTCTAAATATTGGAGCTTCAATTTGCCCAATTTAGAGCATCCATAACCAAAAATCAGAATTTTACAATATTAAACTATTACTAAATATCATATATATCAATATATTCAACATCTTCTTTCAAGTCTGTAGCTTATAAATGATTCATACATAACATTTTTTCACACAGACTCCTACACTGTTACAGTATCTAATCATGTGCCATAAGTCTGGTTTAAATCTTGTTTCATGCTGCACACCTCGGGATGCAGCTTCACGTGGAACTGAGTCTCTGACTTGAGTTATTCCTGGACAGTCTAACACACAAATGGCCCATTGTCCCGTCTGCAGGTGTGTGTTCGAGAGCTGGCGCTGCGACGGCCAGGTCGACTGTAAGGACGGAACAGACGAGCTCAACTGCACTGTCATCCTGCCCCGCAAGGTCATCACCGCGGCAACAGTGGGCAGCCTGGTCTGCGGGCTTCTGCTTGTTATCGCCATGGGCTGCACCTGTAAACTGTACTCGCTCAGGACCAGGGAGTACAGGTAACTCTCGACAGCACTTCTGCTGTAGCATATCTTTTAATATTAGTTATGTAATCAAAGCATATTTGTTTTCCAGACACTTTTCCAATGTCTTTTTGGTGATTTGAAGTAGCATAGTAGGGATTTCTTGTGTCTGAGAGTGATAGACTGGTTCTAATATTCTGACACAGTGAGTCACGAGTTTGTTTTCTTACTACAGGCTTCAGTTGTTGCCAGCGCTACCAGACAACACCTCTCAAACACACAGCAGAATGCCTCACAACACAGCCAGTGCTCTTTATAAGAGAAACAAGAACTAGCAAGTGGTTGTTGTACACAGTCAGCCTCCAATGTGCAATTTGTCTCAGCCAGAGTGGGTTATGTTATGTGTACTTTTCTAAAAATTAAACGTGCTAAACTTTAATATCACAAAAGCAATGTACGATGTGAGATGCTGGTGATGATCTACTGTAAAAGGTAGCTCTAAAAGATATACTACTGTGACTGTATTCTTGCATCTGTCAAGTGTTTCACAACGAAAAACATAAAGTGGCAATGTGTTTGTGTCTGGCAGCTTGTTTGCACCAATCAGCCGCCAGGAAGCAGAGCTGATCCAGCAGCAGGCTCCTCCCTCCTACGGTCAGCTGATTGCACAGGGCATCATCCCCCCAGTGGAGGACTTCCCCACAGAAAACCCCAATGAGGTGAGACAAAAGAGCAACATGGGAACCAGAAACTGCCTGCAGGGATGCACAGTGTTGGAAGTGTTTTTACTGCTATGTAATAATCAGTTATTCCCTGGTCATGTCAGCTGATTCTTGAACTTTTACAGGTACTGAGGGGGTCTAGACTAAAGCACCTCATCTGTGTTAGTATTGATGATTAAATAACTCAAGTGCAACAGCTTGCAACATTTTGGGTGTAGTTCTTTATATTTTTTATACATGTTTCTATACTTCTAAGAGATATCATTTACCTTTCTTAAGATGAAACCTCAGTTACACATGGTAAACAGCCATAGTAAACACCTCCCTCAGGCTACATCCATATGAATAAATTTTCAATTTATAACACATAACATTCATGCTGAGCAGCCACACTACTTTGGCATTCTAGAGCCCCTAAAATGGAGATGTTTGAAAACGCTGTTGACCCTGTTTTAGTTTTCCAGGGTTGCATTTTAGTCTGGATTGAGCAGAAACTGAGAACGTTGAAAACGATGAAGCGAACACCCGCGTTCACTCCTTCATTGGGTCTTATCCGTCATGAAAGGGGGATTTGTCACACCCCTATCACGTGACACTTTTTTGCAAGAAAGAAAACGATGATTAAACAACCAAATTTCTTAGCTAGTACAACTGATTTGTAACTTAATTTATTTTAAAGTAAATCTGATGATTGTGTGAGAGAGAAAGTTAGGATATAGTAACTTAGTAGCAGCCTTGTGACTACTTCTGAAAAATAAAACTTTTTTTTTTTAATGACAGTGCTTCCTGTTAGCTGTATGACAAATAATTTAAATGCTTTAAAGTTTAAAAGAAATGAGGCAGTATGAAAACCCCATGTGTTATAAACTGAAAATGGAGCGTATTGACAATATATTCATTCTTTGGAAAAGAGGCCACATTGCTTCGTTGCTCATCCCTCAGTTTTAACCACACAGAGCACACTGTAATCTATAGTCACCCTTGTTTTAGCTGTCTTTAAGTCATGCACTCCACTTTAACGGCCTTATTAATCCCCAGCAGGCTGTGAGCTGAAGTAGGAAGAGTGTTAAGATAGCGATGTGCTGTTACCATGCAGGTTCACACTGAGGTGTGTTATTAGTTGGTGAGGACAGCTGAAGTAGTGGAGTGGTGGGATTAACTGTATTAATCAAAGCCTCTGCTGTCTGATGGGATTTGGGCAAGCTCCCTACTTGTTCCTGAAACTTGGATCTGAGTCTTGTGAATACTGCATTTGGTTTTTCAAAGTTAATACCACTAATGATGTCAAGCGAGAGTTGTAGAAGGTGTCGTAACTGATTTGATCTCCATTTCTTCACATCCTCCTCCTTGTCAGACCTCGTCTCTCTCTCTGAGGGGAATTCTCCAGCTCCTCCGTCAAGACGCCGCCAATTCCCCACACCGCAGACGCAGGCCCCGATTCGTCCGCCGGGCTGTTCGCCGCATGAGGAGGTGGGGCCTAATCCCTAGACCTCCGTCCAGGCCAAGTCAGGCTTCAAGCTCCAGCCAGCAGCCGTCGAACGCCGCTCCCTCTGGACAGGAACCGGCTCTCTCCACTCCCACCAACTCCTCTTCTGCCGTGGAGGCGGTCAACCAGCCGGTGCCTCAGAAACTTGGCTTGTTGGCTCAGTCAGAGCAGCAGCAGCAGCAGCAGCAGCAGCAGCAGCAGCAGCAGCAGCATCAGCATCAGGAAGCGCTGCCTCCCCTACTGCCGCTGCCACTCCCACCTGTCGCTTCCCTGCCTCCTCCTCCATACGCACCCCCAGCTCCAAGCCCAGTCACTCCCAACACTCCTCCTGTCACCGTCCCCCCGAGCAGCCCCTCTCTGGCCTCCATCTTCCACACGCTGGGCCTGAGCATCTCCCTCTTCAGAGCCTCGCCCTCCTCCTCGTCCACCAACTCCATGCGTCTCTCTGCCTCCCCGTCTTTCTCCTCCTCGTCCTCCTCAGATGACGAGGTGCTGCTTATCCCCCTGTCTGAAGACACCACTTCAGAGGATGACGTGCCCATGCTCACCTGAATGACACCCACCCAGTACTCCCCACACCCTTCCTTTATCTCCTTCACTCACAACAGTCTTTCCACAGTTGTTTGAACTTAAGCACAGGAGTGGCCCACAGTGAGACTCACCCGCACTGTGCAAGTCTGGTGCCTTTTTGAAATTGCTTTGAGTTGTTGACTTATGGAATCAAGTATTTGACCTTTTTTTTTTTTTTTTTTTTTTTAAAGACCTCCTTGAGAAAATATCATTTTTAGACGAAAAGCATGGCTGCCATATGTTTGAGAGCAAGTGTAGGTGAGTATTGGATGTGCACTTACTTAACTCTAGGCTGCACACTGAAGGTAAACTTTTGCACAGAAGAATCTTCCCTATCCAGAAACTGAGGCAGGCTACTGTCAGATTGAGTGATTAGAATTTTTAGATGACTTGATGGAAAGCATTGTGTTTGTATGACTGCAACTGTGTGAATGCATTTGCATTTTTAGTCTTACATTGACAGTGGAGTATGTTTGTCTCCACATACTTCTGCCACTTGCATCTCATGTTATATCACAGCTTATTCTAAAAAGAAAAAAAAATCCCCTATTTAAGTGCCTTTTTGAGGAGTTTCTGTAGATGGTTGCTGAGATTCACACTGCACACCAAAACACACAGAGGCACGTTTTCTCCATAGACTGTATATAAAGATGGATGATTCGTCTCCACTTCCTCACACTGTACAGAGGTGAAGCCAAAATTTCCCGGATATGGGAGCTGTCTTGATGTCATTTGGATTGGGCGTGGAGCCGCTGTATTGGGTCGATCGATCATGGGGAAAAAACAAATTTAATGTGTACTTTGACTTTTTAGTTTGGCCCACTAACATTGAAGGGGGCAGGATTTGTGACCTATACTGCAGCCAGCCACCAGGGAAAAGAAGCAGAGGCCAAACTTCAGGGCTTTTTTGACAATGGCTGCTAGATGGTGCTGTGGTAGCGCTGCTGCCATTTTGGACTAAAAACGCCAGTGAGTCCATTGCCATGGATGTATAAAGAGACGTCTGTAAATCAAATTTTTTTTTGATGCTAATCAACTTCCCAGTACGAACACTTAAACAGCCCTCATTTTGTTCATTATGTCCTTGAAGTTGTAAAATTCACTAATAGCTGAATCCAGAGTTACTTTCTTCAACAAAATGAAAGTGCATCAGACCCATGGGATTGCACTGCCCTGCACGTTCATATGGCATCGCTTCCTGCTAGCTGTATGCGGCTGTAATAATGGATATATTGGCTGTAATTCATCACTTTTATTGTCTTGTAATACAGCCTTGGGCCGTACACTGTAAGCTTGTATCGTGGTGGATATATTACCGTCTCTATTCCCAAACGACCAGCTCTCAGCCAGTAGCTAGTAGTGCTAGCAGCATGATATAAACAGAATTTAATGTAGTTGTAGGGTGTTTAGTAACACGCAGGGCAAACGCTTGGTGCACAATCCCTTATACATCCATGGTCTGTGGTCTATTGATTATACATTCTGGAGGTCGTTGATCTCAATATCTGTGTGCTGGATTTTCATACTTCAATTTATGTCCATCACTCACTTTAGTTCCTCCGGGAAGTGGCAGGGCAAAAAAAGTTTAATTAATAAATAAGTAAATAAAAAGTTATAATAGTGCACGTATTTGTAATATTTTTATTGTTCAGCACAGACCATTTCGGTAGAGACATTAAAGTGATGACAGTAGACTAGAAATAATTTAGTTTTGCTTTTGTGCAGCACTTTGTGGGGGGGGGGGGGGGGGTCGGACTTTGCAGTGTAGCGATCAAATGACTTTCACTTCTTAGCAATATATGTTTTTTTAAGCAGGGGGCGATCGAGATGTTTTGGCTTCACTGAAGAGGATCTGTCATCCGTCTTTTATATACAGTTTCTGTTTTTTTCACATCATAACACGCAATGACACATCAGTGGCTTTATTATAACGTGAAAACCAATGCATGTACTCTGCAAGCTGGCAATAACTCATTGGGACACTTGTTTTAGTGCACACACTGATTGCAACATGTTTTGAGTACACACACACACACACACACACACACACACGTGTACCCTTCCCAAGTGAATGTATGTAATCTACAAAAGCAAATGTGTCAAAAGACAATCTCTTTGGTGCCTGATTTTAGGGTGTATGTGTATGTATTGTGTGTGTGTGTGTGTGTGTGTGTGTGTGTGTATGTGTATGTGTATGTGTATGTGTGTGTGTAGTGTGCACAGGAAGATGAGGCGCCCTGAAGGGCCCCTGATTTCACAAACCTCAACTTGAATCTGTAACCCTTGAGGGGAATCGATCTGTCACATTTTGACACAACAGACTTGTGGTGTGCCATTTGTATTATTGTACATTTTATGGTGTTTTTATTTCAGCAAGTTACATTGTTTTTGTTTTTGTTTTCCTCTTAAGTTGTTCTGTTTTTGCTTTGTTGAATGTATTTGGGTCGATGCGGAGTAGCTGGAAGTTTTAAATTTGTAATGTAATGAGGTAAATAAGAGAGAAAGTGATTTTATGGTTTTATTAGGGTCAACTTCACTGTATATAAGTAAAAATGTGGCTGAGATTAAATGATTTGCACTTTTAGGTGTTTAGTATTAAGTTTGTATGTGTGTTGGGTGGGTGAAAACACACCTGACACCTCAGTGACAGAGTTGTTGCATTGTGCTTTGTATTCAGAAGTCCTTTAGAGATTCACAGACTCCTGAGAGCTCCTCAGTGGTTGTTCTGACTGGAAGAAAGGCAGATCATCACTCCAGTGTGCAGGATAAAAAGCAAACGCAGAGAAAATGAAGCTGTTTCCCATCAAAAATTGAGACTACACAGCCATGGCAAGGTAAATCTAATGAATGCTTTTGATTTCATTTTTTAATGCTGCAGGAAAGTGATTGCTGGAGCTGAAATTCACTCTGTGTTTATCAGCATGGCAGTATTCCTCCTAGCACAGCCATTCAAAGCCAAAATATGCCCATGACACCATTTCATTGGGCCTGGAGGATGACGATGGAAAACCTCCTGCGTTTTGAATATATTTTCACATGTGTGGAAAATGGCGTCCTGCTTTGTGAAGCGACCTCTGACAGAAGTACACCATATAAATGATTGAAAACTATAATTAGACATGATTTGCGAACTGTTTAGGTTTTGACTAATATTAAAATGTGATGTACAATAAGCCTAGGCCATTAAATAAGTAAGATAAACAGACTAAAACAGCTTTGGTATAAGAACTTCACCTCTTTTCATTCATGTGAAGGGAGAAATTAAAGTAGCATTTTACATTATCTGCATTTAGTTCATAGTCATATTTTCTGTTGAGCTGGGAATAAGTCATTTTTAGTGGGGTGGCATAGCTAACCAATTCATTTTGTGATAAAAGCACCAAATTTGAAAGAAATGTAGCTTAAGAAGAAATCTGGATATTGGGCAGATTAGCATTCTGATGACTATGGCAGCCATTTTCCAAAATGGCGGCTGCACTTTGGCCACCCCCAAGCTGCTGTTTTCATGTTTTTAGCAACACAAATAACATTTACATGCAAATTAAAGTTAAAAAAAAACAAAACAATGTACAATATAAGGCAATAATAATAGAACCCTCCCCCCACTCTTCCCTCTGAAGGAGAGAGTTGTAATATTGTACTTTTACTGGTATTAATACTCTACTACTACTGGTACTACTACTACTATGGTTCTCAATATCAACATTATTATAGGTGATTTTCATGCTTCTCTACTTACTAAATTAAAACGACAAGTAAACAAGTTCTAGTATCCACCATCTGACAAAATAATACTACAAGAACTGTTTTTACTGATTTATTGTGCGATACTGTATAATGAAACATACTTTGTAGAAGTCCATAGACTTGTGAGGGAGTATTTTATGTGGTTCTCAGGGTAACCGGGGTCACCAAACGCTGGTGGTTATTTTGGAAAAAAAGTTTTTGAAGGTCCAATATCCATTTTTGTTCCCAATATCTATCAACAGATCTGTCAAATTTGGTACATTTGTTACTAAATGAGCAGTTGTTATGTGCTCAGCTATGCTGCTCCACTGCTTTGCATTCAGTGGTTTAATAGCTCACATTACTTACATCACATGAGTATAGCTGTAGCCAGGATTGTAGAAATACTGAGTCCCCCCAAACACATTTATTCCATCAATTGTTGTTTTATTTGTCGACATGAAGGTCTAAATGAGCTCCCCATTCCCAGAAAAGTGTTGCTTTGAAACAACGTATCCTGCAGTTCGTCCAAAATGTCTAATAACTCCTCCTCATCCTCGCTGTGACCCTGAAATAGGTCACAGCTATAATTATGGCTTTACCTCCATCCCAGAGACTCTGGGTGGGGATGTTGGTGGTAATGGTGGTGGTGGCAGAGCTCCCTGGAGCCCTGCAGAAGTGCATCTTTGACGAGGTTCAGACCCGGGCCAGGGTGGTCCGAGCTGCACCCATCCACCCACCTATTGAGCCCAGACTCAGAGCCAGCAAGCACCCGCTGACCTCTTGGCAACAAACCATACAAAACCATCCAGTACAGAGGGCATCGTCTCCACGTGGCCCCGTGTCAGTGACACAGAGGAGGAGTCTGAGAAAGATGGCGCCGCCCATTCCTGCCTCTCCACAACCAATCAGGATCCGCACCTGGATTCCAGCAGAGAGCAGCAACCTATCAGAGACTGAGAAAGAGAGGTTGGAGGCAGCGGTGGAAGAGGCTGTGAGGACGGTGTCTTCTTTACTGTCAGGTGACACCAACACACACACACTTATGTCGCTTTTAGAGACATTACATAGACTTGCATTCATTTCCTGGAGACTTTCCCTGACATTAAGCATAACCACTACTTGCCTAACATTAACTTAACCCTGACCTTAACTGCTGACCCCAAAATCAACTTTTTCCCAATTGGCGACACAACTTTTGTCCCCAGTTGGACAAGCCGCTGCCAGTTAACTGGTCTTCAGTCTTAAATGTGTCCCCGAAGGTGGTCAAGTAGTCCAGGCATTGTAAAGTCATAAAAATGTGGGTCAATTTCACACAAAATGCAACAAAAACAAACTCTTAATGGATTTTTTTCCCTCAACGTCCTGAATGAGAGAGTCCTAAGGAACTGTATGAAGGGAAAGTTTAGTTTTCACCATATATTCAGTGACTATTCAAGTTTACATTGTTGTGCATACTAGATTTGACCATACTGTTTTTTTTCCTTGAGGTAAAAACAATAAAACATAATAATAATTTATATAATTAATTATATAATGTCAGATCATATCATTGATCTTGTCTGATTCCACCGATTCTATTATTATTATTATTATTATTATTAATATTAATTAATTAATTAATTACAATTCAAGTACAAATAACAGACATACTGCCCATCTGATAGTATCCCTTTCACTTTACCATTGTCACTTTACCTTATTTACCTTATGTATTATATTATGTGTGTATATACAGTAGGTATACTGTATATGTATAGATGCTACATCCTGTTTACATTTAATTTTCCCATCTGAAATACTCTTGGCTGCAAGTTTAAATTTACATTGCTATTTTATAGTTACCCATGTTCATATGTCTCCTATTAGCACTAATGTATGCCTTAGATTATCATTTTTCTTTTACATTTACATGTGTGATTTTCTGTCTTATTTCCCTTTTATGTAGACATATTTTATGAGCATTGTTAAAGGAACCTGAAACTAAAGATTTTCATATCCAATGACTGATTTGCTGGAACTGACAAATGACAAATAAAGAGCCCTGAACCTTTCGTATATGAATTAACTCGGTCACCAGGGTGGATAGCAGCCATTTTGAATTCCCTTCAGATTGTTCATTTACACTTCTTGTATGCCGAAGAGGGTACCTTTAGGGGTACGGTGCAAGTAAAATAGTTTTTGTTGCAGTTTATGTGAGGTCAAATTACATTAGTCCTGGACTATAAGTTAGGAACACACACACACACATACACACCCTCATACAGGCTAACATGTACTGTTATGAACTGCTGACGTTTCCATAGTGAACAGAGTACCGGGTCCATTGCTGCTCAGCAGAGACGTCAACAAATACTGCAAGTTTCTTTGGAGGAATTCAAGTACTGCTAACTACAACAGGTGTGTATACTGCTTCACCTGACCTCGAGTCACAAACTTGATAACTGTAGACTCAACTTGACAAAATCAAAAAGGTCTTGCAACTCGACTTGGACTTTAACAACTATGACTCATGATTTCACTTGGACTTGAGCCTTTTGACTTGAAAATACATAACTTCCCCCCAAGCCCAAAGATTAAAAATACATTATTTTAAAAGTGTTCCACAAATTAATTTCCATTTCTATGCTATGAAAGTGTAATTTCACAACTACTTTTTTATGTTTAAGTTCATTCACACTTGTTTGAACAAACTTGTTCTAACAAATAAATGCACATTTAAAAATTTTTTTTTGTAAAATTGATATATTATTACTCTGTTGTTAAAATGGCATTACATTTGATGGTGAACATATTATGACTTGTTTAAGACTTGTGACTTTAAATATTTGCTGTATTTCCACTGTGGGATACAACCTGGAGCATTATGTATTGTGTATTGGTGTACTGTGCTGTTAGATGATGGTGGGCTAACATACCTGAAAGTCTGATTTGTTATTAGTTACTGTGTCTGAATAATCCCGTGAACGACGAGAAACGACTAGACACGAAAATTATTTATTCATTCATTCATTTATTCAGCACAAATATCAGCACTAATATATATTTAGCATGCAGTAGTCGGTCTGTCTCCACTATTTAATAAAGGAGAGACAGTTTTACAGTTTTCTTCCTTCAGGTGTGGTCGAGCCAAGAACAGCTACAGAACTGAGACCTGTCTGGATGTGACAGTAAGTATCAGCTGATGATTTTTTTTTTACTGCATCCCAATGTACACAGCATGTACCTGTACACATAAAGAAACTTCAGTACCACATATGTAAAGCATTGTTTGCCGTGCCGGTCATTAACAGATCCCGGATGATCATCTGGCTGGATGTGACATTTACATGGAGGCTGATTCACCTCGCAGCACTGAGCTCCGCCCTGACGGTGCTGGACTCCCCGATGCCGACTTCCTGTTGTACCTCCACGTACACAACACCGACAAGTGCAGAGCAGAGGTGAAGACCCACTGACAACACTGGGATCTTTGATATTAAACCATCGTGTTTTAAAGTAAATAGTTAAGATTCACATTTCAATTAATGATAAAATGCAGTTATAAAACTATAAAAATAAAGCTACAATGTGTGTTACAGTAAAACAATAGAATAAAACAAAAAAAGGCTAAAATAAGATAACTGACTGGCTTTACTGTGTTATGACCTTCTGAAATAATATTTCTTTATTGCTTTCTAATTTTCTCCACCTCTTAAACAGTGACTACTTTGATATTTTATTCAGAGATAACTTGTCAAACAGTATTATGACGTTTTCCCAAATTTTTTATTACCATATTTTCCGGACTATAAGGCGCACTTAAAATCCTTAAATTTTTTCCAAAGTCGACAGTGCGCCTTATAATACGGTGCGCCTTATATATGAAAAAAGATAACGATATTGATATTTATTGATAGTGCGCCTCATAATCCGGTGCGCCTGATGGTCTGAAAAATACGGTAAGTTATCTCTTTTTTCATTGCAAAAAACAACACTACTATATACACTATACTATACTACTATACAACACTATACTGGCGATATTTCACATCAGATTATAAATGTCGCAGTAATAACCTCATGTTAACGTCTTCCTTACATCCTGTTCACCCCTCAGCCTCATGTGTTGGCCTACGCTGCCCACTGTCAGACGGACACTGATGGACGACCTTTAGCCGGGGTGGTCGTCATCTGCAGGGACAGACTGACAGGAGCCACATACAACCACCAGGCTTCTGTACAGGTATGATTAATAATATTATTAATAATTATACTGCTTAATTGAGTGTTGATTTGTTGTGTGTACTCACCTGTTTTCCAGACTGTGATCCATGAGCTGCTTCATGCACTTGGTTTCTCTAAAGAGCTCTTCCACACCTGGAGAGACTGTACCTCCACTTCTCAAGGTTTTTAAATACATTTTGATATTTTCATGTTACATGCTTTATGTAGTAGGACATTGCCTAATACAGTATTTGTGTTGTTCCACATGTGTAGTTCAGCCAAATGTAAAAGGGTGTGAAATGAGCTGAATCTACTAGTTCATTAACAAGGATTGTTTGATTAACTCCATTCACATAAACACACGTCACCTCTTTACACTTTATTGTCGTCATTCATATTTCTGTTAAAATGCAATTTGTAATAAAGTTTTCACAATTTGGGGGTTACCTTCATGACACAAACTACATCCATGATAAGATATCACATCGGTCGCCATTTTGAAAGTAAGAGCGGTTGCAGCGTGATTCTCGACCCGGTCGGTCGCTATACTCGACACAGACGATCGGTCGCTCAACCAAGTCGCTCGCTATCATTGACCCAGTTGACTTTCTCATCAATGAATGCGATGAAGACACGTGAGAGGAATTGGTTGATGCATAAAAACCTTGGGAACCTCCATATCACCAGACATAAAAAAGCGGGAGGAAGGAAACAGAAGTAAGGGAGACATAAAACCTGCAGATAGAAAACGGGTAACAATATAAAAATTGTATTCAAGTGACATAAAATATGATGTAAATGAGTGAAAAGTAATTGAATATTAATAATAATATCTTAAACTATTTGAAATAAAGTTAGAATGTACTTTAAATGGGAAATAAAGATTAAAGTAAAACATTTAGAAGAAGAAGAAGAAGATCAACCTTTATTCGTCCCACAGTGGGGAAATTCAATTTACACTCTGTTTAACTTATACATGGTACATGCACACAAACACACACACATGCAGTAATGGAGAGATGTCAGCTGCTCCTGACAAGCACCCCGAGCAGTTGGGGGTTTGGTGCCTTGCTCAAGGGCACCTCGGCAGTGCCCAAGAAGTAAACTGGCACCTCTCCAGCTACCAGTTCACACTCAGTTTTTGGTCCATGTCGGGACTTGAACTGGTGACCCTCCGGTTCCCAAGCCAACTCCCTACAGACTGAGCTACTGCCGCCCAGTAATCAAGCCCAGCAATCAAATAAAATCAAAGAAATAAGAGTACAGAAAAAGCAATGCACAGCAATAAAACAAAACAAGAGTGAAATAATCACATAAAACAGATTATGCACATGAGCCTCTACCTTATACTCCTAACTCCTTTATAACGTCTTGACTTGAAGGATTTACTGAGTCTACCGCACATTAAAGATCATATGTACCGGTAGGAAATGTTTTTCTCTCTGTTGCAGTGAGTGCTGGCTGTTCTCCTCGAGGCAGAGTGACTCACCCTGATGGATCAGGCCAGATGAGGATTTACACACCGTCTGTCATCTCAGCCCTGCAGAGGCATCTGGCGTCCCCTGACCCTGAGCTAGGGGGACCGCTGGAGAATCTGGTACCGAGCAGCTCCAAATCTTTTTCAGATGTATCGTGTCTGTCTCTTTACATGATTTCCGCCTTCTTTCTTCAGGGTGTACCTCCAGGAAAAGTGTCCTCTCACTGGGAGTCCCGGGTCCTGCAGGGCTCCATCATGGCGGCGGTGCTGGGGGACTCGACCGCAGTCCGGATCGACCCGGTCACCTTGGCTGCATTACAGGATACAGGCTGGTACACTGTCGACCTGAGCCAGGCACAGAGTCTAGTCTGGGGAGATGGTAAGGAGATAAATAAATAAACATAAATACATGTCAAATCTGCATGATCATTATCATATACACAAAAAAGTTACAGAAAAGTAGACGCACATCAGTGATTTAATTAAATCAACCTGATAAGATGAGATGAATGTTTTTATAGATGAAGGAGCCATGTTTGGTTCCCTGTCGACCTGTCAGAACAAGTCCTCATCCTTTTTCTGCACAGACAGGTAGATTAATAATATATAATATAATAATAATATATATTCTACGCAACAACTTATGTTTCTGGGTGGTATATCGGCCACTTTTCTCTACATTTCTAGTACTAATGTTTGCTATCTTGCTTCGTCTCAGTGGATTTGGGTGTCATTACCTTCACCTCCACAAGGGGGAATGCCAGACTGATGAATTCCTGGAGGGATGCCGGATGTATAAACCCCTCAACAGTGGAGCAAGTTTGATTTCTTCTCTTGTGATTTTCTTCACGAAACATCGAAATTTCTTCTTTTCTTTTTTAACATTCTTTCTTTACCATATGTATTTTACTTGATCTCAAAGTGTCCAAAATTATGTACATTTTTCACATCCTTTCAATTTTTGAATTCTACAAAACAGGAATATGAGGTCATTTCTATTTATTGTACCTTTAATTGCAATTTTTGGTATTTTATTGCCATTGCAGCGCCACATTTTCACTTGTTTTTCTTTTATTATTCTTCAGAGTGAATGCTGGAAAGAGGAAAATGGCGGAGAAGAGGATTGGAGTGGGGAGATCTTTGGTTTTCACAGCCGTTGCTTCTTCTCCAGCCTTACTAAACAGGTGTGTGTGTGTGTGTGTGTGTGTGTGTGTGTGTGTGTGTGTGTGTGTGTGTGTGTGTGTGTGTGAATATTGACACCTTTATTTAACTGTCTCCTAGCTTCTTCCTTCCTCACTTGTCTTCCTTTCAGAACCAGTTTCTTTCATCCAGCAGCTCTGTGGAGGGACGCTGTTACAGACACAGGTGTACTGGACCAAACAGGTACCAGATCCAGGTGTCTGGATCTGACTGGGTGGACTGTCCAGCTGCAGGCACCATCCAGGTAACATGACACAACCTGAAATATAAGTATTATACAGTATAAATCAATGGAGTGTAGAGGTAGAGCTGTCATAATATCAAATTTTCACATAATAATAATGCTACCAGTGAGATTCATCTTTAATTTGGTTTATTGTGCATTTTGTCTCTTTTCTGGGAAATGAATTGCATTCAAAATATTTGCAAATTTATTGCAACACTCCTAAGAGGTACTGTTCATAATAACCCTGGCACTGAGTGTGAGGTATTTGAAAGTATACTTTCCTGTTACTACTGTTCATTTCACTGTACATTAAGATGAGGTAAGATAAAATAATATATAAGAAGTAAGATGATAGATGAATATGTATGAATGTTAAGTACAGTATACAAAATAATATATGATAAAGCATATAGTGTTATATATGATATATGTGCTGTTTATGTAGTATACACACACTATACAGTAATAATACAATACCATGAAGTATTTATGATATAAATCAATGCAAATACTATGATATAACGTACAATAATAATAATAACAACAATGTAAAAGCACAATACTTACAACATATTAATAATACAGATAATTTCCCTCCGGTAATTAATAAAGGTTAATCTTATCTTATCTTATCTTATCTTATCTTATCTTATCTTATAATGTAGTATTATTAGATAGTGTAAATATATGAAGCTGCTCAGTGAAAATATGTTGGACACATACGTTAAGATATAACTGTAAGCCAGAGTGCTGCAAAGAAATTTGCTTGTTTATGATTTTACTAATATATCACAGGTGATGTGATACACTGATGTTTAAACAGTGGTTGAAAAAGTATTCAGTATTCTACGTGAGTAAAAGTATCAATACTACAGTGTAAGAATACTGTAAAGTACATGTAAAAGTCCTGCACTCAAAATCGTACTTAAGTAAAAGTACAAAAATATTAGCATCAAAGTACCAAAGGTAAAATTTATAGATTTCAGAAACTTGGATTACAATATTATAATTATTGATGCATTTGTGTGTTCATCACTGTCACGTTGTAGCTGGTAAAGGTGGAGCTCATTTTTTATTATTTTTTTTCTTAATTTCTAATAGTATATTATAACTTAATAGTTTACTTGTATTTTGTATCAACAATCTAAATTTGCAAAATAACTATAATTTTATAATAAATGTTTCCCTCTGAAATGAAATGGAGTAGAAATAGAAAGTATTAAATGGAAATACTCAATTAAAGTACCTCAAAATTGTACTTAAGCACAATACTTGAGTAGATATATTTAGTTACATCCCACTACTGTGTTTAAAAATACTACACATGGATCCCCAGTGCTCATTCGAACTTTAATCCTGTTATGTTTTCTGTCTTTGCTGTTTGTACGGTCAGATAAAAGGCTACCAGGGTTTCGTTCACTGCCCTGACGGGAGGTTATGTCTGTACGCTGACGTTACTCCTCCCTCAGATGACGTCAGCACATTTCCTGCTTCTATCACAAGGCAAGTGTGACTTTAAACAGCCACCCTCTTGCGTTATAATAATTGTAACTCATACTTATCTTACTTTATTGCTTTTTGGGCAGTGATGTCTATGAGACTTTAACTTCGACTCACAACGGGACCTGGTCGCCCCTCAGACCTCCTGCAGAGCTCACTGCAGCCTCAGCGCTCGCCATCACCACCGCTGCGTGTCTCCTAGCTGCAGCTGTGGCGTCTTACAGGAAATGTTGCACCCACAGGGCGAGGATTCACCCTGCCACCGAGCTTCACACTGATCTGTAGCAAACACTCCTTTAAAAACTTCGTCTTCTTCTTCTTACAAACCTTTTTGTGTTGAAGAAACAGATTGATGGTTTCTGTTTTTCTTAGTCTAAATGATCAATTTAATGTGAAAGACAAATAATTCATTCAAAGAAATTCAAATTTTAATTTTTGTTGAACAGGAAATACAGCAAAGTTCTGATCAGTTGAACATTTATCAGCTGGTTTAATATATAGTAGATCATATGTCATTAACATAATTGTTTATTATTGGTAGACAGTTTATTGTATAGTGACTCACAGAAGCATAAAGCTGAGATTAAGATGGCAGGTATACATATGTGCAGTGGTGGAAGAGGTATTCACATCTTTTACTTATGTAAAAGTAGCAGTACCACAGTGTGGAAATACTGTAACAAGTAAAAGTCCTGAGTAGTAAGTAAAAGTACAAAAATATCAGCATCAAAATATACTTAAGTATCAAAAATGAAAGAACTCATTATGCAGAATTGCCCATTTCAGAATAATATATATTATATTATTGAATTATAATTATTGATGCATTAAAAGTATATTACTTTAATGCTGATGCTGGTAAATGGAGAGCTTATGTTTTTATTATGTATGCTGCCAGGTATATTATGAATTTCACCAAGGGATCAATAAAGTCTTATCTTTATCCAATTTAACACATCATAATTTATTTGTTGGTAATATTTTGTGTTATTGATGTGAATCTGCACAGTAACTGAAGTTGTTAAATAAATGTACGCTATTTGCAGTAGAAGTATCATAAATAGTAGAACATGGAAATACTTGGTAATATTTTATAATAACCATCATTTAAAAATGGTGAATTGATAGTTAATTAAATTTATTATTTTACTGTTAACAAACAATGAAATGCCAATTAATAATGTTAACTTATTACAAGTAATGCTATAATTTTGTTATTTTATCATTTCTAAACTTTATAAATTATTATATTATATTTATCATAGCTGATAAGAGACTAACAATTACATTCTGATTACATTTGTCAACTATTTATAATATTATTATATTTATTATTAGTTTATTGTTGTACACACATTTTATATTCTATATTAAATATTTGTTAATGATTACCAAATGATTTGTAAACCTTTAAGAAACTGTTTGTAAAACATCTATGAACATTATGTAGATACATGGATCACAAACCAATTATTAACCAATTACAAAATATGAACTTTTTATCTACATTATATTTTAAGATGCTTTACAAGGTATTTATTAACCATTTAATATATCATTTGCAACTTTACAGTATAATAGCCATCAAAATAATGTTTATAGTTGGTTTACAAACCAATTATTAACCCTTAATGAGTTACAAATATCTGGTCCACCGTAATTATTAACAAATACGCACAGTATATATAGTATATAAATGTGTGCAACAATAAACTGTTAAAACGACAAATTGTAACATTACTAATACCTGCGACCCTGAATGGGACAAGAGGTTACAGATAATGGATGAATGGAACTATCATTTGACCATTTATAAACAATAGTTATTATAAAATGTTAACAAATACTCAAGTAAAGTACAGTTTCCTTAAAATTAAGTACTCAAGAACAGCAAATATGCTCAGTTTCCAGCACTGCATGTGTGATATGACACATGATACTTGATTGTGTCCCTTGATCATCATCATGGCGTACAAAAATTAAGAAGCAAAGTTGATTAATAACATTAGCAGCTATTGTTTTGAAAGTGTAACTATTGCCTTTTCATTTTCACCTTGATAGCAGGTTGCTCCTGAACTCAAGAACTGTTCAGAGATGTTAGTACAACAGGAAGTATCACAAGTAACGCACAACCAAAAACAATGAGAAAAATAAGGAGAGGATTCCTCTTGATGTCCGTTGGACTCTTGCAGGGTTGCGGACAATTCGTGTCTGGTGGGAAAGTAAGACAGAAATTATTTTTTTAAAATAAAATCTTGAATTAAAATGCATGTAAAAAAGTAGGATCAGAGATGTTTATACCCTTTGCCGCCTCACCGTCCTCTTTTTTGCTCCTTTGTTTCCTTTTCTCTGCCGTTGTCCATTTGTCCGGGCATTTATTCGGGTAGCTGGTGTTTTGTTTTGGATGGAGGAGAAAATCTTCATTGATCGTCTCATTGTTGAAGCTTGAAACCCTCTTCTTATGTTTTGCATCACCCTCCTCTTCTTTCTTTATCCGTCCTCCACTCTCTTGATTATGCTCCAGGTGCCTGTTTTCTTTATCTCCAGCTTTCGTCGAAGCTTTAAAGTGGAGCAAAAGTAATTTATGAATTAATTATCTGTTACATTACAGGCTTGAATGATTTCTCGATGTACTTCTGTGATCTCACCTCTGTACACGAGCAGATATGCGGTGCTGGATCTGTTTAACAACCATATTGAAGTGATTTGTTCGCATCAACGAAAAGTTGAGCACATACAGTAAACAAGTGCAGATAGATAATATATCTCAGACTTGAGACTGAATGTTCTTGACCTTGGAAACAGTAGCTGACAAAGTAAGGTCCATTTAGTAGCTGAAGCTTTCGTTCATACCACATGACCTTCTCAGCAATGTTTAGGATGATTTGTTCATAGCAAGTCCTTAAACTGGTCCAAAAATAATTTATAATTCAATGATAACAGGGCAAAAATGAATGAAGGCACAGCAACTAAATTAAAATTAAAAAGTGGAAATAATCGAACATACTTGTAAATCCTGGTTTTTGCAAATGGTTGCTCTTCAACCTGCATTCAGTAGAAACAAAAGGCACATTCAACAAACAGCAATTTAAAGGTCCCGTATTGTAAAAACTGTTTTTTTTGTTTTATTATTATAAAGTAGGTTTAAGTGCTACAGTATACAAATACTGTGAAAGTATTGAAACGAAATACACACAGCCCAGAAACTGTGCCTTTGAAACAAGCTGTTAGGATTTCTGTAACTTTGTGATGTCAAAATCACAAATCTACAATATTTAAACCATTTCACAGTTTAAAATGTTGTAATAAATATATAATAGCTGCTAGATGGCGCTGAAGTAGCGCTTTTGCCATTTTGGATAATTGTGTTTTGAGGTAAATCAACTTCCCAGTCCAAACACTTAAATAGCCCTCATTTAAATCATTATGTCTTATAATTATGTTGTAAAATTCACGAATAGCCTAATCCAGAGTTATTGAACGTGCATCAGACCGACAGGACTACACCGCCCTGCACACTTACATAACATATCTGGTTCTGCCAGCTTCCTGCTAACTGTATGTAGCTGTAATAATGGATATATTGGCTGTAATTCATCACTTTTATTATCTTATAATACACCCATGTGCTGTATGTTGTAAGCCTGTACTGTGGTGGGTGTATTACCGTCTCTGTTCCCGAACAACCGGCTATCGGCCAGTAGCTAGTAGTACTAGCAGCATGATATAAACAGAATTTAATGTAGTTGTAGGCTGTTTACTTCAGAGCACAACTACACAACCTCTTATACGTCCATGGTCTGTGGTCTTCCTTGACATGAAAAAGTTTGAGATCGCTCTAAAAAACAGTGTGCTGGATTTTCATAACTTCTATTTTTTAATTATTAGTTTTCTCCGGGTACTCCGGCTTCCTCCCACAGTCCAAAAATATGCAATTTAGGTAAATTGATCACTCTAAATTGCCCGTAGGTGTGGATGTGAGTGTGAATGGTTGTCTGTCTCTATGTTGTCTGTCTCTATGTGCCCTGCGATGGACTGGCGACCTGTCCAGGGTGAACCCCACCTTCGCCCAATGCCAGCTGGGATCGGCTCCAGCCCCCCTGCGACCCCTAACAGGATAAGCAGTTGACGATGAATGAATGAATGAATGTTCAACACAGGTCATTTTGGTAGAGATTAAAATTATGACAATAGACTAGAAATAATTTGGTTTTACTTTTGTACGGCTCTTTGAAGGCGGATATTTTAGCGGTGTCTGGTAGTCGCTTTCAGTCCAAAATGGCGCTGACAGGCGTGAATGCGGACATATTCAGGGAGACATTATGAGGAAAATAATGTTTTCTTTTTACATTACAGCATGTAAACATGTTCGTGTGGAAACCCAAAATACAACCTGAACATGAGCATGATATGGACCTTTAATATTTGTTTTTTGTCAATGAATATGTGACACTCTAATGGATATGTAAAATAAATCCTCACCTTGCTGACGTGAGCGTCATCAAACTCATACCAGGTTTTGTCCTCGTTGGACAGGACGGAGGCTGTGTAGTGTCCACCTCATAGACTGCCCATGTGATTCACAATCCCATACAGTTTGTACTTCTTGTTCTACAATGAAGAGCACAGTCACATATGTGAAAATGTATTTAAAGCAAACATAAGGAGCAGCATTCAGAGTTACTTCCCCTCACCTTTCTCTGTAATGTACGTGGCACATCCACACAGCGGTCTGATTTAACAAGTGACATGGTGTTGTAGTCGAAGTCAAATCTCTTGAGGAGTAGAGTCAAAATGTGGGGAAATTTCACCATCTCACATCTCTAAATAGCACAAGGAAGATTATTGAGCACTACAGATTTTGTTCAACAGACAGTTTTGTAAACAAACGTGCAAAACAACTGTAAAAGTTTAATTCCAGTATATAATCTGTTCAGGCTACAGTTGGTGTTTGAAAACTCACACTGGTCGCCTCTGTTTTCTTTTTACATTCAATGCAGTACACCATGTTGTCTCCACTGAATGATTTAGGCTGGAAAATCCTTTCAAAGCCTATTTCCTGTAAAAACACAAACGTTGCAATGAATTCAAAAAACGTAATATTTTATTTATTCATTTATTTTCACCATCACCAGCTGTCGGTTTCAGTTGAACAGTCTGTTGTCAGAGCATACGTACGTTGCTATAAAATAGACAAGTACTGGTTTCTGTTATCTAATATAAATGAGTGTTATCTGTAGGTCCTGCCAGGAGATTATGTATCCGTCATGTGTGTGCATCTCTGTTTCTGTCCATGGCTAATCTTGCACACTACTGGACCCATCAGCCTAATATTTTTTGTGCTCATTCTTGACAATATGTTTAAGGACCTCCTCATGGTTGCGGTGATTCACACCTTTTGAAAACATATTTTATTGACTGTTTGATACAGTCAATGATTGCTTACTCCTCAACCAGCTGGTAGGTTCCACAAGTGATCAACAAAGGAACGAGTGACAGTGTAAGGGACATGGATGTATAACAAGTCCTGGATATGGAGATGCCACTCAGACTTGCTTCCAGTTTTTCCCTGTGGCCACTCGTAGCGTTGCAGTGTAAAAGTAAAAGGGACGTCTGTTCTTACTTTACATCCACGGTAGAGCTGGCATATTTTCACATTTAAGTCTATAAAGTAAGGATTCATTTTGGCTAAACCAGAGTTGGTGATTGTTGGAACAGTGGATATACTAACCAAGACGGTTTTGGTGAATTTAATGTTGTTTCTGTCGAGTTTGAATGAAGCGTGTTTTACAATGATTTAACAAGAAGCTAGTTCAGTAAAGGAGAGAAACTTTCTGTTTAATAAGGAGGGAAGGTGTAAGAATATATCCTATCTTGACAGTTTGTAAGTTTATTTAATTTATTTATTAGTAAAGAGCTAAGAGAACTTGTGCTTTGTATTCATTCATTCAACAGTGGTTGTTGCAGACGTACCTGGTGGAGATCTGCACTTTCAGTTCACTTTTTCTATTTACATCTGTGTTATAATTGTTGACTTTTGGTACCTTCATTTATATCATGATACTACTCTAGCTGTCTGAGATGTATTGCTGTAATGCAATAATTTAAGTAACTGATTTGTTGGAATGTACTGTTGTGTAGCCTATTTACTCTTTTGACTTTTACTCTTGTGGACTTGATGTGCATGGCTACCAGATTACTGCATTGTTCTTCTTATGGGGACTTTATGCAGTTCTTTCACTGATGATACTTTTCCTGGCATGAAGGATAATGGAACGACTGACATGCTTTTATATATCAAGCTTTCCTGTAACAGCACTAATATGTTAATACCACTTTCTGACACGGCGTCATATATAAAGGGTTTAGGCTGTAATCAATGGCTTTCTTAATGATTAATAAAATATGTACTTTCTGCATTTACAGATTAATTAGTAGCCATATTAATAAGAAAAACTTTTGGGCACACTAATGCAAGATGGTCTTTATTCAGACAACAGAACAGGAACTTCTTAACTTAGAAATGTAATAGCAACGGCTCTTTCCATCAACATTTCGCCCCCTACTCTCCATATGATTCATCACTTATTTTTACAATAAAACAAGAGGTTGCTTACCACGCTGTAGGTTGTATCGTCTGTATCTTTTAGTGTCAGTGGAAGTGTCCAGAATGGATTTGTCTCTTCGTTGATGCTGTGGCCTTTGTAACATTTTATAGTGTATGTCAGCTGTCCTTGGAAAACCTTGAGATAGAAATATCACTTATAACAGCTGTGTGATTTGTTGGCTGGTAGATTATGTTATGGATCTCACCTCAGAGGCCTGCGGGCTGACTTTTTGCAAAATCAACTCCAGGCATTCAGCAGCATCACGTTGCTGATGAACTGAAAATGATATTTTGAATCCAGTAAACCATCTCCACCGCAGCATTTCACTGAGTCTACAGCAGCTATGTGACTTTCCTGCCTGTTACTGGCCAACTTACCATTTTCAATCTCCAAACTCTTTACGATTTCTTCTGTTCCACATCTTGTTTCTTTCAAATTTTTAAAGACGTTTCTCAGGCTTTTGTCTGTGATCGTTGATTCTGGATCCAACCTTTACAGAAAAGGGGAGTTTAATGGTGAGTAATTACTGCCAGACTATGTCATCGCTGATTGAGTGTTATTTAAAGGCACATAATGACAGCTAAATGTAACGTTGGAGGCTTTGGACACCAGAGCACAATGTTTCATGTTGATACTTGACATAATTGTCTCACTTATATTTTCTACAGATGGAAACAGCTGTTTCAAACCTGGCATGGATCTCTGGTGTCATGAAGAGAACTTGCAGGACACTGTTGAGGTAACACGTGGCTCCCTGATTATGCAGACCATAATGTGGCTGAGTGACTTAAAGCAAAGAAAACACAGTGTCATTACACCATCTCTATTAACTTATCCTTTATTTAACCAAAAAGCTCCCATTGAGATACAATATCTCCTCTGCCAGGGAGTCCTGGTCAAGTTTCACATGTGAGTACAAACACAAGACATCGAAATGAAAAAAGCAAGGATGGATAGCATTAAAATGAGAAACATTTTATATAAAGCACAACAGACACAAAACATACAGGAATCAGAAGCTAAAATAATCCAGGTAAAATAATAATGACTTGTTAAAAGTGACTATGATAAGTAAAAACAGATTTTAAGACGGGCAAAAATGAAAGAGCAATATTATGGATATTTCAAAACACGTGTAGATAATATAATAATACAATTCCTCTTGTCAGCTATAGGTTTATTGTGATGTTGTATGGACATGGATATTTTATTTGTCATAATGGCTACTGTATCATCACTAACCAGTGATATTACTGCTGTCTCAGAGGTGTTGTGACAAGTTATTCAATTAGATTAAATATTTGGTCTCCAAAACCATTTCTGCTGTTCATTTTGGGCCCTCTTTTACTTTATTTTTATTGTTTTCTATCCACCAAGTGGACTGAAATAGTCTTTTGTTCACCTGCGTCCTTGTTACCTCTTTGTTTCTTAATCACGGGTGCCTTCACATCCTCTGAGTATTGTTTCCTGAAGCTGTTCATCTTTCCTCTTGATTCTCCCCCTGAAGATAATAAAGTGGTATTTTATCTTTATTTATTTAGGCAAAATTAAAGAAAGCATATGTTCAGAAAGAAGAAAAGACAATGTGGTGTAATAGCCTGTTATTTCTTTTTCCTGTTACTTTTGCAGAGGAGACTGCTCGCAACTTGTGCCACTGTCTGGACGGCAGCATTCACCGGACGAAGGTGAGACGTTCTGAAGTCAGAGACAGTGTGGAGATGCTATGAATGATAACCTTCACAGTATGGAGCACATCAGGAGGACATCCTTGTGCTTGTCTTGTTTTCGAACTACGTTCTTGTTCTATTTTTATTCTACTTACTGACAGCATGTAATTTACCTACATTCAGGTACTGCAGTTTTTTCCCCTGATTGAAAATACTTTTTGTTTCTGTTCAGTCCAGAAGGAAATGACTCTGACTGAGGAGATCAGGGAGTGAACTGTGAATGAGACGCTACTCTACCATCTGATTATTAGTGCCAGTAATACCTGTGACAAACATTGTTTGTCACTTCCAGTAATAATGATAAAAAGCACCTGCTTGAATTGTATTGAAGCACATGTTCTGTGTATAAAGTCCATTCGATTAACCAGTAAAACAACAAAATTTCCCTCAGTCCACAGAGTACATTCAGCATTGAGCTTTTCGTTTTTGTGCCCAGTGATATTTTCTTTAACATGTTTCTTATGGGTGTTTTGTTTTTCTCTGAAATATATTTCAATAATTACGAATAATCTGGCCGATGCGGGACCCTTGCAAACATGGGGCCCGTAGGCTACAGTTTAGGCCAGCCTGTGCATTAATCTACCCCAGCTGATAGAAGTATGCTTAATACATCAAGATTATACTTGAACTATACTTAAATTTACTTCATAAAATAAATTTGAACGTTACTTCTTTTTTGTAAGGGTAAAAAAAAGTAAAACAGACATTTCTGTGGTGGTTATTCAAGAGGAAACAAAGCTCGATGATTTGGCCCAACACCTGTATTACTGCTTTGCATTGCATACTTATATTAATATTCACCATTTTAATCCAAGCTGTGAGTGACAGTTTGAACTGGTTACAGAAAATAAGAAAGACACAATAAATATCTGCACAGATTCAAAACCAAATATGGCTTGGAACAACTTTAAAACAGCCGATCTGAAGGTTACTTTAGTTGTAAAGCTATAAGAGGAAGAATCTGGTACTTACTGACGGCTGGCCTTCACATAATGACATCAGTAGTGTGTAGTGGAGGGTGTGGCTTCATCTCAACCGACAGCCTACGTCTCCTTATGAGCCAATTGATTTATGGGGAATATTAAAGCAGCCCACTTTGATTTTAGAAGCAATTAATTTTTTTTTTTTAATTATTTATTTATTTATTTGGGTATGTCGGAACCAAAGAAAGCATCTTGTTATTTCGATAATTAGAAAAGGAAATTTATTTTAACCCTGTAAAGTTTTCTTGAATGATATCAGGATTTTTTTTTTCTGCTTACAGATTCTACATTCAGATAGCAGTGCTAATCTTTTTGTTTCAGTTCAGTGTTTCTCATGAAATCACATTATGTATCCTTGCAGAGTGTTGTGGTCATACATCATTTCCCAGAAGGAAATGATTTATTTTATTGCTGCTGCTAATTATAGAAGATTGCATCGGGGTGCTCACCGTGAATCTGACTGACAAATCGAAAGCATTCACTTGTTGGCGCGCCGTGGTGTCTAGACAAAGCTATCTGGATTCCTCTCATGGAAGAGTACAATAGAAATAGCAGCCGCTTGACAGTAACAATGCAGCACAATTGACTGGTAAAACGACAAAACTTCCCTGAGTCCAAACAGGTTTTCAGTCAGACTCTCAGTATAAACTTATCCAGCTCACTGAAAAGAAATAAACAGAAGAATTTAAAGTTCTTTACAGCTGCATCTAGTTGTACTGTTATTAACATTAACATTATCTCATCAACTTAACTTGTATATACATATATAAAAAAATGTCTGAGTGTGGTGCCACAACAAAATCAGTGTAGCCCACTAAATTGTAAAGATAATACTTTTCAGAAGTTATTATTTGTAGAAAAGTCCTGCGGTAAAGGCTTTTTAAAATTGAATTGTTTCGCTGATATTTGGGCAACGGCAACGAGCTGAGGGAGGCAGCTAAAGGTCTGCAAAGCTGATTTCAAAGCAGTGGTCAGTCAACAGGTGACTCATGAAGATGCGTCCTGAGTGGTTGGATCACAAGTGGACAGCTCTCCACACACGTTATCCAATTAAACTAATTGGATAAAGGTTTTTGGCATCATTGGGCAAAAATGTCATAATAAGCTTTCATCATATTGTAATTCAAGTGGTCTGAGAGAAAACTGGACTTCTGCACCTCCTAATGGCTCTGTTTTAGGCTTTAAAAAATGTAACCCGTGATGGGAGCCTTTGACCAATCACAAGTCATTTCAGAGAGAGAGAGAGCGTTCCTATTGGCTGTTCATTCAACAGAGGCAGCTGTCAATCACTTGCCAAATGTGAATCAGTATCCGGTTACTGTAATGACTATTTCTCAACTCACATGTTTTCAGAAACATCTTGTTGCTCCGGCTGGTGAGTGTTGCTTTGTATTTCCTGATCTCAACATGGCTGCCGGGTCACAAACTTTCTCATTTTACAGCCCTACGAGATGTTTCTGAAAATATCCAAGACAAGGAATAGGCATTACTGTAACAACATTTGATCAGTGCTGCCTAGTTTGACCGTTTGATCAGAGTTCATGATTGATTGACAGCTGCTCAGAAACGGCAGGCTCCAGCTCGGCTCTGATTGGTTGTTTTCCTCCTGTCTATGATTTCATTGACAGATGCCATAAGGAGCACCGGAGGACAGGATTTTTACCTGTCTCATGCACTACTGTCAAGATATAGTGACCTAAAAATAACTTTTTTAAGCCATATTTTCTTCAAATCTACCCACTGCTGCTTTAAGTATTTTTCTCTGTATGCATAGATATCTGGAAAATGTGAAAATAACTACATGACATGGCTAAAGGACATTTTGTTTCCTGTCCTTAAACCTAACCACACCCTTTGTAATGTATTTGAAATATGTTTTTACCCTAACAAATAGGACAAAAGGACAATATACACTATATGTTTTTACAATTGTTTTATTTTTGACTCATAATATAATATTTTATTGCAGCTGTGTAGTCAAGGGTGTCATTCTTCGCCTCCGGGCAGCACCAGCAGCGTGTGGATGGTGGACATGTGTCGGATCCCGTAGGATAACAGCAGGGAGGATTCCTCCATTGTCTCGGTCCGGAACACCATCCGGATGTCATCACCTGAACACAAATAACACAGTTCAAATACAACCTTTTCATAGAGGACATCACATCAAAATGTAGTCCTAGACTTATAACATTCATGATAATTTGGTGCAAAACCATAACCGACTATTTTTTGGTTAAAAACAACTTTTTCCTAAAAATATAACAGTTCTCAAGGTTTTAGACTATAGGCTCAAATATCTGTACACACAAAATAAACCTGCTGCATTGTCACAACACAAAGACAGTGAAATTTAATATTTTAATAACAGGTAATCTATACAAACTAATTAATTGCAATAGGTGCAAAATAAAACTAGTATTTAGAGAAAAAATAAATGAACTTAATTTTAATGCAGATGTATTTACCTTTGCATTTATCTACACATGCAAACACAATAAGTAAGGGGTTGAAAAATTCAACAAGCACAAAATTATACATTATATTATACTGTACTAAAAACAGTGGAATTCTGTTAATAGCCTAATAATAATAGTAATGATAATAATAATAACAATAATAAGAAGAAAAACAATAATAATGACAATACTACTACTATTACTACTACTACTAGTATTACTACTACTAATAATAATAATAATAAAGGTTTCAAGACAATACTATATGAATGTAAAATGTATTTCATGGTGTTTGAAATTGAAATAAAATGTGGGGAAAAAGTTACTATTTAGTGATGAAAGCTATTGTTACTTTTGTGCTATTTTTAACTATATTTTTAAATACACCTACTTCTGATGAAAGTATATTTATATAACGTTATATAATATAATATTATATATATTATATAATTTAGCCTATAGGCCTATAATACATAATACATTTTGCACAATTTAAGATAACACAAACATTTACAAAAAATATATATATAAATAAAAATATATATATTTGTAAATGTTTGTGTAATCTATATATACATTTATTTATATTTATATAAAGAAATGGAAGAAACGTAGCCTACCTATTCTTAGTTCTCTAGTAATTTTCTTTTTCAGCTGCAGTACAGTGATCCTCTTCATCTCCTCTTCATCCTCACACAGGTCGATGATCTTTTCGTCTCCTCTTGGTCCATTGACTTTGAGCTGGATTCCCATTTTACCGCAGAGTCTGTCCACTGTGAGGACTGTATGGACTGTGATCCTAATATAGTCTCATCGATTTGTCACCTGAGGCAACTTCGAATCACATGACTTCACGGAAAACACGCGCAGGTTACCTGGTTCACGCAGCGTCATTATTTTACAGGAGAGCGTGAACGCAACATGGGGAACAAGCTGTCAGCCAGACGGGAGAAGAGACGACGGAGAAGAAATGATTTAAATAAACGTGACATCGTGTTGCCTGCTCCTGTAGAGGAGACAACTTTTAACGAAAGATACGTAGGATGTGAGGAAGACGTGTGGACCCTTGAAGAAAGCAGCTGGGCCTCTGAGGAAGAGGAGAAGTGTTATGACCCTGAAGACGCCACCCTGACGTTTGTAGATGGAGATGATGATTTAGACTGTAAGTAGGGGAGACCGGGGGCCACGGTAACAATTTGTGGTTTCGATGTCATTACTCATTATTCAGGTATACAATTACACTTAACTGAGATGACTCCACACCAATAAGATATTTTTTAAAATGTACTTTAAAGTACACTTAACTGAGATGAAGCCACTCCAATAAGATATTTTTTTCAAATATACTTAAGATAAGATAAGATAAGATGAACCTTGATTAATCCCCGGAGGGAAATTCTTATATACCCTCCACTAAACGTTACTGATGTCATTATGTGAAGGCCAGCTGTCAGTAAGTTCCTCTAATAGTTTTAAATCTTTGCAGATAATTATTGTGTTTTTTTTTCATGTTCTGTTATTGGTGTGAACTCATTCACAGCGTGGATTATAATGGTAAATATTTTGAAGTATGCCATTCAAAACAATAATACAGGTGTCGAAGAAATTCTCTTAAATTACATCACAGAAATGTCTGTTTTAAGTCGGCACGCTAGCCAAACTTGTTATTAAAAGCTTTTTTTTTACCATCACAAAAAAAAAGTATGGTTCAAGTGTATTTTATGAAATAACTATACTAATATCAATTTACTGGTTGTATACTTGTAAGTATACTATGTTAGTACTTCTTGGGATAAATCGGCCCACATTTTAATGTATAAAAGTGTCCTTTAAATGTAAGCGTAAGTCAACTTTGAGTACACAACTTGTTTACATCCAAGTTGTATTTGTACTGCAACTAAAGTATGAACTATACTACAGGTGAACTTATAGGTATACTGATAATTTATATGTATACTTGTAGGTATACTCTGATAGGTACATGAAAAGTAAAGTGAAAGCATACTCTCTTATTGTATGTTTAACAGATACTAATAGCACACTTGAATAAACTTCTTCTTTGTAAGGGTAGTTCAGTCAGTCAGTAAGTTTCTGGCTTTGAGAGAGAGCAGTTCGTGTCCACAGATACTGATTGAACCTTACGATGCCGTGGAAACAGCATACTGGGATTCTGAATTCGGGTGGTGTTCCCCTTTAAAAGGAGCTGAGCTCCCCTGTAGTTCTCACCCTGGTTCGCTATTGCAGTGACAACATCTGTCCACACACAGAGACCATGTTGTCTGTGTTGAGAGCATCTCAACTACACATCTGTAAAGTTGACTGACTGCGTCTTGATTAGTACACTATCGTGGTGGAAAAATCTGTCCACAGACAGACAAATATAAACATCTGGCAAAGTACTCAGACCTCCTCTGTGATGGTCCACGCTACAGTACTTGTCTCATTGACCACATTTCACCATGACGACTCATACACACTCAACCAGCATTGCAGCGGGTAGCCTAATTACCCCGTGGGGTTTTAGCTTATAGCCTGTTAACACTGAACATCTTTTCATCTGTCTTCATCTGCTTGTGTGTGTCTCATAGTTTTGTGCGAAGACTTCAAATCTCTCAGAGCAGCGATGTCCTGTGGCCACGCCGTCACTCCGATGTCTCTCACCATGTGGTGCTACTATTTGCTGGACCAGGTACGCTGCGTACATTACCTTCATTGTGAAATTCAAAGACGTTTCAGTGATTCAACCTCTCCGACAACGTGCATAGCATCAGCGTGTGTATTGAAATACTATAGTAATTTTATAGCCAAAATAGAGTTTTAATATGAAAATAAGACAGAATATCACTGATAGAAGGAACCAATTGGATGAAGAAATCAACACTGATTAAAGAAACAGTGTGCAACATTTTGAGGGATCTATTAGCAGAAATAATATACATAACTCTGTTTTCATTAGTGTATAATTACCTGAAACTAAGAATCGCGTTTTTGTTAGCTTAGAATGAGTCCGTCATATCTACAAAGGGAGCGGGTGCCCGTCACGATGTCCGCCATGTTGTTCGCCAAGTTTCTACTGTAGCCCAGAATGGACCAATCAAACTCTGGCTTTACAGAGAGCCTTTTGTATTTTCCGTTGCCTGAAGGCTACCATAGCTCTCAAATATGCTTGTGAAACTGTGGTAACGTGAGCCACAGAGAGCAAAATTGTGGTACCACCAGTTGCCGTGTGACTATCGTTGCTCCTAAAGGTCAATGGCGTTGCACTCGGTGGTTCACGTTACCGCAGTCTTGGAAAGGAAGGATTAAGCGGAGAGGTACTTGGTTGGTTGCAATCTGCAACCACACCACTAGATGATGCCATTTCCTACACACTGTACCTTTAATAACACATTGCTAGACGCTTACAAATTTGCTAATTTCACTCTTTTCTTTATAATATTTAAGGGTGACTGCAAATTTGTGTGTGGCCAAACTGACTGTGATGTTGAGTGGCCCTTTGAGGAAGTTTGTAAAATGGCTCTTCTGACCCCCAAAGAAATTGAGCACTTTGAGAAGAAACTGTTCAGTAATGCTGCCAAGGATTACTTGGATGTCAAAGCAGTAAGTAACTCAGTTACACTATTTACACACTGTTCTTACAGATCATATTTACATTATAGTTGTGCGTGAAAATACAAGGATGAATTGGAGCATCTCATTCTCTTACTTCATGTAACAGTGTCCTGGTTGCAATTCTCGTGTGATGAGAAGTGACATGGATGATCTGAGTGTCCAATGTCCAGTGTGCACCGCTAAAAGAAGACGGGCTTATAAGTTCTGCTGGCAGTGTTTGAAGAAATGGAAAGGTCCGGCTCCACGTTCAGACCGCTGTGAAAATGATGAGTGCCAAAACCCACTGGAGATATTGAAGAACTGCCCTGATATCACCTTTGAGGATGTGGAGGGGGTCGCTGGCTGTCCCTCCATCCGTGCCTGCCCCACCTGTGGTTTGCTGGTGGAGCATAACAAAACTCAATGTAAAAACGTTTTCTGTGCCCGCTGTAAGGTGGAGTTCTGTTTTGTGTGCCTGAAGCTCACTGAGGAGTGCGTGGATGAGAACAACATATCCTCATTTTACGAACTTTGCCCCAGTGGCGTGGCACCGAGACAGACTTCTATACCTGTGTGGCAGCGGACATGATTGTGTTGATTTAAAGAGATAGTTTGGGTGTTTTGAAGTGAGTTGTATGAGGTACTTATCTATAATAGATGTACTACCTACTGTAGATGACAGTCGGCATGCCCCCAGCATCAAGACACAGACTGGAACGCCGTCACTGGAGCAAAGCAATGTACTGCTGTGGACGAGACCAGAAGCAAAACATATTTTATCTACCTAAAAGAAAGGCTCTACACTATATTTACAATATTTTCCAATGGTGAACTTAACAGAGAGTGATGCATATCTATACTTTTTGTCATCTGAGTCTGCTGGCTTTGGAGAGAGCATAGATAAGTTTCCCTTTCAGTTCAGTTTCCTGTTGGAAATGAGAAGGAACGGGCCGTCTGAAGGCAAGATAAAGCAGTGAAAATATTCAAAATGGGGCGTACACTTAAACGGATATCTGTTCTTTTTGGTGAGTCTTTCTTTTAGGTGGCTAAAATGTTTGTCTGCTGACCCCGTCCACAGCTCTGTATTGCTTTGTTCTGGTGTCGGTGCTCCCGTCTTTATACAGTACAGTACAACCCCACTTCAAAACACCTGAACTATCCATTCAACACCAGGATTTCATGAAATATAAATACACCTTTTTTGATTGTATTTTTTTTAAAAATCCGAACTGTTGTTTCTCAGACAGGAACTCAACCAAGTAAGTGTGTAAACATGTTCTAGTAGAAACCCAAAATATAAGTATGTACCTGCAAATCAGCATAACAGGTCCCATTTAACATGACATTGACAGTTATTTGACACTGTTTATTCTTATTCATAACAAGTGAGACGAGACACATTTGGTGATTTGGAGGGGTTGACATGAAGGGACAAGCATCGAGTACATACAAACGGATTCGCTGCAGGTGTCTGTGAAGAGTGAAGTCACCTGTCCATCTGAGACAAAGAGAGATGACTGAGATGCTGCTCTAAAACCTGTAGGTTTCAAATTGAGCTGTTGATCTTGTCACCTATGTATTGCTGGAATAACTATATAATAATTAAACCATCAAATACATCCCTCAAGGCCTCGGCCTCTTCAGACTGTGGTGATTTTGCACAGGGATTAGAAGCAGTTGACACCAATGAGCCTCACTGAAGCTCATGAGTATGTTTGACTTAACCGATGGAGGGCTGGTGTTTCGTACTCCGTAAAAATACGATGTTCTTACATGATATGACATAAAAAAACTAGCAAAAAGTAAGCACAACTACAAGCAAGTATACCATTCTGTAGGCCTATCAGCCAAGAATACTTTATTATATTTTTCTTAAGTATATCCTAAATATATAAGATTAATTACAAGTAGGCCAAGACATAGACTTTTCAGTATGCTTGTCAGTATAAGCCAGGTATACTTACTGTATGTATACTTTTGTTAAGTATATCTTTGATAAATACATAAAAAATACACTGAAATTATAGTCTCTTATGACTGTGGTATTTCTACTTTTACTTAAGTAAAGTTTCACCTTCTGTGGTGTAATACTGACGCATGGAGCAGGCATCCACAATGTAGCCTCTCTCCTCTGCAACTGGCTGGTCCACAAGTACACCATGGAGACCGATGTTGACCTGCGTCTTGTGTAGACCAGACAACAGCAGGTGCAGCACCTCAGGAGTTGCCCACATCATGTAGCCGCTGCCGTTATATGATCCTTCATCTGTGGACGTTACACCAGAAATATAACTTTAGTTGTCTGCTAAGGGGGAAAGAAACCACAGCATATAAGAGAAGTAATACTGATGTGGTGTTGTAATTTGGTCTGGACAATCTTAAGACCTTTGCAATGAAAAGTTCTTCAAAGCTTTCGTTTTTATCAAACTTTTCGCCAAAAAACAGAAAGTTTTTGTAACTTTGTTGTCCTTTATCCTATCTGCTCCAAACTTCTCATGCCCGACAACAGTCCACACCTGACGACATCCACATGCCATGTTTGGATCTCAGTCATAGCGCCACTCAGTGGCAACAGGAAATGTCATGTTTTGCATGTTGTACTTTGCCTCAGAAATTTATCTGATCCACCTCAAATTAGGTCAGAAAAGCCTTAAGATGTTGATGAAGCTCTCCTATGGAGACTGTGAGGTTTTGTCAAAAGGCGGCGCCATGGCGGCATGGCGAATTCTGGTGAGTCGCCATTAAAATATAAACTGTTGTAACTCCACTCTAGATGATTAGATCTCTATAAAATTTCCCACATTTGATGACCGTCCAGTCGTGAAGACATCTACATTGCAATTGTGAAATATACTCATAGCGCCATCTAGTGGCAGCAGGAAGTTACAGTTGCTTCATTATGGCATACTGCTCTTATCAGATTAACCACATCCACCTCAAATCTGGTCACAAACATGGCAAGATGATCATGATGACAGACAGTAAAGGTTTTGAGTATTCGTGAAATGGTGTTAGCATGGCAACGTTTTGTTCACCATGAAACAGGAAGTTGTTTTTGAGAGGCTAGGCTTGCTTAGAAGCGAATGAAACTTGGCATAAAAAGTGCAGCATTGAGAATTAAAATGAGAATTAAAATGATTCGCCGTTGAATGACAAACTGCTATAACTCAACTGTCCTTGGACCAGTCTGCCCAAAACTTGATCTACTTCATAACAGTCCAGGCCTGAAAACATCTACATGGCAATATTGATTTGATGTCATAGCGCCACCTACTGGCAACAGGAAGTCAGCGTTATGTGACAACAATCATCTATTTCATATGAGATTTACAATGTGTGATCAAAACTGGACAATGTGAAACACAATGTATGTTTACATTGTGTTCTGTAGCGCCACCTGGTGGACACAGGAAGTGGTGAAAAAACTGCAATACATGGGGGCGGCAGTAGCTCAGTCCGGAAGGACTTGGGTTAGGAGGCGGAGGTCACCGGTTCAAGTCCCCCATGGACCAAGACCAACTGGTTGCTGGAGAGATGCCAGTTTACCTCTTGGGCACTGCCCAGGTGCCCCTGAGCAAGGCACCAAACCCCCAACTGCTCTGGGCGCTTGTCGGGAGCAGCCCCCTCACTCTGACATCTCTCCATTGACGCATGTATATCGTCAATATGTCATCTTATCTTATCTTGTTTCCTGTGCTGCTCAGTCCATGCATAAAATGACATGTAACTTGTATGTGCAGCATGCGATGGACATTCAAATGTACGGGTGTGTTGACCGGCGTCCCGCCAGTACCGCCGACTAGCGAGAAGGTGCGAGGGCCCGTTCATCGCTGCTTGCAGCTTTAATTCATCATAGTGTTTACTAAATAGTTGGCTGGTCTGGGATTTCCTCAACTGACGAGTCAACATATCCAGTCCTCATTTTTCTCCAAGTGATTCCGTGGTGTCGACCTGCATCCATGGGTGACTGGTTGTGTTTTAAAATGGAGGAGTAAACTTGGACGATAATTGGAAAAAAATATTACTAATAATACTACTACTAATAATAATAATAAATAAAGTAATGTACCTAACCTGGGCTGCACGGTGGTGTAGTGGTTAGCGCTGTCGCCTCACAGCAAGAGGGTCGCAGGTTCGATTCCAGCTTGCGGCTCTTCTGTGTGGAGTTTGCATGTTCTCCCCGTGTAAGCGTGGGTTCTCTCCGGGTACTCCGGCTTCCTCCCACCGTCCAAAGACATGCTGTTTAGGTTAATTGATGACTCTAAATTGCCCGTAGGTGTGGATGAGTGTGAATGGTTGTCTGTCTATATGTTGTCTGTCTCTATGTGCCCTGCGATGGACTGGCAACCTGTCCAGGGTGTACCCCACCTTCGCCCAATGCCAGCTGGGATCGGCTCCAGCCCCCCCGCGACCCCTAAGGGGATAAGTGGTTGCAGAAGGATGGATGGAATTAGATTGACAGATTAGATTGCTAAAAACTGAGTAAACTCTACGTTATTTATGTGAATTTGCCCTCCACTACATCCCAAATAATGAAAACAACAGGGATGATGGGCTGCATGGTGCTGCAGTGGTTGGCACTGTTGCCTCACAGAAAGAGGCTCACAGGTTCAAGTTCAGCTTGGGGCTCTTCTGTGTGGAGTTTGCATCTTCTCACCGTTAATTGGTGACTCTAAATTGTAGGTATGAATGTGACAATGAATGGTTTTGCGTCAGCTCTGCGATGGACTGGCGACCTGTCCGGGGTGAACCCCGCCTTCACCCACTGTCAACTGGGATCGGCTCCAGCCCCCCTGTGATCCCAGATGGGATCAGCAGTTGCAGAGGGATGGATGGATGGAATGATGCAAAATATGAATAGCCATGTAACACTTAAAAGACATGTTTTTCTTTTTTTAATTTGGCCCCTTCAGGTGTGATAAAAAGTAGATACAAATAGATAATTGAAGAATAGCTATGCAGCTGCTCCATTTGCTCCATTGCTCATATGCCTATGTCCACGTCAATCTGACATCGAGAAAGCACAAACGCAAATTCTGCTTTTGTTTTTATTTATTTTTTTTTTTGTTTTGTTTTCTGCAGTTTTGGTTTAATATGAGCACCACTTTTCAGTGGCAGAAGGTGAACATTTCAACCATTTTGCCTACAAACTCCTTTTCACTGACTCAGTGGCATCAGTTCAGGTGTCTGCTGACTCAGGTTTGTCTACTTCCTCTCATTTCTCCGAGGTGGTCTCTAGCTCTCCTGTCAGCTCCGCTCTCTTTATCCATCCATGGTCAGCTCCATCGGGGCCGTTGGAATGCATTTAACATAAATGTCAGTATCTGGGTGCTCTTCAGTTATAGCGTCAGATCATTTGACCACGGAGACGAGAGCGCCGGCCGGCCGGGCCGCACGTTATCGCCATACGATAACGTTTCCTGTCCGTGACAGAGGTAGCATGCAGCTTTAGCCGTCATGGCTAGCTCTGCTTTTCCTGCAATGTGTGAAACCCAAAGTGTTTCCATCCTTTACTGGACGTGTAGTGTTTACCACGCTGGATTTAAAACGGCTAGCAGCTTCTCCACAGTTCTTATTTTGAGGTTATTACACCTCCCCGTCAGTAGATGGCGCCCTGGTGCTGCTGTAGATCTTTTAAGGGAGACCGGAACTATGTGCTCTGCTCGCGCGCAGCTCACAAATAAACGAGCTGTGGCTGAGACAAGATGCTAACTTTCGTCTTTCTCCCTGTTGATCTACAGGTACTGCAAAACTAATTTTTCAATGTTAATGTTGTATCAGCAGCTAATGTTAATGTTATATAAATTGTCTAGTAATGTTGTAAGAAGATGTTAACATGTTTGAGAAGTGTAGCGGCTTTGCTATGTTGCTAAATGCTACGAAGGAGATGGCCATTTTTAGCAGTTGCGTCCGTGAACTTTAGTTTTACACAGTAGTTTTGTCAGTGTGATAAACTGATATGAAGTGGCATAATGTTCAGTAGAGTTAGAAAATAAGTTGCAAATGTTCCTAAAAAGTATTAGCCAGCCAACAGTGTGTAAAGACGGTGGTTGTAGTCTAACACTTCCTTGTTAATGTGTCATGGGCAAAGCGCCTTAGCGCTGCTGTGAAGTGCCAGTTAGGACAATATGTATAATGCGATAAAGCGATAGTGCTTGATAAGTGTTAAAGGCACTGTATATGTTAATATGTGAATGAAGATACTGTATGAAATTGTGGAGAAATAAACAAGCTGTGGCTGAGACAAGACGCTAACTTTGGTCTTTCTCCCTATTGATCTACAGCGTTTATCTCTTGGCTACACTGTGCTTCACCGCCTGTGTAGCCCTCGCTGCCGGTCCAGATACCCCCTATAAAAGTTAGTCAGGTATTATTTTAAATGTCCAGCATGTGTGTAAAGCTATAAGAAATGAACCGTTGTATTGGCATGTTTGGTCACTCCTTGACTTCTGGCCTGTAGGACCTGAACAACATGGAGCGAGTGTTCTGGCTGCTGATGGGCAAAGATGGCGCTTCGGTGCAAAACTTGATGGAGGTCTTTGGAGAATCTCACAGACACTCTCTGCTGGAAAAGCACCGCAAACTAGTACCAATCATTTACTAAATCTACACAATACTTTCAGACATGCTTATATCCTATGTGTCTGGTGAGACCGACCCCCCACCCTGGTACCTTTATGATTATTCCCTCTGTTTTACATCTAGTTGTCCTATGTTTTATCAACTGGAGCAGTGACTGATGAAGGGATCCTGGACGTCATGAGGAGATGCTGGCAGGAAAACCATCATGTCCTGTGGCATCATTACCACTGTCCTCACAGTCCCAGGCTGAACAGGTGAAGCATACTGTATTCACCTGTGTAACCACATACACACAAGACATTTCCAACTTCAATGCAAGACATGAACCAGCAGGGTGTCTGAGGTCGTACAGCCTCGAGGGGGACGTTTAACTGAAACAATGATCTAAACGTGCAGAGTAGACCAGAGGAAGACACAAGCCTTTGAGAAAAGCTCAAAAACAACACTAACTCTTAAATATTTTAGACCGATCACACAATGCCAGCAGCTTTGTGAGGCTGTATTTACCATAGACGTATAAACATAGACGTCGCATTGGTCGCTTCAGCCCATTGCAGCGATACGTCATCGTGGCCACCACACTGGACCTGTCCAGACTTACCTGTAACCCTGTACTAGTGAACGGGGGAGCTGCCATTTTTCTGGATAAAAAGCACTATAACGTCTATATTTCCCAACCGATTTCAATGAATCGTTATTATACTAAAGGGTTTATGATCTACAGGGAGTAGAAAAATAAAGTTTACTCTCCGGTTAGCATCTGGATAGTTAAGCTCTAATCTCTGCTAGATGCTCAGGAGACAAGTTTGTCCTGTAGGCTGACATGAACTGAATCACTTATGTAATAGAAGATAATTATTTTATCATAAAGAACTGTTAAGACTGACGTTTGTCAAGTGTGACTTTGGCTCATTTTCCTTGTTCAATTTTAACACTTGTAGAGAGGTCCTTGTATAATACCATATAAAGATGAAAAATATAAAAATGTCAGAAATAAATAACAATAATAAATAATATGGTATAATAATGTTAGGGATCTGAATTTAATGGAGTAATAGTGACAATACAGCAACTATGAAACCAAAATAATCTGATAACAGTTGTAAAGCTTGACGTCAACAGTTTTATTGTTTGCAATATTAGACCCATCATTTTTATTATATATTGGATATGTCATGTTTTAAACATGATATTTAAGATATGAACATCAATAAGTTAACTTTAACTCATTGGTTAGCTAACAATACCGAATGTTAGCTCTTATCTGATGTTACAGAAACAAACTTATTGTAAAGATGTAACATAAACTTGATGCAACAGTAGAGAATTTGAAAAATGCTTTAAGGAAAATATGATCTGATGTAGTTTTAATAACCTTATAATGATGGAACCCCACCATACTGACGGGCAGACCTGTGATCCATAAACAGGAAGCAGTGACATTAATGTATTTAACAGTTTTCCACAAAAATAATATCACAGCATTACTCCTCATGGATCATCAACTTTTGATTATCAAACGACTCGTTGAAATCGGTTGACAAATGCAATGTTATAGTGCTTTTTATCCAGAAAAACGGCAGTGCCCCCCTTCACTTATATCTGGGTTACAGGCCAGTCTAGCCAGGTCCAATATGGCCCCAACGTTGATGTACGATCCAGGAGTCAATGCGGTGTTCATGTACTAGGGATGGGAACAGTGCAAGTAAAAATCCGAACCACTCGGTTCTCTAGTCACAATTCAGTTTGTGTCTGTATTGTTGGGTTTGTTTGAAATAGGTTATGAGGCCGATTGTGTGTTTTTTTTTTTTTTTCATCTTGTATATTGTCACACTAGAAATCAAGGCCTATGGAAAGAGGCTGGGACACAACTAAAGCACAACCAAAGCATTAGGAATGTTTCTATTGAAAGATATGCAGCCTGATGCAGTCGTGGAGGACGCTGGATGTCAGCATACGATGAGGCTACTTGAGCCGCGCTGTAATATGTCGTCTCGCAGACACATAAGCTACACAGTACTTCCTGAACTGTCCAACACAGACCACGTAGCTCTGACTACAGACGGACAGACCGAACCCAAAACCGGGACCGCAAACCCTGATTTGAACCGAAGCGTGAATTTTATGAACCATCACACATACTATGTATATACGCTCAAAAAAATATTTAATACAGTTTCTGAAGGCTTTTATGCATCCAAACTTTTCTTTTTCATTTTTCCTCATGTCCCAAAACAGTGGTGTTGAGATACGTGAAACAATTCAGTTCTGACATTATTTCAAATGAAACTGTTTGATAGTCACATTATTATACACATATTAAAATGGTTTTATATTGTTTATACAAAGCATTGTTTTTTGAGCAAATGCCAAAAAGTTTCTTGTTTTCATAAGATAAGATAATATTCCTGTATTAGTCTCACAGTGGAGAACATGGCAACAGTTCATGGCAACAAGCTGAGTTTTGTTGATTCACAGGAGCCAATCAGAGTCTTTGAATTTTTTGAATTTACAGCAGAGTTTTGAAACTCCTGGAGATTGTTTGTTTACATCATTTGGAGACCAGCAGCACAGAAGACAGACAGACACACATCAATTGACTCAGCAGCCTCAGTTAAGTGGTGAAAACTAACTGGTGGATTTTGCATTGTCAGCTTGTATTGACTGTTTCTCTGCTATTAACGTTAGCAAAAAGATCTTGTGTCTTGAGAAGTGTATGTATTTATTTCCTTTTATTAACACTTAATTTTATCATTTTAAAGTTGATATACCATGAAAAAGTTGATTATCATCTGATAAATGGGACAGTGTATTGACTTATTTGGCCATATAATTTTAGTTGACAGCCACAGCTCTTCCTCTGCAGTTTAGTTTGCTATAATCTAGTTATCACATTTGGAGAAATCAAACAAACTGAGAGGTTCAGATTTATTGTGTTTTGTGGAAGTATATCAAACACTACTTCTAAAAGTAGGATTACTATTTATTTTCTAACAGCTTTTATATTCAGGATGTTTGTCCATATCAGACTATTACTGGTTATACTACAGTAGGTGAGCGTATATGTATGAATGTAGATACTACTATACTGTAATTGTCTAACTACATTTTGCTCTCATTCACTTGGTTGAAAGTGTATCTCGCTAAAGTCTTTCTATACATTACAACTACATTAGTGTGTTTTAAAGCATGTCATTGTTTCAGTGCTAAATATATCAAAGACTAAACAGTTTCATTTGAACATCTTTGCACTGTTTGCTGCTTAATCTGGGAATAGATGTGAAGAGGTTTCTGATTACTTGGACCCTCTTTACATCAGGACTTTAGCGTCCCTTCACATAGACCTTTACGTTGTAATCCTGCCTAGACAGAAATAATTAGCATTATTTTTAATTTTGTTAAATATTTTCATTCCAAGCACCTGATCCAAATGGCAGCGGTGGTGAAGTTCTCGGACGGCGATCTACCTCGGGCCACCCGGACCCTGACGTTCATCCAGAGCCAGCTCGCTGAGCTGACCAGAACCTGTGGCGACGTGCTGCAGGGCGGCCTGGTCAGCTGCAGCTACTTCGTGGAGCTGGAGAATAAACTGGAGAAGATTCTCCATGAGGTAAGTATTTCTCATCTTTGAGACATTTTGTTTCCAGCTGATTCAAACATTTAAATCTGATTAACACTATGATGGTGATTTAGCCTACGTCAGCACTATGTGATGTAAAATAAGTGATCTTCTCTTTGTAATTTGCAACCTGTTTGTCCAAATAACAAAACTTCCAAAACCACTCTCACTGAAATGATGTTTTAAAGGGGACATATCATGAAAAACTCACTTTTCAGTGCTCGTACACAGACATTTGAGTATCTGGAGTACCTACCAACCCACAAACTACCTTTTTAAAGATGTAGTATTTATATTATTTGTCTCTTTATTTATTATTTGTCTATTTATATATTTGTCTCACAAGCAGACTGGGTTTTTTCAGAAGGGGGTCTTAAAGGCCCTAAAATGGAGCATTTCAGACAGAGGGTGAATGCAACTACGGGTATTTTAAAGACCCAGCAATGACATTTTGGTTTATGTTAAAATTTGCAGTGCAAAGCTTCATTAATATACACAGTGTTGTTACCCATCGTGGCATAAAAAGAATGACTAAATAATGTGATTTAATCTTATTAATTTAATCGTTGTAGTTGTTCACTTCTATTCATTTGGACTGCAAAACAATTTATGGTTTAAATATGATGATTTTTATAACTCCACTGAAGGTAAATTAAAGTATTACACAGTCCCACTGGATCCACTAAAAAAGGCTGGTTTGTCAAGCTACAAACAAGGCTGCTTTTCTGATATAACTTTAGCTCAATATACATTTTGTATTTCAACTTTTTTGTCGTTCCTGTGTTTGATTTAGACCCGCGCAGCCTGTCGGCCTCCTCCGATAAAACCGGTGAAGGCCGATTTTGACATCATCAAACCGCTCGCCAGAGGTGCCTTTGGGTGAGTAAGACAGACTGACTCTTTGTGTTCACACTGACTCTTTGGATAGCGCAGAGAGTCCAGTCAAAGCAGAAAAGAGAGAGATGTGCTGTAGAGTTATTTTGCTCCATCTGGACAGTTTGTTTTCAAATCAGATCTGATACTCAGTCATAGACGCTGCTCATTTTTCCTTTTCCCTCTTGTCCAGGACTGTAAACCTTGTGCGCCACAAGGAGACTCGGCGCATTTTCGCCATGAAGCAAATCAAACCCCAGTACAAGGAACAGAGGGAGTTTGTCCTGCTGGAGCGCGACATCCTGGCCTGCCTTGACAGCCCACTTGTGGTCTCCTTGTTTTGCTCATTTGAGACGAGGAGCCACATGTACATGGTGATGGAGTATGTCGGAGGTAAGGAGGTTGCTTTAGGATCGGTCATACATGCATATACACTATATCCACTGTACACATGTGACACACTGAGAAGACCTAAACATAGCATCTGACCTGTTGTGTCTCTCTCTGATCTTGTAGGTGGGGATTTTGCGACCTTGCTGGGCTACAATCTGTATTTCGACGTCGACGTGTCCCGTTTCTACGCTGCCGAGCTCGTGTTGGCGCTTGAGTACATCCACAGCCACGGCATCGTCCACCGAGACCTCAAACCTGAAAAGTAAGGCTTCAACGTGTCCCTTTGGAAGGGACATCTTGAAGATAATTTATTATTTTTCCATGTCTGGTTTTCGGCCCTCCTTAGTTATTGTTACTACGCCTGTCTTGCTTTTCATTTTTGCATAGTACAGTTAACAACGTTGGTGGCAGATATACCATTTGAGGTTTTGAATATCTAGCCATCAAAATTGATGGTTGTTGGCTGGAAATTTGAAGCTGCTACTCTGTTGCTGGCAGATGTATCAGCCGTAGCTAGCTAGCTAACAAAGCTATAAACGCAATTTCATGAGTTGGTTGAAAACACAGTCTCTGACTTTCTGTCTGTTTCCAACTGACCAGTTTTAAATCTAGAAGGGCACTCGGAGAGCGCAGACATCCGCTGTTTATGATTTATTTGTACATTTAATTATTTTTCGATATAAACACTGTTTAAAGCCGTTCCTTTGCTCTTATAATTTTGCTTTAGGAACCTCAAAGCCTGACTGAAGTGACATGCCTAGATATAGTTGCTTAGCTATGACTGGACAACTGCTGTTCAGGAGAAGGTTGTAACAAACCTCTTTTTAAGTTGGAGCAAAATTTACAGAAACTCTCCCAGTACTGATATTTTTGACCCAATCTTCTGTAGCCCCCTTTAGCTTTGACGACAGGCATTTTCTCAATCTTCAGTATTAATGTCTTCAGTATTAATCTGCCATGTCAAAGTTTACACAATAATAACAGATTGTTGCAAACAAGGTTAAATACTTCTGCTGAAGTTTGGCGACAGGGTCAGAGTGGCCCCCTTGACCCCTGACCTCCAGATGTATGAATGTAAATGGGTTCTGTGGATAGCCAGCAGTCTCCCCTTTGCAGACATGCCCACTTTATGATAGTCACATGCAAGTCAGTACCTGTGAGGATTTCTGGACAATATCTATCATTGTTCATTGATTAACAATAATAAATACACACCTACATTTGCATAAAGCAGCATATTTGCCCACTATGTAGAGTAGTAGCCCACAAACCCACCATGACTTTCCTGTTTGTCCTTCTTGCTACTGAAGTGGACTAATCCTGGCATATAGTGTAACATGAGACATGTTCTGCTTCCCTTCATTGTAGTCTTCTGATCACAAACACGGGACACCTAACTGTGGCTGATTTCGGCCTGTCCAAGTCCGGGTCAGCGAACATGGCGGCCTGCCTGACCGAGGAAGACTGTCGGCGAGTTGCCAGAGAGTTCACTGATGGAGAGGTTAGTCTCTTCTTTTCTTTTCTTTCTTTCTTCTAATTTAAACTTGTGTAAATCCTGTGTTATACGTATTTTCCTACTTCATTTTCTCCTCCAGTATTGTGGCACGCTTCCATATATAGCTCCAGAGGTGATGCTACAGACGGGCTATGGAAAGCCCTTAGACTGGTGGGCAACAGGGATCATCCTGTACGAATTCCTGTTCGGCGTCACACCTTTTGGATACAGGATCAAGGACTGGGTCAAGGATGCTCCGGAGGTCCGTCGCCGAGTGACCAAAGGTAGGAATCTTTAGCTCATTCATTATCTTTTCATCACATGCGACCTTTCTACACGTTTGTCATTCTAGCCGTTCTGAATGAATCTTTCTGTCTTTTAAACATGATTCAAAACGTAGCCACTTTGTGATTTAACTTTAAAATCTGTCACAAAGTAGCTTTCATTTCTTGTTTCGTTTAAATTTGAGATTTACATTTTTACGCCAGGTTTATGATGTTTTCGTCTAAGAATTATGTCATTCAGTCCCTTTGGCGATGTCAGTTAAATGTAAATTACTTGATCAGATCAACTGATATCTGCTTCTTTTCCAGATAAAATCTTGACACCAAATATCGACGATCCAGCGTTTCGGTCTGCCAACAACCTCCTGCATCGTCTATTGGATAAGAACTGTGAGACTCGTCTTGGTACAAGTAAGTGACAGCTTGAGTAAAGACAAACTGTATAAGAAACAGAGAAACTGTGTTTTATTAGAGTACTAACTGGTGTCATGGTTAGACGTGAGCTGCATATAAAGTGATAATGTTGTCTACAGACAGACTAGACCCTGAGAGCTCCAGAGACCTTTGAGGGCAGTGTGGAGTGTTTGGGTCAGGTATCAGGTCCAACATGTGGAGATGTACAAACTAAATGTTGTCACTTCTTATCCAGGAGGAGCCTCTGAGGTGAAAAGACACCCGTTCTTCAGAGCTGTGGACTGGAGCGACCTCCTCAATCAGAGGCCTCCATACATACCTCAACTGGATAGTGACGAGGACACATACACGTTTCAAGGTAGGTGCCAACGCAGACACATTGACAAAGGCTGCGGGCGAAAAGTCTCAGCCAAATACTCATGTCTGACATGAGGAGTAGACTTGTTTTTTTCAGTGATGTTTGGTGTGAATTTTAGGATAAATATGTCTTTCCTATGACTTAACTGATATTGGTTGTTTCAGGATGCCCTCTGCTGCTGTCTGACACATCCCCTCATGGTGCTGATGTCCAGGATGAATCAACAGACTTCTGCTATGTTGCCTTCCGCTTCAAGGAGGTAGGCTACAGTTGTTCTCCAGCTCCTCACCTCTCACTGCTGGTTGAGGCTGTATAAATCTGTTTCTCTCTGTTGAATAAGCACTGAATATAAATAATTGACAGTGGTTTTCTCTTAAAACTCCAGGAGTACGGCAGCCCCCTGCCCCTGTCCCCCCGCACGCTGATCAGTCGGGACCTGGTCTCAGAACAGCCGGTCCACAGCGAGGCAGTGGAGGAGCAGCAACTGACCAGCACCCAACCCATCGTGGACGACTCCAGTGAGGACAGCAACGAGGACTCCAGCAAGGGCAGAATAAGGCGTCTGATAAGGAGGAAAATGTCATGGTTCCGTCTGAAGATAAGAAAGCTGATGTCCAAATCCTGACTGCAGAACATCTATTGATTTGTAACTAGTGTTGAAGACAGATGACCACCAATCATAATGTATATAGTTTGTGTAATAATTTGTGTAATAACTTGTGTAATAGTTTGTGTAATAATTTGTAAATAAATTTTTTTTAAATGACAGTGGATGTAATGGAGCTTTTTGAACATAGCAATAAGACTAACTACTTAAGGGTGAGTGTATGCTGATGATGATCATGTGATGATTGTTGAATTCTTAAAGCAACCTACAAGTTGAACAGTTTGAGTTGCATAATAAGCAGTTACAGCAGCTAAATGAAGCAATGCAATAGAAGAGTTTAAAAAACTAGATGATCGCATTTCCTGCAGAAAATGACAGCTGAAATTTATTTAAATACAGAAATTTAAAAGCTGAAATGCAGATAGACTTCTGGTTTAAGACCCGACTTGGTGCTCTGGTCCCCCTCCCTGAAGACTGTTTACATCACTGAGCTCACCGTGACCCGGGAGGAGGCAGCGGAGGAGGCCAATGAGCGGAAACGCCTGCGTTATGCCGTACTAGCTGCTGAAGCTCAACATCGGGGCTGGAACCCACAAATTCGCCCAGTGGAGGTCGGGTTCAGAGGTTTTGTGGCAGCATCTACCACCAAACCCTTGAAGGACCTGGGATTCAGGGGCCAGAGGGACCATAATAAAATGAACCACTCTGTTGGTGTATATCCTGCTCAAACTGGCACAATATGTGCTGCTGTCTGCTACACCAGCTTTTATAAGACCAAAATGGTGTGATGTAAAAAGTAACTATATGTGTCAATTAAATGTAGGGGAGTATAAAGAACACAATTTTTCTCTGAGATGCAGTGGAGTAGAGTGTGAGTGGAGTATAAGTATATCAAAAATGTACTTGAGTAAATGTTCTTATCCACATTTCACCACTGCCACTGGCAAATAAGTAGTGGAGAAAAACTGTTTATAGAGAATATAATATATAGTAATATAATATTTTGTTTTTTTTTAATTAAGAATACACAAACATAACAAAACTAACAAATTCAGAGCAGGAAGAGACAAAAACCCCACTGGTCTTACGTGAAGCATCCACATCGGATTTTACAGTGTTATACAGAACACAAGATTGATGTACAGAAAAGAATATAACCTCATAATAGTGATTACAATTATAGCAATAGGCCTATATATAATAACAAACAACAATTATAACAATACATTTCTCAAAAAAGGCAGGAAATGCGATTGTGTGAAGTGTCGTGTGTGCATGAATGTATGACTCCTGAGAAATAGTAATCATACATAGCACTATGAGTGAAACATATAAAAGAAAAAAAAACATAGATACACAGACAATGTGTAATGAAGCGGCAGCTAAATGAGCTTTTAAGATAGAGGAAGTTTTTGAAACGTCTGAAAAGCCACTCCATAATTTGGTAAACCTAAATCTTATCAATAATTGACTTTATTAGAAATTTAGGAGGATGAAGATCTGAAAATTGACAAGTTGAGTAAGAACAGACCTGAGAGTTTGCTTTAAAGAAGGTCTTGAACTGTTCAGGAATATTACCATCACCAGATAATACTATAAATCAAAACATATTTGAGAAATATTGATGTCACAAATAGTAAGAATCTGGAGTTTCTGACAGAGGAGCAGAGGAGATGGGTGACACTGATTTGGCTGCAATCCAAACAAATTTTAATGTTGTTAAATTGTCCATCATGCACAGACAGATCCATTTATTTCATTCTCGGGGCCACACCACTGGGACAGATATTGTATGGTGAACTGGTCTTACAACATTCATGCTTCAGTTTCAGGCAGAACTCCATGTGGCAGCGAGAGCAGTTGATAATTTTTGCAGTACTGTCAGCAATGTTCCATCTTCATGCCACATGTGGGACAGGCTCAGACGGAGGGGCAGCCGGTGACCCCCTCCACTGCGGGCAGACTGATTGTCTTGCATGTCTGCAGAAACTGCAGGTCCCTGTTGATGCAGCCGTCGTTGTCACAGCGGTCAGATCGAGGGCCTGGACCTTTCCACACCTCCTGACACTACCGGCAGAACTGGCAGGCCTTCATCTGATTGGCTGCGCATATGAAGCCTCTGACATACAGGTTGGAGAGATCCTTCCTCTCCACACTTGTTTTGCACTGTGGGCATTGATGTGAAAAACAATGCAAGGAAATATTGGACAAGAAGATTTGAAAATCATTAACTTTAAATATCAAAATCAAAAATAGTCAACATTCAAAACAACCAAAAACCACTTACTGGCTGAATTTCACAGTATTCTGCAGCAGCCAGGTGAGCCATGGTGTCTCCAAAGTGCTGCATTTCTTCATCGGACAAATCAGCCAGTCTGCACACCTCTTGGTATAACCACAGATAATTGCACAGTCTGGTCCCCTCCTCCACTGTAGGGCATTTGAATTTGTAATTACCCTAAAACCAAAGATAAGAAGCAGTTTAGGATGATTGAAAGATTGAAAACAGACTCACTTTCTCAGGTCTGTACAGAGAGAGGGAAAAAGGAAGGCTTTCACCTTTAAAATTATTTTCAAGTGCTGGACAGAGACAGGCAGAAAACAACACTGAAAACAAGTCAATATCAGAAACACTGTAGGACTATTAATACATTTTTCTTAATTAAATGATGAATTCTAACAAAGTTTTGTCACTGTTGCAGACTTTGTAGTTTTTGTTGTAGGTTGTTTCATTCTAATTTGCACTTCTGATTGCTGATTTGTGATTTAAGTAAATATTTCTGTACAGCTTCTTTTAATAATGTACCATATTACATTCAATTTAACATTCTGTTCACAGTAATATTACACTTGATTATTTAATAATGTCTTTCAGAGTTACAATATCTTGCCAGTAGGTGGCAGAGTAAGCATAGAAGCATAGACACCTCTTGCAGTTGATAGCTTATGATATTGCCAGTGAAATAATAAAAGTAATTCTAATGCACTTTAATACTACTGTTGTCCCTGACTGATGTAACACAAGCAAGATGCTGCTAAATTAATTTAAATTTACATTAAAAAAATGTATTTCTAGACATAAGATACCTCATCCAGCTGGCTGTGTCACCTTTTTTGTTAGAGAGCCAGGAGTGACATCTCTGCTCTGAGACAGTCATCATCATCATCATCATCATCATCATAGTCATCATCACACAGTGGTATCCAGAGGGTCGTACCTCTTTTGCACCTGCTCCTGTCCTTGAATGTTAACTTTCATTCTCTTATAAGTGGAAAAAGTGCTGATTATAATATATATAGATAGATAGATAGATAGATAGATAGAGTAACATGAAACGTTATGGATTTGTACCTCATATTACTGTGCTTTGTTTTACTTCAATGTGGGGCATCGGCATGGTTTACGTTTTGGAACTACAGTTCCCATAAGCCTTGAGGAACGTAAACCGGAAGTTTGAGGCTGTCAGCTCAGGGATATAACTTGAGCCCCGTTTTTGACTTACATTTGTTGACATTTTGGCAAATTGGCATCATTAAAAGTATGCCGAATTCGCTATTAGTAGTTCCTGTTTACAAAGTACACATGGGTGTATAGATAACCATCACTGGATTACTTTTGTACTTGAAAAGATTTAAAAACGTGATTATTAGTAGGCGAATCTGGAGTGGATTTCAAAGCGGATTTAAGGACTTTTATTGGTACATCGGAGATAAAGACATCCTTGAGAAGTGTAAGCCACATTTAATCTAAGAATATATGTGTATAATGCGTATGTGTGTTCAGATTTGACTGAATTGGTAGTTTGTTTTGAAGTACTGGAAACATAGCTTACACATCTCGCCTATCAACATATTTTACCAGCATGGCGAAAAGTAATTAAAGCTGAGTCACTGAATGGGCACTCAGGGAATTTAAAACTGGTTTATGTTCATAGAAATGTATTTATAGTAAAACACATTAGTAAAAAGCACCTTTTTAAACGAGTAAACACATTTAGTTACTGAATGTTCAAAACAGGTTCACTTTTCATACCTATTCGTAGAAAAAAATAACTTTGACAAAGACCGTGCGAGTGTGGCTCTGATAAACATGTTGTTAATTTTAATTTAGGGGCAGAAATGATTTGTGAATACCGCCCCGGTCTTTAAACAGGCACATTTATAAGAGGAAGTTGTGTTTTACCAGTTTGTTTAGGACTCTTTTATTGTTGTTGCCAACCGGAAGCACAACAGCCACACTTGAAAGTGCAGGGGATGACCTCGCTCAGATTCAGTTCAGTCCTCTGTGATTTTGTGTAAAGTCTTCAGGGTCTATATGTAGGTTAATTTCAGCTGTGAGGCCCAGACGTTACATGTTTTCTCCCTCTATCTAACTTCCTCCTTCAGCCTCTCACTGGTATCGAAAGTGAAAGAAGATCCGTCGGTTAATCAGACGGTGAGTATCCCCGTGTTTTACCCTCCCATTTTACTACATACCCAAACATAAAGTCACCGTCTCTTATCGGATATTATGAATTATAGTATATGTGTAATTATTACTTTACAGTGGGTTATTGTAGCTTACGTTTGTCATGCTTTTGGAGGCGCTGGGTAAAGGAGGATTGAGCGGCTGTGTGGGTTTCCAGAACACCCAAACACACCAGCTGCGTTCAGGTGACTTCTTGTGTTTAATAAACAGTGTTTAAACAAATTACTGAAAACCAGTCAAAAAGGTTTAGTCTTTTAACAGAGCTGGCTTTTTTTTTAGTTAGTTTGTATATTGTGCTTCTCTATAATAGTTAGGCTTTAGTGAAAGAAATATTCAGATGTTTTACCACATTATAAAAATACATCATTACTTTAAAGGGGACCCTTTATGCTTTTGTGCTTTTTCTCTTTCCTCTAGTGTGTTATATATGTACATGTATTTTTTTTTATTGCATGTAAAAGATGCAAAGTTACAAAGCCCAAAGTCCACAAGGGAGTTACTTTCCCCCAAGCACTGCTCCTGAAACACCTTACTTGAAGTCCCAGCTTTTATTCTGTAACGTAGTGATGTCACCAAGTACCACATTTTGGCATGCCCTCAAACAAAGCTTGTTCAAGTGGAACTGGAGAGGTGTCTGAAGTGTTTATTCGGTTGACCAATCAGAGCAGACTGGTCTTTCCAGTGTTTCGGACAGAGGGTGTAAAGAAGTGCTGCAGCAAAGAAAAGCGTATTTTGAACATGAAAGCATGTAAACATGTTCCCTCAGAAACCCAAATACAAGTACTCACCTGGCTATAAGCTTAATAGGTCCCCTTTAAGTAAAAATCCTGCATTTCTAATTGTACAGCAACAGAAACTCGACTTTATTTATACAACACTTTACACACAACACAGTTGATCCCACAGAAAAAAAAAAACAAAACAACAGAAAGGAGACAGAATTATACAGAAATATTAGCAGCAAAAATGTGCTTTAAAAGTACTTGTTATGCAGCAGAATGGCCTCTGTCAGTTTTGTGTTATTGGATTATTATCACTAATGCTCAAATGTTTATGCAGCATTTTATTCTTATATCTCGTTGATGTGGAACTAAAAATAAACATAGGCTATACTGCGAGTTACAAGAATCTTATAAGATAAGATAAGATAAGATATTCCTTTATTGGTCCCACAGTGGAGAAATTCACATGTTACAGCAGCAAAGTGGATAGTGCAATAAACAAGAAGCATAGATTTTAAAACAGTATTAATACAAATAAAATAAAATAATATATATATAATAGAATGTAAAGCCAAAAATATGTCCAGCATATCAATAAATAATTGTCCAGTTACTATAATTTGAGCAGATGATATAATTGTATGAGTTATGACTTATTGCACTTATGTCCGGTGAGTTTGTTGTGAATGTGAATGTGTATGTGGTCTATCAGATGTTTTGTAGGCGTGTTTATAATCCAAATCTGAAAAGTAAATTTACAGCTGCTAGATGAATACAAAGTAAAAACTGCAATATTTCCCACTAAAATGTAGTAGAGTAGAACTGGCAGAAATTGGAAATATACAAGTAAAGTAGCATACAAGTACATCAAAGTAATGAAGTACAGATTACAAGTAAGTATACTTAACTATGCTCCACCACTGATTTAAAGGTAGGCTTCTGCATGCAGAATTTATTAACCGAATATTTGCAACAGATTTAATCTATTGTACACTCAACAACTATGTACTGTAGTAGCCTACAATGAATCAAAATCACTACATGTGAATGGGAAAAATATCATGTTAATCAAATTTTAAGTGGTACAATCATAATATTGCCAGTATTATTACATTTTTAAACAATTTATACATATGAGGAGTATATTTTTCACAGCCATCCATGATAGAGGTTTATGCAATAAAATTACTCATCTACCCTCATTATTAGCAAATAAAACCATATCAAAATACATACAAGACCCTCTGAAATTATTCCATTGTTACTGGTCTAGTTTATAAGTAGTGAGTATAAAATGAGATCACACTTAAAAAAGCCTTGAAAGTTGTCCTTGTGTGTTGTCTCTTAACATATCTCATGTGCTTCAACAGACTGAATCCATCTGAAAAACAACTTCAGCAGTCTAAAAATGACAACGCTGTCATTAAAAAGACACCAGTATGAATCATGACCTGGTTGAAATGTTCAGAGAGAAACTTGACAGCTTCACCATCTCAGGCAAGTGACATGAAATGACATCACACATCACACGGCCCATGTGCCTCTGAGATTTATGATAATGTGGCGGTTGTGTGTCTGATGTCTTTAGATTACCATGGCCTGAACGGTCCAGGTCTGACATGCTATTTGAACAGCGTGCTTCAGGTGCTTTTCTTGACCGAAGACTTCCGAGATGCTGTGAAACGGTTCGTAACTTCAGCTTTATTTGAGTTGTCTCAAATCGATTCATGTTTGTGTGTTAATATACAGCTGGAGACAGCAGTTTGTTAGCTTAGCTTAGCATAAGGACTGGGAACAAGGGGAAACAGCTAGTCTGGCTCTGTCCAAATGTAGAAAGAGGAGAAGAAATAAGAAAAGCATGAAAATAACACGTTGTCATGTATAGCGGTTACGTGCTGGACAATGTCTCGGCCAGGACCGGTGTACAGGCAACTAGTGAAGAGCCCAAGAAGTTACTGGTCCCAGCAGTAGACTGTATATATAAATGGATGACTCATCTCAACTTCTTCATTCCTTCTTGTACAAAACTAAAGCCAAAATATCCTGGATATGGGAACTGCCATCTTGACAATTTAACGTCATTTAAAGTCAGCCTGCGCAGTAGTGATCGGGGACTGGAGCCATGGTGTCGAGGTCCCACCCGAGCCAATCACAAGCAGAGCACAGCCGCAGCTTGCTAACATGAGCCACCTAGCTGCTTCGTTAGCACCCTGATAGCAGTTTGGCTAGAAAGACACTAATCATAATATCGGTTATGGAAAGTTAAAGTTACATACCGTCTCTTGTTCAATTTCCGAGCCTCCGGCTGTGCGACTGCTTGACTCACAACAGCTGTCAATGAAGGCGTCTCACCCCCTTTTTAAAGCATCAAATTACTAATTAAAACCAAACTTATGAGAAAAAATGAACACTTGAACATACATCAGGGTGATGAGAACTACCTAAAATGACAGAAACCATCTTTGGGAAAAATTATTTGACGTGTACTTACCTATACTGCAGTTAACCACCAGGGGGCGATAGAGATGCTTTGGCTTCACTTTTGGGGAGCTGTTACGTTGTCTGTCTTTATATCCAGTTTATGGTCCCAGCTAAGACCTTCTGGTAAATGCTATTGTGATGTTTACAATTTGGTTTACTTGTGGATGAAACAAATAAGATATTATTTGTGTTAATTAGTAATCTACAGAGGTGCTGGTGCCTGGTGGGCTGTTTTCAGTCTTTATGCTAAGCTAAGCTAACATGCTGATGGATCCAGCTTTATATTTTCTGTAGCATATCTCTCAAATTGTCAAGCTACTCCTTTAATACAGATTTGTCAACAAAAACACATTAAATCTCCACCTCACTTCACTTTTTAAGCCACGCATTGTTCTCGCTCTACTACAGATGCTGCACCAAAGACTCAACAACTATTGATCAACAGCTGGGAAATCTGTTTGCTGATCTGCAGAAAAGTATAGCCAAAACACATAACGTCACAAAAAAGCTGGGGATCGCCGATGGTGAGTTTGGATTTGATACATACCACTGCTGCTCTAGGTGCTTGTGTGATAAAATCCCACCGAATCAGAGAGGCTGCATATCGTTCCGAATGTTAATAATAATAGCTTTTGTCCTCACCCCTGCTTTCAGTGTATGAGCAACGTGATGCTGCTGAATATTTGGAGAAGATCTTGTGTCTGACCAGTCCAGAAGCAGCCAAGGTAGGGGTATACTGATGATCAACAGATTATTCTGCAGGAATGGTTTTAGCATTCAAGTCTACAAGAGGAGAGTATTTGATACAAAAAAACGGAGTATTCCTTTAGCTCTTTCCCCAACTACCAGCGCTTATTGAACCAGTGGTGTATCTTTGCGTCTAGATATTCAAGGGAGAACTGAATCACAAGACCACATGTCTCAGGTGCAAAGAGAGGAGCAATTCCAGGAGCTTTTTTTGGATTCTACCACTTGCGGTACAAGATTTGCATCCTAAAACCTACAGCGTGGTACTGTGCTTTCCTTTAACAAGAATTGTTAAAGTTGTATAGAGTTGTATGTAGTATTTGTTAATGCATGCAGGTTTAATAAAAACACTGTGTTTCCAGGAGAAAGGGTTGAAGGCATTCTTCAAGGGAGAAAAAGTCTGCGGGGACAACAAGATGTTCTGCAACTGGTGCAATAAAAAGCAAGATGCTAATTTTGTGAGTATTCATTTATATCAAGTCTTCCCTGTTTCTTAGTTTGCATCATAACTTTTACATAATTTCTCATTCGCCTGTATTGATAACAGTGTAAATACAAGGTTTATGTTAATCCCAATAAGTATATGACCTTGTAATGTGTAACAATGTTCAACCATAAATAAAGCAGGCCACTGCCATTTTTGAGTCATTTTATGCTACACAAGTTTTACATAAGATGCTGTAGGGCTATTAGTTCTCACTTACTAGTGGGAAAAGAACATCTGTATTCAGATACAATCCTAAAACAAGCTTAAATTAAATCAAATACTCAAAAATAAACAAAATATTATGACATACAGGCCTGAATCTACACCACTGAACAATGAATACGAAGTGCTGACCCCTGATTTAAGCTGGGGACACACCAACCCGTCATCATAGGACTAGAGGTGGTGAAAGGCGCCTGTTGCGTCGCCTCACATGGCGTTGGTAGCAGGTAGCAGTAGTCTGCATTTGTCATTCAAAAAGGGAAACCGGAAGATGGTGGATATACAAATCGTTGTTATGATACATACATGAAACAAGATGGTGTTTGCCAATTGTTCTCACACCACTCTCACTCAACACTTAGCTTCATTCCAGATGGTAATGTTGTGAAACTATCCATGTATTGGAATGATCAGATGAAATGAAATATAAGAAGAGCCTTTTGTGGCTGAAAAACCTCAAACATGGACAGACTAGATCCAATGGTGCGGGACACACCGAAAAAAAAAACTAAGCCAATGGATGCTGACTAATCGACGCTCACCAACGGTCCCAAACTGTCCGATGGCCGACTGTTGGTTTGGTGTGTCAGGGCCTTTAGATCCTCTGAATTCTTGCTTGAGGCTGCAGATTGCAACTAACCATCCTTATCATGATAGCACTCTTTTAGGAGTAGCCCTGAACAGATGGCAGTTGAGGGCTACTGTAGAAACATGGTGGAACAACATGGCGGACTCCATGAAGAGGCCCCTTTCCCTATGTAGATATGAAGGGCTCAGTCTAAGCTATGTGCTATGATATGCTATGATATGAAATGTTACACACTGTTCCTTTAAGCATTGACTTTTTCATGTTCACACAGTTATTTTTCATTATGTGGTCTAGGGATGTGAAATAACACATAATCCAGAGATTCTGACCCTCCTGCTGAAGAGATTCAGCTTTGACTACAAGCTCAGGTGTTACGTCAAGCTTCACTGCAATGTGGATGTTCCCCAAACTTTACACATGGAGGTATGTTTTTTTAAATATATCTATTTCAGCAGCAAATAGTTATGATTGAACATTTCTTAAATGTGTTGACTTTGTTTTATTTCCCTCTATGCAGAATTGTAAATATGACCTGTACGCTTTAGTTCACCACTTTGGTAATCTAACAGGAGGACATTATACTGCACAAATCAAATCTTTTGAAACTCACATGTGGTATCACTTCAATGATGACATTGTTAATAAGGTAAGGAGGCTCATTTCTATTTTATATGCAGTTTCACAAAGTTTAATGTTAAACAATTTGAAAATTTACTGTGATTATATTCAATTCTATAGGTTGAGCCACCGCTATTTGCAGCTGGAAATAGCTCTTTGAGGTCTTGTACAGCTTACCTCCTCATGTACAGGAAGGGTAAGTTTGCAAATGTGCAGCATTTATTTCTTGGTTTACCAACTTTATTTGGCTCTATTTTTATTATATTTATTTATATTTAGACAAAAACTGCTTAACCACTGCTGGCTCAAAATGAAGTTGGACAACAGACTTGAGCCTTGTTTCCCAAAAGCATCTTAAAGGGCGACTCCATCTGTGTTCTGTTCGTTTTTTTTGAAGTGGAAATTAAATACGCAGTGACGTAGGTCAGCAGAGTAAGCTGATCGAAGCCAATCAGTGAGGTTATGAATAATGTGAATACACTGTCTGAGTCAAATTCTGCGCAAATCTGCGCTAAATTTTGAAATAACTGACAGGGTTAGTTTTGATTTTTTTTAAAGTGGGGTTGTATGTATGCTCCCATGTTTTGCTTGGTAAAATTACTGCTTTTGTGAATGTATTCTGGTGGCTTTGAAGAGAGCATTAAAACAACTTCAGTTCTTCATCAGAAAGGGCTGTCTTATAGCGAGGTAAAGTAGCTGTGACTGAGAGCTGCAGAAAAGTATATTTTAGCTACCTAAAAATGATATTTTCATCACTTTGCCTCTGATGGGGAACTGAAGCTTTTATATTGCTCTGTTCATAACCACCAGACTACATTAAGAAAAGCAGTGATTTTACTTTGCAGAACACTGGCGTTACTGGTCTATCGCTGCCTTGATTGGTTACGTGACTTTCGGATCCAAATTAACATGGCATCCACAGCAGTACATTGCTTAGCTTCTGTGCTGGTACTCCTGTCTGATTCTCCAAACTGGGATCGCGCCGACCACCATCTAAGTTACAGTATGTAGTGTTAACACACTGACTATAAGGATGTGTAGAATGATATAAAATCCTAAAAAAAATAAATAAATAGATAATGGATGTGCCTTTAAAGGAAGAACATGAAACAGTGTCTAGGTATGTCAACCTCCCTTTTACTCTCTTTTTTCCTCTTCAAAGTGAGCAGACATCCTGAAAAAACTGACGAAGGCGACCAGGAGGCTCTCAGCGCAGTTTCAGATGTCGATGCTGAAGGAAGATACGACGAGGCGGAGAGAGGAGAGGCTCTCGTTCCTCATCGTCAGCTGATGGATGGAAGCTGCAATGGAGGAGGAAACATGAAGCGCTTGAATGGCGATATATCAAAGAAGAGCCATGACGACAACACGGTTTGGAAGAAACAGACAAACTTTTCCTGGGAACTGGAAAAACGGCTAAACCAGAGAGCGGCGTGCATGAGGCCGCACAAAGAGATGCTGCTTCAGACAGACATGGGACCAGATGGAAACAGTTACGAACCAAGTTTGCGAACACACAAGTCAAATTTGAATAGCTTTACAAGAAATAGAGTCAAACCTGTAGAAACTAAACTTGCGAAAAACAAAAGGGAGGAAGTAGCAGAGGTAAGAATAGAAAGAAAGGCTGATTGTGATCGGAAGTCATTTCATGTTTCCTCCAATGACTCCTCTACTTCTACACATCCATACCTGACGGAACACATGCAGAGTCAATATAGCATGCAAGAACGCACTGGGTGCAACTATTCACCAAACCTATGCATGAAAGCACACCGAGACAAGGAGAAAATGCTGCATGTTGTGACTGCAGGCAGCAGCTGCAAACTGGACACAACACAAACTGTGAAAAGGGGAGAAATAACTGCCAGTCCTACTCAAGGGAGAAGGGCTTTAAAGAGCAGAGACAAAGCCAAGAGAGAGCCATGGAGGTGATGAAATAATAATGATAAGATAGGATTTTGTCACCTGGAATAGCTTATTTATTCTTTTGATGCTGCTGGCCGATAAATGTCATTGTTTTTGGAAATTCAGCAAACTCCATGCACCATCAAACAGGTTGGACGTCATGCATTTACATTAGTAAAACTATAAAATACTGGCTAATAAGTTGCATTCCTTTACCATTTATACAGCAACATGGTGCTATATCACAGTACTTTGCTATGTATTTTACTGTAAAATCACAGTTCAATACATTTGTTTTTACAGTAAGTGAAAGGCTGGTGTATGTTTCTGTAATTATATAGATGAAAGTGTTTTTTCAGCTCATGACCTTTTCTGCAGGCCCCCTTTTTGTAGATAAAGGCAGGTGCAGAATCATCCAAATTTAGCCCCTGAATTTGGGAGCCGCTCGGCTGCTGCGTTGGGTGAGCACTAATCAACACAGATTGTGAAGCTCTTCATTACAGACCTAAAAGGGAAGATCATAATGATCAATGTGTGCGACAATGAGTTTAAGAGCACTGCAATGCTGGATCTGAAGTATAAGATCCAGGATTACACATCAGTCCCAGGTAAAACCACTTTGGATTAGGGTCTATACATGCAACCTGTACAAGTTCACAACTGAATGAGCCACCATACTTAAATCTATATTATGACATGTTGATTTATTTTTGAGAAATGTTGTCAGTTGTTGTTTTGACTACCTCTGTGTATGTTCCTGTGTGTACATGTTGTAGAACGCTCCCAGCTACTGTTGGTCAAAGGCCGCCACCTGGAGGACTAGGATCTGCTGGAGGACTGGGATCTGCTGTCTGAAAGTGGAATCCAACACAAGTCAATCATTTGCTTGGATGAAGCTTGGATGAAGCTGTAATGGGGCAAAGGTCGTATCCAGGGAAGGGGGATGGTAGACAAGGGGGCCAAAACCCAGAGTATGGAAATGCTCATATTTTTTAACCTACTCTGGATATGTCTGACCTGCTCCCTATGTAGATGTGAAGGACTCTAGCGAACGAGAAGATGATTATTAGTCTCAGGTGATTATACGCTAATGAAAATGTAGTTATGAATATTATATTACATTTCTGCTAATAGATCCCCCCCAAATGTTACACACTGTTTCTTTAAAAATTCAGTGTGACAATATAAAAAATTTTGTCTCAATATTAGGTGACTATTCAGCTGTTGTTTAACGCTGTCCAGTGCACATGAATTTTATTCACATATATGCAACTGTTTGGGTAGACATAAATTAGATATACTGTATTCATGCAAAGCAAAGCTTTTTATTTATTATTTCAAGTGTAAATTCACAGTAAACTGGTTGTAAAGTAGGGAAATAACAGTAAAGTATTTCTTAAATATATGGCACCAAGGGCGTCCTATTATAACATAAACCATAAACATTACATTAACCTACATCAGCCTACTTTGCTGTAAAATCACAGTTCATGTGTGATATTACGGTGACAAGCTGGGGTATATTTCTTTAATCTTAAGGATGAAAGTGAAAGAGTTTTTTCAGCTGGGTGGTTTCCGTGTTGTTTGACCACACACTACTTAGTGATCTGCACCAAGTGAAGAGAAGGTCACAGAGGAACACCACAGAAATGGTTGTTAAAGTTGTCGTAGTGGGGCCACGAGGGGAAAGGATGGAGATTGACCTGTGTGACACTGAGGAGCAGTTCAAGAGCGTCACAGTGCTGCAGCTGAAGGTGAAGATTACAGAGAGATGGCTTAACCAAGACTTTCAAGCAGGTAGTTATTTTATTTGATTTCTAAATGTTGATTTGTTGTGAAGTGTCAGCGTTTTTAATCATGTGTGTGTGTGTGTGTGTGTGTGTGTGTGTGTGTGTGTGTGTGTGTGTGTGTGTGTGTGTGTGTTGCAGACTGTATGCGAATGATCTTCACAGACAAATTTCTGGATGAGGACTCTGCTCTGCTGTCTGCATATGGAATCCGACACATGTCAGTCATTCACATGGTTGTACGTGTACCGGGGGGATCCAGTGCACCGGGTATAGAAGATGCTGGAATGGGTGACAAAGGAGGCAAAAACCGAAGTAAAGAAAAGCTCTCTCTTTTTTAAAAACTACTCTGGATATATGTATTCCCTTCTGGGACACCAGAGCTGCTTTTCAATGGAAAAAGAATCACCTACACCTACCTTTATTTTATGTTCACCCCTGCACTTAAAAGATTATGTGATGATATAGCCTGCAGTAATAGCTAATTCAAGCTTATTTTGTGTTAGCACTGACATATTTTAAGCCCATACCCCACAAAAAGGTATGGCTTTAGTTTATTTGTAAAAGAACAATGCAAAGTAATAAATACACATGGCATAAAAATGTCACAATTAGCAAAAAGGATAGTTTTCATATATTGTCCCTGGCAAAGATGTTATAAAAGGCATGCTAAAATATGTCAGAACAAAAACGTAAAACAGGACATCCAGTTTTTAAAAGGAATTGTATTCATATAAAATGACAGACAGGCAGGACATACCGTTTAGATAGAAGCAGCAAAAAGAGAGCTTAGTACTTGATAGTTGAATATACTAGATTGTATTATGTGCTGTATGTGTCTGCTCTTTGGAGTGTGTATGAACAGAGACAGTAGATGGGTGTGCCTTGAACCTTGATCCTTGATCCAGCTTTTGAACTGGTTCAAGCCGGTGGAGCCTACAGTGATGCATTCATATGGTGAAACTCTTGTTTTCACACACTTAAACACAAAAATAGGTTCAGGAGAAGAGAAGTGTCACCCTGGGGTGCAGAGCGTGGTCTAAGTTGCAGCCATGTTTTTATCTATCGAGAAAACCTGACCGTATAAACATGGATTAGTTCCTACTTCGTGTTAAAGAGTAAAAACACCACTTCACCTGGAAGGTGTTATCAGAAGGAAAGCACCACCACTTCCTCGACCAGCAGCAGTCGAGCCATCTCCACCAGGACTCACGCTGTGGATTTCCTACCAGACACCTAAAAAAGCCACACAGATGGACAGCAACACATTAACGTCACACTAAAAAAGTTGTTAATGTTTTTGTTTTTTATTGTTGTGTTAATTGGCTGACGTGTAACCAACTGACATGGCTGCAAACTATCAACCAGTAAACACAAATGATTTACAAATACACAGTAAAAACAAGTTGTGTGGCTGACCAGTTTATGATTATTACACCATTTAAGACAACCCAAGGGAAGATCAGACTCGCAAAAAAAAACAAACCTAAAGAAAACAAATGTGCCATTGTGTAGGCCTATGTTGGTCAAATGCCTATTGTTTTAATCCTAACTCTAAATAGTAATCAAATATATAATTTGTGTGACTTTGTTGGATATTAAACCACTTTTCCAGACTGTTGTTGTTTGGTATTATTTATATAGGAATGCTACAGCACCTCTACAGGAAATACATCTGTGGGACATCATTATGTAAAGGGAACTTTATTAAGTGATCCAGTTAATAAACAATGACCAGAATTTAATTATAAGGCAATATTTCAAAATAGACAAAGGAACAACTCAAACTTTTACATAAAATATACCCTGTTAATTATATTACTGTTAGGTTCACTGATATTGATCATTGTACCTTTGATAAAAATGTCACAGAAACAGTCTCATTTATTTTTCAGGCGTGAAATATTCTGTAAATTTTGGGAAGGTCTGAAGTGTCACTTTTTTCAAGTCACCAACTTCATCTTCTCCTTTTAGCTTCAGGATGTTGATCTGTTACCATGATAATCCAGATGATAGTGCTCTTGAACATGGTAATAATTTCATTATTCTGTTTGCCAAATTCTTCATTCAGGAACAGAAATGTTCTAAATCAAGTTAGTGAACACCAGAAAAATGTTTTAGACTATTGGAAAATTATATAATGGTTTCCCTGAGACGTCTCAAGAATTTGAATTTGTTTAATCTATGTATGTACAGTATGCACTCCTGTTTAGTATTATTATTATTACTTACTATAATAATAATTGTCATTGTTATTATTAATAAGATGGCAGAGGTTGTAGGTGGAGGTTTGGCCTCCAGAGGTCAGGCAGAGTCTGCAGGTGGAGGCAGTGGCTGTAGGTCAATGGCAGATGCTTTTGGTGGAGGTTTGGCCTACAGCTGTTTGCCAAAATCTACAGGTGGAGGCAGCTGCTTGTTGCTGGCAGAGGCTGTAGGTGGAGGTTTAGCCTGACACTATCTGCCAGAATCAGCAGGTGGAGGCAGCTGAAGGTGGAGACGATGGCTATAGGTTGCTGGCAGAGGCTGTAGATGGAGGTCTGACCTGAAGATATCTGCCAGCATCTGCAGGTGGAGGCGGCTGCAGGTTTAATGAGGCCTGTTTAAATCAGCTGACAGGATACTAGGATCAGTGAGGATCTAACGGGAAGTGACCTTCAGACATTTCTGCATATCACTCAGTTTCACAGTGACTGCAGTCGTCTCGTTACACAGATAAGTCGGATCATTACGCACAGACAGGAATCTCCCAGAAACACTGAAATTCATAATTATACTCAGTTGAAATAAAGCGTCAATAAAAACTGAACAACACTTTATGGCATCATGTTATTTTCTCCATAAGTTATTATATTGAAGCAGTCACTTCATACCTCATTTAAAACCAAGCGCGTCCCTCAGTGCGCGCTCATGGAAAACTGTCCCTGCTGCTTGCCGTAGTTAAAAGGCACACGTGTTTACGTATATAAAAATGATGTGCATTCACGCACATTTTGTCAGCAGCAGACTTGGTGTGTTCAAGTGTCATTTCCTAGGTGTTACTGATAACACTAACGATGAGAGTGACAGGAGCCATCATGCACAATACAGGAACCTGAAATCAAAGGCCTGTTGGTACTGGTTCCTGTCTCCTCTACCACTCCTTCAACCATAGCATGCACTCAGGACTGCCTTTGTGTTCATCCTCACAGCTTGGCAGACTGTGGCATGCAGACTTCAGCTCTGGGATATGATGCCAGTAGTAATCCGAAGGAAATGATCAAGACCATCACCAAGAGAGAAGAGACAAGGTGAGGGTAGTGGGGGATCAGATGTTTACCTTATTGTTGAGGAGGAATAGCCTTTTCTCTTCTCATTAACATATTTTCCCCTTTTTAATCTTTTCACAGATGTCTCTGTGAAAAGGCCCTGGACAACAAATGCAGCACGCTCCTGTTCTGCTAAGAAGTCAACTGTCATTCAGGGGTGAAAGATGTTCTGGCTGAGGTAAGTTTGTTTTCGCTCTCACAGAAACTTGGTTGAATTGTATCAACTATAGCTGTGGTATATCCAGCTGACTGTGAAAGGCTCAGGTGGATTGAAAATTCCTCCAACATTTCAGGATGTGACAAACTGGGGCTCATTCTAACTTGACCTGGTTTAGATTTGTGCAGTGTGTTGTAGGTACATCCCAAGTCTTTTATTTGTCATATCCTCACTCCTTGATTTGCTCTTATTTATATTACTTATATATTTTAGTTGTCTTCTGATTCACCATCTAGTTAAAACCAGTGTTAATTGTAGGTGTGAACAACAAACGGACCACGTCGATAGTAAAGCATTCCAGCAGCAGGACCTGCAGAATCTCTCCTTCACGCGCTGACAGGGCTATTTAAGGCACGACAAACTGACCTTAAACAACTTCCTGTATTCACAAGAAAGATTTTTCTGTTTGTGCTCTGTTATTTCCCCCCATTAACTGTTACATACAGTTAAAAGTCAGAGAGAGTCTGTCTGTCAGCAACACTTTTTACACCATTTATCGTCACGTGAGGCTGTTAATTCCTGAGCGTTGGGTTCACAGTTGGAATATCAATAAATACAAATGCTAATAATGAATAAATAATATAAAGGCATTGTGCCAGTAGAAATGGTTCCTGAGCCGCTAAACAGAACACTGCATACAGTATAAACACAAACTGCAGGTGTTTGTTAAACAGGTAACAGGCTACTGCCACTGAGCACTGTCTTTATTTGAATTAGTACAGTTCAGACACAAATTCCATCAAATGTCTTTACAGCTCTTAAAGTAGACTGACAGCTGATACAGCTGTGATTATAGATTCTCTGTGGGGCTCAGGTCAGGCCAATTGGCCAGCCAGTCAAGCACAGTAATATCATGGTCAGGTGTAGTAGTAGTTTTGGCTCTGTGGGCGGTTGCTAAGTCCTGCTGGAATAGGAAATTGGCATCTCCATAAAGCTTGTCAGCAGATGGAAGCATGAAGTCCTCTAAAATTTCCTGGTAGCAGGCTGTGTTGACTTTGGACTTGATAAAATACAGTGGACCAACACCAGCAGATGACATGGCAACCCAAATCATCACAGACTGTGGAAATTTGACACTGGACTCTCCACTCTCCCTCCAGACTCTGGGACCTTGATTTCCCAATGAATGGATGCAGATGCAGAACAGAGATCAATTCTAAAGAAGCAGCCTTCAGTGGAAACATTACACGCATGCATTACACAACATTATGAGAAAATACAACATATTTTAATGCTCGCAATATAGTATAGTGTGGCAGAAGAAGCCATAAGCTATATCATGAGTGAATGTGTCGCGCTTAGTTTTTGTGCCACGCAGGTATGGAGGTTTGTCTAGGAGCCACTCCATCGCTGCAGAGCTTGAAGTGAGAGCTCGTCTTCAGGCACTCGGGAGTGAGCTTCAGACACACAAAGCAGAACTCGACCTGGCAGCGAGGACAGATGATGTTCTTGCAGCCCGTTTTGTCGTGCTCCACCCTCTGACCACAGGTGGGACAGGCCCGGATGGAGGGACAAACGACCCCCTCCACCCGAGGGAGGGTGGAGTTCACGCAGTTCTTGAGGAGCTCGAGGTCGTGGTTGGTACAGCCGTCATTGTCGCAGCGGTCAGAGCGTGGAGTTTTTCCTTTCCAAGGCTTCAGACACTGCCAGCAGAACTCATAGGTTTTCTTCTTGTCTGCTGTGCAGACTGTGCATCGCACGTTGAGGTTGGTCAGGTTCTTTCTCTCCACGTAGGATTTACACCCAGGACACTGTTGGAGAGGATGGGAGACTCCGTCAAGATCCATATAGCAACATTTTGGGAAACAAGTTTATTGGCTTTCTTGAAGATATTTGGATGACAACAAGGACCACAACTATTCCCTGACATTAGTATATCCATCATCTACATGTTTTCTTCAACATCCATGAATCTGCTGAACTCATGGTCAAACCAGTCTGTGAAACGCCGGGATCACTCACCGTTTTAAATTCACAGTATTGTTTGGCAGCCAGACGAACAATGTTCTCTTCAAAGTACTGCCTCTCCTCAGTCGTCAGCACTGCCAGCCTGCGCACCTCTTGGTAAGACCACTCTGCGTCACACTTCCGCAAGGTGCCAGCCTTTAAAGCGCCGCACTTAAATTTGTACTGGCCCTGAAATTAAAAGCATAGATTATATCGTGTTGCCGGTTGAATTTGCAGAGAACCTAGCCAGAGCTGACTTCACAGTGGTGTACCATTATTTTTAAGCTACAAGATGACGCCACCTTGCTTACTGGGTTAACTGGCCATTGCTCACCATGATACTGTGACTTACAGTGTGTGGCTCTGAGCAGCAGCCTACTTTCTTTAGTTCAAATTTCTTTGTCATATGCACAGTTACAGTGAAGCAGTCATCGACAACGAAATCTTTAATTCTCAGGCTCTCTTCAAAAATGCTAGGTGTATAAAAAGAAAATTACGCAAGTAAAATATGATAATTTAAAACTATAGCAAAAGTAGTGCAAAAAGTAAATTATAGGAATAAAATACAATATATATAAAAGACTATAAAATATATTGGATGAGGCCATGTCATGCTTTTGATTTTCCATTTAGGTTTTCCAAAAAAAATTGACCAATTCTTTTAGTCATGTTGCTCCTAGTATATTGTTAAATAGTTTTATTTCTGTTTTGCTTTCCTGTTGTACTCTAATTGCATGTTCAGTCAATGTTTGCCACAGCAAATGGCGAAGTCCATTAACCACTAGAGGGCGCCAAATGAACACAACTGTGTGCCTATTGCTAATTTGAAGGGAACAGGCCATGTGTGCCAAAAAATGAAACATGGTATGGTTATTAAAATGTCTTAGAGACAGGAATAAGTAGTTCAGGAACCTTAATATTTTAAAGTACCTCCTTCAGCAGCCTGCTACACCATGTGGTGAGAGAGTCTGGGGTGACGGCATGACCGCAGGACATCTCTGCTCGGAGACATCCCTTCGGAGCTGAGATGTACAACAACAAGAGCGGGCATTGAACTCAGCATCACAGTCACATACACGGCACTTAAAAAAAAAAAAAAAAAAACTTTATTTCAAAAATTCAATACAATAGATTCATATAAATGTTCAGACTTTCATTACAATTCTGCAAATATGTTTTACAGTATAAAAATAATAACAAAGTAAAGTATGCAACAAATAAAATGCAAGGAAAGGAAAACGAATAAAAAATCAGTATCTTTAAAAATAAAAAAATATGTCTAATATTTTGCTAAGATAATAATCAAATTAATATGTAAATCTCATCTCCCAAAAAATTGGGATCGTTGACAGTGAGTAATTTATAATGCACATCCAACAGGGAGGGAAACACCTACCTTCCTCTCCAGAGAAATCCAGATCATCCGGCCTGTTGACAAACTTCAGAGTCGTGTCTTTTGGGTCGTATCTTTTCTTCTGACCCTGTGAAGTCATTTTGTTTCCACAATCTTGGACTGAACTCGGGATATAAGTGAAGAAGTGAAGTCTGAGGCTGGCTGGCTGCTGTCACCTTAGTCTTTCGTTATTACTTTCACTTTCCCCTGCAATTACAAGAAGTCACATGGCTGCAGGATGGCGGGTCTAACGTCTATAATACATTAAAGTTGTGGACAGTATAAGTAAGTAAGTACAAGTATTATAACAGTGTTAATACATATTGTTTAGACACCATGGTGTTAATAGGCTAAATGCTTTTAATAATACAGGTTTTGGAGCATTTGTCCCTCTCATCCATTTACATCGCACCTGCTCATCCCTCCTCATATTCATCTTCCCTTTCATATCCTCTTAGTCTACCCTGTGCATACATCGCCCATCTTTCTCTCTGATGCCTCCCATGTTCGCCCCCCTCATCACTCCCATCCTCAACATAGACCTATAGCCTGTCCTCACTGAACATTTAATTGCGGCTGAAAAACAGGTCAGGATGTGAAACAGCTCGTAAACAAACTGTCAACACTGCTGGAGAATTGGGTGATTTCCAGTTATCATTTATAGAAGAGTAGAATAGACCTTTATTAATCCCAAAGTGGGGAAATTCGATTGTTGCAGCAGCACATTTACAAAAAAACCCCACCAAAGTGTACATAAAAATAGCTGAAAAATATAGATAAATGTACAGGAATATAAACAAATATACAGGAATAAGATACCTATAAAAAAGGAAATAGAATAAAGTAAGATTGATCAGACATCTTGGAAACTGTAAATTCACAGGATGGAGTATATTCTTTTGTACAGGATTATGTATGAAAAGGGAACCAGGTTTATTGTCTATAGAAATGATGGATATTGCACAGGTAATTATACAGTGATGTGATGAGTTCACAGTATTGCGCAAACTCTATTGCAGCGTGGACAGTTTTACACCCTCACATGTGGTGACTGAAAGGCACATGTGATTTATTGCACACAGTTATTAAAGAGTGTGATGGCTGAGGGGATGAAAGACCTCCGGAGGCGCTCAGTCACTGTGGGAGCCGCCGCCTGCTGTTAAAAGAGCTGCTCAGAGCTCACAGTGTCATGGAGGGGGTGAGAGATGTTGTCCATGATGGATGTCAGTTTCACCAACATCCTCCTCTCCACCACCTCCTCAGTGAGGTCCAGAGGCTGGTCCAGGACAGAGCTGGTTCTCCTAACCAGTTTGTTGAGTCTCTTCCTGTCCCGCTCGGTGTTACCACACCCCCAGCAGACCACCGTATAAAACACTGCAGATGCTACTACAGCATCATAACAGATTTTAACAGTGTCCTGCACACTCCGACAGACCTCAATCTCCTCAAAAGATGGAGGTGACTTTGGCCCTTCTTATGCAGGGAGTTAGTGTTCGTGGACCAGGCCAGTTTATTGTTGAGGTGAACACAATCTCAATGTCCCAGCCCTGGATGTTCACCGGTGATGTTTGTGTGGGATTGCTGCGGAAGTCAATCACCATCTCATTTGTCTTGGTGGTGTTGTTGTGAAGCTTGTTGGCTTCACACCAGGTGATAAAGTTGTTGATGACCTCCCTGTAATTCAGGTCGTTCCCCTCAGATACATAGCCTACGATGGCTGTATCGTCAGAGAACTTCTGAACGTGGCAATAGTCCGAGTTGTGTTTAAAGTCCGAGGTGTGGAGGAGAAAAGGAAAGGGGAGAGAACTGTACCCTGAGGGGCCCAGTGCTGCAGACTACCACATCAGACACAGTCATAAGATAAGATAAGATATTCCTTTATTGGTCCCACAGTGGGGAAATTCACACATTACAGCAGCAAGTGGATAGTGCAATAAAAGACAAGAAGCATAGATGTAAAAACAGTATTCATACAAATAAAATAAATTAGTATATACATAATAGAAAAGTAAAGCCAGAAGTATGTCCATTATATCAATACATAATTGTCCAGTTCCTATAATTTGAGCAGATGATATAATTGCATTGTCATGGAGCCTCACATACTGTGGTCTGTTGGTGAGCTAGTTGATGGTCCATGCAGCCAGCTGACAGTCCACACCAGCTCCTTCCAGCTCCCCCCTTAGCAGAGATGGCTGAACGGTGTTGAACGCCCCCGGAGAAGTCGAAGAACATGACCCTCACAGTGCTCCCAGGGGTGCCCAGGTGGGAGAGGGATCTGTGCAGCAGGTAGATCAAAGCAGGGGGTCCAGTTCACAGTCCGTCACCATCCTGAGGTTGTTCAGCACGATCCGCTCCATGGTCTTCATCAGGTGGGAGGTCAGTGCAACTGGCCTGAAGTGGTTTGGCTCCCTCAGGTCAGTCTGGGGCTGATCCCGTCAGGGCCGGCTGCCTTCCTTGCTTTGGTCTTCCTAAGCTCCCTCCTCACCTGATCAGTTGTGATGTGAAATTTCATTTCAGTAAGTTGAATAAGGAATAAGGCTGTTTTAGGCACTTTACCACCATACTGTCACCTTAGCTCTATATACTTTATACTTCCTATTTTACAAACTGTTGCACCTTAAAAGGAGATTTGTCAAGTATTTAATACTCTTATCTTATCTTAACAAATATGCTGCTTTATACAAATAGATTTATATATGTATTATTGGAAATCAATAAACAACACAACACCGACTAACACTGTCCAGAAACCCTCACAGGTACTGTATTTAGCATAATAAATATGCTCAAATCATAATACGGCAAACTCAAAACTAACAGACAACAGCAGCTGTCAGTGTGTCAGTGTGCTGACTTGACTACAACTTGCCCTAAATTGTGATTATCATTATCATAAAGTGGTTGTGTCTGTAAAGGGGAGACTTGTGGGTACCCATATAACCCATTTACATTCACATATCACATATACAGATATAGATATATATGCACTACATCCTGTGATTCTCATTTTACTTTTACTTGTGTGATTTTCCGTTTTTAAGGGTACCAGAAACCCAAGATTTTTATTGCAAAGGACTGCTTGCTGTAATTGTTATGCATATGACAAATAAACAAACTTGAACTTGAGCTTTACTGAAATGCTACTCAGGCATTATGATGCAGACTACTGGTCCAATTCTTGTCATGTAACTTACAGACTGTTACATCTGCAAGGGTGCTCCACAAAAATAACTTCAAATGAGTATCAGAAAAACGAAGAAGAAAGTGAAAGTAGGTTCAGTCCCTGTCTTGCATGATGTCCTGCTGATCAGCCAACACCCTGAAGTTGCATTATTACGTCTGAGCAGCAGCCTCGAAAGCAGCACAGCAACTCACACACAGCTCAAAAAATGGGAAAGATCTACCAGGTCGTGGTGAACGGACCAAGGGGAGAAAAGATGATCATTGACGTGAGCGACACGGAGGAGCACTTTAAGAGCACAACAGTGCGACAGCTGAAGGAGAAGATAGCAGAGAAGTTTCCAGAAAGCGCAGGTAAGAAAGCCAGAACTCAATTTAGAGTCACTGATATCAGCAAACCTGATAGTGAAATTACACACATTGTGTGATACGTTTAGGTAACGTAGGAGCTGAAACAACTGTTTTGAACTCTATCCTATTATCCAGTCTCTTACAAAAAGTATACTTCAAGATTATTTTATGATTAACTATAGTCCAAGTATAATCCCAAGTATACTTTATGTAATAAGTGTACTAATATCAATGTGCTAATGTATATGCTCTAAGTGTACTACATCAATACCTCTTCTACATTGACACACTTTTACTTTAAAGTATATTTTAAAGTAAGGGTTGTAAACTCTGAGTACACAACAAGTTTACATCCAAATTCTACTTTGTACTGCAACTATAATATGAACTATACTACAAGTGAACTTATACCATCTACTGTACTTATACCATCAGTTTACTAGTTATATACTAGCCCATTTGTTAATGAAGTACACTTTAAAGAAGACTCCCACTAAACCAGTAGTTTAGTAGTTTTTACCAAATATACTTTTGGCCTTGTAAGTTTTCTTTAAGTTAACTTTAGTACTTAGCCAAATATACTTACACTTCTGTATACTTTTTAGTATAAGCCAAGTATACGTGGGCTTTTTTGTTTACTCGACAAATACACTCAGACCTTTCTGTATGCTTGTCAGTATAAGCCAAGTACACTTAAGTATAATTTTTTAAAGATCATCTCTGATAAGTACATAAAAAGTAATCTGAAAACACACTCTCCAATTTTAAGTTTTAACAAAACTAATAGGATACTTGAAGAAGAAACAGATTCCCAGTCCTATACTGTAGTGTATAGCCTAGTTGCAAGGCCAATATTTGAACTTAAACTTAAAAGTACCTTTAAGTGATATAAGATAAGATAAGATGAACCTTTATTAATCCCCGGAAGGAAATTCGGGAATATATAATTGTAATAATAAATATAATTCAGTTTGAATGACTATGGTTCTGTTGTCTGTATTTGTGTGTGTAGGACAGGAGGCCATACGGCTGATCTTCACAGACAAGGGCCTGGATGAAAACTGCAAGCTGCTGTCTGAATACGGAGTCCAGGACAAGTCGGTCATCTTAATGGTGTTGAAGCTTCCCGGAGGAGTGACCGCATGACAGATGTGCTGCTGCTGCTTTTATATGCATAGACTTATAATAACCCATGAAGACAGTTTTACAAATTTTAAAGATTATAGCTTTTATTTCAGTGATTGTTGTCGTAGGCTGTGAAATAAAAACAAGTACTGTCTTTCTAATGCCTCATCTTTGATTAAGTAGGGTGAGTTGTTGTAACGTGGGACACCTCCTAATGTGGGACACCTAAGCTGCAGTGGGTGTAGGTCTTCCTGAAGCAATTAAAACTATTGATATTTAAAAAAAAACTGCAGTCATTACATAATGTACTGCCCCATCTGAAGCATTATAATGGGAGTGATAACGACTGATGACAGCCATTTAATGGGCTGATAACGTCTGAAATGTTCAGCTGATGTTTATCCAAGCAGACTGATGAATAGGGACCCCATGAGTTCCTGCAAGGGCCCTAGCAGGTCTACTACAAAAAACTACAACAAACTATAGTTAAGATAAAGTTAAGAACTGATGATCAACAAATATATCTTTGTTGTTTGTTAGCATACTATACTATGATTTTTTTCAACATATTGTACTATTCCTTTTTTATTTTTTGGACATACTATACTATGAGATAGTATGTCCATATATATATATATACATATATATATATATATATATATATACACGTATATATATATATATATATATATATATATATATATATATATATATATATATATATATATATATATATATACATATATATATACATATATATATATATATACATATATATATACATATACATATATATATATATATATATACATATACATGGACATACTATACCATTACTTTATGTTTTCCACATACGGTACTATACTATGACTTTTTTTTATTTTTCCACATACTATACTATGACTTTTTTTATTATTATTATTTTCGACATACTGTACTATCGCTTCTTTCCTCCTGTATAGCTGCTACGTTAAATATTACACAATGTGTCTAATAGCCAACAGTTGCCGAACCACAGCAGAGAATACGCTTTTTTGGTAGCTTGTTATTTATTTTACATACTACATCAGTGGGTCATGTGATCCGTCTCCGATCCCCTGGATGACAAGTGAAAGAGAAAGTACACCGAGGGTTGTATTTTACGGGAAATAGAGATAACTAGTTACCTTCGTGTGTCGATAATAAGCAGAGGGAAGGACTCGTCTGAAAAGGGAGAAGCCTATAACTGAAGGTAGGCTCACATTTCTCTGCATTTATCTTCGTTTCAAAAACAGATGCAGTTTATTTATTGTCAGTAACTCATGGTCAACTCCTTTACAGCTGGCAGGAATCAAAATGTTGTCATTTAGCTTTGGTCGAACCAACCAGCCCTCCACAGGTAAAATATAGGCCTACAAGTTGTTACACTGGTTTATAATCCACAGTAAAGGTATGAAATGTACATGTGTAATTAACAATCTCCTTCCAGCAGCCAAAAAGCACCATGGCTTGTTAAACCAAGGAGCAACATGCTACTTGAACAGTGTGCTGCAGGTGCTGTTCATGACCGAAGACTTCAGAGAGGCTGTGGAAGGGTTTGTTACAAAGTTCATGTCATTTAATGCATAAAAAATATATTGAGGCTACAGTACACCTTTGCACCTTTTGTGTCTACTGTCACAATTTTGTGTAGGCACACCTGTGAAACCTGCGGCACTGAGTGTATTGATCGACATCTTGCGTCCTTGTTTGATGACTTAAAAGGATGCATGGCATATACCTATAAAATCACCAACAAGCTGGGCATCGACAATGGTACAGTATGGGAGCACACAAAATGACATGACATTGGAGCGTAGGAAGCCCCACATATAGGAAATATATCCTCATAACTCCTTTAATAATCTAGATTTATTATCCACGTGAAGGATAGGTTGAGCAAAAGTATAAAATATTGGCGTTTGACCCCTTCTTTTGTAAAAGAAATACACATTGATTTCTGCTGTTCCCCTCCTCAGTGTGTGAACAGCGCGATGCTGCGCAGTACTTTGAGAAGATTTTAGGTCTGACCAGTCCTGAGGCGTCACAGGTAAAGAAGACACTGTCAATATCGAAGGGATTCAGCATGACAAATACTTGTTTACCAGTCTCTGTTTTATTGCTTTCAGATCTTCCACGGACTGTTGACACACAAGACTATTTGTTCTGCATGTTGTGCAGAGACCGAAGCCGACGGGGCATTTTGGCACCTTCCTCTTCCACTGCTGGATTCTAACAGGGAAGACTATAGCGTGGTAAGAAATTTACAACCTGGGAATTTAAAGTATTTGATACAAATACAGCGATGAATACCCATTAAGCTGCTCAGGACATCTGCCACAGACACAAATGACGTGTGTTTTTTATCAGGTGGATGGCATTCAGGAGTACTTCAGAGATTCAGATTTCAGTGGAGAAAACCAGATGTACTGTGACGAGTGTGATGCCAAATCTGATGCAACTATTGTGAGTAATAAGAAAAAATTGTTCTGATTTGCTGTCTTATGGAGCTGCCACACTGCCACCACCCGCAGGGATAGACATTGGGATTGGGTGAAATGTGAGTCAGGCGGCAAGCTAAGGCAGGGACCTAGGTGTGTTGACCCCGGAATAGCAGACTGGCTCTAGGTATGTGGAACGTCACCTCTCTGGTGGGGAAGGGACTGGAACTGGTGCAGGAGGTGAAGCGGCATCAGCTAGATATAGTTTTGCTCACCTCCTTGCATACCACTGGTTCTGGAACCAAACTCCTTGAGAGGGGATGGACTCTCACCTTTTCTGGAGTTGTCTAAGGTGAGAGGTGCCGGCCATGTGTGGGTTTACTCAGAGTCCCTGGCTGAGTGCCGCTGTGGACATTGCTCACAGAAGGGCTGCAGCTGTGGTGGTCGTCACAGCAAAAACACGGTTGTAGGAGGAGTTCAAGGAGACTTTGGGGAAAAGACTTTTGGCTGGCATCAAGGTAGTTCTGGCAAGCCGACTCAATTTGCACAACTCAGAAAGAGAAAGCAGGGCTTGGGTCAGGCTGTGTTCAGCAGGAGAGGAGAACGGCAGACCCGGATTTGGGATATTGTCGAGTGGTGGAAGAGCATCTTGTGGAGCTCCTGAACCTGGTCAACATGTCCTCCGTGGAGGAGGTAGATTCTGAAGACTTGAGGGAAGACTTATCCTTAACCCTGGCAAAAGCTCTTCGGCAACAAGACGCCAGAGGTGGATGAGATCCAACCCCAGATGCTGAAGGCTCTGGACATTGTTGGGCTGTCTTGGCTGACACACCTCTTCAGCGTTGCGTGGAGGTCAGGGACAGTGCCTGTGGAATGGCAGACCGGGGTGCTGGTTCCCATTTTTAAAAGGGGGACTGGAGGGTCCTCACACTATTCAGCCTCCCCGGGAAAGTTTATTCTAGGTAGCTGGAAAGGAGGCTCAGACCGACAAATCTCCGATCCAGGAGGAGCAATGCAGATTTCGTCCTGGCCGTGGAACAGTGGACCAGCTCTTTACCCTTGCGGTGCTGTTGGAGGGGTCATGGGAGTTTGTCCATCCAGTGCATGTACTTTGTGGACTTGGAAAAGACTTACGACTGTGTCCCCTGGGGAGTCCTGTGGTACTGCGGGAATATGAGATATCTGGTGGCTGCTACGAGCCATCCTGTCCTTGTATGACCAAAGTGAGAGCTGTGTCCATATACTCAGCACAAAGTCAAGCATGTGCTATGATGAGTCCACAAGTGCTGTTTTTCCGCCTGTTGTGGATGGTGCACACACGCCTGTGCCTCCTCTCCTCATCACTATGCTACATTAATACTATTATTAGTATTATACTATTCGTAGAATTAGATTCCAGTAGTGGCTGTGTAGGATTGTTTTCAACCTATGTAATCCAAACATTTTCAGTAACTCCAGAGCGTTGTCAGAAGTCAAAAGTCTAAAAGTCAAAATTTATTACAAAAAAAGATAGATGTAATGCATTTCCGAAATTCACAACATGTTTTTAGCAAATGAAATATCCGCCTCAACCCATGTGTCTATTTGCAGTCATTTAGTGTTTCAAAAACAAGTTACTGGTGTTGTAACAACGTATAATACATATTTGTACCTGTGTTTTTCATTCAGGAATGTGCAATAAAGAGTCATCCAGCTGTTTTGATGTTACTGCTGAAGAGGTTTGAGTTTGACTACCATTACATGAAATATATCAAAATCAACCGCAGTGTGGATGTTCCCTACACCCTACAGTTACCAGAGGTATATAGTCTATATATATATATATATATATATATATATATATATATATATATATATATATATATATACACACACAGTATTTTTTGCTATTCTATCATGACACTTTTTTTTTTCTTTCCTGATAATAATGTCTGTCATATTTTCCTCTGGTGATCAGAATCAGACATATGAACTGTATGCAATTGTGGACCATGTTGGAGGTCTTAGAAGTGGACATTACACTGCAACAATCAAGTCCCAGGATGATGAGAAATGGTATAAGTTCAATGATGACAGGGTCACATTGGTAAGGCTGATCGCTTTAACTCTAGTGTCATTGACAGTTACATACTGTAATACAGAGCAAAAAAACAAAAACAGATTCATCATGTTATGTTTGGTTATTCTTTTCATCAACAGCTTGACTTCCAGCCATTCCAGGTGGATAACTTTAAGAAGTAAGTTTTAGTCCGTTTCACCCCCATGATGTATTTTTTACCAACAGCAACGCTTGTATTCACCTTGTGAGTCAGTGTGTCATAATGGCAAAATGTGGTCGTGGCAACACCTACTGTGGCGGGAACTACCAGACAGAGTTTTGAGTACTTTGCCAGCTGTTTATACTGTATGTCTGTGGACAGATTTGGCAATCACATTAGTGTCCCTGATCTGATTTGGTGTTACAGAACTTAAAGGTATAATATGCAACAATTTCCTTAAAAAAATGTTGGGGAAAGGGCCATTGCTCCCCCACTTTACGCCCTTAGTCCAATTTGGCGTTGCGGCTGGTATGATGCCATCACAAAATGGCCTCTAGTCTTTAGTGATTTCTTAAATGAGTTTCTTCATGATTATATCCTGCATGCGTTTCCTTACATATGCATGTGTATGTGCACAACCGAAAGCTCCCATATAAAACCCAAGCCATACCGTTTGCTGTATTTGAAAATTGCCTTACTTTTTCTCACATCTCTCTCACTAGATCCTGCAGCGCATATCTTCTTTTTTACAGGAAAAGGGGAGGTAAGTTGGCAAACATGTTCATTATGCTTACTGTTCAAATTGCTTGGTACTCTCCTGATTTTATTTTATACCTGCTTTCCAGTGCATGTTGCAGATACTTGTACTAAGGACATCAGAAAGATGTTAACTGAAGAATTGCTGCCAGCTACCAATGATATCCATGACCAGAGAGAGAGAGAGGAGGTTGAGTTGGGTGCAGCAGAATTGGCTGATAACACTGTTATTTCCATCTACAGAAATGAAGAAATAGGAAGTAAAGACATAGTCAGTGGAGGCAGGCTATCATCTGACTTCAGTAAAGAGTATCAGAACAATGGAGTTAATTCCAGTCAGAGAATAGCATACGGTCGGCAGAAGTGTAATGAGGCAAGGAATGCTTTGAGTTATCTTCAAGATGCTCATGCAGAAAAACAGAGCGATAAGGGGGAAATAATGATGGATGATGAGGCAGATGTGAGAGGAAATGCAGAAAAGAGAGAAGCCTTATCTAGAGGAAATCAACTTGAAGAGAGTGACAATGATCACAAAGACAGAGGAAGAATAGAAGAACACTGTCATCGTAATAAACAAGATGAGAGCAGCGATGCACAGAGGAGAGTGATGGATGGAAAGACGGACAAAGATGGAAAGACTGGGGAAGATGAACAGTCAGAAAAGAAGAAAAAACCCTTGACAAAATACCTTGGCAGGGATGCAGAGCATCAGGACAATGAAGGATTAGACAATATTAGACAGAACATGTATGATGTGGTGGGTAAACAGGAAGTTGGACAAGATTATGGCCTTCCACCTTTTAATGTGGACAAACAGGGAAATGGGGAAAGGATGGAAATAGATGATAAAGTCGACAAGGAAGGAAAAATTGGAGCTGATGAAAGGGGGGTGGCATTTCATGAGTTTCAAGACAATAAAAGTGTTGGTGATAGTAAAACGAACATGCCAAAAGATGATCAGGAGTGTGAACAGGGAAGCAGTAGCTGGTATGAAAGAGATGAGCAACCAAAAGATGATAAGACGAATGTTAAGGGAGTCAGGGAACAAAAGAGAGGAGATGATAAATATGCAGAAATGAGAGAAAAATCCATGACAAAACAAGGTGTAAAAGATCAGGATAAGACAAGATTCGATGGTGTTAGACAGAACAGACCAGAGCAGGAAATCTGTGTTACACATTCAACACATAAAGATGTTAGTGTGGAGAAACAAGCCGGAGAGCAGGGCAATAATGGAGATGAACAGAACAGAAAACAAAACAGAACAGACTCTTCTCATCAACAACAAAAGCTGACAGGAGGTGGGACAGTGATGGAGAACTTGGGAGTTGGCAATGTTGAAAAGGTGAGACGGGGGAACTCCCTACCGAAAGCAAGATCTGGATTTAATGAAGATACGGTCAAAGAAATATGTGGCCCAGTGCAGACAAAAACATATCAAGTGAAGATAATTGAAGAAGAAATTAAAGAAATCCACAGTAAGACAAAGAATGTAAGAATAAAAACGATAGAGGAGGGTGTGTGCAATTTAAATCTGAGTGAGTCACCTTTGCGAGAGCCACAGAAACGTGGATCCAAAAGAGTCATTAGAAATGAGGAGAATGCGACAAACAGTACAATTCATTCAAATACCAAAAAAAAGCAAAAATTCAATGAAAACAGCCAACACAGAAAGTTGAAAAACAAGCAGACAAAAGCTATTGGCTGTTGTCCCTTTTCTTGTAAAAGCTGGAAAAATGCCGGCCACACTTCAGAGTCGGATTAAGACAAAATGCCTACTTTGTTTGTTCAGTCTATTTAATGTCATTCATCTTGGAAATGTAAAATGCATCACTTCCTGTTTGCCACAGAATTGTTTCTGTGTAAAGAGCAGCAAATGTAAAAGGTTTAATGAGAGGGTTGTTTTGTGCTATTTATTGCACCAGTCTGTAATAGAAAATATGGCAATAGAAACTGACTTGATACGAAACATGTCAAGGCACATTTATGTTCAGAAATCACATTCATAGACTGATTGATCAAACATTTTTGTCTTTTGTTTAGAGAGTATAAGAAATGTATCAACCTATTGCATTTTATTTTGAAAATGTTCTTGTTAAATTGTGTGTGTAATAGATGACACTGAAAGTAACTGATGATTTAAAACAAATTGTGTTAAGAAATAAAAATTCTAATGGAAGTCTTAGTATTGATATTTACTTTTATTCTACTGTTAAGTTCTAATTTAGTTTAAATTAATTAGCCCTTTAGCACACTACACAGTGCTCACTGACAATGTTTATCACTGTGAACCAGACTATTGTAGTAATTAGTGTCATTCGTAGGACTCTGATGGTGATTAAAAAGCTATGCTTTGTGGAAAGTGATGAGTTATAATGGCAGGAGACATTAGTCAAGTCAAGTTTCCAAAAATCACAAGACTATATTTTCTCCTTTAAGGGGGACAAAGGAATAAACTTCAGGAAGGACAACAGAAGAGGGAGCTTTCTTATGGACAAACATGTAATAGATGTGTGTGCAACACAGACAAACATAACAATAGTAACATTACAAGAAACAAGTATGATATAAATATGCAATTAGTTGTGCCGGATATTATGTGGATAATGTGTCTGAGATATATACACTCCTGATCAAAATCTTAAGACCAGTTAAAAAATTGCAAGAATTTGCATTTTGCACTGTTGTATCTTAAGAAGGTTCTAAGTAGAGTTTCAAAATGCAAAAAGAAGAAATGAGAGCAAGAGACTAAATGTTTTGAGCAGGCAATTTATTGAAAAGAACAATTTAACTGAAATAGGCTGTTCATCAGCTGATCAAAAGTTTAAGACCACATCCTTTAAAAGCCCAAATCTGTGCAAAAATTTGGATTCCATGTCATTTTCTGTCAAGTAATCACACTGTCAAGACCTCTTGATGGGGAAAGCAAAAAAACTCACTGCCTTCGAACGTGGCAGGATTGTTGAGCTGCATAGACAAGGCCTCTCACAGCGTGCCATCGCTGCTGAGGTTGGACGCAGTAAGACAGTCATTTTGCATTTCTTAAAAGATCCTGAGGTTTATGGAACAAAAAAATCAAGTGGTAGACCCAAAAAAATCTCACCGGCACTGAGCCGGAGAATCCGAACGGCTGTCCGTCAAGACACGGGACGATCCTCATCCCAAATTAAGGCCATTACTGGTGTTGACTGCAGCCCAATAACCATCAGACGGCATCTGCAAAGGAACGGCTTCAAAAACAAAAAACGTCTTCAAAGGCCACGTCTCCTTCAACGCCACAAAATTGCCCGTTTGGCCTTTGCAAGGGAGCACCAAACATGGGACGTTCAAAGTTGGAAGAAAGTTTTATTCTCTGATGAGAAAAAATTGAACCTTGATGGTCCTGATGGCTTCCAACGCTACTGGCATGACAAGGAGATGCCACCTGAGATTTTTTCAACACGGCACAGCGGAGGGGGCGCCATCATGATCTGGGCTGCTTTTTCCTTCAATGGAACAATGGAGCTCCAGGTTGTGCAGGGGCATCAAACAGCAGCTGGCTACGTGGAGATGTTGCAGCGGGCATCCCTCATGACTGAGGGCCCTCGTCTGTGTGGTGATGACTGGGTTTTTCAGCAGGACAATGCTGCAATTCACAATGCCCGTCTGACAAAGGATTTTTTTCTGGAGAATAACATCACTCTTTTGGATCATCCTGCATGTTCCCCTGATCTAAATCCAATTGAGAACATTTGGGGATGGATGGCAAGGGAAGTTTACAAAAATGGACATCAGTTCCAGACAGTGGATGCCCTTCGTGAAGCCATCTTCACCACTTGGAGCAACATTCCTACAAGCCTTTTGGAAACACTCGCATCAAGCATGCCAACACGAATTTTTGAAGTGATCAACAATAATGGTGGAGCTACTCATTACTGAGTCTGTTTTTGAGACTTTAATTTCTGTTTTAGGGTTTTTTTTTTTTTAGCTATGGTCTTAAACTTTTGATCAGCTGATGAACAGCCTATTTTAGTTAAATTGTTCTTTTCAATAAATTACCTGCTCAAAACATTTAGTCTCATCCTCTCATTTCTTCTTTTTGCATTTTGAAACTCTACTTAGAACCTTCTTAAGATACAACAGTGCAAAACGTAAATTCTTGCAATTTTTTAACTGGTCTTAAGATTTTGATCAGGAGTGTACCTTTGAGATATAAATACTTGTCAGACATTTGTGAGTCAGAGAGAGGCTGATCATATCTGATCAAGCAGCAAGCCTCCACCCTGCCTCAAAAGAAACAAACATGATGACACAACAATAACAGTGACTGTTAAATAGCACTGAGATTTGATTTTCACTTTCAGTCTGCTGCACATTTACAGGAATCCGTGTGATTTCTGGACAGCAGGTTTGGTCTCCCTCTAAGTTGTATCTAATTTAATGGTGCTATAAGGCTATAAAATCAAAGCTATAAACTGATTTCAAAACAAAACTTACAGATTTATGAAATCTAAGTCACGATGTTAATATCACTCATCAACAATTGATTTTTATTATTTTTAGAATGAATTAATAATTATTATTAGGAGGAGGCAATAATGTTATTTTGCACATTTTCAGAAGTTTCTACCTCAATTTTATAGGATTGTTTATCTTAAAAACCTCCTATATGGTACAGATAATCCTTACATAAACTTGGTTGGATCGACTCACAATAAAAGACAGAAGAAACAGATAAGCAAAACACTCGTACATACACCATTAATCTAAATATTAATTAACCTCAAATTTGCATGTTAATTGAAAAAGCCTGGTCCTTTAAGATACAAATCAGGTGCTGTTACCTGTATGTGTTTTGTACATTTAAGGGGATTTACACATTAAAAAGATTTTTAATTAAGGTGAAAGATCTATGATTTTATACTTTAAGAGATTGTTTTCCATTAAAATAAGGGCAGATTCACTGTATAAATGAACTTAACAGAAAAGCCAGAGCAGGCTCTCTGCTTAGGAGACTGAGGTCTTCTGGAGTGCAGGGGCCACTCCTGAAGACCTTTTATGACACTGTGGTGGCATCGGCCATCTTTAATGGAGTGGTCCGCCGGGGCAGCAGCATCTCGGCTGCAGACAGGAAGCGACTTGATAAGGTGATCAGGAAGGAGGTGGTGGGAAAGAGGAGGATGATGGTTGCACAATAGCACACACAATAGTATTAATAGTCTGTTTAGTGTCAATACTGTATATAATGTTCCTATTTGTAATATTTCACCTTGTTTATATTCCAATTTTTGATATTCCCTTCTATTTAAATTGCCATATTTTATGTCTATCTACTTTTGTTTAGTTTCTGCTTTTGCAATATTCACTTCGCTGCTGTACACTGCAAATTTCCCCACTGTGGGAATAATAAAAGGAATATCTTATCTTAATATGTAATATGCAGGTGAAGGTCTCATGAGTCATTTAAAGGAAAAGTAAAGAAACAACAACAGATCTCTTTTATTGTATTGTATGTAATGTATAATTGCAGATAAGTGAGGCTGCGTGGAAGTTAGTAATCCTCACATAGATTTTCCATGTGTTTTCATTTTACTGATATACAGTATAGCTTACTGTGTTAAGTTGATATAATACCATAAATTATGCAAACTATCACTGCCCAAAGACTATGTCATAGTTGGAAATGACACAACATAATTTACATATGAAGATCCGCTAGCTTTAGACAATTGTGAAAAGTATTGTAAAGTAGAAGGCATACAGTATAAAGTAGTAGTACCAACAAGTAGGCCTATCTCAAACTTGTTCATTACAGTACACAAGTACATGTATTTATTTCACTACTGGTAATGGATATCTAGTGTGTCACGAAGGCAAATAAAAACTTATAGCTGGACAGAATGGTTCTGCACTGTTTACCCAAATAGACAACAAACAAGCACAAAAACTAAATTTAGGCGAAGTCTGCAGCCAGGAAGATTGACTCTTCGCGCTTTCCGTAGCAGGACTTTTTCCTCAAACATGGCTGCCATCAGGAGTGGGGTGAATCCGGGTTGTTTAGCAAGATGTTTCCTGAGACAGACTGGAAAACCGAGCCGAGGCAGCCAACCCCTTTCAGACACATGGAAGCATGTAGGTCGTCTTTACAGTTTCACATGTGTTACTTTATCCCTGCTTCTGAAACAAAGACACAAACAGCGACTTTCAAGGGCTAACTCGCTAGCCGGCTAGCATCCTCGCTGCGCAGTTACGAGTGCATGCCTTCTGTGTGACTTTGACAGTGCTAGTTTGTCTGGTAAAGACAGACTAGAGTCCTCTGCTATTCGATATACGTAGCTGTTAAATCACCAGGTTTTTAAACAAACGCATGGTCAGTCTAGCTTGAAGCCCTAATATATGTGCTTAATACCACCAGGAGTTTATTGACATTAATGTTGTGTATATCTTTGCTAGCATGGCTCTGTTAGCAGCTGCTAGCTAGCTTTGACAGCAACTAGCTACAACATAATTATTTCTGAAGTAAGATACTGAGCTATTTCTCGACTATTATAAGACATATATAACTAACCAACCCGTTGTTTAGTCTAAACCAGCTGCTGTGTCCTGTATAAATCACCTAATTGCCACCACTGTGTTTAAGGTGTGACTTAAACCTGTTGTACCAATGTTTTTTTAGGTCATAAAGTAGATTAAAAGTAAAGTAGGTAGATTTTTTTAAAGACATAATTGTCAAACTAATGTAATGTTATGTCTAATAAAATCTGCGTCAATTCATTTGACGCAGAGGATTATCCGACAACTTTTACTTTCTTCACTTTGTAATTGTGTAGTTTAAATTAATGCTCCAGTTTATGCTCAGTGAGTGTGGTGGGTTTGACAGTAATGTAGCCAGGTGAATCATTATGTTATCAGACGTTATAAGTCCCATAAAACACAAAAAATCACAGCTGTAGTATAGGACAGATCTTCCATTGCAAAGGATGCCACTTCAGTCGTTGTTGTTGGGGCAAAATGCTCTATGATATGTTATACATTTTCATTTAAAGTGTTGTGGAATTAAACTGATACTGTTGGTTTGACTGAAAAATCTGAAATCTTAATTTTCTGAATAAACACAACATTATTATGTATCTCTCCTGAATCAGGTTACTGTATTATACATCCAGTGTAACTGCAGTTTAGCTGAGGTTCAGCTGAGCCTATGCTCATATTGACAACATGTAACTAATCATTATTTCATACAGTTAATCTTTCAGTTGTTTTTAATAGGTTAATATGAGAAAAACAATCACTTCTTTGCAGAGATTTTTGCTGATTGTGTTCAACCCAAAGGACAAAACTTGAATATTTCAATATAGTCATATTAAATAGCAAAAAGAAGAAAGTCCTCATATTTGAGAAACTGTAACCAAATAATGTAGTGTTTTTCGTTAACAAATGACCTCAATGACAAGTTAATTATCACAATATTTGCGTCTGATTTCTGTCACTTTATTACTTAATCAACTGAATGCTCTGATCAGGTTCGACTTAGAAAGCAGCTGTGATTTAAACTCATGAAACCCTTCCTTTTACAGTCCTCTAATTACTACATATTGTGTAAGTATGAGTAACAACTCAACTTCTGTGTATTTATGACTGGTGTAGGCTGGTTATAACTACATATATAATTACATACTTTCTAGGAAACTCTGCAGCTAGTTATTGGAAACATGAGGGGTAATAAAGGAGGTGTTTTGAAGAACTGAAAACCCGGTTTCCTAGAAAGTATGCAGTTGTATCTGGGTTATTAACAACCTAAACTGGCGACTACTACACAGAACTTAGTTGAGTTGATGGTAATAGGGAAGGTTTTTCTAAGTGTAAAACTGTTGTTTTTTATTTACCAGTGGTGATTACAGGTGTTTGCCCAATAGTAAACTACAATGTACCATTGGGTAAATACTTGGTGATTAAGGGACTATAAAATGAAGTGTTACCAAAAGATCAAGTTTCGCTCCTATGTGACACATCAGCATCTCTCACATGTCAACAGGTTGTAGTTTATTGTGTAAAGTGTGTATCTGGCTGACACTCTGTCCCACTGGTTCACAAGCAGCGGTTACTCCAGAAGTCCCATCTGCACACAGTGTTTGAGAGTCGCAGTCCTGCTGCCAGGACTCTACTGGGCCGCAGGCAACATGGGAAGTTCCTCTGGGTGAACGTCGTGGCAGTCAGGCACAACAGCTCGCTGGTGAGTTGGCATGCAGGTGATCAGTCAGATGACAAAGCTGCTGCTGTGTGAGATTTTATGATGCGCCTAATCTTTGCTGAAATATCAAAGTTAAGCAGCTGTTAAAATAAATTGTTACACCTGTACCTTTCTTTTTTTGATGATATTGCCAGATCCCACCTGAGGATGGAACCATGGCGGCTCCAGTCCTGCAGTCCTCCCCCGTCTCTCTGCCCGCTGACCCTGTCATCGCACAACCAATCGCTGAACAGGTGGAAACTACATCTGAAGTTAAATCATCTATCTAAGGCCTTTAGTTACTTTCTAATATAAATGATGTGACTTCATTTTCATTGATATTTCCAGATCCCAGCTGAAACCATGTCCATGGCAGCACCAGTACTGGACATCGCTCCTTCTCCTCCTCCACCAGTCCTGAATTCGTCCCCTGAGCTTCTGTCCACTGACCCCACTGCTGTTTTATCGCAGGTGGCCGACTCTGCACCAACTGCAGTGGAGGTCCTGCAGGCAGCGGCTACAGAAGCCAGTTTAGCGGAGCTAGGATTGGCCGGCAAAACACCAGTGGGACTGATCCAGAATTTGTTAGAATTCATGCATGTGGATCTTGGTTTGCCCTGGTGGGGGGCCATTGTTATAGGTAAGCAACACTAACTACAGATCAATATGTCAACATTCAGGCATTCTGGGAAGGTAGTCAAAACAGGCTGTATCACTGGCTGCTGTATTTTCTGTGTCCTATCTTCTTCCCGTTTCTGTTAATCCCTCCCTCTCTTGTAGGAACGGTGGTGGCTCGTCTGGCTGTGTTTCCTGTCATAGTGAAGGGCCAAAGGGAGGCAGCCAAGCTGAACAACGTTCTGCCTGAAATGACCAAACTCACTACCAGGATGAATGAGGCCAAACAGAGTGGGAACAAATTTGAATGTAAAACTTCGCTCTTCTTTATTCAGTTGTCTTCTCAGTCATAATTTAGATATTTATGTGCCTCATTAACTTGTCATGAGCTGTTGTTTGCATTTTACAGTTGCCAAAGCCTACTCTGACCTGAACTTGTTCCAGAAGAAGCATGATGTAAATCCTCTCCGTGGCTTCCTAATCCCTATGGTGCAGGTCAGTTAATCTCTTTATATTGGTTTCTCTGTTATATTGTACTGGGATATGTCAACATTACATTAACTTTTAATGAGCTAAAAACAAAATATGTGTCTAATTTATCAAAGCAGGTTTCGTTTCCATGTTCGTTGTTATATACATTAGCCTTCTGAGACAAAAGTGAATGAAATAAAAAGATAAATGCACAAAAATTATCTGAAGCTGATGAAAGAAACTTAACTCTAATTTTGTGGGTTTTCTGTGAATCTATTTTCTGTTACACTTCCACATCAATTTGTCACTGTTACTGTGTAAACAAAGGTATATTGTAAACGAAGGTACTGCATATTGTTGATCTTCTGTATGCATAGAAATTCACAAGTCTAAAGTTTTGCAGAATTTTCTGCATCTTACTAGCACCATGTTGGTTTTAAACCATGTGCATTAAAAACTGCCTAACGGTACTATCACCTGTCGTACATTACAAAAAATATATGTACCCATATTCTAATAGCACAAAAAGACAAAATAATGGCAAATATAAACATAACCTTTGTATAATCCCTCTATAATATACTATTCAAAACATTTATTACAGGGTGTATGAACTTCAATAATATAAGAATATATATAGTTTTATAACAACATTAAAATGTACTCCTAACTTCAAAAATGTTATAATTCTGTTTTTAAGATTTCTAAGCTGTTGATGTCTGATCAGGACAAATCATTTCCACTTCTACATCCGTGTGTTCCTCCAGGCACCAGTCTTCATCTCGTTCTTCATCGCACTGAGGAAGATGGCCTATCTGCCGGTGCCCAGCATGCAGACGGGAGGCCTGCTTTGGTTTACAGACCTGACAGTAGCAGACCCTTTTTATGTCCTGCCTCTGGCCGTCACTGGAACCATGTTCTTAATCCTGGAGGTCAGCCAGCTTTTAGCTAATCTTTCACAATGAGAGATCGTAACTGTAAAACAATATCAACCCTGAACCTGTATTATTTTCATTGCTCTTTAAGTAACAGCCAGAAAAAACAAACATCCCAGTTTGAGAATAACAGAACCATCACTGGGTTGACAGATTTGTTTTAAACTGTTGAATGTAATGTGCTTTTCCTTAATAATCCCCACATTGTCGCTTTGTATCCTTTAGTTGGGTGCAGAGTCCGGTATCGACAACCCCAACCTGCGAGCCATGAAGACTGTGTTCAGGATCATGCCCTTTGTCATCCTCCCCCTCACTATCAACTTCCCCACGGTCAGTCCATGATTCACCCACATCAGATTTTGTTCCTAGTGGTTTAACCTCACATCACACTGAAAAGAGAGGAAATGCAGAGTTTGTACATTTAGGAGTGAATTCACAAAGAGGAGATTGAATGAATCATTTGCATGCACTATCTGCCCCGTCTCAAATTCCAATTCACAAAAGATTTTACGCACAAACACCCATAAAGTTTTGCAGCTGTTTGCAATTTGGCTTTTTTTTTTTAACAGGAGAGGGAAGAAATTATTTTATTCTTTTATACGATTAATTTTTCATTCATTAATTTCTCACTTTTTTCCTCATATATTTTCAAAGATGAGACATAGGATGGCTTTATTCACTTATTTATTCATGACAACTGTCACCACATCCCAAAATATAGAAGTTTGAGCATGACGATGCCTTTTCCTGGCTACAGTCCATCAGTGCCATCATCACTGGAAGTTCTGGGTGCGACACAATGCCCTTCAGTTGCCACCAACTCTCTGAAGATGCTAATAATTTCACTGTAACTGCATGTGGCTATTATCACTGATGTTTGTGAATTAGACTTCTTTTGTAATGAGCTCATTCACTTAGAAAGGGTCCAATTTTGTGCCTAATGTCTGTTTATTACCTAATTTAAATACAAGCAAATAGCACAGGAGCACCAAGATGCTATTTACTTGGCAGGGCAGTTAGAGATGCATTTCACCCTTTTTGGGTGCCTTGAGAATTACATGTTATTTCCACAGGTTTAGCAGCAACAAAAACTGTAATCTTTTTGTGATTTTGCCCCTCATTACGTGAAATGCTTTTCTTCTTAAACCTCAGGCAGTATTTACCTACTGGCTGACCTCCAACTGCTTCTCCTTGGGTCAAGTGGCCCTACTCAGACACCCCTTGGTCAGAGAGAGGTTTAGGATCCCAGAGAGGATCAAACACCCGACCTCCGCCCTCCCCCAAAATGACGGCTTGATTGAAAGCATGAAGAAGGGTTGGTGTCTTGCTTCCAATAGATAAACTATGAAGATATCTATGATTTTATTTACGACAATGTTGATTATTCTGTGTTGTAACCGTGGTTTGGTTTCAAGGCTGGAAAAACGCTCAGCTGGCCCAGCAGCTGGAAGAGAGAGAACGAAGAATCAAAAATCATCTGGACCTCGCAGCTAAAGGTCAGTCTCACCTTCACATAGACAGACTTTTTAGTCCTTGTTTGACTTTATTTCAGCCACTGAAAAACAGCTAGCTGGGGATGTTTTAAATGAGAATAAAGGATGAAAAAAGTGGATGTTGGACAGGTGGAAAAACATATTGGCATGTGGTATCATAACTTTTATAGTTGTCTGGAATATATGATTTCTGTATCTGAGTGTTTTGAAGTGGGGTTGTATGAGGTACTTATCCATAGTCAGTGGATTACCTACAGTTTATGATGGTCGGCACGTTTGGTGAAGCAGACAGGAGTTACCACACAGAAGCAAAGCATGTACTGCTGTAGATGGGGCTGGCAGCAAAACATATTTTAGCCACCTAAAAGAAAGGCTCACCAAAACAAATCTTTATCAGTTAAAATGTACGCTATATTCAGAATATTTTCTCTGGTTTACCTTGCCATCAGACAGCCCTTTCCGACTGGGAACTGAAGCCGTTGTATCCATCTATGCTCTCACCAAAGCCACCAGTCGCCATTATTGGCTAATAGGTTTACCAAAATAATCTGCCATTAAAGAAATATGTTTTCTCTACAATATAGTAGGACAATATTTAGTGTACTTTGTGGTGTCTCAATGTAGAAATGGCAGAGGTGCTCCCCCTTGTTGCCACAGCCAGTAATTGCATTAATATAATTTGAAAAATAATTATACAAGTATTAATAGGGATTTTGAGACTGGTACCTAGCAAGTAATGTGAAATAACTGTGGTAAAGGACTCTGATATGAGTGTTTGGAGCTTTGTATGTAAACTTGTCAAGGCTGAAATCTGGAAGACTTTCCAGAAATGAATTTGTCACAGCATCTGCAGTCAGTAAATACCTTACTAGTGTTTCGTTGCACTTCATTCTGTTTTTAATCTTCAGAGTAGAACTGATGATAATTACTCAAACAGTCATTTTGACAGATTAATTGTTAAAGCATTTTTCTTAAGCCAAAGTTGTAAAAAAGCTTCTCCTGCTTCTCAAATGATTGTTTTCTGGTTTGCTGACATTTAAAGACATCTCTAGTTGCTGACATTTTGTAGACCAAACAATTAATTATTTAAGAAAATATTTGGTAGATGAATTTATAAGAAAATGTACCATTAATTGTCTGTTGGCCTTTCTCATTTCCCATTTTGTACATCCTCGATTCCTTTCCTCGCCCCATCTCGTCTCCTCGCGTCTTAGTCCCGCCCACGGAAAATGCGAGCAGAGGAGGCGAGGAAGAGACACAAGGAGAGAGGAGTCGAGGCGACAAGCTTTTAACGAGACATCCTTGCGTTGGAGCCATCATTTTAAAGCACGTTAATGAAATATGACGCATGACTGCATCAGCGTCATTGTTTTGTTATATCTTATTTTATGGTCTCTGTCAGATGGGCAGAGCAGTGTTCATGAGAAGTTATATAGATATTTTTTAGGGCTGTCAGTCATTTAAAACATTTAATCAGATTAATCACACATTTTTGTATCTGTTCAACCTGTACCTTAAAGAGAGATTTGTCAAGTATTTAATACTGTTATCAACATGGGAGTGGGCATATATGCTGCTTTATGCAAACGTATGTATATATTTATTATTTGAAATCAGTAACCAACACAAAACAATGACAAATATTGTCCAGAAATCCTCACAGGTACTGCATTTAGAATAAAAAATATGCTAAAATCATAACATGGCAAACTGCAGCCCAACAGGCAACAGCAGCTGTCAGTGTGCTGACTTGACTATGACTTGATCCAGACTGCATGTGATTATCATAAAGTGGGCATGTCTGTAAAGGGGAGACTCCTGGGTACCCACAGAACCCATTTTTTACTTGCATATCTTGAGGTCAGAGGTCAAGGGACCCCTTTGAAAGTGGCCCAGCGGGGTTTTCCTCAACAAAATCAGTAATATCAAGATGTTAAAATCACAGTTGCTCCTGCTGTGATTTGAGATTATCCCAGCTGTGTTTCAAGCCGCTTTTATGTCACAGGTGCTGAAAACACTGCAAAGGATACGCCGGTGTATCCTTACTTATAGTAGTTGTAAATTTCTCCACTGTGGGACTAATAAAGGAATATTTTATCTTATCTTGTGCTTATCTTATCTTATCTTATGCTGCGATCGATTTCTGGTTCACAAATGAGGAAACAAGGAGGCAAAATATCAGGAAATGAGAAAGCTCCTGTTTATAATAAAGCTTTGAAGGTGCTTATACATCTTTTCTTTATTTCTATCCGCAGGTCCACTGAGGCAGACATTTACCCACAATCCCCTTCAGCAGACCCCACCCATGGCTGCAGCATCAGGTAAAGACAAGGCAGCTAGTGACAAGGCGAGGCCATGGAAGGACACTATTGGATAGATGAGACACTATAATGATTTATGTACATATTTATGGATGGAAGAGAGGACAGGGTGGGAAAGGGTTGTCGTTATGTATTATTCGAATTAAAATCTGCCTCAAAACAACCACTTTCGTGTGTATTTTATTGTGAGTTAATCCACTTCCTCAGAAACGTCCTTGGAACAAGAAAAGTGTTGTCAACAAGAAATTTTATTATAAATACGTGTTTGCAGTTCAAATGTCCAAAACTTTTTACATTTCACAGCCTGTTTGAGTCAGATGCTGCAGCAAAAATGAGTTAATTTGTGTAAAAATAGCCCTTCACTAGACCTCGCAGCTGAGTATAATACGTTTTACGAAATTTTTCCTTCCACATTAGAGAACATGGGAACATATTATATAATAAACTTTATTATTTTCTAATCTCTGATTTTCTTTGTGCAAATGCTATTAATAATAATAATAATAATAATAATACCAAAGCTGTTTCTATGGTCAGCAACCCTTTTAATTTCAAAGCTGTTCTCCTGTCCACTTTCTAACTATAATAATTTGACATCTTCCAGTAAAATTAAAAATATTAATTAAATAATTCTCTACCAATGCAGTTCTGTAATAGAAAGAGGTGTTGATTTCTTCAGGAGTGCATTAAAATGTTCTCTCTGAAGTCTCTACAGTGAAATCTTGCCAATAAGCACCCGGGCGCCATCCTTCACACATTCATTAAGGAGATCGCCAGGTGATGATTGACAGGTCAGAGAGCTGGGTCCAGCTCAAGCCCAAATGATCTGTCCAGCGAGGCCTTGTGGCGGCAGCGGCTGGCTACGATGAGTTCAGGTTCTACATTTGTGCTTCGTCAGTGTCCGGCAGCGTGTTAATAAAACTGAACATCTACTCTGCCTTTTCGTCCATTTCAGTCACAACAGAGTAGCACACCTTCTGAATCAGCACGCCAGATTTAGCTGAAAGAGACGGACAAAGGTTAAGTTCATTTGTTCATCACCAAATTTAATTTAAACTGACATCATGAGCGTTGGGTCCAAGCATATTATTCTGCAGCTATGATATCTGGTTGCAGAAATAGCAACCTGACTGAGCCATCTGTAGCACTTAGTTCAAGTAAGTTTGGCCAAGGAAAAAATTCCCATGGTGCACTGTGGTTTGTGATGACATTTTCATAAATAATTATTTTATTTAATTTTAAAGGGCTGACTGAACAAAATGATGTAAATTAATACCACCCAAAAAGTCTGATGATTTTGTAATCATTTTTCAAATCATGCTCTATATGCTATAAATAATATACTGTATATATAGTATCTTTTTTAACATTTTTGTCCCTATATACAGTAAATGTGTGTGTGTGTGTGTGTGTGTGTGTGTGTGTGTGTTATATATATATATATATATATATATATATATATATATATATATATATATATATATATATATATATATATATATATATATATATATATATATATATATATATATATAGGGACAAACGTTTTTAAAATAATAATAATAATAATAATTAATAAAATATTAACATACAAAGTCTTCAGATTATAACATGTTGTAAGTATAATAAATCTAGATTAACAGTACTTTTACTGTAAATCTCTACTGTTTTGTAATTTAAAATAACTGTGAGGTCAGACAAAAAATTATTTCTGTTGTTCGTACCAAAAGGGACTAGGAAATGAACATAAATAAGTTTTCCATTGTGCTTGTCCCATGTGGGAACATTAAAGGGTTAAATCTTGACTTCCAGTTTTTCGTTTACTGTCTTTATTTTAATGCAGTAAATGCTAAACAATATTAATGTGTCCCTTTAAAACTGCATTATTTTCTTTTTACTGAAATTATTTATTTGTATTTATTTTAGTGGAGTTTTGTGTGACTGCTTTCATGTGTTAGCTGCCGTTAAATACAATAGACTTAAGCAGCAATTCACTGTAGCAGAAATGGGGAGGAAAGTACAGAATAGCCCTTTTCAACCTTGACAGGAAGTGAAGGTGAGGAGGTAAATGAGACACACCTGTGAGGGGGCGGGACTAACAGAGACAGCATGGAGGAGAACAGATAGAGGTGTGAGAGGAGGTAAACCAGGAGACAGCTGAAAGATTAATGTAGTTTCTGCTCAAAAATGAAAAATAGTGATATATATAAAAGTAAACAGAGTGGCAGTTGCACCAAGAGCCGGCTGGGTTTCCTGAGCTTCCCTGTGCAACAAAGGGCTGCTGGAAATGTACTGATCCTGTTCAACTATCTCTGTGACCTGCTCGGATGTGACCTTGTCTTTGTTGGACCTACACAAGTCTGAAAGTCTCCAGCTTCTCCCGCTTCAGGTTAATGTGTACTACCTTCTCTTCTACCCTCAGCCAATTTACTCTCTATTTTTATACTGCTGCTTGAACTGATCATTGCTTCCTTGGATATTAGAACCCCTAAGACATACCTGTTATTCTCCCGTCTTTAAATATTTGGGATAAAGCCATGCTACAACATCAATTTATTGTTTTTAAAGAGTCCAAGAGAACTAAAACCTGGTCAGGTAATATAACTGTAAGACCTCTGCTGTAAAATCCAACAGAGATGGTTTTAAATGTATGAAGACAAGGAGTGCAGATCTCTTACCGATAAGACTCCTTAGCCACAGTGGCCTCTTGTGGGCTGGTGTGTAGCAGCACAGGAAGTAAACAGGCACTCCTGACAAGGCGATGCCAATGCCGATAAGGGAGTTGATAGTGTCACTGTAGAGTGGCACCACCACCAGGAAGACCGTGAGCAGACAGAAAACGATGGGGTAGAAGAGACTGAGCTGAGGGAGAAAGACATGAGATGATGATCAAATTAAAATTGTATTTCTATAGCCCATGTCTAAAGATAATCTCTTGTTCTGCTTCTTACCTTTAGTGGCCTCTTTCTGTCTGGCTGCTTCCAGCGCAGATACAGTTGCCCCAAAATGGACAGACCGACAAAGAACCAGTAGCTGAAGCTGTAGTAGTTGATGAGCCTGAAGACATCTTCTACACACAGGTATATCAGAGCCATGACGCCCTGCAGAGACATGCAAGAAATGTTATGAGTCCATGGCAACTAAATGAAACCATTAGACCACAGGTAATAAAAGATGACTTACGTTGAAGAGCAGGGCGGGGATGGGGGTGTAGCGATGGACATGGATCATGCACAGGGAGTCGGGCAGGTGGCCCTCTCTGGACCCCACGAAGAACAGCCTTTGGAGACAGAAGTATGCAACAGAGCGGTGATGAGTGGGTACTGATCACAGGGATGAAAGATCTTGATAAGATTTTTATGTAGATGACTTTAAAAAGAAAATACATCCACAGCTTTTAGAAAGGTGCCAAACCAAAGTATTACTTTTCCTAAAAAAATAAAATTAAAAGATTTTGGCGGGTCCAAAATGAATGTTTTGTTCATCTCGAAGGAAGATATCTGACTTTCAGTTCAAACTTCTAACAACGGTTGTGAGCCTACTTGTCACTCTACTCAACCATAAAATACAAAGATGTGCAACAAACTGGCAACCATTTGTTGTGAAGTTAATGCAATGTAACTGGGGAGGGAGAGTGAGACATCTATTGGCTAAATGTTATCAATAGCACCTTTCAGGTTAAAAAAAAAAAAAAAAAATCACTCACCTCGATGAAGCTAGGATGGAGGCATTGAGTCCCCCGAAGCAGGAAAGAGCCACAGCTAAGGGAATAGTCCAGTTCATGACACCAAACACTTGGTCTGCAAATGTCTGGAAAGAGATTAAATGGTGTAAAGCTGCATTTGCTGAATGTAGACCCAAAGTAAAGTAATTTATTGAGGATTATATGCACTTACCACAGCCACAGCATCACTGTCTAATATTGCATTCATGGGGAGGATGGTGTAGTAAGCCACGTTGGTGAGAATGTAGATCACAGTGACGATGGGCATGGAGATAGCGATGGCAAGGGGCAGATTCCTGTAGTTCACACAAACAAACAGCAGAGGGAAGCAAAAGAGATGAGATACAGAGGCCTTAAATGTGAAGTGTGAGATTCAGTCCTTGGGTCAAGAGCAGATCGACCCCATGGGTGAGGGGAGGATGGGGATTGTGATTAGTTGGGGGTGTTTGTCACTTAATCTGCCTGGGAACTCTTGGGAGAGGCTTGTGATCCAATCACGTGTGTAGTCTTGCTTCATTTGATCAGCTGTATGAATCACACCAAAAGGCTCAAACACACATGCCTTCAGTGTGATTGTGGTGGTTTCTTATGTGACGTGGCCAGTGTTAGATCAAATCACACACTCAATGCATCGGAAAGAAAGCATTTCCTTTGGTTTTATAGGAATAATCTCACAACATTAACTGTACCAAGTGTTTAAAACAAAATGTTTGTAGCTGGTTCGTATGATATCTTTCAAAATGTCAATTTCTGCTCCGGTCAAAATGAACTTGTCTTCACAGGAAACAACTTTGTTAGGTTTAATAATGCAATAAAATGACTTGGTTAGGTCTTGGTAAAGATCGTGGTTTGGGTATGGAAGTTAAGTGTCAAATAAATCAATGCTGACTTCTGGGTTCGCATGGCGTGCGAATGTAGACTGTATAATAGGAGTGGACATAGTTACCGTGATGTCACTCATTGGTTTGTGGACCGCCGTTTTGAGGCCTTGAGTCTGGCATTTTGGCTGTTACCGTCTTGTTTTTTGCAACCAGAAGTGACACAAGAGGGTGGAGCTAAAGACAACTGAATGCTGAATAAGAAATTTTTAGACGACTAAAAAGTTATAATTAACTGTAACTGAAAACACACTGTGAAAGGGTTAAAGTTCTACATCGAAAACATGGACACCTCCCAGACCCGTGGGAGGGACCTGTCAGTCACAAGGTAGCCATGCCCTAAATCATACCCTGCTTTATGGTCTTTTTGACTCTAAATGGGGCCATAATTTACTAGATGAACATCATGCTGCAATGAATCTGGCGATTAGGTCCATAAACTCATGTTTTAAATGCTTACTGAGGTAATAAATCAAGTTAGAAGTCGGCTCATTTTCTCATCGACTTCTGTACAATCAGACTTCTCTTTGCAACCAGAGGAGTCACCCGCTGTTGGTTATTGTATATGTGTATGAATTACTGTGCATTACGTTACTGTCTGTAGGTATAGCTACAAATAGTGTATGAGAACAGGCTCATTAGATTATATCACCCACAACTTGAGAGCGACCTTTGCAAAGGTGCGCCATATTTTTCTCGCCAAGCCAATCAGAGCAGGCTGGGCTTTTTTGGGAAGGTCTTTAAGAGAAATGCACTAAAACAGAGTGTTTTAGACAGAGGGTGAATACAGGTATACTCAGACAGACTATATACGGAAAATATTTTTGTTTTTTGAATATTAAAGCATGTAAACATGTTGTGGTAGAAACCCAAATTATAAGTATGAACATGAAAATGGGCATGAACATGATGTCCTCTTTAAGATATTGCTTCTCTTGCTTGAACAATTTCCAGAGTTGAGGATACTCGCAACAGGTTTTGCTTGTGGTAATCATTCCTCCTGTTCATACTTGTCATTAAAATGGTTTCTAAGTGGTGAGGTACAAAATCCACAGTTCAGATAAAGGGAAATCCCTACCAAAAACACTTTACCTTTGGAAGATGCTCCCTAGATTCTGACCAACAAATGTGAACTTAAACCTTTTGCCAGAGTCTCAACTACATCCAAACTAAAGATTGATTGATTTGCTTGCATTAAGTAAGTGGTGGTTAAACATCCATAAACACTCATAGTGGTTCAGCAGGTGTGGTAGGAAATAGCAATGTACTATCAAAGTGAATTATCCTCACCTCTCTGGGTTCTTGATCTCCTCTGTGACAAAGTTGAGGGTGTCCCATCCCGAGTAGGAGAACAGAGCTGAGTACAGAGCCAGAGCAATGTGACCTGGATCCTGAGACGAGTCGTCAAACAGGCCCTCAAAGTTCTGTGTGTGACCTGGAAAACACGAATCCAATCATTTAATTTTCACCTTAGACTCGTCATTTAAACCGCAGATGTCATGTATAAAAGTCTTATTTATTTAAGATGAACGAGAAGAGTTAATAACCTTGTCCGATCTTCACCAGGCCGGTGATGATGACAGCAATGAGAGCGAGGACTTTGGCGTACGTGAAGAAGTCCTGGACCCTGGTGCCCCACTTCACATAGGCACAGTTCACAAAGGTCAGCAAACCTAAGGTAAGTGGAAATAACCAAACACACACACGTAAATATGGATTTATTACACAGAAACCCTTTAACGGTCTCAGTGGGTGACATTTGCTCTGTAAACTTGAGTTTGTGCCAGCATGTTTCCGTGTGAGATTGCGGCTGATTTAAGGAAACGCTGCTGCTGACTCAGGCAGACTAGCCTGTTGTTTTTCAGATGACGAAACAGCTGAGTGCAGCACATACAACCTCACACACACACACACACACACTCAAGTGCACACCGGTACAGTTGTGGAAGTCAGGCCAATTTTTAAAAACTATAAAGGAGTGTTGTGAAACCGCCACCGATCTGACAACTGTATATACTATATTTCTGCTCAAGCTTGGTGATTTGTGACAGTTTGACCCAAAGCTTGCATGACTGATAGGAAAAGTACTACTTTTTCCTTATTGCCCTCCGTCACATTGAGCAGCAGCATTGACATTCTGAGGAAACATGTTTTCATGCTTCTATCTGTGACTTATCTCTCTCTGGCTTATCAGTACATGATCCCTTCATGTTCAAAAACATGGCACAACAGGCACAGGAGCTCATTTTTAATGAAAAAACACCTTGAGATTAAACAAAAAAAAAATCCTCTTGTGTAAATCCTCTACAAGCACTGATTAAACAAACTCACCTGCAAACCAGCTGAGTGGACGTATTTCACCATACCAAAGTGCTCCCACTCACACTTATCGCTCCACACCGACCTCCGTCAGAGACTAAAAAGGATTACATTATTGCCCTCTCATAAACGTTGACCACCTTCATCCTCCACAGTGAGGGGATGGCTCATAACACTATCATCTTTCACCAATTTGACAGGTAGAGGAACATAACAAGTCCGTTCCTAACAGGAGGTCCGGTCAAACACAACAAAGCACACAGGCCTCGGACAGAGGCGACTGGCAATGAGCGATGGAGACGGAGGCTTTGCCACACAGAGCTAAAGGCGTGGTGTATTGACAGTGAAAGGTTAGAAGGGTGGGAGGTGTGAGATCAGGTGTAGGAGGTCAGCTGGCTGGTAGTGGAGGTCAAATATGGTCCAGATGTGAAGTGAAATGGAGATCTTTAAAAACTCAATTCAGTTGCACTCAAACTGTGAACTCATGTGCGGTTGGGAAGCTCTGACATGCAGGACTCCGGATGATGGTTGGCAAAAAAACATTCATGTTACTAAGTGAGTGAGGTGTGTTCTTGCTGCTTCTGGATACAAATTTAGATTTTATTTAGTTCAAGGTTTTATGTCTGTGTCAGATAAGTCAGAAACTGATCAGATTTTCTGATAGATTTGAGATCACTTCCTGTCTTTTGCAGTACCTGCGCTACATGTCTGAGATTTATTGAAGCCCATTTCTACCAAGAAAAAAAATCTAATAAAAGATAAAAAAAAAAATTAAAGGCACTAATTTGATAATCATTAGATAAAAAAAATCAAGATTTTACTTACTATTCAAAAGTCTGTGATATTAAGTAAACATCTGGACTTACCATTTAATAGTATGTGAGTCAAGAGTTCGACTTACTAAGTCATAATTAGGAATAAAGCTGCAATGCAATGATTAATCAATTAATCAATTAGTTGTAAACTGTTAAATTGATCGCCAACTATTTTGATAATCGATTAATCGGTTTGAGTCATTTTTTAATGACAAAAAGCTTCTTAAATGTGAATATTTTCTGGTTTATTTGTTCCTCTATGACAGTAAACTGAATATCTTTGAGTTGTGGGCAAATAAGACATTTGAGGACGTCATCTTGGGCTTTAGGAAACACTGATCAACATTTTTCACCATTTTCTGACATTTTATAGACCAAACAACTAATAGATTTATCAAGCAAATAATCAACAATGAAAATAAGTTTAAAAGTAGGTAGTTTCAGCCCTAATTATGAGATACTAAACAATGCTGAAGTGGAAAAATTAAAAGAAAGTCAGAATGCGGACACATTAAGTCAAATAATTTGAGTTGTAATTTGAGTTAATATTATGATTGTTTAAATTCAAATAATTTATCACATTAAAACTTTGACTTACTATCATATAATTTGGACTTAGTATCCAGCAGCTGTTCTAATTTTGATTTAACAAGAGTATTTTTATATATATGATATAAGTATTAACTTTTAACAATAACGAGTAAGTGTGTTCAGCTTGGTTTTAAGCTCCTGCGCTGATTTGTCAGTAGCCTGTTTACCTCTCAGGTCAGAGTCTCTCAGCAGGACTTTACCTTGCAGCTATCAGCCTCGCTTCCTCTGAACGCTGCTTATCGGTGCATAGCACAAGTATGTGTGTGCGTGTGCTTAAATGTGTGTTCATGCATCCACGGGTGGGTGGACGAATGAGTAATATTGATTGCAAACTAGCACAATATGTATATTTTTCTATCTTGAATATCAGGGCTTGTCTGTGAGATACGACCTTAACAAGCTTTCTGTGTGTTTAGCTTCTTGTCTCAGTTGCCTGAGCGTTGGTATTTCGCTGTGTTTGGTTGCCTCAGTGAGCACTTTGGTGAATTTCTTGTTAGTTAGATTTATTCAGTTTGTCAGCTTTGCTCTTTCTCAGTGCCATTGTGTTCTAGTTACCGCGGCAATTTGGGCCGCATCCATAACCAAAGTTTACCTCCACATTTATGAACTGTCTCTGGCTGTTCCCTCAACAAAATTAAAGTCAAGTTGTCACACGGAAGTCATCACGCTTGGATTTCTAAATCTGTGATTGAGTGAAATGGCTTTTTCCCTTACTCTTCCTAATCTGTGCACACGTTTTAGGGTTGGCTCAGTTCCTCTTTTGTGTGATGTCAGTGCATCTTCCTGCTGCAGACCTGCTGACTGCAGCAGTGGTGTCACCATTTTTCACTTCTCTAGTCTACAAGGCTCACATGATCTCTTTTAGATGGAACTGTGGCAAGCATCATCATCGTCTTTTCATGTCCCTCAAACACTGACTCACTCTCTCAATGTCACACACATTCCAGATGTGTACTTACATATACAAGCAGCAGCCAGCAGTCTGTTGGCCAAGTATGGAGCGATACAGGTGGGGAAGATGGGCTGCACCATGTAGTTGGAGAAGGTGATGGCTATGACGGCCTGACTGGTCGGCTCTATGATCAGCAGCGACGTCCACAGGCGAATGAAGGCCAGGAAGCCCCCGAAGGCCTCCAGGATGTAGGCATAGGAGGCCCCCGACTTGGTGATGGTGGTCCCCAGTTCAGCGTAGCACAGGGCCCCGAACACGGAGAAGATCCCTCCGATGGTCCACACCGCCAGGGAGAGACCATAGGAGGCGCTGTGGATGAGGACGCCCTTGGGCGAGACGAAGATCCCCGAACCAATCATGTTCCCCACGATCAGGCAAACCCCGTTCAGGAGGGAGATTTCCTTCTTCAGCTTCATAGACTCCTCTGAGCCTTCAGACTTCAAAGATGGGGGTCCACCATTGTTCGCCTCTTGTGTGGGTGCAGGGGTGTAGGACGCCATTGTTCGTGTGTTGGTGATTTATTGATTAATCAGTCAAACTATGTTCTGTACAGTCACAGTTGGAGAGTTTTTCGCCTTGATAGTGAGACTGAAGACTTAAACTTTCCCCCTAGTTATCTATGATCATCTCCTGCCATCTGTGGAGGAAACACAGGTCACATCAGTGATGCTGTTACCATGGAGACCGGTGTATCATAGCATACATACAGCAGATACTTGTGATGCTCCAGTCCTGTCCAAATGTAGTCAAACAAAAACATTATTTACATGCCAAGGGCGCTAATGTGGGAACAAACACGCAAACAAAAATCACATACAGTGGAATACCATGCTGTTGGATTTGAGGGCAGTTTAGTGGATTGGAGAGCCATTAGGCTGCACAGCAAATGGCCTTTTAAGGTTGAGTGTATTGACAGAGAGAAGAGGGAGAGGAGCAAACATGCCACATGCCTGAAAACACTGGCTCTTCACTAGTAACCAGACTAGCTAGAGAAAGAATTGCAGACAGAGCTGACCACCAATCCACCTACACACACTCGCAGAGTTTGAGGGTGTCAGCACAGCGGCTGGTCACGTGTTTCCCAAAGTTCATCATCCTCATCCATGTATGGAGCTTGATGCTCATTCATTTTTCTGCATGACTGGCTTCAGTAAGTTCATGTCACTCTTGCCACAATCTAATATACAAGGACACACAATTATTAATTAACTGTCCTAAATCGAATGAAATGTTAATGGGGTTTTGAATGGGATAGGGCATGCTGCGTTAACATCAGCTCTGCAGTGATATTACATTAACATTTTCAAAACAAACTGGTGATCTGCTGAATTGACTGAGGAACGTAACACTTACCCAAGTCCGACACTTGAGTATGATTTTGAGGTACTTTACTTACGTATTTTCATTTTATGTTTTTCTATATTTCTACTTAACTTTTTACTCACGACATTTATTTTATAAACTTTAGACTTTACAGATTCAGTTCAGCACACAATAAATTGAATGAACTGTCAATGGAGTTTTGAATGAGGTAGGGGTGTTGCATTAAGGCCAACACACCCTTTTTGGGTGATTTAAGGTTGAAAAGACATCCAAAGCATCCATATCTTTGGTTGAAAAGTGAAAGTTTAGATGTAAGCGTTGTCTCAAGGTGAATTCCAAGACTATCTGTTAGTTTTCTTTCCTTCAACCAAACACAAGTTTAAACCCAGGTGACTTTAAACGTTCAAATCCCCAGAATGACTTCAGGGCATTTCTTGATGAACATAGGCAGACACAGATTGATTGATCAAACAACCAAGAACAGTGACTTTAGATCAAATAGAGTTTAGAAAAACAAAAAGTGCTGTGAGGGGTCCAGATATTAAGAGAAGATGCCAAAGTAATTCAGTGGGAGAGATTTACTGTAGATTCAACCAGAGATGAAGAATGAAGATTAAAGACTAAATATGACATCTTTATGAGTAGACTGAAAAGTTCAGATACCTTGAGGCAGCAGCAGTAGATCAGCAGCACGTGGGTTCACCAAGGAGTGACTGTGGAGAAGAAGGGACAGGAGGTTGAGTCTTCCTGCATGTGATCAAAAGCATGCCGCTGACAGTGAGAGGCGAGGCTCTTACACAAAGGAGTGCAGAGTCCAAAAAGCTGCTGATAAGTACAGTCCTTCATGAGTTACTCAAGGTTACATCCTGGATAGGGAAAATCCTCTCAAGTGAAATGATCCAGCTCCTCATTTATCACTAATACTAACATTTTATTTATCACAAGCAGCTTGAATTATATCTGAAATATGATTTTGAGATTTCAGGGGACGAATCATGTCTATAACTTGTAACAGTAGCTGTAAAAAGATATTTTGACTGGTCATTTTCCTTCTGATGTAATAATTAAACTAAATCTAGTTTCACTTGATTGGATGTCACCTTGACATGCAGTACTAGAAGACAACAAGCTGACATGGCAGATTAATAAATGATAAATACGCTGCTGTAAACTTGAGTATATCAGTGAGCATTTCTTGTGAGGAAAGCCCGCAGCTGCTTTTGGAGAGACTCACCTTCTCCAGACGGCTCCGTGTGCGTCTCCTCCTGGTTGGTGTCCCAACTTGATCCCAAATAATGTCTAATTTCATTCACCTCTTCTCGCTTCCAGCTCCCGCTCTCATTGTTCTTCCTGTTTATTATTACTGTCAATGACGAGCCTCTTCGTGCGTCTTTACGCAGCTGTTTCCTCTGGTGTTGGCTCTGTTCCTCTGCGCTCCTCAGCTGATGGACCTGTGGCTTTTATGTTCGTTTGGTATCTAGCGCTTTACTACCAAGGAAACGAGTCACACGAGGGGAGGGGAGAGACTAATGGTCTCGCATTGTGTCTCCTGAGTGAGTTATTATAAAGTTATAGGGTTTAATGCAATTATCGCGCACATCAGACCGCTGGTATCACCGGTAGATTAACTATTGTACTGGTAGTCCTTTGATAAATGTTACAGTGAAAATAACAGCAAAGAAATGTGTTGATGTGTATCATCATCATCATCATAAATATTATTATTAGAGACTGCGATGAGTTGTAATCGCCCTACTAGTATAACGTGGAAAGTAACTAAGTACATTTACCCAAGTACTGACTTTAGTACAATTTTGAGTTACTCACTTGAGCATTTTCATTTTATGTTACTTTGCGTTCCTTTCAGAGGCAAATGTGTACATTACTTTTGGTACTTTAAGTATCTTTTATTTATCAATTTTTTTTTATTGATTTTGAATGGGTTGGGACATAACAAATTTACATATCAAGATCCATGCAAGAAAGGGTACAGTACAGGCGATAATCCCTCACAGAAATAAGGTAATATCTTGAAATAAAAAGATTTTAAAAAATGAAATACAATGAAGATAAGAATTAGACAGAGCAGGATAAAGTAACAATCATATTTCAGGGTTTTCAGACAGTGTAATATATTCCAAAAAATCACCCCAGACAGGTCTCTTAGCATGATTTCTGTCATTTATCCTGGTCAGCATGGATTCATATAAGGGTTAGGGTTAGGGTTTGTCATATTATTGACCCATTCTCTCATTTCTTCCAATATCTAAGTATTGTTCTGGCAGCTGCAATTACTGTAATTCTTCTCTTGACTTGTACATGTGATCTGACGAGTAAACACATTCTTGGGGATACTAGCAGCATCTTACTCAGCCATTCACTCATACTGCATGTCTACGAGTTTTACTCCTGGTTGAACAAGAGGACAATGTAAATCTCTTTTTGGCATTTCAAGTTGTTGGGTGATAAACCCATCCTATGTAGTCTGATTGGTGCCAGTATTACCTGTGTATTATCTTATACTGAGTGAATTTGCTTTTGGATTCCTTGATATGTTTACCACCGTCTGACAAAATATTTTACCACTCCTCTTCATCCAGTGTACAACTCAGGTGCGTCTGCCATACTATTTTCAGACTATCACAGTTATGACTGAGCAGTCCATTAGTCAGTTTACAAAAGACAACACACTAAGAGAGCAAGAGGACAACAAGAGCAGTGAATACTGGCCTTTTAGTAGTATATTTTGTACCTGTTTAGTGGTACATTTTGATGCTTAGTAAGTTAGTAACTGAAGTAGCCTACATTTACTCAAGTACTGTACTTAAGTACAATTGAGTTACTTGCTTGAGTATTTTCATATTATGTTGCTTTATACTTTGTCAGAGGCAAATTAGTACTTTTACTTTTGGTGCTTCAAGTATATTTTATTTATTTATAAGACAAAAAAACAACACACTAACAGAACAAGAGGATGACAAAAATAGTGAATACTGGCCTTTTAGTGGTATATTTTGATACTTAGTAAGGTAGTAACTGACAAGGTCTACATTTGAGTATTGCACTCAAGTACAATTTAGAGGTATTTGTACTTTACAGTACTTGTTATTTTCCTTTATATGTTAAATTATGCTGAAACAGGCAATTCTGAATGAGTACTTTTACTTTTGGTACTTTAAGTATATTTATTATTCTGTTGCAAGACAAATGACAACAGACTAACAGAAAAATATGACAAGAACAGTGAATACAGGCCTTAAGTGTATTTTGATACTTTTGTACTTTTAAGTAAAGTAAACTACTTTTACTTAAGTAAGGTAACTAAGTAGCCTACATTTACTCAAGTACTGTACTTAAGTACAATTGCGGTACTTTTACATTACTTGAGTATTTTCATTTCAAGTTACTTTATACTTGTACTCAACTGTACAAATATACTTTTTACTCACTACATTTATTTGATAAATCTAGTTTTGGATTTGGATTATTAATACAAACAGTATCAACTAATAAAATAGGATGTATTAGTACATATTAAGCTACATGGCAGTATATGAGTATTTTTTAGGTAATTAAATTATTCCAAAATGGGCAATTCTGCATAAAGAATACTTTTATTTCTGGTATTTTTTATGCTAATAATTTTGTACTTTTAAGTAACATTTTGAATGCAGAGTTTATTGTTGTAATAGAGTGTTTCTGCACTGTGGTATTGCTTTTTTATTATTAGCATTTAAAAAAACACCACTTTAATAAATACAGACAGAAACGCTGTACAGCATACCTTATACAATGACCTATCATTAATTATGTATTTCTATTGTCTCACATGCATTAACTTAAGATATGTTTTTAAACCATTGCTAGCCATTACTCTGGTGTTGTCAGGTTGTTTATGCCACCTTTGACAAGCCTGATAAGAAAATGCTCTACAGTACTACGGAGCTCCAATTTAGCCTTTGGCAAGGCATCATTTTTCAGTATTGAAATCCTGACATAAATAAATGATGTGAATACTTCTTCCACCACGGAGTATATTTTACTAAGAGAAGATGATGATGTTCATCACTGATCATATTGAGAATGTGCTGTGAAGTGATTTCACTTGGTATATGGATGACCAAGCTGTGGACCACAGCTCCCTCTTGTGGATTAAAATAATCACAGTGTCTCTCAAGTGGAGTTTATTCTGACTTTGTGTGTCCTTTTAAATTTCATACTAGGAGATTTGAGAAAGTCTATGGAGGAACTTTTATCTACTCTCCCTTTCCTCTATAGTGGTGTTATACATTACTAAAAGTTTGGCCTACACTGACCAAACACACAACATCTGTAAGACTTGCATTTATAACCAGTGTGCAAACATTTTATAAATGCTTTATAGCATATTGTAATATAGTTGTACCCAGTTATAAGGATGGTTTCAAGTGTTTTTAATGTACAGTATTTGTCAGCATTTACCTTAAGATAAACTTTAGCTTTACTACAGTATCATTCATTATCTGTTTAGAGAGCAGCTTACAATTAGGAGGAAGTGTAGTTGTTGGGAATACATTAATAAATGCACTTATTTTTGCTTACTACTACATAATAATATAATTTATTAAATGATTACATTCTGCTTAGAAATGCTAAATTAAAGTTTTATCAATTAGGGTTTGCATTTCTATGTTTTACTGACTTTTCTTCATAAACAAACACAGGAACTCTCTAATAAGCACATAATGTAAACAATTACCTGACTGTGAGATTTTGTCCCATTCTAGCTGAACAGCAGCTGTAATTACCAAAACCACTTTAATCAGTGGCCAGTGTGGGAATAAACAACTCTTTGTCTTCCAAATTGGGTTGATTATTCTTTAACTGTAGGCTAAATATGCATATTAGTTGACCTTTAACACCTCAAAAAACTTCAGTCCTCCCTCCTGAAGATGATTGATGTCCACAGAGAGCTGATTAATGGATATTGATGAGTGATAAACGTGTTACGTGTGATCAACCATCTCCATCACACCTGTGGACTTCACCTCCACCTCCCCGCTCCTTTCTTAACTGAAAACTATTAAACTGACTTTTCTTCTTTCTATCTTATTTTTTGATTGAGACACGTCCCTTGTCGCCCACGAACGCATGTGGACAAACTTCTCACACATGGCTCCTTTCACTCCCTTTGTCCCGCTCCCTGCCCTGAGCATTCTTTTCCTTGGTTACCGGTTGTCATGGTTTCAGGAGCCCCTGTAGGCGAAAAAACTGGAGGGATTAAAGGCGGCCATTTTGGGGACAGCTGGGCCAGGTTGGTCCCTGTTGCCCCCTGTCCCGCTCCCAGTCACTCTGGGGGGAAGAGGGGTGTCATTGTGTGAGGATTAGAGCTTCCTGTGTGTCAGCTCATTACATGGGGTGGGGGGAGTACAGGGGTGAGGGGGTGAGCAGAAAGAGTGAGGGAGAGAAATGAAAGAGAAAATGAAAGAGAGTGCGTATGAAAGAGCGTATGACACAGAGAAGGGAGGGAAAGACAGGGAGGGAGGGAGGTGGTGGCCTCTACAGCTGCACCCTCAATCACACTCATACAGGCTCTGATTATCCTTTTCACACATATATACACACACACACAGTAGTGGGGAACTGAAACATATTAAAAGACACTGAGGGCAAAAAAAAGGCAGAATTAGGAGACAGCTAGCCCAGCAGCCCAGACAAAGGACCCCCCGATATCCAGACGCACCGAGAGCTGGAACAAACAAGTGAAAACTGACCAGCAGCGTACATGCAAACAGAATACTTAAACAGATAAATTAATTCACAAAAACGGCTTAAACTGAACCCAGACACACAAAAAACACAGACGAGCAACAAACAGGTCTCCTCTTCACATCGCCTTTGTTTTATTTATCTTTTATACATCACATGGGAAGCGTGGTTTTGTCATTGCTACAAAAAAAATGGTTTACAGGGCATAAAATACTAAACTGGGCAAAGCAGGAATGCAGCCAGTGCAGACAATTTCTACAGGAGCAGAAAACTCTCAAGTGCTTTGAGAGAAGAGTGCAGGGGAAGAGGAGGGGGGAATTATAACGGACAGGGCTCATCCTTGTCGCTTTTAACCCTGCGATAGTGTGAACAATGAGAAAAAACTTTTACAATCATCAGTATGAATAAGGTCATTTGCTGTTAGCAAATTTTTACAGCTATAAGTACAAGGACTGTTCACAAAAGTACTAACACAATCATCACCATTATTATTATCATCATCGTCATTGCTAACGTGTTTAAGATGTTTCGACAGCACAGAACAACTCAGTGCAACTCACAGTGCAACTCAGCACATCAGAAACATGCTTTCAGCAGCATGGCATTAAAACCAAAAAAAAAGGAAAGAGGAAAGTAACAATAAAACGGCATAAAATGTAACCGCAGCTCATATATACAAACGTCGGCCATTACTAATTTTTGGCCTGTTTTGGTATGGAGTTCAGCTTGTAAAATGCTGCACCGTCCCTCTTTATTCAAATCAGCTTCTACAAGCACAGACAATTAATTCTCATTGTGACAATTTTGTGAAATGTGTAAGATAAGGCCTCACTGTGGTCTTTGAAATGCAAAAATACATGGCAAGAACACTACATTCACAAATCTCTTGAATTGTGACTACAATACAAACTAGATCTATCTACCTAATACAAACAGCTAAACAAAGTAAACATGAATTAGAATTAATAACTCTAGAAAACAAATCTATTAAAAAAAATACATTCCCTTGTCAGGACCCTTTTTTAAAGACAATGCTAACTCTACACAGTAGTGTCCATTGGCTCGCCTGCCACACTAGAAACAACACTGATTGGTGGAGGATCTGTGCTGTCACCTTTCTCAGGGGATTTAGCCAATCCCCGCTTTTCTTCCTGCTGTCCTGGGTTCTTATTGGCTAAATCTGAGCTGCGATCCTCCGCAGCGTCAGTGTCATTGGTTTGAGCCTTGGAGGGAGTGCTGGTTAATGCTCCAGGGTGTGTTTTCATATGGCCCTGTTGATGGGAGACACAACACAATTGTAATTTAGAAGTTGACATAAAAATATACAAATATCTTCATAGTGCACCATCAAAATCCACAATATCATCTACCCTTACCTTCAGTCCGCTACGGCTGGCGTATGCTTTTCCACACTGGGAGCAGCTGTAGGGTTTGTCAGGGCGAGGAAGCTGCGTGTTCAGTGCTGGTGCTGGGACAGACGGCTCTGAGTCCTCTGAGGGCTTTTCTTGCACACCGTACCCCTCCTCCATTGGAGCATCCTTCTCCGGCTCTGGATCCAACACTGGCAAAGGTTCTCTGGGTGCGGTGGTCTCGCTCTTGGCTTTGCTTTGGGCAGCATCTCTCTCTTGTGCCTCCTGTGGTGCACTGCCACAGGCCTCCTCTGTTTCAGGGATTGCTTTGGGGCTGACAGGTGGGGTGAGTGCAGGTGCAGGATTTGCAGCTGGGGGTTTGGGGGTCAAATCAGGACTTGAGGTGGGTTTTTCTGTGAAGCAGGCGGGAGAAGTATTAACCCCGGTATGCAGCGTGTCATTTTCTACTCCAGGCTTTGAAACACAGAGTGATAGAGGAGTGTCATCTGCCTCTGTGTCTCCATTCACTACAGATAAGGGTGCTTTTAAAGGGCTGGTGCTGCCCAGGTCAGCATGGGTCTCCTCCTCAGAGTACATGGAGCCGTTCATGGGGCTACCATCAGCTAGGGCATTGTTGTCTCTCAGATGCAGGGGGTCCTCAGCTCCCACTGAGTGGGGATTATGGGTCAGGGGTGGGCTAACACTGGGTGTTGAGCCCTCCGATTCCTCCGTCTTCATAGAAGTGGTGTCAGCAGCTGTGGATTTCTTGGAAGTGGACCCTGAGTTGAGAACATCAACTGGAGACTTGGAGCTTGTTGTTAAGGCCAGAGGAAGGAGTTGGGGGGCTTTAGATGGTGAGCTACTCTCATGCTCATCAAAGACAGCATTCTCAGTTTCTGTTGCGTCCTCAGGAGGTACATCTTCGTCAGGTGGTATTTGCCCTCCCAGGTGCAAGCGGATATGGTGCTGGAGAACCAAGGCATTGGTGAACTTGCGCGGGCACAACGGGCAGGAGTTCAAGGCACGAGAGTTGGCCGGTCTTGCACGGTGAGTGGCAAGATGGGCTCTGAGGCTACCCTTTGTGGAAAAGGAACGACCACACAGTTTACATGGGAATGGGCGCTCTCCCAGATGTGTGGCTTGGTGCAAACGCAGAGCTCTGGGGCAGCTGAGGACACGCAGACACACTCCACACTGATTAGCAGCCTGGGCGGTAGGCAGAGAAGGGGTGGTCATGGTAGTTGTAGTGCCAGAACCTGAGACTCCCTGGTTGGTCATTAGTCCAGAAGCGTTAGCACTTGGGCTCAGGCCGAGAGCAGCTAACATTTCCCGGCGATAGGCACTGGAGGTGGTGGACAGGTCATGACCATGTGTGTCGCCATGTGCTTCAGCAGGGTTTGGCGAAGAGGTGGAAGAAGAAGAGGCACCTCCCTGTGGCTGCTTTTCAAGCTTCTGTACCAGGCGTTGCAACTTGGAGGTATCTGAGGTCTGGGTGGAGGTGGTAGGGGAGGATGAAGAGGGGGAGGAGGTTGATGGTTTAGGGAAAGGTGGAAAGGGGAAGGGCAGCTGATGAGGTGAGGTGAGGTGGGAGGTGGATGGGTGGCCTGGGGGCCGGAGAAGTGCAAGGTGGTGAGGGGACGTACCGTCTGGGAAGAGTATCTTGGGGAGGTGGGCCAGTTGGGAGTACGGGGAGGTTGTATGAAGGGCAGAGTGAGGAGGTGTGTTTTCATCAAATCGCTGCTGCTTTGCTCCTTTGAACTGGCCACTCATGGAGGAGGAGGAGGAAGATGAGGACGATGAGGAAGAAGGCGGTCCGGTGCTAGATGTGTTGGCAACAGCTGCAGCTGAGGCTCTGTTCAGCTGTAGTAGTGAATGGGCCGTGGACAGCAATGCCATGTCCACCGATGGGGGCAGAGGTAAAGAGGAAGGTGAGGGACGAGCAGACGCACCAGACAGGAATCCTAAAGCCATGTTCTCTGTCATCCCTGGAATGCTTCCTTTCACTCCGTTAAATGGCTCGTCATCATCCGCCCGCCGTTTTCGCCGTCTCTGGATGGGACCGGGAGCACTCTGTGTTTGCTCTGACAGTGCTGGGGGCAGCAGGGAGAGGGACAGCTCTGGGTTCTGCTCTCTGTGTCGCAGGAAGTGGGCTTTGAGGTTCCCTCTGGTTGTAAAACGACTTAAGCAGACAGGACACTGGTAGGGCCTTTCACCTGTATGCGACCTCAGATGGATTTGGAGTGATGAATCACTGCTTAACACCTTCCCACAAAAACGGCACACATGTTGAGGGCGCCCTGATGAGGAGGCAGAGCCCAGAGAGGAGCTGGGCTGGTGATCTTGGGAATGGCTGGTGGTAGGAAGAGGAGGAGTCGGGAAGCTGATACCATTACTATGACCAAACGAAGAGGTGTTAGATGATTTTTCGTGGAGGTAGCGTGGCGGTAGGCCCAACGACAAGGACAGAGGGTGTAGAGAGGCAACAGAGGAGCTGATAGTGGATGAAACAGATGAGGAGGATAATGAGGAAGAGGTAGAGGAGGACGGAGCTCTGCTGCCATTGACATGTGAAGCACCTGATTTAGAGACAGTTGGCTGAGGGAAGAGGGAAGATGGAAGCCCAGTCAAAAGTGATGAGGCTGTGGTTACTGGTGTGGCAGTGGAGGGGTGGGTTGGCGATGAAGATGCTGCTCCTGTAGACTTCTGGTTGCTGTCAGCACCACTGGCCCGTGTGCTGTTATCTTGGCCGAAGACGGCGCCTCCCAGCCGTAGAACATGCCTGCAGATCTCCTCTGTTATCTGCATCTGGTGGATTTGCCTCTGCTGTAAAACCCTCAGCTCCTCAAGGAGTACAGCTAAGGTCGGTGACACCTGGATCTGTCCCTGCTGCCCCAGAGAGCTTGAAGGCTGCTGGTGACCGGGGCTGGAGCTGTCACGGTGAGGTGGCATGCATTGAGAAGACGAGGAGGAGGAAGAAGAGGAGGAGGTAGTGGTGGTGGCTGAGCTGCCCATTGGCGGGGAGGTCATGGTAGAGTGAGAGTTCCCTTGGTGGGACAAGCTGTGGGAACCTGAGGTTTGACCCAGGGGAGGAGGCGAGTGAGTCTGGGATGACAGCGAGGGGTGAGGAAAGTCTGGGGAGAGGGATGAGTGGGTGTTTGGGAGGGAGGTGGTGAAGGGGGCGATATGGCTGGGCCAGTGAGGAGGAGGCGAGCTCTCGCTGGGCAAAGAGGGCGCGTGGAGCCCACCAGGGGATGGGCGAGGGGCCAGAGGCGGCTGGCAGTCTTGGAGAGAGGTTGGGGATGAAGAAGAGGACCCTGACGAAGTTACTTCTGAGCCAAGAGATGTGGATGGTGACTTCATGCCCAGGTGATCATCTGAGGATTGACAGAAAAAAAGAAGAATGTTTTAAAACTTAAATTTTAAAAAGACTTTTTGTTTGTGTCTGTGCAGAGGACATTTATGCAATACCAAGTCTCCAATATCAGACCAGATACATAGGTATGTAAATTCATTAAAACTTTCTACTTCAGTTACAGTCTGTTTATTTCATTGATTCCAGTTATTGTTTGGAAGTTTAGTTTGCATACCAAAAGATCCTGTTACAACTTCAAACAAAATGCCTGCTCGGAAATGTCCTTGAACAAACAAATAAACAAGTTGAAGAAACTCTGCAGTCTATGAGTCTTTGTAATGTCTTGTCTCAATCTGTGCTCTCCGGAGCAAAACTCCTCAAACATCTTGCACACACAAAAAAGCTTACAGACCACCTTGCTGCTATGGCAACACATTTTAGAGGACAATGGGCATCACCAAGACAACCCATAACCCCTCTTAACCCACCCCCTCCCTACAGCAGTTACGTCTTTCATCTCCCTATTCACCCTTCCCCCCTTACGTCACAGTGGAGGTCAAGGGTCAGGCCACGCTAAGGGTTCTGGGCACTGTCCAGACACTCTGATTGGTCAACTAATCTGACCTGTGCTGCTCAGGGGTCAAATTCTTTCAGAATCTTGAGGACAGAGTGAGAAAGAGTAAAAAGAAAAAGATGGGGGGAGGGTAACGACAATGGAGAGACAAACTAACTATTCCCTCCTGGAGTGATATAGTGATGGAATGAAAAACTGTACCTTAGTGAAATTCCTTCCCTTCCTTCACTTATAAACAAACATGTACCTGCAGGAAACACTAAAATAGCTCCCAAGTGAAACTTTCTTATACCTGCAGAGAGTCTTGGGTGCATGCACTTGAAGACATAACACAGAACAAGTGTGAGAACAACCTCTTTATTCCCCTGAATCTTTTCTTTCTCATCCATCTGAGCCCCCCCCCCCCAACTGTGTAGGAGTATACAGTCAATAGGGTTGGGGGCGAGAAAGAGGGAGAAAGAAAGGGGAGGGAAGTGTTGAGAAGGTGGAAAATGGGGGTGCATAAGAGAGAAAGGCATGGACGAAGAGCAAAAGAAGAAGAGAATAGAAGGGTGGAAGATTAATCTTTACCAAAAAAACACTGCCTTCCCTTCCCCCCACCCATGCACCTTATTGTTAACAAATAAGAGAGTGCTCTATACTAATCAAAGACCTCCAGCAGTCAGTGCTGAGCAGCCTGTTGGGTTTCCTAGAGGACCAACAGCACATGAAAATGGCCACAGATGTATGTTAGTTAATCCCACTCTATTCATTTCACAGGGACACGTTTATTGGCCCCGACTAAAGTGCCTAAGGCCTCCATTTAGTGGGGGCCCATTACAGTGAATGGCCGACCAGGAGGGGTTTCTTTAGTTGACAAACTTTTAGATCTTCAACTTTTTAGTCTGTTAAATCAAGTGCGTTTTGTTGGAATGGGGCCATGCATAAATAACCTCGTGAAAATTCCCCCCCAAAACCGCACAATAAATAGCGCACACCATTCACTGCGTCTAAACCCAAACTTTTTGCTTTTGTTAAGTTTTCTGAAGATCTTACGACTCTAAAAATGAACGAAAGTGAATTCCCCGTGCAATGATGTGCCATTTAAGTCGCAGGACGGTTGCGCTATTTCAAGAAATTCAAGACAAAAACGCATGCACACTCGTAAATATGTTTACTCACCGTGAGATGGAAGCCTCGGGCCCCCCGGATCCGCGTTAACTAGATGCTGGGGTCGCTTCTGCTTCCGGCGTGACATGATTCACTGCGACTCAGACAGACAGAGAGGGGGGCACCAGTCGACTGAATGGCACTAGGCACGTTTTTGCGCACTTGGAAGCGCTCCTGAAACCATCCAAGCATCTAAAGTGCAAAAGACGCGCAAGCCCCGGGATGAAAATGAAATCGAAAATGTGTAAGATCACTTTTTAAATGTAAAAAGAGCGTCTGTTTTATAGAAGAAAGTCAGAAAAAGCGCATAGGTGTTTGGACATCCGCAGGTCTGCACCGTGTCATATGAAGCTGCCGTAGAGTGTGTGTGGCTGTTTTCTAAAGTCTCTTCTCCCCCAAAAAACTTGTCCAATTTGCGCCCCTCCTCTCACACTGCTGCCCCGCTGCATGCACATACAGGGAACACACACACATACACACACACACACGCCATACACACTCACACACACAGAACCACTCCTTGTTCTTCAATGATATTTGCATTTCAATGGCGTGTAACACACAGCCTCCCTGGTTCTCTCTTTCTCTTTCTCCCCCAGCTTTATTTTTCTTTACACACTCACGCAGCAGCTATAAACTTTCAATAAAACATGACAATTACGTGTCAAAGCAGTTGGATTGCTTTAAAAATAAGGCGTTAGAATCGGCTATTTTGCGAAAGATACGTGATTTAATCATTCCTAGAAGATAATAAAATCATGGGTCAAATGAAGGTGCAATAACGTGTAAAATAAGTCTAACAGGTGACTCATCCATTAGGCGACATCTGTTTAGGACCCTCAGGTGTCAGCAAGGTGGATAAATAATGAAGTCATAGTCATAATACTTGACTTGCAGGTGGTTTCCATCAGCAAGAGTCAAAAATCCGTCCTCCCAGTGGTGTTATTGTGCCGGATGAGGCCTTATTTCTACCCTTTGATTTCCATATAGGGCCAATTATCTGCAGTGGGTTGTGTGCAAGTGGGGCCACACAGCCATTCCACATGCATGCATGTATTTCGTGTGTTATCACCAAGCGTATAATACCCCCACTCCCTCCCGCGCACCCCCCAAAAAGCATCTTACATTGGAGCTCTATTTAAAAGGCAGAGAATAGATGGGAATCTTTGACAATGGCGTGCTGGACACAGTTGAGTGAGCATCTCCCCTCTCTCACTATGAACCCCCGGATCCACTGCTGCACAGCACAATGCCCCTCTTTCACCCCCCGCCTTTACTCCTGTACCACGTGGAGAAATGGATAAAGAGAGAGAGAGAGAAAAAAAAAGTGGGAGAGGAGGAGGAGGGTTGCCATATTTAAGTAGGTGTCTCACATTATACACATATCCACTCAGAGGCTTTGTAAGAAAATCGGGCATTATTTGATTTGGGGGAAATAACTTCCATGTTTATCTCGAGGGTTATAGATTGCGCTTGTCATTAAAGTGTGTCACTTCATCCAGATTAATAATCACCTGTACAATAAACAGAAAATGTCAGGTTACTTAAAGATTCTTTATTTAAGTAGCAATACCACATTTTAAAAATACTTTAAAAAGTTGAATTCATAATTTCATTTAAAAAGTGCAAAAGTATTATGCATATACATACCAAAAGTAAAAGTAGCCTGCTCTAAGAAAAAAATATATTCTAATTCATTCATTGTCCTAAAATGATTTTTAAAAATAAAAAATATTATATATAGCGTGTGTATACGTATGTATATGTAAATATGTATATACGTTATATGAATCATATTATATATAAAAATAAATCAAATCCTAATTAAAAATATCTGAAGTAAATGTTTTGAGAGTCTACGTCATCAGCCAATCAGATTACAGTATTCATTTAGCGTCACCTGTCGTTTCCTGCAGAGTTAAGAGCTAACGCTAACAGGTAGGTTGGTACCATCTCCCGAAGTCAACCGTAAATATTCCGTTAAATTTTCCGTTTAAGTTTAACAGAAATATATAGTTTTAAAAGTCAAGATGTGAAGCAGCCATTGAATAGAAAGCGGACGTAACAGTTTGGGCTGAGAGCTCATTTTACCTGCTATAATGCTAACATTTAATGGCAGCTAATTCATTAAGCTAGCTATGTACCCTAAACTTAGCTAAACCAAAAGCTAAGCTACATAGCTACCGTTGCATAGGCTACATCTTCATACAGCCAAGATATGATTTGGGGTAAAGATGACTGAAAGGCAGAATTAGCCCAGTAACATTATGTATTCGTCTTTTGTTGCTTTTTGACAAAAATCAATCAGTATTCACACACACAAACATTACCATATGCACCCCATGACTATGTACAAAGTGAGCAGTCTTTTATATTGCTTGTGTGGAATGTATAAGCTGTTTGTAGTATTGTCCACCTGTCCAGGGACTTGGGATGAAAACAAGCTCTTAGCTACATCTCTGTACAATGCATCAGATTTAAAGTAGTATATGTGAGCCCTGTCAAATATACTTATATACTTGTAAATAAATTTTAAAAAAATGTTACCCCAAACCTGGTGATTTTGAGTTACCAAATTTCACCAAATAGGACCCTAATGTCTTGAAACCTCTAATTTGAAATCCATGAGTGTGATGTGTGGTAACCCCCATACATGCTTGGCCCAGCTAATACATTACATTTATTAACCTCTGGTTAAGGTCTTTGAAATTCAAATTGTATTTTACTGTACAGAAGACTCAGATGACTTGCCTGTTGCCCTGATCTCCATTAAACTGTTACTGTACTCTCCACAGTCGTGGCCATGTCTCTCTGTGATGACACACTCCTATGCAACTTCCCAAAGTGTCGGACCAAGCTGAGCGGCTTCGCCTGGGTCACAGCCTGCTCCCATGTTTTCTGTGATCAGCACGGGTCCGGTGAGTTCAACCGCTCCCCCGCCATCTGCCCGGCCTGCTCCTCTGCGCTGTCTGGGAAGCTGGACATTGTGAGGACGGAGCTGTCTCCTTCTGAGGAGTACAAAGCCATGGTGCTGGCAGGTCTGCGACCAGACATAGTTCTGGACATCAGTGCCCGTGCTCTGGCCTTCTGGAGCTATCAGGTCAAATATCTTTCTGTTTGTATGTACAGTACATATTGAAATGGCTGTCTATGTCAGTCTGGTTGTCATGTCTTTTCCTGTAAAACACCCAGCTTGTCAGTGTCTTTGTAAACAGGTTCATCAGGAGCACATGTATCAAGAGTACAGTCTGTCACGGACCGAGGCACAGCTGAAGCAGATGGAGAAGGTATTGACCCAGCAGAACCAGAGCAGAGAGCTGGAGCTCAGCGGCATGAGGGGGGAAATCGCCTCCCTGAAGAAAGTAAAGCACAATTGTTAAACTCAAGTGCAGATTCATAACTTCACATTTAAAATTGATCCCAAAGCATGCCCTCTGACCTGCTATGAAATACCGCTGGCATACTGTGTTACACCTACTCTTTCTTGACCATAGCAGATGATGAAATAGAAGTATAGTTACATAGTTACAGCTTGATTTAGAAAGTTAGCAGAAACCTGAAAAGAAAATGTAGAAATGTATAACTTCCCATTTCCTTCAGGTGATGGAGGAGTATAAAAGGAAGTACAGCGAGGTGTCTGAGAGGCTGATGGAGAGGAACAGGCAGTACCAGAAACTACAGGGCCTGTATGACTCTCTGAGGCTACGCAACATGGTGGTGGGTGCAGGTGAAAGAGAGATGCCGCCACAACCAGGACATCATGACTTCAACACTGGTAAGAATATATATCTATCTATATCTATATATATATATATATATCTATATCTATATATATATATATATATATATATATATATATATATATATATATATATATATATATATATATATATATATATATATATATATATATATATATATAAACTTTTAATATTAAGTATTTAATTAATTAAATAATATATTACAATATTGGTGCTGAGAAGATTAGTTGATCGAAAAATTTCCAACAATTTTGGTCAGTTAATCGTTTAAGTAATTTCTAAACTTTTTTTTTTTTTTTTTTTTAGCTGAGTTGAGTATTTTTGAATTTTGGACTTCAACTTGGGCTCTGAGAAGCTGTAAGGGTGTTTTTTCACAACTTTCTAACATTTTATAGATTAAATGAAAATAAAAGCTTAATATCAGTAATGAAAATAATCATTAGTTTCAAAGTAATGTTTGGCAGGAAAAGAAATAAACTTATTTTTGTTATCACTTGTCACATTGTGCCCACACTGATAAATGAGAAGAGGAAGGAAGCAGAGAGAATGATGTTAAATGGCACAAAGGAAGACACAGCTGTAGGTGTTTTGTCACGAGGTGGTCATTAAGAAAAAAAGCAGTAGGAGTAATGAGCTGATTGTCGACGTAAGGGAATTTTACTCAGTATAACAATGAGAGACATCCGTCAACCCCCTGTGTGTCACCCAGGGGTGGCTCAGCCGGCGACTCCCCAGAGAAGTCCTCAGTTCCTCTCCGTGGGTCACGATGGGGAGAGCAGGTTCTTCTCCTGCCTGGAGGCGGACGGAGCCAAGACCTTCTTCCAGTTCAGCTCCCCTGCCAGGGAGAGAGGCCGGCCCTTCATGAAGAAGCACTGAGACGGCAACAGGTTTCATTATGACTGCAGCACATTCACTTAATTTATTTATGCTGTATATGTTAGCAAAGTAAGTATTAATTTAGTTGGCGGTGTTTGCCCAGAGTGCATTTTTGTAGTATTTATTGTAATTCTGCACTAAACTAGGCATGAAATCCAATGTTCAACTGGTCTCTACCTAAGCATTTGTGTTAAGAAGTACTTGACAAGACAATATAAATACAACATAAACTCTGATTACAAAGAACACTGCCTTACAGTCTTCTCTGCAAATGTAGATTGCGCCAGTTTTACTAAAAATAGGATGGTAAAAACACCTGCTTCTAATCAAAAACAGACAAATTTAAGGAATCAGTGTAGTCAGGAGGATTCCAACGTGGTCATGTCAGTATTTTCATGCGTGATTAATATCTTAAGTATCAAGTTTAAGGGATTAGTCTAACCTTAACCTAAGTAAAAACAATTGATGGCTTGTTTCTTTACTGATACAGTACTAGGGCTAACCTGAATGCTTTAAAACTTCAACCGTTGCCATGATAATCAACCTCCAAATTAGTATTTGAGTGCTTTGTTTGTTTTTTAAATGAATAATAAAATGACACAAAGTATCTAACAATAATATATAAATCCCAAAATAGCCCGTGAAATAAGGAATAATCCCACAATGTTCATTATTCATATTCAACATTAATCATTGAGTTATTCTCCGATGGATATTTCAGTTTCTTATGTGTAGAGCTGCGTGCGTGCACAGTAGTCCGGCTGCAGTGCTGTCCCAGAGATGGACAGAAGAACATGTCAGAATGCTGCGCAGCGCCACACCACGAAGCTTTGAATATCTTTGAATATTTCTCACCAAATCTTCAGAGGTCTGTTATACACCCTGTGTGAACAATTTGGGCAATCTGGGTTAAACCTTAAAACTCGGTTGGTTCTTGTCTGGATATGTAAGGTTTTTCCCTACATAACACACAAGTGAAGCAGCTGGTAAACTGGCCTACCCTCACCACAATAATGTGTCTTTTGTAGATTTGATGAATAAGACCAGATAGACTGTAGTGAAACCTCTGATCAACAGGCCTTTTTCACAGAAGACAAAAACACGGGTGTAAATAATGAAATTATCCATTTAGCTTCTTCAGCTTCAGAGTCCTGGTATCCTGCACGCTGGCTCACTGCCACTCACTGAGACACCTGAATAGTGTAGAGCCAACGTTAATATTATTAGTAACACCTGTGATTTTTCTCCTATGATGAGTCAAAGTATATACTTCACCCACAAAATCACCATTTGTATATCAATTATTTATCACGTGCTACCTTGAATTCTTGAAGAAAACCTCTTACATGCTTCCATGGTGAACAGAGAATTTAAAAAATGAAGTAAGTCCTTGAGGAACTGAAGTAAATGATGTTAACAACAGGAAAACTAAAAACTCAAAAATCCATTTTACAAACTCTCACAGTACTCATGCAGTATAATCCAAGTCTTGTTTATCCAGTAGTATGCTCAGGTAACACATGGTGAGTAATAAATACACAAATGGTCATTTTATGGGTGAAGTATTCCTTTAAATGAATTAAATAGTACATTTTAAACAACATTTTTGAGGACCCACTTTGAAAACTGCTGTTTTAAGACACCACGCAAACAATGTTTAAGATAAAGGGATTTTTGTTCAGGGTAAACTTAAGTCACAATTGTGGGGTTCATTCATTTACAAAAAGAACTTGGCTCAACAACAGACTGCAAAAACAAAATATTTATAAATATACACCATCTAAAGACAAAGTAATAGGGTGACAACTATGTACAAACAACATAAAACAGGCACAAACTTTGGAAGCTTCAAATTATCTGAACTCTTCTTCAAAATTCAGAAAAGAATTGGTCCTCCTGCTGTATTTCCTCTTCAGCTCATTCGCTTTGGGGCTTGTAGCTGACGGTGGCAGCAATCTGACTTTGGACGTTTTGTTTCTTGCCGTTGACGATGAGGAGCAGAGGAGAGTCCACTCTTATACTTCTGAAGTCAAACGACTGCCGGAGAGAGGAAATGTGAAAGTCAGACGATTCAGAAAGGCCTTGTTCTGTACATTTTGAACTGCACACATGAAACACGGACCTCGTCTTTATGTGTTATGCTGTTTCGTTTGAGCTGCGGTTCAGGAATGACTACGGTGTCTCCTATCAGGACCCCCCAGCTGTCCGCTGTGTTGTATACCATCACCACTATACAGGACTCCTCGCTGTCCACCATACCAAACGTACTGGAGGAAAAAGAAACACACAAAAAAAATCTAGATTTTTTTTTCCACTAGCAAACAGCATGTGGGGCTATTACTGATACAATAAGCTGCACTCACAAGGCCATACGACCCTCAGAGGCCAGGCTGAACACCACCTTGCCCAGGGCAGCCACCCCTGCGTTGTGACCATGCGTAAGGGAGGAAATAGTTCGAGGCTCCAGGCTGCCTATGCGGCCCGTCGGGGAACGGAAGTGAGGGGAGGAGCAGGGACCCAATGAAGACGTGTTGAGGTTAGACAGCATCGTCCTTAACCTGCGCGCCTTTACCTTCCCCTGAAGAGATGGAGACTAAAGGTTAGGAGCAAAACAAGAGATTCGGCTATGCTTTGCTGCCACCTTGTGGTGAATAATGAAATCTTTCGTCATCTTGATGACAATTTTTATATCAAGGAAAGACAAAGATGACGTTTTATTCAATAAATACATTTCAATTAAAAAAAAAAAAAAAAACAGGAGGTGATGCCAAATGTACAATACACTCATTTCTTAGAAGATGATGTTTCTCTCTATTAAACAAGTTCAGGCATATATATGTACAGTTTATATTTGTTTTCCCAATAACATAATTTCCTCCAGCTTTCTTTTACTCCATTGAATTCTTATTAGTGCTGTCAATTGATTCAAATATTTCATCACGATAAATCGCATGATTGTCCAGTTAATCACAATTAGCAAATTAGTCGCATTTGTATCTGTTCAAAATATTCCTTAAAGGGAGATTTATCAAGTATTTAATACTCTTATCAAACAAATATGCTGCTTTATACAAATGTATGTATATATTTATTGGAAATAAATTAACAACACAAAACAATGACAAATATTGTCCAGAAACCCTCACAGGTACTGCATTATCATAAAAACATACAGTCAAATCATAACATGGCAAACTCAAGCCCCACAGGCAACTCGTGGGTACCCACAGACACATTCTCATTCACATATGTTGAGGTCAGAGGTCAAGGGACCACTTTGAAAATGGTCATGCCAGTTTTTCTTTGCCAAAATGTAGCTACGTTTTGAACATTACTTAACCTCCTTCGTGACAAGCCAGTATACTTGGTTCTGTAGCTTTAAAACTGAGCCCACTACCTCTGAAAGAAATTAGCAATATAAAAGAATTTGCTTCATGCATTATTATTGCATTAACTTTGACAGCCTAATCAGGTGTATATACTTCTTTTTCCTAATAACAGAATTTCCTCCAGCTTTTTCTTTCTAATCTTAAATCAACTGCCTTTCAGTTTATGTTTCAACACTGAAGTCTTTAACATTTTCAGTAAATATGTCATTCTTAAAGAGAGAAATTTGTTTGGCAAGAAATATAGAAAGATTCTACTAGAGCTAAAATGATTAGATGATAAATGTAATAGCCGGTTGACTTCATTTGCAACCATTTGAAGTAACCTGGAGTACATTTTTAGCAAAAAGTGGGAAAAAAAATTCACTGGTTCCTGCTTCTCAAATGAGAGTATCTTCTGGTTTCTTATTCTACTATGCTTGTAATCTAATGTGTTTGCTGATCTGACCAAACAAGACATTAAAAGACGTCACCTTATGCTCTAGGAACTAGAGTGCCCTAGTGCTAGGGCATTTTTCTCCATACCTTGTTCTGTATGAGTTCTGTGACTTTCCTCAGATACGCCAGCAGCTGCTTCTCTCTCTCTGGAGGATCCTCCCAGCCCGGGTCCAGCACAGCGGCTCGGCTGTAGCCGCCGAGCGCAGACCCGAACATCTCCTCGTACTGAAACAGAGTGGCTCGGTTGAAATGCAGCTCTGGGTAAGAAGAGGCAGCTCTGTCCACTTTCTCCTACAAATGAGGAGGAGAGGAGTAAAACATTAGTACAATAGTGCAATTGGTGCAGATAGATTTTATTGTTTGATGCTCAGCACTCACAGATTGTGCATAGGCACTTAGAGCTTGTTGAGACAACTGTGGATTCTGACCACAGGTGAAAAACAGGGACACATTTGCGTTTCCCAGGATGTCTGTAAAAACAATAACATTTTGGACAGTACATCAATTGTAGAGTCACTTTCTTCTAACTCTTCTTCTCCTTACTAGTAGCACCCAGATGCTCTACTCACACCAGGACGTCCCGTCCGTGACATCCAGCTGGACAGCTTGTCGGGCCATGTCCACGCTCTCCATCACCTGCTTGCTGTGTGCATCGCTGTCTGCCGCTGGGAGCTGTCTCAGCACCATGGACAGGTTGCGTAGAGACACCTTGTTCTTGCTCTACAGAGGTGGGAGATAAAACACATGCTAGATGAGTTGTTAAGTAAAACCAAGCATGGAGAGATCGGATGAAATTTCACAGGAGCTGTAAGTGATTCATTCAGAAAAGACCTGTACAGTCATTAAGTATGTTAAAGTTACTCTTGACATGAAGTGCCAGAAATGTTAACCTACAGGCTGCATATGTAATCCTTCAAAACAAGAACTTTCTAACCAAAGCACACTTTTACAATGCTTTATATCCCTCTCTTTCTGCCCTTAATGTACCTGTTGCAAGGCTCCGGTAAAGCAGTTCTTGGCACCGATCAGGTCTCCTTTTTTCCAGTACTGCTCCCCCAGTGTGTTCCAGCCCTCGACCAGGCCAGGCTCCAGCTTCACAGCGCGGGAAAGGCACTCTTGTGCTAAGGCACTGAAGTCAGGAGCTACGTTCAGACACCTGCCCTTCTGCAGCAGAAACTCTGCTTTGTGTTTGAAATGAACTATGGGAAATGCAGAGATACAGTAAGTGTGATTTATATTCTGTAGAGGCTGAAGCGCTGTTGTGTAAAATGTAGCACTCACCCTCTTTCTCCTCCAGCTTCTTAAGTGTCTTTTCCATCTCCTGTGCGACATCGCTTTGTTTCCTCCCAGCTTCCTCTACACTGTGAGTCTCAAAATAGCAATCTCTAAAATTATACAGTTCATCCACGAGCTCCTGTGATGAGACGCCAGGGAGAAGGAGGGGGGAGGGTGGGTAGATGTAGACAAATATTGATTGTGAATTCTTACCGGTTAAAAATAGATCAAAAGGCACACTTCTCACAGCAAATTCTGCCTATTGAGTTGGTGAAAAACTGACCCACTGTCCATTAGAGATGCACCAATATAACAGAATATGGTATTGTATGATACCCACTTTTGTGATCTTGATTTTGATGAGTGAATGTCACGTAATAAAACTGTCAAATCTGCAGCACAGTAAAATTATTTTTTTTTGCTTTGGTTTAGTTACAACTTTGGTATATATATCATAAAACAAGATACAAACGTTTATACATTCAAAATGTGAAGCATAAAACAGTGTATTAAGATCCACATACTTCAGTTGTTTTTTTTTTTTTTGTTTTTTTTAAGAAAACCTGCCATACAAACTGGGAGCATGGTGAGGTGAGCATTAACCAGACAGAGGGTCTCATAAAAGAAGCTACTGAGTTGCATTATGGGAACTGTAGGATGCAGTGTTTTCGGTGCTTGACCCACACTTGGGTCTAACATTCAGGATATCAGTCGCTTTGAGTCGCTTTGATTTTGCCCAGCTTTATGGAAGCTTAATACTCAAATGCTGCTTTAAAACTTTAAATGTCAAATCAGTCACAGGATTACCATAAGTGTTACATAACATAAAATACATAGGCAATTCTAAAAGGTAATTTGTAAAAATGATACAGTTATTGATTAAGGATTTTAGGTATAAAACATACTGAGTTAACAGAACATATCAGTGCATCTCTAGTACCCATCTTTGGTGCATGAACTGACAATCTGGTGACTCAGCAAGAACTGGATCGATGCAAGCGACGCATGTACATTAAATGTCATTTATCTGACGATTTAATGGGGTAATCGTTATCATTAGAAGTTAGTCCACCCGTAGAATAAGAAGTATGGCACACATGCACCTGATAAAGAATCAGAGATAAAGCCTGGATACTAAGTAAGGTGTGTTAGCATGGCAGTTGTTATAGTAACGAGTCGTTAAGATGTCCAGCAAGCAGATTAAGAGGCAACGCTGAGCTCATGAGAAGTCAATAAAACACGAAGGCACGGACACTCAGCGGATGTAAATATTCGTGTGATATAACCGAGAACAAGTACCTTCATAATTTGCAGCTCGTTTTTCTCTGTCACAGGCTCGCCACTCTTCTCGTCTTCCGCCATCTTTGTGTTAGCTCAGCAGCAACAAAGCCTAGTAGCGGAGAAGCAGCCGAGCGACGAGACGAGTATTAAATCTACGGCTCTAATATTAATATGATGACAGAAAACATTTATTGACTGAAATAGCACGAATGCAAGGAATTTTAGCACAGAGGAAATTGGCTTTTAATTTCGCTGTCGCCGGAAGTTGGAGTAATTAGTCCATAGCGGAAATGAAGCCGACAAACAACCGCATCACAAATGAAAAATATATACTTATTGGCTCGTTTATCGTTGTTAAAATACATATTTCAATACAGACTGATAAAAGTATGCCAATTTATTTATTTCAGATAATATCCCCACCAGGATTGTTCGTTTGTTTTACACCAGCACCAGTCAGCCGGAACGTGTCTCATTCAAGATGCTGGTCCGACGCTTTTTCGCCACGGACCATACATTATTCGCTCCAAACAACAAGGCGGACAGTGTTCAACTTTTGTCTAAATAGTGTTCAGTGTGACCGGTGTCGGTATTGAATCCAGCTCGTCATGTCGGACACATGGAGCAACATTCAGGCGCACAAGAAGCAGCTGGACTCCCTGCGGGAGAGGCTGCAGCGGCGGCGGAAAGACCCAGCGCTGTCCTCGGGTACGTTCAGGCCGGAGAGCGGGTGCCAGCCATGGTACCAGCAGCGCGGCAACGAGGGATTCTTTTGTTATTAGGCAATCAGTGGAGTATTTATCCGATTTATCACTTAATTAGTGAGTCTATATATTGTCAAGAAGGAAGACACGTCCATGTTTTGGTTCCCGAGGCTACAAACTTAAAACTGCCCAGTTTTACTTGCAGATGCTGTGAGTTTTAGTCAATAAATGCAGCTGTCAAACTTTCAACTTACGTGACACAAACTGTTAATTATTGTTTGATTTGTTGCCGATTAATTTCCCGACGATTGACTTCTCAAATCTTTTTGTCCATCCAACCGTCCAAATAAAAAAAAAAATCGACCTGCAATGACATTAAACAGAGAAAAACAGACAGAAAGTTGACTGAAACAAGTTGACTGAAACAATAATTGCCCCTTTTCATGATAAACGGCATTGATCGATTATCAGAAATATTGGTTAGTTTTCTGTTGATCATTTCATCTCCAGTTATTTGTTATAAGGCCAGCTAACTCTATGAGCTTTGATATCAACAGTAGAAAGACTGTCACAATTCATTCAGCTCACAGCAAGATCAGTGTTTTCATCAAGTTGTTTTTCTATATTAAGAAATACAAATATAAAGATTAATCAACCAGAGATACGACATCCCAGAAACAAAAGGCATTGTATTAAAAGTTTTTTTTAAATGAAAGATTGTTCTTTGTTGTTAAATTGTAGCTCCAAAATTCATCATTATGCTTTTTGGACTTCTCCTCACCTGATGAGATGAAATACCTGTAATAGGAGGTTTGCGCTGTCACAATTTTGGGTCCTGGAATCAGGATGGTTAAGTTATGGAAAACTCTTTCTTTTTAAATTTGATATATAAATGATCTGTAAAAGCGTTTCAAAATGAGGATGTTAACTTCTGTTGTCTCCTCTCGGTCAGATGGCGGAAGCAGTACGGAGGGTTCCGCAGTGAGGAGTGACAGCCCAGCTCCGTCAGCTCCACTACCTTCTCAGGAGGAGTTGGAAAAACCACCAGACCCTGAATTAGAGAAGAGGCTGCTGGGATATCTCTCTGATCTGAGCCTGTCATTGCCAACAGACTCGCTTGCCATCACAAATGAACTCAGTGTGAGTCTTTATTTTGGTCTCTAAGCACAGAAATGTTTTGTAGAGGAAAGTAAAATATGTTATGTTAGCCTTGGCATAATATTAACAACTTCATTCTTGCTTTACAGTCTGAAACAGCAGTCAGTCATGGAAGCATCCAGAGTCTGCTGCTTAAATTCTCTGCTCAGGAGCTCATTGAGGTCCGGCAACCCTCCTCAGCCTCTTCCTCTACTACTTCCTCCCCCTCAATCGTGGTAGCAGTGGACCACACAAAACTATGGGCTATGATTGGGTCTGGGGCTGGAGCCCAACGGACAGGAGTCAAGAGAAAAACAGAAGATCAAACTCACCACAAGAGAGCTCCAGGCTTCTCGCCTTCGCTTCAGAGCTCTGCCTCTCCTCCGCATTCGTCCTTCACCTCGCTAACGCCAGCTTCCTCCTCACAGCTAGCAGGGCCTTCGGTATCAGGGAGTGGGGCTGACAAGAAGGGCAGGAGCAATAAAAGCCAGTCATCCCATTTGGACATGGAGATAGAGAGCCTCCTGAACCAACAGTCCACTAAAGAGCAGCAGAGCAAGAAGGTAGGAAGGTTGAGGACGCCAACCAATATCTCTTCTTGTCTCTTACAGCGCCCAAAATCATTGTAACCACTTACATTCAATAATTACAGGGTAGTTTGGAGGTGTGGTTACTGATATGTTATTTATGTCCAGGTAAGCAGAGAGATTCTGGAGCTGCTTAATGCCAGCACAGCTAAGGAGCAGTCCATCGTGTTAAAGTTCCGGTCTCGCGGCCGAGCCCAGGTCCAAGAGTTCTGCGACCATGGGACCAAAGAGGAGTGTGTGCGCTCCGGGGACACGCCACAGCCGTGCACCAAGTTACACTTCCGGTCAGTGTTCCTCAGCAAACTTTTCTTGTTCAGTATTTATGTCACCCCACATGATAAAATCTTTCTGTCAGACACTAAACAGCAGCAACAGATTTTTAATTAATCAGATAGATGATGAATTTGCATTGCAGTGCAGTGTTTAAAAAATACACTGGGGCACCCTCGAGGCTCAGGGGTGAGGGCATCGACCATTAACAACTGCGGACCGTGGTTGCATGTCATTTGACATTAGAGCTGCAACGATTAATTGATTAGTTGTCAGCTAATAACTTAACAGACAACTATTTTGATAATGGATAAAATGTTTTGAGTTATTTTTTTTTAAAAAAGGTCAAAATTCTCTGATTCCAGCTTCTTAAATGTGAATATTTTCTGGTTTCTTTACTCCTATGACAGTAAACTAAATATCTTTGAGTTGTGGACAAAACAAAACATCTGAGGACGTCAACTTGGGCTTTGGGAAACACTGATCGCCATTTTTCACCGCTTTATAGACCAAACAACTAATTGATTGATTGAGAAGGTAATCAACAGATTAATCGACAATGAAACTAATCGATAGTTGCAGCCCTATTCGATATGCGTCTTTCCCCTCTTTTCCTGTCATCTCCAGAAAACGAATTTTTTTGAAATGGGAAATACTTCCAGTGACCTGAAGATGTCGCTATAATCAAGATTAAAAAATACTATCCCTAATCAGAAATTCCACAATTTGACAACGTTCTGGAAAAACACTGCTGTTTTGCTAATAATGTCAATGTAGGTCTAAATTACTTACTTAGAAAGGCCTTACTGCTGACAGTAGTAGTGACTAACTTGAGTTTCATTTTAATCAAATGGAAAGGATAATGCAACTTGTCTTCATCTCAAAATATATGATTTGTGGAGTTTCTCGTCATTCTAAATTCAGTGAAATTCAAACCTTAATCTACCTTACATTACCTTACCCTACCTTACAGTAATCAGGTAAGTCCCATTGAGATCAAAGTTTAATTTTCAAGTCGGGTCTGAGTATTTAAGTGTATCAGTAGCAATAGCAATAGCAGTAACATAAACCAAACCATTTATAAATATACAATATCAATCATGATAATTCCAATAATATAATAAAGATTGAAAAAAATACATAAAAAAAAAAAGAATTAAAGTAATGTTATACAACAATAGTCAATTAAACAAGTTAAAAGTCAGGATTCAATCAGTCAGGATGCAATTCATTCCAAATATTTGGTGCAAAGAATCTATGGCAATATTGTCCCTGTTACTGTTATTCATGCCAATAAAGCATATTGAATCTAAAATCAGTGTTAATCGTAGGAATCTGCAGCGCTAACCAGTCCAGTAAGTGTAGAGGTCAGAAGATGAATAATGACATGTGAGATCAAAATTTGGTTTATTTTTTAAACCTTTTCTATAATAACGTAATGTTTCCTTGTGAAATGTTAAATATTTTTTTTCCCTTCAGACACATTGTTGAAAAAAGGGATGATTTAAGGGGTCACAAGTAGAGTTTGTTTTAAGGGGGCTCAATTCAAAAAGGCTGGGAAACACTGGTTTAAGGGTAGAGGGTCCTTTTGGAAAAAAATGTTTTAATAAAGTTGACTGATATTTATGCAGGGTAAATATATTTATATTTGCCTTTCTGTACTTGCATTTTTGTGCAAAGTAGAGGCTGTTTTGTGGTTTATTGTGTGTGTGTTTTGTTTGTTTAACCTGAAATATGACATTGCACCAACATGTTTATGCAACTTTTTATGAAACATATTTTCTCATTCAGTCGCATCATCAACAAGCACACGGACGAAAGCCTCGGCGACTGCTCCTTCCTCAACACGTGTTTCCATATGGACACCTGCAAATACGTCCACTATGAGATTGACAGCCCACCAGAGGCCGAGGGGAGCCTGCTGGGGCCCCAGGCCGGGACCACAGAGCTTGGCCTCTGTGCAGGGGACGCCGACAGCAACGTCGGCAAACTTTTCCCCTCACAGGTGAGGCTGAGAGAGGAGGGATGAGGGGAAGAAGAGACAGATGGATGTTGATATTTTAGGTGGGTTATGAAATTGTATTGACAGAGGTTATGTTTTTCTTTGCAGTGGATCTGCTGTGATATTCGTTACTTGGACGTGTCCATCCTCGGGAAGTTTGCTGTGGTGATGGCCGACCCTCCGTGGGACATCCACATGGAGTTACCCTATGGTACACTGACTGACGACGAAATGAGAAAACTCAACATCCCCATCCTGCAAGATGATGGCTTCCTCTTCCTCTGGGTCACCGGCAGGTAACTACAACAGTCAGTCATGTATCCATCCACAACTTGATCTCCTACATTGTCAAGATGCCCTTGAACTTTACACTAACTTACTTGGTTGCCTCAGTTTCCTGGTTGCTAAGTATTTTCAGTGAAAAACATTGAGAAAAAACTTTTTCTTCAGGTGTGGCTTTTACTCTTGGAACCAAAGACCCCTTTTGCCCCTTGCATTACAAAGCAGCTCATATTCAAGTTGTACCTGATTTAACCTGATTACCTTTACACCTGGTATTATGTCTTCAGTGTCCAAATTGAGATCCGATTGTTCTGTTTGAAAGGGCTTACGGGAAGTCTGCATACGCACAGGCTTGCAGCCAGGCACTGCAGGAGAAGGGGTGTGTAAGGGGGGACACTTAAGCCTCAAAATACCACTGTTTAGGGGGGAGAGGGCCCGCATATGTGACTTTAAGATACGTCTACATCCACACACACAGGGAGGAATAGAGGAGACACTGAGCCCAGTCAGAGAGGTGTAACCGCGATGGTCTCTCTGGTTCAGTGTGCTGCAGGTTGAAACCTGCCCCCCCCCGCCACACACACTCAACTAAAACTGTGGATTACTACCAAAGCTCCAGAGCCCCAAAAAATGGTACTCGGGAGAGCTGCATCTCCGCCCATGTAGTCTAATTCTAATCTAGTCTAATTGATTACAATGTGCCCCTGACCCCGTCCTGAGGGGGTTTGGCTGATCAGATCACAATCCATCCACAGTGCATTCTCATAGCATTTACATCTGTACTTACATGTGGCTGAGCACCATCTGATTGCAGTCCGATCTCCCAAAATGGATTTTAATGCCAGGTGAAAAGGGGGTAAAATATATACAAGCTGTTGAATTTGTATATATTAGTATTTAATTTTAATTTTAAAATAACGTTTTCTCAGTTTAATTAAGTAGTTTAGTGGTAGTCCATGATGGTTGAACCTGCGTGGTAACACATACATAAGAGTAGACAGGCTCGTAGTTCTGCACATCCAGATATAATTAGATCTGCTGAAACTCATCATCTGACCAACTCCTCCTCTTCCAGGGCCATGGAGCTGGGCAGAGAGTGTCTCAGTCTGTGGGGGTGAGCCTTCCACTACTATCAACTCATCACTTTTTTTAGAACACCATTTCATTTCTTATATATTTACAGCTTTTTCTTTTTAAATTTATGTATTTATTTTCATCTGTCAGCTATGATCGAGTTGATGAAATCATTTGGGTGAAAACCAACCAGCTTCAGAGAATCATCCGCACAGGAAGGACAGGCCATTGGCTGAACCACGGGAAGGAGCACTGTCTGGTGTGTTTGTCTGAGTATCCTCTTACTGTATACATTTTAATCTGTCATATACTGTATGAGCTTGCATGAAACTGCTGGGATCCAAGCTCGAGGAATCTTGCCTCCAGGAGTTTCTGTTTGTTGCATGTTCATTCTTGGTAGTTTGAGAGGTTGCCCCATGGCTAGAAGGTGTTTTTAAACAAGGTTAACCTGCTGCATGCTCATTCTTTTTGAAACAGTCAAGCTGTATTTGTATAGCACCTTTCCAGTGAACCATGACAACAACTGAATTGACAAAAAGCAGTTCAATAATTTAACTTGAGATAATTAGATTTAAATGTGCTTCCAAAGGTATCAGATAAAGGCCTAATACGTACATACCATATGTTCTCTTCAGGTGGGTGTAAAGGGAAACCCTCAGGGATTCAACCGAGGTTTGGACTGCGATGTCATTGTGGCCGAGGTAAATGTTTATATCTTCTTTCCTACTATTTCTGATTTCTACAGCCAGAAAATGGTTGTTTCACATCTGATACAAATGCATTCATTGCATTATAAACACTCTTTTCAAGGTTCGCTCCACCAGTCACAAACCAGATGAGATCTACGGCATGATAGAGAGACTCTCACCCGGCACCAGGAAGATCGAGCTTTTCGGCCGACCCCACAACGTCCAACCCAACTGGTAACATACGATCCCGCTTTATTTCAAACACCACCCTTCTTTATCTTTTTTTTTTTTAGGGGGTACAGGGGGTCTTAAGGGGGAGATTGCAGGTCAACAGTAGATGTCACATAGAAGTGGTGTACATCATCTGAAAGCTGGGAACCTGAAGATTAATTTGAGATGCAGCTCAGCACTGTTTAAGTTGCTCTAGTCATAAATCAGAAATTGACATAATTAATCCATTTCTAAGCTGTCAGTCGTTTAAAATATTTAGTTGCAATTCGCATGATTTTCCAAACTTCACTGCAAATTAATCCCACATTTTTTATCTGTTCAAAATGTACCTTAAAAGGACAGTGTATATGGTTATTATTGGAAATCAGTTAACAGCACAAAACAATGACAAATATTGCCCAGAAACCCTCACAGGTATTGCATTTAGCATTAAAAAATTTGCTCTCAAATCATAACATGGCAAACTGCAGCCCAGCAGGCAACAACAGCTGTCAGTGTGTCAGAGTGCTGACTTTACTAGGACTTGCCCCAAACTGCATATGATTACCATAAAGTGGGCATGTCTGTAAAGGGGAGACTTTGTACCCATAGAACCCATTTTCATTCACATATCTTGAGGTCAGAGGTCAAGGGACTCCTTTGAAAATGGCCATTTTCTTGCCAAAATTTAGTGCAAGTTTGGAGCATTATTTAGCCTCCGTGGTGACAAGCTAGTATGACATGAGTGGTACCAATAGATTACGGTAATTTTTCATGTGTGCATTGGTCTTTGACCTGCTCATTGCAATACGACGGAAGCACTAAAATAGACATTTTTTAAAAACATATTAATACCGTTGATAATAAGTTAATTATGTCCTTAGCTCTTGTGATCTTGAGAAAACATAAAAAAAATTGAATCATGTCTGCTTAGGGCTTCCATACAATGCTATCTAGTTGTTTTTCAATTAGATTTGCTGATTTAGAAGTATACATAATTTGATTACACTCCCATAATAATGACAATAACAGGGGTAATAATCCTCATTTAGCATCTTTTACACATAAAATGCAAAAGACTATTTAAAGAACAATTAAAGGTGTAGTTTGTAGGATTTCACGGTATCTAGCAGTGAGGTCGCAGATGGTAACCAACTTAAGCTTCTCTCGTGAACGTAGGTTGTGTGTGTATAAAGTTTAAGGGCTTAGCACATTATGATGGAAGTATATGAAGGCCATCCCCATGCTCTATTATGTCTCATAAGTTGTTGCAGCAATTTTGCTATTTGTTACACAGATATGGTGCTAAATTTAACCATTTTTTTACCACTGGAGAATTGTTAAAAATGATCAATAATCCCTCCAAAATACCACATTAAGACACCAAAACCTTGAGGAACATCATCGAATAAGCCATGCTGTGATTTGGTATCATTTTTAGCGATTGGATGATGAGCAATTCGGCTCTGGAAAGTGCTCAGAAACCCCCTTAATTATTAATCTACTTAAAGCCATCCACCCTCTCAATGTCTTTAGACGTTTGTGGCTGTTAAGTTTCATTTGGCTGTGATTATCCTAGAGGTCTCAACAGGTCATTTTATACAGTGAGGTCAAGTTTCAAAAATGGTTTCTCTGCAGTGTAATGGTTACTATAAGCTCTCTAGTTTCATGTGACATCAGTACCTTCTCTCCAGCTCTAAAGTCTGCTACAGCCTCTAAAAGACAGTTGTTAATTGTACTCATTGGCTCTTTTTCTCCTCCACCTCAAGGGTAACTCTTGGAAACCAGCTTGATGGCATTCATCTCTTGGATCCCGATGTCGTGGCACGATTCAAGAGTCGTTATCCAGACGGCGTCATCTCCAAACCCAAAAACATGCAGTGATGACTTTATCAGTGGTCACAGGTTTGGAAGAAGTTTGTCTATAGACTTTTTTTTATACCAGTGAACTAATTTCTTAAATAAATGTTCTAAACAAGATACACTGTCTGTGTCTTGGTTAAGAAGTGATCAATACGTGAAGAAATAATGTTAATCACTTGTTGTTACTTTTGAAGCAATGTTTGTATAGCACTGTATGTATATCACATTCACCATGAACAAAAAGACAGGAGACATTTAATATCCATTTTTAGTTATTATTTTGTTAGTAAAGAATAAAGAGACTTTTCTTTTGATTTACTGTAGATTTGAATAATTGTTAATGATTTTTGCATCAAAAAACAAATGTTGAATTTAGAAATTTCAACAGGTTTTTCCACATTTGGGATCAATGCTTACATTCACATCTGTTCATTTTAGCCAAATACAGAAACCTGTTCATCCTAAAAGTCTACAGTTAAGGTTTGTTAAAAGTAAACATTTTAATTTCAACTGCAACCAGGATTTTTTTAATTATAAAAAATATTAAAGAAGAGAAAGTAGCCAGACAGAGCAGAAGCCAAACATGATTGACAGAATACCTAAGAGAAATACATTTTGCTGTGTAGTTAATGCTTTCAAAACAGGAACTAACTAGAGGCAAAACAGCTGCTGAGCATCTTCATCTGTTAAGATAGTAAATTAGATAGTAAATTCATCAGAAATGTCAGCAGGAGGTTTAGAAATATGACTCATGATGGTCATGATGTTTAGATAGAGATAATTATCATCATACTTTTGAAGGTTAACTCCCTCTTTCTGCTTTGGGAAACATGTCCAACAGGGAAATGAAAAATCATTTTTTCCATGAAAGTAGTCAAAAAAAGAGACTCCGTAAAAAAAAAAAAAAAGGTTATGCACTTTTTGGTTGTGAATGCTGTAAACAAGTCTGTGTTGTCTGCTCTCTCTCAACAGTATTGAGTCTGTTTGGGCAGTGGATCCCCTCCTTTTAGAGTTTAGTCTCATGAAATGTTAATGCACAGAGATTGAAAACCAAGTCTGTTTCGGTCTGTTTTCCCCGGCCCCTTGTTGAATCTGATTAATCATCGTGTGTTCTGTGTGGGCAGCAAGGGGTGAAAAACAAACTGGCTGTGCACAACTAATGTTGATCACATCTAAAGGTGACGATAGATGCAGTAGCTCAGTGATCAGGCTCCCAGGTAACTTAGATACAGGAGTCTCTTTATCTCGTCTGCAGCTCTCCTCAGTAGGTGGCGTCCACTGCGTTGATGTTGCTGTCCAGCTGGTGTCTAAAAGACAGCCTGGCCTTGGTGGAGAAATATATCTGGGAGCCCCGACTCAGGCTTCCTGCTCCTTCACTGTCGCTACTCCAGGATGTGGTGGAGCACAGACGGGGCTTCATCTCCTCGATGGGAACTGAGAGGTGGAGAATAGAGACAGGAAGTCAAGCATTATCAGGGCCTGTTATCATGAAATGGCTGTTTATTTGGTCTAGGTTAGAGTTTCTTACGGTGTAGCTGCTCCTCACCTGCTGCTGGGGGGCACTGCCTGCTCTTGCAGCGCTCTTTACAGCGTCTGTAGAAAGGAAAGCACTGCAGCATTTTCACACCCATGGCAGAGATGTCTGTCGAGAGGAGACAAATATAAAAGTGGTGGTAAGAAAATCAAAATTTGGATTAAAAAAAACTAAAATTATGGTTGTTTAATTCCCAGCGAGACTCTGAAATATGAAGTATGTGTATTGTTAAACACATTGTTTTCCTGTCTGATCACAAAGACAGCATGTCTGAGTGTCTGCTGACAGCTCCTTGTCTCATCACCAGGTCACAGTTTAATGGAATTATGATCCTGCACTTCAGCGTCATGATATCCTAACGCAAGCTGGTCCCAGCAACCAGCCAATCAGTCAGTATTCATGTGCCAGCATCCTCCTCCACGCCGCCTAATCCTGGAACAGGACATCAATGGGCTATGACAGCCAGAGGAGTTATTAAGTCCTCTCCTGACTACAAAACACAGATTACAAAGAGGTCGTCTGATGTACGCACGTTATGACTAACAGCCAGACAGGTACATATCTCAACTGAAGCTAAAGCTGTTGTTTTTGTTTGAAGAACTCTAAAAGCCTTTGTTTCCCTCTCAGCCAGCAATTATGCTTTCAAGTGAGGGTTTCCTGGACCTAGATCTGCCCTGAATATACATCCAAATCGATCTACGCCGCAGGTACTGTAGATCTGATTCACTGAGCAACAAGTCAGTCAAATTCATAATTTCCCCTGAGGATTGTCCGTCTAGCTGTGGCACCTCTGAATGATAAGATAAAGCCAGGGCCGCACGCACAGAGCTGTATTTACTTAGAGCGAGGGGGAAAAAAAGGTATTTATTTTGGTATAATCAGGTTAGGAAATAGGTCAGGTGAAATGGAGCAGAGGGAGGCAATGGATCTTGACAGTTTCTATTGTAATTATGCATTTGGTTGAAAGAAGAGTTGTGATGAATTAATGTTTATGCATAAAACTCATATAATTATACTTTTTTAGATTTGCAAAACTACCACATAAGCTGCACAATGATTACAAAAAGACTCACATCAACCTCAAAGAGACAAAACCATAAAAAACAACTAAAACGTGATTTTAAAAAACAACTTTAAAAAGAAAAGAGATGCAAACTAAAGACTTGAATCAAGCAGAGATGCAAAATAAAAAGATGAGAGATGCAAATCAACCAGAGACATTAAAACGTCCTCAATACGACAGAAAACTGCAGAGATTCAAAACAAATACAAAGAGATGCAAAACAACTACGAGGGGATACAAAATGACCACAAAGAGATGTAAAAAAAAAATACAAAGGTGTACAAAATGACCACAAAGAGATGCAAAATGAACACAGACAGATGCCAAATGACTACAAATGGATGCAAAATGACCACAAAGAGATTAAAAAAACTATTACAAAAAGACAGATCTATGACAAAGAGATGCAAAACTATTAAAAAGAGATCCAAAACAGGCTCAAAGTGATGCTGAATGATTAGAAAGACTCAAATTAACCACCAAGAGACATTAAAATGACCACAAAGACTGTCAAAGTGACGCAAAACAACTACGAGATACCAAATGACCACAAAGAGATGCAAAACAACTGCAAAGAGATGCAAAGCAACTACATAGAGATGCAAAATGACCACAGAGATGTAAAACAACCACAAAGAGATGTAAAAGTTTTTCAAAGAGACTCAGATCAACCACTACAGTCCCAGACATTAAAACAACCACAAAGAGATGCAAAACAACTACAAAGAGATGCAAAGTGACCACAAAGAGACGCAAAACAACTACAAAGAGATGCAAAACAACTACCAAGATATAGAGCGCCCACAAAGATGCAAAACAACGTAAAAGAGATGTAAAACTACTAAAAAATGACCACAAAGAGACGTAGCACCTAAAACAAACCGCTTATTTCAGTCTGATGAGAAAACCCACTAGTGTGATAAAGCAATAAGCCCCATTGTTCATTAGTCACAGATGGGAAGACTTGGAAATCTAATGACAAATGGTGAACTGCGATTGCAACATACAGGAGAATCGTTTTTGGCTGACATCTTTTTTCTTTGTGTCACTGTTTACTGCTGATTCCTCATGCTACATGAATCAGTGAGCTAGTTTCATGGAGACGTGACAGCTCTCACAGAGGCACAGAGCTGCTGTAGCACATTGCAGACAAGCCTCAGCGGAGACTCGTGTCCTATAAGTGCAAAACTCTTGTATCACAGTATCTATTTTTGTTTAAATTCATACAGAAAAAAGCCGTTTTTTCTCCTCCATCTTTTAACCATGTAATGCACCTCCCTTCTTATTTTCACTCAGGTGTGGCAGTGAAATCCGAACCCATTTACAGACACAGTGAATGCATTATGGTCAGGTCAATGTAGAGGTTCGGTCTTTGAAATAGGAACTCACAGTACAGCTCACATTGTAAAGCAAAGAGAACAGGGACGGTCCTGACTGACCATGTTTTCCACCACCTAGTTTCATTATTTCTTTCTGCATTTCTGCAATAAAATCTTTGTGTATTAATAATTTAGCAAGCATACACAGTTTTTACATAGAAACAAGCATGCAAAGCACTACACAAACACACAATATTGAGGCCCTGTGGTCGGTGGTGAGGAATTTTGGGCCCAGATCACAATTGGCTGTGGGGGTCTGGCAGCAGCTTAGGAACCTGGAGGAGAAAAACAACCTCAGATGGCAAACGCACTCACATACTCAGAAAGCACTGAGACAGTACCCACATTGACCACAGAGAGGAGGGAAGTAGAAGAAATAGAAAGGCGATCTAAGCGAGGAAAAGAAGCAGAAAAATGGGATGAAGTTGTGCCTTGACCTCTTTTTCTCCATGTTTTTCCTCTGGAGGCCTGCAGGCAGCTGATGTGTGCAACGTGCAGCACCTGAATAATGTGGTTTTACTTGCTCAATCAGTGGCAGCTCACTGATGAAGCAGATAATTGCGCAACATCTCTAGAGAAACATTAGCGAGTGCCTCTTGGTTTGGGGTTTTCATAATTTTGAGAGCGTGTCTGTGCATGTGTGCATCCACAGGGAAATCTGTGCGTGAATTAAACATGTTTGTCGAGCATGATCCCGACAAATTCTCCATTTCTAAACATGAGTCAAGCATTTGTCTCTACAAAGCACCTCAGTAGCCCACACTAAACAAGGTTAAAGCAAGCCACAGAGCACATATGCTTACAGTAGTGTGATAACAATCTTCCAACTGCCCCACATTTCCACTGAGCTCCCCCCTTCCCAGTCAGTCCCTGGGGTTTTATGGGGGGAAAAAAGTGCAGTCTTGTGTCACTGCCTGCAACACAAAGCCTCATACAGGCCTGCCAGGCTGGATGACGCACACACTACTCCGTGCATGTATACCTGCACAAGTGTGTGTATTTATGTCCATTAATAGCAGCATACAATCCTCTTTCATTCATATTCATCACAGCCAGTGGATAAAGCAGCTTTTAAGGTGTTTCTACAGAGCTCTCATACTGTACAACAGACAGAACAAATAATTGTGCTTAAATACACTTTTATGGTACTTATACCTCCATTATGCTACTTTATACTTCTACTTTGTTACATTCATGGGTAAATATTGTAGTTTTTAATCCACTACAGTTATTTGACAGTTGTACTTACTTTACTGATAAAAAATGTACTATTAATACACATACTTAGCTTATAATATATATCAAACTACCCAGACAAATATAAAATAGTTAAAATGATCTCCACCTAATACATAATGAACGTGCAGCTTACATGTTAATGCATCAATAAATGAATCCAGTAATATAACGCTCTTGATTTGAATGCAGGGCATTTAGGGACTGTATGAAAATTATTAGAGTCGTGAGGGGCGCTGACCCTTGATATTCACTATGTGAAAAATTCTAAGGTTATTAATAATTACTCTGAACATTCCTCTTAGAAAAACAGTGCAATAGCGCATGTGAAAATAATATAACATGTATATGTGATGAACATTATGGTCATTATTTAAGTCATAAAAAGCGGTAGGATCGTTTGTGAAAGGTTTACTTCTGCCTACTCATTTCGGGACATTTTTTTTTTTTTTTTTTATTTAGAACTTGCCGTATGTTTACTGTTCATTTTTAATTCTTGTTTTATTTATGTGTCATTTGTTACATGTCCTAATAAATCTATCCAATCTAATATAAACTAATAATTGGTATAACTTGTTTAATAGTGTACCCCAATTGAAGCCATAATAACCTAGTGTGCCACCATCTTAACCTTGATATATGCTTGCTGCATCCGCGAGGGTTGCGAGTTTCCGCACAGCCAAAATGACACCACCCCATCAGACACGGCCCTTTGCGGGGGTTCTGTGGCAGGTTTTTGCCCTTCCTCGTATATCCAAACACGCAGACGTGGACGGGCAGTGAAAATGGAGAACTTTGAAAGGCTTTGAAAATGTTGGTTTGCCGCAAGGAATAACCTGCGGAAAGTAAAACCTCGATGTAACTGTTTTGCACATGAAAACTGAAATATAAATTTATGAGAGGGAAGAAATAAGTGACTCTCACCTCCTCTCCCAAAAAGTTAGACTACTTCTAACCAAATGGGTACATTTTCTTTTCTGATCCCCTCTAATAATTTTCGTACAGTCCCTAACCTGTAATACACTATGATAGTAACACTCATGCTTGAATTAGCATTAAGTATACAGTTTCGTCATGTTTGACTAGCCTAATTAATACACCTCAAGTTAATAATTTCACATATTGTATTGAGACGCGCGTGCAGGAGGTGGAGGCCTGTGTGCGCGCGGGAGGAAGGTTGAATGAAAAACTGTGCCAGACAGGCTAATCTGAGCTTTCATGTAGAGCACCACGCGTCACGTATCTCACCGATTAAACTTAAAGACGGGCTTGTTTACATATCTGAAGAATCAGAAGTGGGGGGAAAAAATCATTATCTGCTCATTTAAGCCTGAAGATGATACTTTTGTTAGCGGTTTTACTCGCTCATAAATCCCGTTTGACGCCACTAATGAGAATAATAGATGGTGCATTCAGGCGTGCAGAATAAAGTTTGACAAATGGCTTTCATAAACAGTAGCTCACTAAAAGCTCAGTTTAGCAGAGTGGATTTTTTAGGACTATGAACCCTCCTCCACTGACACACCTCCTGCTCCAAAACCAAAACAGCAACCCTTAAACAGCTCTGATAAGAGAGGCATACACGTCAAATATCATATTTATCTCATAAAGTCTCATTTACATGAGGTTTATATGAGTGTAATGTCCATTTAAATGACCTACCTGCTGAAATAAACTTGTAGACAGGCAGTAAAAATGGATAATGTTGATAATTTCCAGCTGCAGCACGACTATCCTCACTTCATCTGCGTTTTCTTGTTATTAAATTGTGTTTTCCTCGCAGCGCTGCGCTTCCTCAACTGCGTCCTTATTGACAGTATGGAAAGGTTTCTGTGGCGCGGAGCGAATGAACTTTAAATAGCTAATCCCCCGAGCATGGGGAGTGAGTGGAGGACACGCCTGCTTTCTCTCACCCTCCCTCCGTCTCTCCTCCTGTCGGCTCTCCCTCCCTCTGAGCTCCCATCCCACGTACTGCACACACTTCCTCTTGCATGCTCTGTTGTGTTTTGCCCCAACCTCATTCACATCTTTGTTGATACAGATAACACAGCATTTAATTAGAAATAGCCTCTAGTGTATAATTAGTCACGAAAGATGAAGACATATTTGTGTATGCAGACAACTGGTCAAAATTACTCAATAAGATCATGAATAAAGGTGATTTGATCGCGTGATCAACAAGCTGTAATCACATTTTAACAATAGCCTTTATCCTTATTGTTGGCTGTTAAAGTCTTTTAATCACTGATGAACTTCTTTTTATCTGATCCATGTAAGAGAGGTCAGAGGTCACCATCAGCTGTAGGATGTCATCTGTGCTGGTTGGATTGTAATTCTAGCTGTTTATTATTATACTTCCCCCATCTTTTTAAATGTATTTTCATTCAGGCTTTCAAAGATAACGCGATAACAACGTGTAAACTCGCATTCATTTTAATGTCACCTATTTCTTTTATGCGTGAACACAGTTCGGTACTTCAGCGGTCGTAGCGGGCTCAGTTTTAAAGCTAGAATGATGTGGCACCTCATGAAACTCGAAAACGTAGGAAATCTAATTGGTACAACCATGTGGGACAAACCAAACACTGGCTCTAGACAGGGCCATTCCCGTTTTTGTGTCGACCTACGCGCACGGGAGAAGTTTAAGATGGTTGCAGTCTGCAACGTCAGCACTAGATGCTGCCAAATCCTAAACACTACACCTTTAATTGTCCTTTAAATAGTGTGTTGAGCTGCATTTTATGTGTGACAGATGATAAACAAGGATTATTACCAGTATTACTATCATTATTATGGGAGTGTGCATTTATGTATACTTCTAAATCAGTAAATCTAATTGAAAAAAACTAGATGGTATTGTGTGGAAGCCCTGAACAGACATAATTACATTTTTTATGCTGTTATTTCTCAAGAAAACAAGCTTTGTTATCTTGAGATAAGGATATAATTAACTTATTATTGTTATAATATGTTTATAAAAATGTCTATTTAGGCTTCTGTAGTATTGCAATGAGCAGGTGCAGACCTATGCACACACAAAAATTACTGTAATGAATGCAGGAAGAAGGTTGTGATGGTGGATGGGTTTATAGGCTACATTACCTTTCCTTCACATACAATAGGCCTAGGTGACACTGGCCAGTTTTTCTTATTTAACCACAAATAAAACACCACCATGACCTTCACCATTGTGTCTGATTATTGGCCCAAACTCAAAAGTTACATATCTGTATATATCAGTTTGTTTTGCATCTTTGTAGTTGCTTTGAATCTCTGTGTAATCACTGATTTGCATCTCTTTGTGGTTTATTTGAGTCTTTTTGTAATTATTTTGAGTCAGTTTTTGGTGCCTGCTTCTAAAACATGTGACTGTAAGACAGCAGTGTAGCACTGAAGGAAAGAAAGACCTGTAGCTGTGGAGGAAATCCTGTTAGAGTGAGAGGGGTTTAGTCTAAAGTGGATCAAAACTACAGAGAAGAGCTAACAAGGAACAGTCACTGACGCCCCTCAAGCCACAAGGCAGTTTTCCTTTATATAGAGTTCTTGTCCATGTAAAAGAACCTACAGGAATCAATTCTTATTATTTATCACACTGATAGCAGAAATCTCAGATCTGAATCAACACTAAAGGTACCAAATTTCATAGAAACCTGCTAAATATTTTTGAGATATCACAGTGAGAGCCATGTAAAGGCATAAGCATAACTTTCCTGGTAGAGATAATTTACGCTTTCAAGGAATAAAGGTGTGGCTGGGTGTTGCTTTCTTGTCACCGGCACCGATCCAGTATGACTGAGTCATGCAGAGCTGGTTGAGATCATTTTATGCAATGTACTGTATGTGGAAAACACAAGCTTTACCTCGAAATGCCCTGAACTGCATCAACTCGAAACATCAACCTATGCTGAAGTCGCACACAAAGCCAGGACTCACAGTGATGTACATGTGAAACCAAAGTATTTGTCATGTTATCAGGACTTGAACAAGAATATTCCCACACATCCTCTCTATAAAGAGAGATAGATAGATAGTCAGAGGAAACCTTGGCTGTTCTTGGCCCATTAGATGGTTTATTGCTGTTCTGCTCTGGGTTTAAAGCTTATTCAGGGCATGCTCACTGGTTGGAGGGTATTTGTCCTAGTGGAAATTTACCCAGATGAGCTCTCAGAGTGAGTCTGCGCCTGCTGGTTAGAAATCACCCAGGAAACAGTCTATGTAACAGCAGGCTCATTTCTGAGGCTGAGTCTGTACTGTGGACTGCAACAGGGACTTAACAACAAGCAGAATTCATATGAGAACATCAGCGCTGTTCCATATAATGAAAATACGTCTAGACAAACATTTACAGGTTATAATCAGGTGCCCAGGTTGTGTCCCATTACACAGCCCAACAATAGTTATTCAAGTCAGTTATTTAAATTTAATGTATTCAATTATAATTGTGAGTTGTTTGATGTCCAAGGTCCAAACGCGTAACCAGGGTTTATTATAAGACAAAACCACACAGATGGTTCTTTTTTTTGTACTTCCCCCAAAAACACATATCGTGTTAGTGTACCTGAAGTGAAGCAGAAATGGAATATAATACTCATAACTATGTTTTCTGTAATGTATGATCACCTGAAACTAAGAACCACTGTGTTTTTGTCAGCTTAGAATGAGCCGTTCATGTCCACATAGAGAGCAAGTCCTCTTCATGGAGTCCGCCATGTTGCTACAGCAGCCTAGAATGGACAAACCAGACATTGGCTCTAGAGAGAACGTTAGACGTCTTCATTATCTGAAAGCCACCGTAGTTCTCTGACATGCTCATCACACTGTGGTAACGGAGTGCAAAACCACAGTAAGCCGCTGTCTGACTCCGTCGCTCCTTAAGTACTGTTATTATGGTAAGGATGGCCTCTGAGTAAGGTGAACAGCGTTACCACGTTTTGCACGGGGCGGCTCATGTTACCATGAAACGGGGGTGAGCGGAGGGGTACTCAGTTGGTTGCAATGTGCAACCACATCACTAGAGGCCATCAAATCCTACAAACTATACATTTAATGTAAGTTCACTGTTCCAAATCTACATAATATGCAACATGGGTGAGATTTTCATCACAGCGTAAGTGAATAACATACCTAAGTACTTATAAGTAGCTATTTAGTGCCAAACTGCAGGCGAAGATTAAAAACTAAATTAGGCCACAAGGGGAACATGAGCTAAATCTGGTATTTGGACTGAATGTGAGAGATGTACCGAAGCTATCTGTCAGTATTAAATCTCCAGACTCACTCACATGTTCAGATTTACACCTGCAGATGTGGGTGAAGGACAGACATAGCTCGGCGGAGCGTTGTCTCTAATTTTAAATCGACTGTGTGGATGATTGACAGCAGAGCAGCAGACTTGGACCTTAGCAGTTGTGCAGAGTTTTGAATCAAACATACAACAAGGTTTATTTGATCTGAAGACATATTGTTATTAGTGACTAACAGCCTTATTGCTCACTGGGCACAATTTTTATGATGAATAATATGATACAATACAATTATTGTAGATGATGATGCTGATGTCCATTTATTGAGCTGAAATACGTGATTTACGAAAGCACCTTTTTCGTTTTATGCAATAGATTCCAAACTTACACTAAGGTTAAGGTCACGCCGTCACACAGAGTCAAGTGGTCCCTCTGTGGTGTCACCTCTGTGCATTCAGACACTCGTTCCTCTCCTTGTAAGGTGACATGTGGCCCTGCCAGTCTGCCGCTGTGATTATGCAGCAACACAGTAGCTTCCCGTGAGCCCACAAGGAGGCTCAGATATCAGACACTGAACCACTCCCACCGTCCCACTGGCCTCAAATGCCTTTGTGATATCAACCAAACTGGATGGCAAGTGGAAAGCGGCATTGTTGTCATAATACTGACATCATCCCCTGTGAATTTTCGCCCCTCTGGTAATTTAATCCCTCGGTGCCGGTGCTCCACTGGCCGAGAGACAGGAATAGCAATACGAGTGTGAACGTGCAGGACGTCAGAAACAGAATGAGAGACATGAGAGGGTCGAAAGGATCAAAAGTAGCCCATCCATAATCTAAAAATACCCAGTCTGAGGTGAAAGACATGCATCAGGAGAAGTATCACAAAAGGTAGTATGCAAATAAAATACCACAACCTCAAACTGGCATTTAAGTAATTGAATAAATAAGGTGGTTTATTCATAAGACAAGTACCAAAATTACCTGTTTAAACCTTTTGTGGGCCTTGAACAGTGTTTAAAGCAGCAGAAAATACACCACTTGACCTTTTTATACATTAAGGGTGTCTTGATTGGGTGACTTGATGATGATGATGTCCCAGGAGCTAAGATGCTAACGTTGTAAAATGCAGCATTTCCAGGTGGAGTCTCGCTATGGGCCAAAGGTTTCACTGCCCTTATTGACTGTCACTTTGTGTACCATGATGCCTTACAGGGTCCGGACTCCCATGTTGAAAACCCCTTGTTTAAATCCTTATAGAGTTGAGGATCATTTCTTATTTTATGTGGATGTTCATGATCTTTCAGTGCATTGCATCAGAAAAGGGAGATTTAAGAGTGCAGTGTAGAGTGAGTATATGAGTTTTGAGAGCTGTGCGTTTAATGACATTAAATTCAGGCTAATTTGATTTAAAAAGTTTCCACCTATATAGTTAATTCATTTCATATTTGTTTATTTAGCAGGGATAATGCACAATGTGAAATTTAGTGTACCAGATGTAGCTAAAAGCTCAATTTCATCTGGAGTTCCTCGCCAGAGGTCACAAACGCTGTGCAGGTTACAGAGATGTATTCAAACTTTACACTTTCTAAAAAACACATCACAATAAAACCCAAATCTATGAACTAAAAAACACCTTGAAATGAAAAAAAAAGAACATATGTTAAGATGCCTACCGCTAAAGTTACTCTGATATCAACAACATTTCAAAATAAAGGCATTAAATTGAAATGCTGTATAAACAACCTAAAATCGAGTCATAGCAGGATCAAACCAGTCTAATCCTCCCATAGTATGTGAGTGTTTACTGGTCCCCACCCCAACTCCCTGTTTCTCTCTCTCCGTCCCTCCCTCATCCCTCAGATGTCCAGACATTCCCACACCCAGAGCTTGTTGGTTTTCTGTTGATGTTGGCATGCTTCTGTGGAGCCTGGACCAGGATCGACTGGCTGAAGTCGCTCACGGCTGGTTCCAGCCTCTGTCGCCCTCTATTACTCTCCTCAGCCCACTCCTCCCTCTCTACATTATATCACCTATATCATGCTTCTTTACCATGCCCTGTTTTTACACCAAGGCACGTTTATTGTTCTCAGTGATTGCATTAAATCTGAAGAGCAGTGGGGAAGGGAGGTGTATCCTACATACCATGTAGATCAGCTGATAACGCTGCGTAATCTGAGGGCAAAGAGCAGACTGGCTTTACTACAGAAGCAGTGAAATCAAGAGTGTACATTTTCTGACTGGTCTGCAAACTACATAAAAAGGCTACAATGCCTTCATTTATTAGACTGATTATTTTATCCCCAAAGAACCCCTAAATAATCCCTAAAAAGGCAGATTTGTCTTTGAATATTTTAGTCTATATACATTCATCTTCGAATTTATCTGTATTTGTTTTAAATGTTTTATTACAATTCATCATTTTCCAAAAAAGGAAATTATTGCCATGCTTCTTTTCCATATAAACATATAAATATAATGTCAAGAAAAAGAGAGCGCTCTTCAAAAATAAGAAAATAAATAATACATAACTTTAAAATATACAATGAATACATACTAAATAATAAAAGTTATATATGTACCTTTATATAAACATATATAAAACTATAATTCTAATAATACACAATAATAAAAATTCTAATACATGAAAAACTAATAATAATCATGACAACAGTAATAATGAAAATAATACAAAAAAATATTATGATAAATGAATTAAGAACTTAATTTACAATCTAATATATTTGAATAAAGTAAAAGTAGTTGCTGGTCGGCTGACTCTCTTAGCCTCTTTGTAGGCAGATTTTAGGCAGCTTTCTTAGTGCATGACTCGATTTAACCTACTGGACTTAAACCTCTCTGCTCCACACAGACCAAAGCTAGCAGTCTCCTCACTTCTAGCTCATGTGGTACATGTGCTGCCATCAAGTTAATGATGCAACAGGAGAAAAAGCGACATTATGTCTTGCTGGTAATGTGTAGTCTAAGTGTAAAATATCACGTTCCAGGGTTATATGATAATATAGAGCCAGTAACACAGACAGGTGCTGTCAGCATCTTTAAGCAGTTGTTACCTAAACAGAAATTACAACCAGTTCAACTCAAATAAGACCTGATACTTTCAGGCTTTATTCTATAAAATGCCACTTTCATTTGGCTGAATGTAAGAGCAGCGTGGTGAGCAATTAAGCATTATTATTTAAAATCAACATCAAGATGTTTCTACAGAGTGATTTAAAAGTACAATTAAATATCTGGAAAGTTCAGTAAAAGGTAGAAATTCAGATTCAGTTGTGTGCTGTAAATACGCTTGCAGACTTGCTGAGTGTGACTGACTGTCTACTCTGTGGCTCTGTTTAGGTCATTCATAGTGTGGTTGACATAATTATTGGGCGGTGGACACTGCTGAGTTATCACTCACGTGTGTCTGAGTTGATATTTGTGTCGCCAGCATGACTGTTGCTTTCAAACAAGGCTGCGGCTGTAGGTGTACTGAGGAGATTTCGACCAGATGAGGAGCACCATTATAGAAATGTTAAGCTTTTATCATCTTGCACAGATTGATTTGCACTATTGCCCTGCTCTGTCCAAATGCTGTTTTCACCAGTCCGGCCCATACTGGCCAGTTCTGCTTCATGACACCCTGTTTTTCCCTTCTGCCTCCTCTTTGTTATGTCAGTCAAGCCTGAATAACAGAGAGGAGGGGCTCCGTTTTGGGTACATTTCTAAATAATGGCCTCACTGCGGGGTCTAAACGAGTGCATAAGGCGTATATAACAGAGGAATTTAGTGCTTGTACGACTGTCTTTTTGACCTGCTGTCATTCCCTCTTGAGGAACCTCTCTCTGTCTTTCAGGTCTCCCTCAGTGCATGCATGGGCTTACATCCACCACGCCATTAAACAGCACTTTCTTTGCCTCTCTGTATTCTCTGAGTGGCTACAATTTGCATGAGAAGTGGCTGAGAACGGACCCCCTTCCCGTTTTCCTCCCTTTGTCCCACCATTCTTTTATTCCAAATCCTTCTCACTTATGCTCCTTCCTCGCTTTGTGCTGTGCATTATATAAGAGCGCTCGCCAATCAGTTAAGATGGTCACGGTTTTAGGAACAGACCTTATTTTCACAGCTGCATAATTTCCCCTCCCTGTCCTGGAAGTATGTAGACACAGGAACTTGAAATTTTACAAGAAACTGTGTGGTTTAGATTAGATGCCAAACTACACGGAAAAGCTGAAAGGCATTGTTGTTATTCACCTGGCTGCAAACATCCTCTCTTTTATCTGTACTGTCGCGGAGACTTAGCTACAAGCTTGGGTTGGAGTGTCTATATTTACCTGGGTGCAGCTCTGCAGGTAACTTAAAAGTTAGGTAACTATTACCAAGAATCAGCTCCATGGTAGAAAAGATTATGAGCTTAACCTCCACCTACACTCAGGCACTACAGGCACTGCCGGTCCAGATTGTGTACTGTTGAGGCAGCTGCAGTACTCACAGTGCCCACAGTTGGCGTTCTGACCTTTGACCTTGTCTCGACACACAGTAATCTTGTTAGGTCTGGCTGTCTGGCTGCATGGGCAAAGCATGAGGTGAGAAATTGACAGAGATCCTAACTGATTCTGCAGAAGTTTTTCAGCTGGATAATCAGAGTTATAGAGTTACTCAGTTGGTGCCCAGGTTTCTGTAAATATTAGTGAGTTTGAGAGCCAAGCAATCCAAGAAAAACAGCAGCAAAGTTCACAAAACTGATCAGGAAAATAAGTTTTTAATGTTGACAGTCATAGAGAACTGATATTACTTGACAACCTGTGTCACAGTCACTTGATATCAGTAAGGAGAGGCAAATAAAACAATTACTTACAATTATGGTTTCATCAATACAGTATAGTCTTTAGTATGGAAATGACTTATTGATTCAGTAATTACTTTAATGAAGAATTCAACCAAAAATAAGTCAGGCAATAGGATAAACTTCACGCAATAATGGAGTAAGGCTTTGATATGTTTCAGATAGCCAGACACAGACTTGGTGTGAGACAAAAGAGTATCAAAAGAAAAAAAAAAAACAGCATGTTTTATAAGGAGGTATCCTGGAGTATGAAATACAGAAATGCCTCCTGGCCTTTGTGACGTGGCGATTTTCTTCACTTTTTGGATGATCTTCACTTTCACAATCCACTTTCATCCTACAACAGGACAGAAGTCAAGTGTTTATTTCGTGTTTGGGACAGGAAGCCAGCTCTATCTAGGCTGTTGGAAATGTGAGCATCACGTTAATGTATACAATACATATGTTCATGTGTCTGCATTTCCTGAGAAACTTTATAGTGCAATAATAGATCATGTTTGTGAATCCTATATGGTAACCGTTATGTCCTTCAAATGAACTTATGTCCCCTATTAGAGTCTATATGTAAGTCAGCAAAAACATTTTTTAGCATTCGTCACTATATGTTCAACCATGTGCTAAATCTGAGCTTAATCTTCAACCTGTGTAGATATTTCTGTTCAAAAGAACATGTGCAAAATTATAAATGACCTTTGACCTTTTCCGTTTTCCTACTAAGCTGCCAGTTTACTTATGCTAACTTTATGGAATCAAATCAGTCCCCATATTCACTCATTCAACAGTCATGTTTATTTATAGTAAACCCAAGTTTCAACTATTGAATCTTGATGACATCTGGTGTTTTTAGACTTAAATCTTATGAATCTTATTCTCTCTCTTGTCCAGAGTTATGTAAGATTGATACTATTCCTGCCGACGCTACACTAAATTTAAGCTACACCAGCAGCAGGTAGCACAATGGAAAACAGGAGGAAACAGTTAGCCTGGCTCTGTCCAAAGGTAACAAAATACACTAACCAGCACCTCGATGTCTCAGTGATTAACATTTTACACCTTGTTACTTTATTCCATACAAAAGTGTAAAAATTACACACATTATCAACACTGGACTGCAATATATTTTTTCCCTTTCCTGTTTTCCATCTGTGGCAGACCTGATAGAAACACTGAAGCTGTTATAAGGTCAGGTCATTCAACAAGCTACAATACTAAGAGTAGCTGTGTCACCTCCAGGTCCATTTGATAAGATTGCATCAGATTTGTTGCTTCCCCCTTTATGTCCATCTCCTCTATGTAGCGTTCATTACCTCCTGGGCTCAGAAATAGCCTACTTTTCAAAACTCATTGTGTCTTTTCGAAGATTTAAGTGAATCCTGTCCTCCTCTCCTAACTCAGTTTACTTTGATACTTGTTTTAGGTTTGGAGTTTCAGGACTTGTTCACTTACATCCTTGCTGTCACGACAGTCCCCGCAAATGCATCCCATGCAGCCATTGACCACCTGGATGGCGCAGAGCACCAGTTGCACCACCCCCACAGCCAGCAGCATGGAGAACAGGACGACGTGCCACATCACTGCGTTGGCAGGGTAGGCACATTCAGTCCACAGCGTCTGGTTTACAAGGTAGCTGCCGTTACCACTGCAAGGGCAGAAGAGCAGTAGAGTGTAAGCACTGTCCAAGACTCACACAGCATTAAGTGTGTGAGTAGCAGGCCTAGTTTGGGGTGCAGGAAGAAAAAGTGTGATGACTGAGTTGAGGAAAAATGTGTCAGTAAGAAGGTGAATGGAAGAAGTGAGTAGTGGAGAAAAAAAGCACATGGAAAATAGAAAGGAGGGGAATTAGGAGAGAAGTTTAAATAGTTTTGGTGGATAAATGTGATATTCATAAAATCATTAATAGTGGAAAATTAAAAAACTGATAAGACATATAGAGAAATATGCTTTCTTATTTTCTCGCTTAGAGTCAGATGAGATGATTGATATACAACACGCTTGCCTTACAGTAAATGTGTAGCTGCCACCAGAAGCCGGTTAGCTTAGCTTAGCATAAACACTGGAAATCAAGGCCTATGGAAGGAGGCTGGGACACAGGTGGACATGGTTCTCAGGTAACACATACACAATTTAACTGAAGCTACGGTCATGCGTTGCGATTGGTTCAATTTCGGTGAGTGCAGACCAGATTTTACTCCCCATGTGTTGTACCCCAAAGATATGACCTGTTGATGACGCATGACCCAGCCTTCTTCCATAGGCCTTCCTGGAAACGGGGAAACACCTAGTGCTGGCCTTACCAACACATCTAAAGCTCACTAATTAACGTGCAATTTCTCATTTGTTTGATCCATGCAAAACCAAAATGTAAAGCAGACATATAATGTGGATTTGTCACTACCAGGATAGCTGTTTCTCCATGTCTTTATGCTAAGCTAAGCTAACCCTTTACAAATATCTATAGTTAGATATTTAAAATCTATTGTTTATTCAAATTATGGATATTTAAGAGAACAGAACCCATATATAGTATGCAAACTGATAATGATTATTACATATTATCTACTAATCTAAAATCTTCAAATTTTACAAATGGCCTGACCAACAATCCAAAACACAAAGTCTATTTGCAATTATATAAAACTGAAGAAAGCAAGTAAACGCTTGGCATCCTTGACTATAATTGAAGATTAATTTTCTGTAGATCAACAAATCTGTTAATTGACTAATCATTTTAGCCCACTTGGAAACATTAGAATACTCTAATGCTAATGCTGGTTCATAGTGCGTTGTGTAAAAGACAGTTAACAGGAGTTCAGCATAGCAGAATCTCACATAGAAAAAAGGGGAAATTGAGGGTTATTGAAGGAAGGACAATATGAGGTTGAGCATTAATATCCCACCATGCACTGTTGGTTCCCTCCCTGTAAACACTGGTGCCCTTTAGACTGCTGTCATCATGGACAGCAATACCCTACATATTTACAACATGTACATAGTTATTAATGGTTGTCCCAATCACCTGATGAGGCTCTATCAGGTGATTCTGTTTTACCTGCATAAGCTCGTAAAATGCTTCAGTGGTGCCAATCCTGTTATCACTTTGGCTCAGCCTTATTTTAAGTCCTGTGGTGTTGGGGCCAGCAAGGAGCGAAATTTAGCTATTGGACTGACTGTTCCTCAACAGAAAAAGCAAAGAACCATAATCTATAACTTATCATAACATGAGAGACTATCCCTTGCATGCATTCGTAATTTTTACATTATTGTTTCCACATTTGACAAGAAGACTGTGAAAACTGAAATTGATTTCATTGAAAAAAGAGAGTGGTTGCTTATTGTGTGCACAGTGCATAAAGAGCTGGTCCAGACTGCCACCTACTGGTTTTTAAGAATATCACATTTTTTTAAAGAAATGAAACTCTTGTGCTACACTAACAAAGATCCTTTTAAGTAAATATAACTGATGGCAATACCAGCGATTCAACCGCATGACCTACATGCCCTGAAAACAAGTGCATTTAAATGAGTGATGAAGGGAGAATCACTCACGTGCCCAGGTCTTCAAAGGGGTAGTCCCACGTGCCATCGGCCAACCGACACTTGGGTCCGATAGCCAGACCTGCAGAGGCCACACTGGTGCTGTAGATCGATCCAACCAGGCCAAAAGCAGAGGAGAAAACAGAGTTCAGCATCTGAAAGAGAGGCGGGAACACATATGGGACATTTGTGAATTACTGGCCTTAAGTTTTTCTTATCTATAGCAGGCCTATGTTAATGAGAACAGGGGCAACATAAACATGTTTGGCAGTCTGGTTTCATTGTTCAATATTCTAATTCAGGGTTGTCAAACTCATTTTAGTTCATGGGCCACATGCAGCCCAATTTGATCTCAAGTGGGCCAAACTATTGCATAATCTATAATTAGCAAGACCTCCATCTTTTTCCCTTTCTTTTAATGTAAAATTGTAGATCCATGTACAAAACACATTATGAACAGTCTGATCTTGCCGATTTCTTGTCTACAACTAAAAACAGCAACAATTTATTTACCTTCTCTGTTCTTAGTCATATTATAATCTTTGTGCTATGCTGTGAACACATCAAGACACTGGTTACCCCTTTACCTCTGTGAACAAACAGGAACTGGTCCATATTTCTTGGAAAACCACACACTGTGTCCACTTGCAGCTCCTGCATGACCAGTAGCTTGACAGTGTTAGTGACATTATTTGTCCAATTTTTACACTTGCAAACTTGCAAAATCATCCAGTGGGCCAGATTGGACCCTTTAACGGGCCAGTTCTGGCCCTCGGGCCGTATGTTTGACACTGGTCTAATTGAATAAGATGCAAGAGGCGTTTTGTTTAAATACCCTCCTTCCAGTAGAGATAAGAGTAAAAGTGCTGGTACTCTCAGCTCACTTAATCTGAAAACATCAGTAAATATAAGGTTACATAAGATTATAAATATGTCAAATAAAAAAAAAGTAAAGCTAATAATTTGACACAAAAAAGGTCCACTAATTGGGTTTTTTTGGTCTTTTGACTGCACTTCTTGGTGTTCCTCAGCAGATGGAGTTTGCTCAGTTAACACCAAGATGGCTCAGATAGTAGATATTGAGCTGTCTCCATGACAACTGAGGGAAAACGCCATCCACTGAGGAAGACAGTGAAACGTGGTAGAATGCCTCTGGAATGCCTCTGGGAAATTCATTATGTCAGGATGGCCGAGCGGTCTAAGGCGCTGCGTTCAGGTCGCAGTCTCCCCTGGAGGCGTGGGTTCAAATCCCACTTCTGACAGAAACCTTTTGTGAATTTCCCCACTGTGGGACCAATAAAGGAATATAGAAATCAAGTAAGTGGTCCATCAACACATTGTATTCAAATTTGAGAAGGAACTTTCACACTCAATTAAAAAAATAAATAAAAAGTATTTTAACAACGAGTAAATTAAATAAGTGTAAATTCCAAAATAAAATACACAAATTAAAGGTAGATTACACTGCTTTTATTCACTGCAAATGTCTTCACAATTATCAGAATATTTCCTGATAACTAAAGAGAAGTGAGTACTGTTCGTAGCCCTACTTCTGTAAAATATATTTACCAAAACTTTAAATAGGAATTCACAGTAAATATGATAACATGATGGTACTTTGGTACGTCTCAGCCTTTTACCGCCCATCATTATCAGTCCGCTCCCCATACATATAAATGTAAATCTTTCAAATTACTTTACTTACCCGGCAACGGTTGCCACAGCAACCTTTTCCGCAGCAACCCTTGCCCCCGGCCCTGATAGCTGAGCAGCTCGGGCACAAAATCTGAAAAGTTGAAAGTAGAAAACATTTAGTTTTCATCACAAATGATATTTAAATAATTTAAATGTGAGAGTTTCTCAAACGCATATAATACTGTAAGGAGGTATGGTGAGTGTATTTTTATTTGCATCAAGGTGCACCCGTGCCCACCTGCATATTTCAATGTATATGTGTGTGTCTCTGTGTGCTCCCTTATCTCCTAAAGCAAATATTTGTGAATCCTGAATCGGGGAAAGAAATCCAACTTCCTGGTTGTCCCTGTTCCAAACTGTAATATCACAACGATAAAGATGCGTCCTCTCCAAAAGACTCAAAGGTCTCTCTGATCCATTTATGAGATTAAATAGGCCTATTTATGAATTAGTTTTTGTCCTTGTCAGCCTTTAAAATGTCAAGATAATGTTGATGTGTTTGTCCTTTTTGAGGAAGTAGAGGCAGACATTGTTTTAATCTCTTAATAGTGTCACTGTTTCCTAAAAGTTGTCTTTATAGTATAACATGTCAGTACACCACTGTGTAAATACTCCATTACAAGTAAAAGTACTCAATGCAAAAAATGTGTTATATATTATATTCATATTTCCATTTTAATCTTGTACTTGGTCAAGGTGGGTTTTATCTACATCTTCTGTTTGTAAAGCAAGTATATCAGACAGAAGTGTAGTGTAGTGAATTGTAGTGGATTGGATGTATAAAGTGACGTCAAATGGTGAAGTGCAAATAGCTTTAAAATTATACCTGACTTAATGAACTTTGTTCTTTATTTGTTTCGAGGATTCATAAAGAAAAATTTTAAGATGACTTTTGCCAGATACCAGGTACAGTTTAAGAGTTATTCACTGGCAATATTCTGGGTATAATTGCAATTAATTTACAAATAATTATCGTCCATACAGAGTCAAAGGTAAGGTAATGGTGAAAAAAACCCAAGAACAAACCAATACTTCTATTAGAAAAAGTTAGTCTCTCCATTCAATAAAAACGCTGCGATTTTATAGGTTTACACAGAGCTGAGTTAATGACGGAAAAACCCAATAAAAAAGCCAATAAAACATCAAAACCAGACTTTGTAAATATACACAGATCATAATCCTTTACTCACAAAGAGGCCTCCTCCGATGAGCCCCCCCATGAGCCAGACCTGGAGGGAGATCTGGTCATTCTCCAGACTCTCCCCGTTTGGGAAGAACAGCAGCAGGTTGGCGATCATGCAGATGAACGCTGACGGCAGCAGGATCAGGCCCACCAGACGGGCACACTTCCCCGTACAACACATAGTCGCACCTTGCTACGAGTATCTTTTCCTCTCAAAGTCAGTGAAAAGTGAACGAACCAGATAAAGGAGGCGAATGAGAAGCTCACCGCTGTCACACACTGTGTACGTCAAACGCAGGCAGTGACAGTTATAACAGGAAGGAGAGGGGAACAAAGGCCAAGTATTGGTGTGGCTGCCTGCAGTTTGATTTCAGACCTGTGTATCTTGTCATGTGTCTCATAAAAATGAAAATCCTCACCAGGGGTAAAAGTTACTCTGTCAAAATGAAAATGCAAGATAAACATTAAAGCTAAACAAACTACTGAACACAGAAAGGAGAGGGGTATCTGAGTGTGTTTAGGGGACTCGATCATGCACCTGGATGCCCTTTGATACCTGCTCATAAGTCCATTTGTTCTATTTATGGCCTATAGCAAATACAAGAGAGGGTTTGGCCTACAGCACAGCATAATAAATGCCCCGTCAACCAAAGATCCACCATCTAACTGAATGGGACAGTTTAATGAGGTGTTAGTTAATTTACTTGAGTGAACGTGGTTAATTTAAAGCATCACAGATGTGAGTATTTCAAAACATCTGCCACCCAGTGAATGCTATAAATATCCACAATCTTCAAGGACCTAATAGAAAGTTTAGTGTTCTACACATCAGTATTGTCCAAATTAATGATACCAACCAAGCCACACAATCAATTTACACACATAAAAAGGTGGAGGATTTAGGTTTCCTTTTTACAGATGCATTGATTGTCAATACGAAAGATATGGTTGAGGTGAGAAATTTTGAGACACGTTTTAAATCAGATCAGGGTTGAAGAAAGTCAGACAGTTGTGTAGTCTTTTGACAGCATATATTGACTCTCAAACGTCCGGATGGCGGCATCTAGTGGTGAGGTTGCAGATTGCAACCAACTCCTATTTGCCAAGCGTGAGGAGAACTACGGCGGCCGATGTGAAAATGTGAATGGTATATAACATTTCAAAACCAAGTACTTCACAAAAAAAGGGAATTTCTGCTATTTCAAATTAGGATCTAGACATACTATAGATAGATAGATGTTTGAGTTATAATAATAATAATGATTTGTATATATACTGTGTGTATATATAATTAAATTGCAAAATGTCATAGTTTAATTTTATTTAATGATAACCTTTTATTTGTATATAACTTTTCAAAAGAAAGACGTTTTCAAAAAACAGGCATTTCTACTTTTTTGCTAATGTAGAAAATATACTGTGTATGAAATGAATGAATTTGACTTTTTTTATGTATCTGTGCTGTGTTGTGTAATGATGAATCCTGCACCAACAAACAGAGACTTTTATGGGAATATATGAAGCATGGATGGATTCTTGTAATTATCTGTGTGCGTTAATGCATCAGTGGGAGAAGTAGTGAGAGAGAGCGTATTATGTTTAACTAACTGCACAAATTATTTTTATTATTGATTCGTCTGGCAGATGCATTATTTGTTTGATCTAAACAATAAAAATGAAATTTCCAGCAGGAAAAGATCATGTCATCAAACTGCTTGTTTTATTTAATTATGTATATGGTTTAAAATCATAGTGACAGTCCACATTAATAAACATTTTTGTAAATGTGCCAGTTTTAGCCTCTTGGCAACTGTTCAACTGCAGTCCCTGGGCAGGTGTAATGACAAAAGACACATGAAACACATTAAAACAAGAACAGCAACACTGTACATATTGATTTGCATGTCTTCTCAGCTCAGTTTAACATCCCATAAGAGAAAGAAAACTGGAAATTAACATTATGAAACATTGGACGGAGTGTGTGAAGGGCAGCATAAAATACCGAATAGTCACTATGGAAAAAATTCAACTGGAAATTAAAAATTAAGTATATCTGAACTCCTTTCAGTGTATCAAAATCTGATCAAAGTAAAACAAATTTTATTGGAGGGATTGTAAACAGATTTGGGGATCTCACACACATTTTCTGGGATTGTCCAACATGGAAATCATACTGGGAAGGGATTCATACAGAAATACTTAACAATCTGAAAACTAATTTATCACTACAAAAAAATGTTTTATATTATAGGAGTAATCCCTGATGGCGCAATGGAAAAGTTTAAAGCCTGCTTGCTGCTTATCCTTTTATTAGTTCATGAAATTGTACAAAATGGAAAAGATTACAGCAAACCTCTGTGTAATTAATTATTTTAAAGATACCAAAGGTGCTGTACCAATTTAATTGTGAATTTGGCCAAAATGATCTTTTTTAAGGTATTTTTGTTTATTTATTTATTTTCTTCTCCTTCATTCTTCCTGTTTTCTTTTTCCTCTTTCTTTTCTTTTTTTAAATTATCATTATTTTTAGACTCCTATATGTGGATGCACATGGTGCCATGATTTATAATTCAAATTTTAGTGTTTGCTTACTGAACTGTAAATAGTCCATTTTCTTCATTTCCTGACAAAGCAGCCATGTGTTTTCCAAAGTGAATAAACTTTTTTTTTTTCAAAATAGAGGAAAAAAGTATAAAATCCTTACAACAGAGAGCCTGAAACAAGGAAATTAATTATTAAAATTATTGCCAAACATTGTTGTTTCATCAACTAATTAGTCGACTAATCATTCCAGCTTTAATTTTATTGTTATGGTTCTTATGTAAGTTTTATTTGTTTTACATAGGCCCAATATTTGTTTTTTCTGTATGTAAATAAAGGTCGTTTAATTGTGGTTGAAGTCCATTCATCTGGGACTGCGTTGTCATGGTTACCGAGGGCTCAATAACCATTTTCTCGCGTGAAACTTTAACAAAAGTGGGCTCACACCAGGTCGGGTTCATAGTCCAGGCCCCCAAACACAACCAGCCAATGACGTGAAGGTGAACAATGTGTGTGCAGCGTCCATGAAGCTACTATTCAGCCGCTGCTGTCCTCAGACATTAACGCAACTTTCATCCATTGTTTTTACAGCTTTGGGCTAAAAGGTGACAACTGGCCGACACCAACAACTGCGGACGGTCTTCTTCTGCAATGACAGGTAAGTTCATTTAACAAACCATGTCTTTTTCTCTTGAACTCATGATTCAGCTCGTCATAAATGCTGGCAGACCTTGTTTTGTTAACGCCTGGTGGTGTCTGTTACGCGCAGATAGAGTTAAAGAGCTGGTGTCCAAATGCCAGCAGGCCCGGGACATGGCATACTGTCCGTACAGCCGCTTCCCTGTCGGTGCCGCCATATTGACGGCAGATGGCGCCATAATCACAGGTAACAGCACAACAGGTGTAAGTACAAGTACTCGTGCTAATACTGGCAGTACAGACTCAATTACTGTGCTTAAGTACAATGTTGTACTTCTGATTAAGTAATAATGTGTTTTCTGCATCTGTTCTTCTGCTACTTATCTTACAGTAGCCTACAATTCTGAGGTGAATTATGATTCGTTATTATAATAGAAATTAAAGTACATTACGCAAGCAAAAAGCAGCAGTGGATAGAAATGCAGCAAATGTGATTTTAAAAAAAAAAGTATTTTTATAAAATGGTCCTGACTGGAGCATGCGACAGGTAATCTAAAAAAATATAAAAAATACACGGTGCCCTTGGTGTCCTCATTTCACAGACAGGAGCAAAACAACCAATCAGAGCCGAGCCGGTCTCTGAGCAGCTGTCAGTCATTTGCAAAGTCCGATCAAACGATCAAACTAGGCAGCGCTGATCAAATATGAATAAATATTCTGTCACTGTAATGGCTAGTACTCTCCTCAGAGGTCTTCAGAATCATCTTGTAGTTACTGTTTGTCTGTAAATTGTGAATGTTTGTGACCCGGGAGCCATGTTGAGATAAGTTGTGGGAAATACCAAGCACCGCCCACCAACCGGAGCACAGCCAATAGGAGCGCTCAGTAGAAACCTGAAATAACCAGGCCAAAGTTTCCCGGGGCTAGATTTTTTTTAAAGCCTGAAAACAGAGCCATGAATTACTATATGCTGAAAGGTTATGCTTGCTTTATTCAAATCAAATTGTAATTTTAATATAAACTCCGTAAAAACCCTCTTGGATCTGCTGGAAAATGCATTGTCAAAAAGCTTTTTAGAAAATATGAAAATATTAGAAAATATATATTAGAAATATATGATTTTTCAGGACAGCAACACAACAAGTGAATTAAACTCCTTCGTATATAAAGGAGTTCAAATTTGCACAACCTTCAACCATTTACAGCACTTAAATGCAACATACACATTAATGCAGCTGTTATTAATGCTATTAATCCAGGAATATCCAGGAATATCAGATATACTAGGATAACACTGACAGGGGATGTTTTACTGCATAATGACTACTTTTCATAATTTAAGTACATTTTGCTAATAATACTTTTATTACATCAGGAAGGTTTTGAATGCAGGGCTTTTACTTCAGTGATGGGTCTGAATACTTTCCCCACCAGCTATGCGCACACAAATGCATCAGTAATAATACAGTAATATAACATGCAACATGATGCTTAATGAGTATTTTTTACTTTTGACACTTCAAGCTAACTTTATTCTTATAACACCTTTTTTTTTAACAGAAATTATAATTAATTATAAGTTAAGTGTTCATCTCATGAAAGATCAAATGTAGGCTATATATATTTAAGATAAAGCCAGAGAAAACATGTCCTTTAAAGGATCTAAACTCTTCACTGTGAAAGAGTCCAGGGTCTAAGTATTTGTGTGTTTTCAGGCTGTAATGTTGAGAACGGCTCCTACGGTCTGACAGTGTGTGCTGAGCGGACAGCCATCCAGAGGGCCGTGGTGGAAGGTCACCGACAGTTCACTGCCATCGCTGTGACATGGTGAGATTGACACTGTCAGTGCCTTGACTTTGATAACACGTTAACAGTTTCATATCGCACGCGTTCTGATGCATTTATCCTTTCCTCTCTTCCATGCAGTGACATCAAAGACCGTTTTGTTGGGCCGTGTGGAGCATGTCGACAGGTGCTTTGGGAGGTGAGACGTCTCTTTTATGACCAGCACAGACAATCAGGAAATGATGCGCTGCAAAACTTTCCATCTTGTTAAGATATAATAATGATTTATGATGATGATTTAACCCCTACAAACCAAATTTTACAACAGTCAATTTGCATTTGGAGCAAGTTGAAAATATTCTCAAATAAACTTTACGGACTGAGTTAATGACAAAAATTACTTGATAAGAAGTTGATTTTTGCAGTGAAACAGGAACACTATGTTTCTCCCGTCACAGCAGGAGTCATTGTATTTCACAGGTATTTGAAATATTAATACTAATAACCGAGCAGAGTAAAATGCTATAGCTTCCTCACTAAACAGAGCAGCAATGCTCTATAAATTAGAGGTGAGGTATTCCAGATGAATATGACGTTATTGTCTTTCTTTCTATCATAATAGAACTTTTAAAAGTTTAGTAATTTCAGTAACAACAAAAACTCAGTTTTTCATCTGAAGTACCCTTTTGAAATCATGATCAGAGCAGCAAAATTGACTGTTAGCTTTCTTGGTTTCACAGCACATTTAGTCTTTGTTGGTTAAAATGTAATATAAGATATTTATTCTGCATACTGCAGCCAGTTGCCTTAACTATAGGACACTGAGGTCATATCCTTTTTTCCATGGAATTCAGGGGGTTTCAGCAATGTGGGTAGAGTGATGTTACTGCATGTTTTATATGTTGATTCCAGTATTATTATTACCATTTCACACCAAATTTGACAACTTTTAGGTCAACAAAAATACTTAAATAAATGATTTAGTACTCCCCATCATTCCTGGACAATTCACAGAACACTAAATTAAATAGGCAAATACAAAAAGAAATATTTAAATATAAAAATGTAAACTTTTTGTGTGTCTGAGTAAGATACATAAATGAGACTCATACTTCAGCATTACTGTAAATCCTTGCATGTTGGTGCTTCACTACTGTACATCTCTATGTCTCTCTCCAGTTTGGATCAGACTGGATTATATACTTGACCAAGCCGGATGGATCTTTCAAAGAAACCAGGCTCATTGATCTGTTGCCTCTGGGCTTTTCCATGACCCACCACGCAAAGGACTGAGGAAGCCTCAGCAGCATCCTGAGACATCACTTTGTAGTACCTGAGCTGCAAAGTATCTTTAACTGAGATATAGCAACACTGCAAATTAAGAAAACAATAAAAAAATATATTTTTTTTCCTCATAAGCATGTGTGATTTATTTATTTATTTATTTATTTATTATTAGTACTAGTAGCAGCAGTCCAATTATTATTAGTATCACCAGTATTATTATGATAATCATCCTTGTTATTATGATAACAGAGACTTTCCTAGAGGTCAGATGACGTCACCATATCACGTGATAAAGTGGGCGGGTCGAAATCTGTTTCCGGAACCATGGAGGCTGTTGTGAGCGATGTGGTAGCCCCAGAAGACCTTTTAGTAAGTTTTCAGATAATTAAATCTCTTCATTTCATAAAACATACTTATTAACACACGAGCGACACACGTGTGATGTCCTCACAACACATGTTCACTCGGTAACTGCTGAAACGAGTAAGTCGGGAGTACTTTGACGCGTCACGTAGCTTGCTAGCTAATGCTAACGTTGATGTTAAGGATCAAAACTGGTAAAGGTGACATCGTAATTCCGCTAATAGATTTATGTGACCCATGATAATGGCAGTTTGGGGTTTATATGTACTACTGTGACCTTAAAGCCAACAGCCGGAGGTTAACTACTGGTTTCAACTCAGGAAACACACAATGATCTGTCAAAACAAACGATCAATGATTAGCAAAGCACTGCGTTTTTCACTACCTTCCGGGTACGTCGCTTCATTTCTGCTTTGTTATGACAGAAATTTGAGAAGAAATACAACGTCGAGCTGGTGAAGGGAGCCGTGTCCAAAGAAACAAAGTTTGAGTATGCCTGGTGTCTGATCAGGAGTAAATACTCAGAGGATATCAAGAAGGGAATTGTGCTTCTGGAGGGTAAGTTGGTGCAATATCTGCTTTTATTATTATATTAAAAGTTGCATGTTGTAGTACAGATTAACTGGATTTTTGAGGCTGCTATTGATAGTTGAGTTTACAAATCCAAACTATTGGATATGGCTCCTTTAAATTAACATTCATAATTAGGGTTTTCTTTAGTGTATAATCACCTGTACCTGAGAATCATTGTGTTTCCATTAGCTTAGAATGAGCCCTTCATATCCACATGGAGTCCACCATGTTGCTCCACCATGTTTCTACAGTAGCAGACAAACCAAACACTGGCTCTACCGAGAGCCTTTCACTTTTTTATGTTACCTTAAAGCAGGGGTGTCAAACTCAGTTTGATCCCGGGCCACATCAGCATTATGGTTAAAGGTTCCAGCTGTAATTGCAAGACTATATAAATACTGTATATTGAACTCAAACAGTGCAAAACTGTAAGGTGGGATTTCATTCCAGTCATTGTGCAATAGTTATTTTTACAGTTAATAGTCATAGTCATTGTCAATAATGTACAGTATACATTGATTCTTGGGGCGGCTGTGGCTCAGAGGGTAGACCAGGTTGTCCACCAATAGGAGGATCGAAGGTTTGATCACCTTAAACAGGGGCTTCAATAACTAAACATAACAATATGTTTTCATCTTTTTTGTCATAATGTATCTGTGTACAAATTTAATTTATCTAGAAAGTTTGGAAGGACTTGTTTACCAAGTACAAGATTTGTCATATAACTCAAAGATTTATTATTACATTTGAATTAAGTGACACTGTTTTTTGGCGTGATTGTTACAGAAAGTATGTGTTGTATACAGTGATACTGATATATCTGTGATAAGCTAAATAATGTTGATTGTGAAAATGTATCTATGAGGCTGTACTTACTGTTACTGTACAAATAATGACTTTGACTTTCACTGCTTGCAAAGGGAGGATGATCTGTCATTAATAATGCATTTATACTGCACATTCAAGAAATATTGTTATTAATTTCTTATTTATACCATTATTGTATTTATACTACACTCCTAATAGATCCCACTTCTCAGCATTCTGTACTTAGTTATAAGTTATATTACACATCTTAATGCAAATATTTGTACTTTTTTATATCTCATTTTCATACTTTTAATTTAATACTTCATATTTTGTTTATACTGTAGCATTATGTACACATTGTAGCATTATGCACTTAATTTACATTTTAAATACTCCTTTATTTCTATTTTCTTACATTTCTTATATCAACACAAGAGCAGCTGTAATGCCCTGGTTTCCTTCCTGGGGATCAATAAAGTATTTCTGATTCAGATTCTGTTGTAACCTATTAGCTTGCATGTTTTCATAATTCAACAGCTGATATCAATGTCTTGTTTTTGTCTTAGAACTTGTTCAGAAAGCCTCAAAGGACGACTCCCGGGACTTCTTGTTCTACCTCGCAGTGGCCAACTACAGACTCAAAGTTAGTGTCATTCCTTAAGTCAATTTGTAGGTTTTTGTAATTGAAATGGAGCGTCACATGTCACATTCAGCCTGAGAGTATTCTGGCAACAATTGAATCGAAAGCAACTGGACTTAGATTTGTCTCTGAAGACGTTTCGCCCCTTATCCAAGTGGCTTCATCAGTTCGTAAGTCAGTACGAACTGATGAATATGACCTGGATGAATGAGAACATTCACAGACTCAGCCTGAGAGTACTTTGTATTTCCTCCCCCCGTTCTTCCTCCAGGAATATGAGAAAGCCCTGAAGTACATCCGAACTCTTCTGAAGAACGAACCGGGGAACAAGCAGGCTCAGGAGCTGGAGAAACTCATCGACAAGGCTTTAAAGAAAGGTACGAACTAGGGGGTGTTACAATAAACCAGTACTGATGATAACCGTGATTTATTTATTTAAATTATTGACTATGTTAATAATACATATATGATAATATCATGTAAATAATTCAACACCTCTTAAATGGAGTTTTAATTGTATTAAGCTAAATAGTTTCAAATGTTTACTGACTTATCCTGCACTCGGGGGGTGTTTACAAAATTCATCCAGTCAAATGAGACTTTGGGCAACGAGCTAGCCACACTGGTCATGTAAACCCATACTGCATTATTTGTGGATCGTAGTAACTAACAGAGCAGTACGGAGAGAGACAGGAAGAGATGTGGGTTTCAATGTCAGTGGGCAAAAAAGTCGTTGTGGCTGAGGTTTAATTAATTCAATTTTTAATTAATTGTTGACTTTCATCTGACGCTGTGTCAGTGGAGCGTGGCACCGTAATGTTTAGGTGTGAAATGAGGACGCTTCTCCAGCCAGTGGGCGGTGCTTGGTTTAGGCTTGACTGTTTTCAACGTGGCTGTCAGATCACAAATGTTCTCATTTTACAGCTAAACAGTAACTACAAGAGAAAATATTGATTCATATTTGACCAGCGCTGCCTAGTTTGACTGTTTGATGGGAGTTCACGTTTCGTGAGCGCTGATTAGTTGTTTTCGTTCATGTGCAGTGAAGAATATGTGTGTGTGTGTGTGTGTGTGTGTGTGTGTGTGTGTGTGTGTGTGTGTGTGTGTGTGTGTGTGTGTGTGTGTGTGTGTGTGTGTGTATATATATACACGTGTATATATATTATTTACAGTATCGGACTAAACTCATTGGGTTACAGACTCTCCACCTTACTCCACTTACTTTGAGTGTAATTCATTATTTGCACAATAAACAAAGTTAAAGATGAATTTGACGGATAGCATTATTTTTTAATTTTTTAAAATTTTCTATAGATATCGCTAATATTATTGAATTATTTTAGCCATATCATTATCAGTTATTTTACCCTGTTATTTGAGTGTAAAACCACAATGCTGACATTCCCACGTTGTCATCTAGACGGCTTGGTTGGCATGGCGATCGTCGGGGGAATCGGTCTTGGCGTTGCCGGTTTGGCGGGCCTCATCGGCTTGGCTGTCTCAAAGGGAGCTGCAAAATCCTAACCTGACAAGAGACGACATGTCTTCATTTTGCTGGACTGACACACTGACTCCTCACCTGCAAACAAAAATTAAAGGTTTGCGGAGAGAGCTTGAAGGACGTAACATTTTGCTTTGCAGTTATGTACCACACCACATTGAAGGGTTTGAATAATGCCAATGAATAACCATAATGTAACATGGTTGAGATTCACCATACATAACATTACTTGGCTGTCTATTCACACACCATAGCTTGGCACTTTCTCATGCTTTGTGTGAATAAACTAGGATTGTCAAGATGCAGCTCAGATTTATGTAATTTCTTACTTAGTTTGCACCTCAGCCTAAACTTCCTAAGTTCACATTGACATTTTGTATAAAAAATATCTTTCTAAAAGTGCAGTTGTGGTTCTGTAACTGTCTGTTTAATTATTTTTAAGAAGTGCTAAGGAATGTGTTATGGGTGCAGGAAGTGAAGCTTGTCATACTAAAAGCAATGGTGTGATTTGTTTGCTGTTGAGGTAGCAGTGACTCTGCCATACTGCTGGTTGAAGACTGTAAGTGAGGAGATGTTTGTATGTATTTTGGACTTGACGTTTATTTTCATTTGTTCTGAATACAATATAATATAAATTAAGGGAAGCAACACACTTGGAAATTTATACCTTTTGCCATTTAAAATACATTAGCTTGTGCTACATTTAATAGGTTGTTTTCCATCTTGTTAAATAAAATGATTTTGAACTGAGAAATTTGTGTTCTCAGGACATTATTGTCGAGGTTTTGAAGGACAGCTGCCTCAGTGTTGGAGTACCATATGTACTGGTGTGTATGTCTTTTTAGAACAAAAGAAATGAAGAATGAAGGAACGAACATACACACAAAAGCTTATACAGTAACAGCATCAGAAAAACAGATATCTCTAGATGACATTTACAAAATTACACATTTATATTGCTTGTTTTGTCCAGCCAATAGTCGACAAAACAAACTAATAAAATAATTCAATTAATAATGAGGGAAAAGCAGCAAACCCTCACATTTGAGTAGCTAAAAATATAAAATGTCTGACAAACAATTATCAAAGTAGTCATCACTTTCAATTGATTAACTGAATAATTGTTGTTGTAGTCGTATATAATATTAATCTAGGGCTGTACCAATCCACGTTATTCAGTCGATACAAGTATCGATCCAGTACCAGTGTTTAATTAATAAGCTGTATGCGTCACTGTGAGCAAGTGACTGGGATCATTTTGTTATGTGTAACACATTGGGCTTGGCTTAAACATTGCTTCACTACTAACTTAGTAAAACAAAATGTAACAAATAAATACATAGATATAAATTTACTGAATTATTTATTATTTAGACAATAAGTTGTGCTTCAGCGACTTGGTAAGAAAAATCTTGTAAATTAATGGGAAATGCAATTCAATTTGAAACCTTTTAAATTTCAGCAACAATGGTCAAAACTAACAGGAATTTATTATTTTGAAGTTTTTGGGCATCTTCACTCAAATGGCATTTGCAATTGACAATTCAATGTGCAAAGTGGCACTGCAATTTTGCATTTTGCAAATGGCAATTCAACATGTACAAGTGAATATGACATGTATTAGTGCTACTGCAACCCCTCGAAACATAAGCTTTGCAGATATTGCAAGTAGCCGTAAAACTTGTTGCCGTAGCATGCATGAAATGCCTCCAAAGAGCTCACTTTTATTGTCACTTCACTCAGCTATGTGGTCTACTGGTGTGCTGCTGATGCAAGACATAGTACGTACTTGTGAAATCAGATGTAAACACAGAATTTAATGAAATAGGTCGGACCCAGATAACCGATCCAGCTATTTGAGTCAGTATCTGCCTTTTACTGGTATCAGATTCGTGTATCCCTTGTAGCAAAGTATTATATTTTACAAACATTTTTATATTTTGGGGTCTAAACAGTAAAGTAACTGGTATCTGCATCTTCGAAATAAATGTAGAGCAGTAAGGAGTATAAGGCAGCCTGTAATCTAGACATTTTCAAAGAGGAGCTTAATGCCTACAAAGCTATATCGTCTGCATAAAAAAGAATATTATGAGTGTCTGATGTTTTATCTCTTATGAAAGACAAGGAAACTGTAATTTTCCATTGATGTCAACCTGCATCTGATAAATGTATCAACGTAATTTTCGGGAGAATCTTATGTTGATGCAGCAAAGTCCAAGTCTTATCACTGTCATTTATTGACTCTATTAAATTTACAATGGTGTTTTGGTGGACACTTTCAGAGAGTGCATTATCACTATCACTATCTGTCTAGGAGTCTTTAGCACTGAGATTGGGCCGTACTGTACGTATTTGAACAAAAAAAACGTGCCTGGCCTAATTCCCGAGCTGTCGATCGTCTTCACATCTTGAGCCCCCCCAGATAGATTGAAGTCTCAGGAACCGTTTTACGACAGGAAGGCTTATAGAGGCTATCAGTTGTGAGGGGTGTTATCAGTCTCGTGGGGTGTTACTCATTAACTCACCTGACAGGACCGAAACTCCCCAGGGACAGATGAGTGAAAACAATAATCTTCTTTAGTGTGAAAGAGGTGATGGATTGAGTAAACGAAAAGAGAAAAGAGTTGGTAAAGGTCCCCAAAAAATGTATCTAATATCTAAACACAGCAGCAGAAAATAAACTTAATCACTAACTAAAGCTGGACTTGTCGTCAGGCTCATCCCATGTGCAGTTTTAACACACTTTAACATCAATGATTCATCAAAGCCGGTGTAATTCAGATCAGCTTCAGTGAGTTTCAGTTACGAGGGCCAATGTTCATTGAGTATCCGCTGGTTTAAACACATGGCCAAGAGATATTAATGTGTAATCACCATGAAGAAAGAATACATCTGGGAACATGGTGTATTGGTGAAGCTACACCCTGTTTGTATGTCATCACAGTCATTTGAAGTTACTGTATAATCTTGTAGAACAGCAGTTTATTGTCTGTCACCTTATAGTACGACAGGAAGTCACAGAGTGAGACAGTACATTTAGATTTTTGTCGTAATTTTACATTTTTTTCTTGGCTTTGATTATTTCCTTCCATCTTTTTATTGTAGCCTACTGATCATAGACTTTATTTGCAGTGCAGACCAGCTGCAGACAAAAACAACCTTATTGGGAGCAACAATAGTGTAAAAGGCAAATGATGTGCTTTTGCAGGGTCCAAAGTCTTTCAGAGACGTGTAATTTTTAGCCATGCTAGCACCATGTCTCTAAGGATGGAAATGTCAGTCTGTTGGTAGGTTGGTCATCAGTTGGTCTGTCAACCACTTTAGTTCAGGCTGAAGTAGCTGTGCAATTATTGGATGGATTGGAACAAAATTGTCCACATATTTGTCCACAATTTGTGCTTTTTGTGCCAATAAGTGCCTTAAACCTGCATTATTTCTAATATCCAGCACGGGGCGACTCCTCTGGTCGATTTATTACCGCAGTAAACATTGTAAACATGAGTTTATGGTCAGTGTCGCTACTTTCAAGTCTTCTTCAACACAGCATGATGTTCATTTAGTAAATTATGGTCCCATTTAGAGTCAAATAGACCATAAAGCAGGGTATGCTTTAGGGCGTGGCTACCTTGTGTTTGATTATAACCCTTTTGGTCACCTAAAAATGTGTTTAGTTGTATTTAGCTCCACCCTCTTGTGTCACTTCTGGTTGCAAATGGTGATGGCCAAGATGGTGACAGCCAAAATGCTAAACTTTAGGCTTCAAAACGGCTGTCCACAAACCAGTGGGTGAGATTACAGTGACTATATGTGACTTCTTATATGTATACAGTCTATGTTCCCAGAGGATGAATCCTAATGACTTTGGTGATCTCCCAACTCTTGATGTAACACTATCATCAGGTCAAATGTCTAAAACTGGACCCAAACAAATTCATTCCCATCAGGCATTCCCATCAGCCTCACTTTGTGTAAGGCTATTTAGCAAATGTTAACATGTTAACACACTAAACTGATGTGGTGAACATGGTAAGCGTAGTTTTACCAAACTAGGCGTTGCTAAGGATGACTTATTTTTGTAGGCCAACCAGGAAGTTAGCATCACCCTGGGTTCTCTGGGCAAAAAGCTAATGGGATTTTCCATTGTATTTTGTTTTATTGCAGAATTTAAGCTCTGTGGCAAACAAACATTTATAATACTTCCACATTTTTATCAGCAAGCTAATCTAAGCTAACAAACGAAGCTATAAACAAACCAAACCACAATCACATGACCGAGAGTTAACACAACGAGGCTGTAATCATGGACAAGTTGGCATGATGACATTTAGTATTCTCATTTAGCCACTTGTTAGCAACCGCCTTTTTAAAGACACACAAAGGCTTCAAAATTCACAAGCGATGTATTTATTGGTATATTTTATTTCATAGAACAAAACGTTAAAATCTTTATCTTAAAAATTTTAATCATAGACCTTATTTCAGACATCTAACCAAAAATCCATTCAAAACATTGACTTCCAGACGAGAGAACCAGAAGTGCTAAAATGTAAATTCATTTCTGGGTTTTAGGACTCATTCCTGTAGCGCTGTATTAAGAGTTCAACACTCATGAAATCTGGTTTGCCTGGCAACCTAAGCAAAGACATATGTGACATCTTTTCTCCAAATGAGCTCCACCCATGTCAACCAGTAAGAAAAACACTGAACAGACTGAGCACAAACAGAAATCTCTCATGAAGCAACCAAAACTGACAGTTCATGTTGGACCTCATTGCTCATAGTAATAAGCCCAATTATGAACATGTTTCCAGGGCTTTTAAGCATTTCTGCACTTGTTTATAACACATTTTTACATTTATAGAACCAACTATTTAATATAGTATTTAATGTAGTAATATATAAGACAATATATAATGTAGGAAAATATCCACTATATGGTCATAAATATATAATGGTTATGCATAATGTGTGTGAGTATTTCAAAATATTTTAGTTGCTTCAGCAAGCATTGTGTTTTTAATATAGGCCTTAACCATAAGAGGGTTATAAACTGAACTGTTCCTGTCTCTTAAAATGGCAACTTCAATTACATTTACAGTAGCCGTTCATGTTCCTTTTTTAAATATACCAGCACATAAAGGCATCTTTTGTAATTGCATTTATCTATTCTTTGCAGACCTCTGTGGTGCCATGTGATGAGTTATTCCTGGAAAGCACATGCAATAATTATGGGCTTCTTTCCAGGTGTCACTTAAAAAAAACAAAATCACATAAACTTTGTTTTCACAGACGAAGCCGCTGTGACATTTGCTTTAAATAACACAAACTCATCAGCAACCAATGCTGCGGCCAAATGAGCTGTAAAAACTGGCTTTGCAAACAACTCGGCCATAAAATAGGACGTTTATGTCGGGGTAGGATCCAGTTTTCAGAGGAGCTCAGGTGGAGGCGAATAAGACGAAATAGGCCTGTGGTTTGAATCTCCGTCTTTGAAACAGCCATCCTGTAGAGCCAAAAATGACCCCAGATACTCTCACAGTGTCTGTGATGTTAGTAAATGTATTATTCCTGGAATGGATTCATTTACAAGATGGACTTGAGGGTTTAATAAGTCACAATAATAAATAGTTAATCAATATAAAAACAATCCAAGAACTATACTTGATTCAAACACTTCCTGTGAAATGTCTCACTTGGTAATGTCCCAAAAAGCCTATTTCACAACAACATTTTGTCACAGTGTCAAAGTACGACAAGCATAGGTGTTAATAATCCATTTAACTTCCTCAGTTTCAGGGTCCTGGCTGTGTGCATTCAAAATGTTAAATATATATTTTGATTGTAACTGGTTGATTTAAAAACTTTCCTTAGCAAAGCCCAGCTGCGGTCAGGTTTATGGTCGGTGCGCTCATTGTGCATCTATATCTGGAGCCTCATTCTTGACATATATAGCCTACAAATGAGTTTGCTGGGTTACAAATCTCCCCACCTCTACATTTGAGGACTTCATCTGAAATGCAGGTTAAGTTTTATCTTAGTATTATCAGTGTGGTGAACTCCGTGTGCCCTGGATTTGGCAACGCTGACACAGCAGCTATCAGGAGGATTATTAATGAAGACCCACAGACACAGAAACTACAGCGTGAACTGGATAACTTTAGACCTTTGTCATTTGCCTATAGCTGTGACATTGAGCCTCAATAGACCAATTACACATTGATATCTTTCCAATATGTTATAAAATCTTGGGTGTGGCGCTCAGTGATTGTGACCTTGTGTCTTATGGCCTTGAAATTTCCAAACCAAAACAATAAATTAGATTTAACTAACAAGGTGCAATGAGTGCTCGAGGGATGACGTATTATTGTAGTCCAGCCAGGAAGTTAGCAATGACCTGATTCCCTTGACAAATAAACCAAGAGGATTTTTCCACTGGGTTTTAGTTTATTGCAGAAAATAAGCTCTGTGGCAAACACACATTTATGATACTAAGACATTTTTCTAAGAAGATAATCTTCACAAATTAACCATTTTTATGATTCGCATGAGTGTGAGTGTACGCAACGAGGCTGTAAAGGTTGGTTGGTGTGATGACGTCTAGTCATCCCATTTAGCCACTTGTTAGCAACCGCCTTTTTAAAGACCCATAAAGGCTTCCGAATTCACGAGTTAGGTATTTACTGCTGTATTTTATGTTGGAAAACTAAAGTCGTAATTTCTTAAGCTTGTGTTAACCACAGACCTTATTTCAGGCATCTAAATTAAAACCCATTTAAAAAAAACCCATTGACGTCCAGTCAAGTGAACTGGAAGTGCTAAAATGCTAACTCATTCCCGGCCTCATTCCTGTAGCACTCTGTTGGCTTTGTTTAAAGGTACTATGAAGATTTAAGAAAATCCTTGTTTTTACTGACTCGGGTAGCCGTTAAATGAACTGCGGTCAGCATCCTGCTGCTCGCGCTCGTGTTCGCACTGTGTAGGCGTGAGCCAGCATCGGCCAAAACAGTGACGTGACATTACATGACAGTCATATATCATATTGTATATCATATAATAAAGTTACTATCTGTAACTAGATTTTATTTTGACCATTGGCTCCATGATCCTAATGGTGCCTTCAAATGTGGTTGTTTTTACAGTATTTATGAGTTGGGCCCATATGAATATTACTAAGCAGCCAACGACAGATCCATGCTGCGTAGCTAAGTTTAGGTCGTGTCTTGAGGGTAACCCGCAAACTGCAAAAACTCTTGCAAGACTCACTGCCCGATGACGTTAACTATTCAAGGTCAATGCCTAACCATATTATTCAAGGTCACTGCCTTACCTTAATCATTAATCTCATCATTAACCTTTTCTATTATGTATATACTAATTTATTTTATTGTATTAATACTATAATAATAATGTTTTTAAATCTATGCTTCTTGCCTTTTATTGCACTATCCACTTGCTGCTGTAATGTGTGAATTTCCCCACTGTGGGACTAATAAAGGAATATCTTATCTTATCATATCTTATCTTATCTTATCTTATCTTATCATTTCACCAGAGTTTTATAATTTGCGTGTTAACTTTCTACACAAGCAGACCCCAAGTTACAGCTAGCTGGCTAACCTTAGCTTAGCTCACAGTCAGCCTTGCATTGTTCCTGGCTTGTGGAAAGCAATTGTTAGTTATACACCTTCGCTTTGTACCATTACATCATTTATTGTATGCTAAAATCAACACTGTTTATCATAATACATAATTTAGTGTCATGGCTCACATTAGCTGGTGGCGTTAACATTATTGGGCAAGCTAAGGATAGATAGCTAGCTGGAACTTAGCTACGCTTCATGGTTCTGGTGTAGGTTGCTTCATAATGTTAGCTGATAAAGTGATTTGCAATGGCAAGCTAGACAATAGAGTCCTCCAGGAAAGAGCAAGAAATTTTAATGTATTGTTCTATAGTAGAAAATCCGTCAACATCCCATTGATTAATTTTGAAGCTTTTACGGGTCTCAAAAAAGGCAAGTGGCTAACAAATGGCTAAATGAGACTACGAAACGTCGTCACACCAAACTCTCGTCCGCCTTTAGTTTAGTGGTGGCAACATGAAGTCATGCGACCACATTGTAGTTCATTTATGGCCTAAAGTTATTGGCTTCTTTTTGAGGGAACAAGGACAACGCTAACTTCATGGTTGGCTGACAAAAATATGTCCCTACAGGACAATGTTGGCACTTTAGGGGAACTGAAGAGAACCAAGGCATTTGAGACAGTGCATGAACATTGCATCCTCTGGATTTTCCAGGGAAAAAAAACATTTCTTTAATTAGAAATCTGTCCACAGGCTGTTTTAGGCAACCAAGGAAGTCAAGAAACATCTAGTTAATATGTTACGTTACAATCTGTTCCCAGATTAGCAAAACAAAGTGATAAATACATGTAAATTGTTGATGTGGCAAATTTGTACTTCAGCTCAATCTTCACTTACCCAAGTTCTCCTTACTTGAATGTGTAAGTTTGTTACAACACAACTCTGGCCTGAGAAGACCTTGGTACAGTACAGCTTAAAAAGACACACTCAATATCAAAAACTTTAAGTAACAGGACATTCACTCAGCTTTACAGAGTACCAGCGTCATACAGTATCCCTTATAATGACACTATCTTGGAGGAAGCAAAACAATGTTGTGTGTTTAGTTCTTGGTTCAGATTGTCCTCATCTTATCTTAGGACACCAAGGCCTTTCAAAATACCTGACAAATGACAGTCAACAACTTTTATGATGACATTTGCATGTCTTCATTTTAACAATTTTCCCATGACACAAATTACTGTGTATAATGCTGTTTCAGTAGGAAACTTGGAGTATAAAGATAAATGTTTGTGACAGATCCAGCACAAAAAAACAAATTAAAACTTTTTCTAAACTGCTAATGATGTTTGGTTGTTCATCAAAGAAAACAATGTGGTGGAATATGTCTAATAAACATGAACAGTGCCGTGTCATTAACAGCGACTGATGACCATTGGACCCTGAGAGTGAGCCGATAAACACCTGTTCAGTTTCAGGGGTGTAAAATACGAAAGAAAGAAGATAGTGTGTGTGTGTGTGTGTGTGTGTGTGTGTGTGTGTGTGTGTGTGTGTGTGTGTGTGTGTGTGTGTGTGTGTGTGTGTGTGTGTGTGTGTGTGTGTGTGTGTGTGTGTGTATGTGTATGTGTGGGTGTATGGGTATAGGTGTGTGTGTGTGTGTGTGTGAGTGAGTGAGTGTGTGTCTGTGTGCGTGTGTGTCTTGTGTGTGTGTGTGTGTGTGTGTGTGTGTGTGTGTGTGAGAGTGAGTGAGTGAGTGTGTGTCTGTGTGTCTGTGTGTGTGTGTGTCTGTGTGTATGTGTATGTGTGGGTGTATGGGTGTGTGTGTCTGTGTGTGTGTGTGTGTGTGTCTGTGTGTATGTGTATGTGTGGGTGTATGGGTGTGTGTGTCTGTGTGTCTGTGTGTCTGTGTGTATGTGTATGTGTGGGTGTATGGGTGTGTGTGTCTGTGTGTGTGTGTGTGTGTGTGTGAGTGAGTGAGTGAGTGTGTGTCTGTGTGTGTGTCTGTGTGTGTGTGTGAGAGTGAGTGAAGGTGAAGAGGGAGGAGAAAAAGCCACTCATATAAATCATTATACATATTTGTTGAGCTGGACACATCTCACAGCGGCAGAACAGACACACCACAGACTCTCAGACACTGACTTTCTCTCACTCCACTTTTTTATACGTTTTATTGATTTCAAAAACTGAGATCTGGATATACTTCCTTTTGACTGCTGGGCTGAGGAGGGGTCATGGATCCAATTGTGGAAGTAGTGGCTTTGGTGCTGGGGTTCATTTCCTGGGTGATGGTGGGGGTCTGCCTGCCGAACCGTTACTGGAGGACCTCCACCGTCGACGGGAATGTCATCACCACCTCCACCATCTATGAGAACTTGTGGATGTCTTGTGCGACGGATTCGACTGGGGTGCACAACTGCAGGGAGTTCCCTTCGCTGCTCGCTCTGAGTGGTATGTTGACAAAAAAATCCTCAAATTGCAATACCTAATTTTAATTACAGTATTTAAGATCCACAAAACACCAATCAAGTTTTTTTTTTTTTTTTTAAAGTAGTTATGATGTTGCTTTGTCAGGGAAAAAAAGTCCATTAAAGGACAATTTCAAGATTTTATGGCTCATTGGACATCCTGAACCTTTGCTCTGTTGAACATTTTTTGCTCATACAAACTGGCCATAATGTCATAGCCCTTTTCAAGTAAAAGGTGGAAAAATCAACAGTTTGTCTGTTTTCACACTGTGTCCAGGTTACATCCAAGCGTCTCGCGCCTTGATGATCACATCCATAGTGATGGGCACCTTTGGACTGGTGGCGGCCCTGATAGGAGTGCAGTGTTCGAAGGCTGGAGGGGAAAACTATGTCCTCAAAGGGAGAATCGCCGGCACCGCTGGAGTCCTTTTCATCCTTCAAGGTAACAAAGACAAGAAAAATGCTTTAAAATGTACTTCCGGGGAAGAGTAAACCAGTGTTATTGAGCTCAAACTTAAGAAAAAATCTTTCTGGCCAGTCTGACCTTGGAATACACTACCCTATAAATAGATAAAGGAACTTCTCCACAATGCTAATAAATGATGATTTATTACACATTCAAATCAATCCTCCATAAATTTCCTCCTGGTTTCCTGCAAGACTTTGGACCCTTATAAGTTTCCCTGCTGCTTTCTCAATGATTAAAGAATATTTGTTTTTCTTTTAAAAGGTACTTGCACAATGGTGGCAGTTTCCTGGTACGCGTTCAACATCACTCAAGATTTCTTTGACCCTTTCTATCCCGGGATAAGGTGAGATAGTCGTGCGGTAGCAGGATGAATATAAGACCTAACATGAAGCTGACTGGCGCTCTGCTGTGTGCTGCAGGTATGAAATAGGAGAAGCTCTTTACATCGGCTGGTGCTCCGCTGTGCTCGCCATCGCTGGAGGAAGCTGTCTCACCTGCTCCTGCAAAATGGGCACAAAGGAAAAATAGTGAGTTCAGTTATTTCAACTCTCTGCCAAAACATAATATTCATTCGTTTATTGATGGATTTACAGTTGATCAGTTGCTTGTAAAAAGGTATCTATTGCTTTAGAATGGGGTTTATCAACATACAAGGAATTTGCCTCTGTGTTTGGTGCAAACAAGAAACAATAATAATAAAAATACAGCCTGAATCTAAATATAGATTAGAAAAATTAAGATATTAAAAAGATACAATTTATAAAACATTACAACCATTTACGTGATCTCTAGTTAGAGAGCAATATAAATGGTATAAATAAGTAAGTAAAAAACAATGGATCAAATTAGAATAAATTAAAAAAATACATCTAAAGCTAGAATAATCAATATCTAGATGATTGGCTTTAAAACTCAACATGCATAAAGAAAATGAGCTCATTAAAAATGTATCAATAGTTTAGAAAAATTAAATGAAATTCTTTGTATTTGCATTTCAGCCCACCATGTATTTTGATATTTGCCAAATATTTTATACTGTACATGCACATATAGAACACGTGAAGATGCTGTGAAACCTTGAATATCGCTTAGAAAGAAAGTCATGGCACTTTGGCGCCTTGTTGTGGCAAAACTTTATTAATTCACCTGTGGGATGTACAATAACAGCAGCTCTCATTGGACATTCTCACCTGAGCTTATTGGTATTGCCCGCCCATCTATACGCCCTTGTTTCTGACATGTGGGAAGTCTTACTTTGGCTTTTTTTAATAACCATTAAGTGTGCAAGGTGAATGAGGTCATATCAAAGTGCACCACCAAAAGGGCTGGGTGAAGTGGAATATAAACCAGATGGAGTGGTAATTGATTAGTCATGATCCTCTGACTCAGAGATCAGATTACTTGTCTCAGCCTTTAGAAACATGCCAAATAAAAGTATGGCTTTTCCTGAAAAAAAAAAGAGATTATGACCATGAATCAATAATTTTAATGATGTTGGTGGGTCCAAAAAAATGAATGTTTTGTTTATATCTGTGGAAGATATCGGCTGTCTGGTTCCCTGCTCAAACAAGGCTTGTAACCCAAAAGTATAACAATGTTGGTATCACGTGGCAGAAACACATGATTGACGTTTAACGCCTGGCAACGACTTGTTGTGAAATAAATGCAACGGAACGGGGGAGAGAGTATGTGACATCTAAGGGCTGAATGTTATCAATGTTATTAATAGCACCTTTATAATTAATTATTATAATCTGGTGGGGAGTGAAAAAAATCCTGACTAGGAACCTGTTAAAGCAACTGTGTGAAAGATTAGAGAGATAAGATTAAAAAAAGACTCTGGTTCAAGTACAGAGTGGTGGCAAATAGACTAAAAACAGCATATAGACTGCACACATTTTCAGCATCGTCCTCTTATGATTTTATTGTGGAATAGTCCTTTTTCACTGACCACATTTTGACATGTCACACAGGAAAAGCTCTGGTGTAAATAATAAATGGCTTTATTCCATTAAGCTGCTTCAGTTTCAGGATCCTGGTGTTGTGCATGCTGCATCACTGTCAGTGACTAATGCTTTTGATTAACCATCTTGTTTTGCAGCCCGTTGCCTTACCAAACCAGGGGAACTGTATATTCTGGAGCGGCACCGACCAGAAGCGTGGCTGCTAGCACTTACGGACGAAATGCTTACGTCTGAACAGGATATGAAAACAGAACTTTGTCACAATTTTGAAGAAGAAAGAAATCTCATCTCTTACAAAATCCTGGGGTAAAAGTTTGTCATCGCCTGAGGTTTTTTTATTGTTGCATCCAACATGTGTTCAGCTTTTAAACTTCAGATGGAGCTTTTTGTCCATATGGAAAAGCTAAATGTCCATCATGAAGCATCAGTTAACTGTATATAATCCCAGTATCAAGTGTGTATTCTGTAAACTTTATAGCATCGAAATGATAGCACTGGAGTTGTAAAAGTTGTAAAAAGCGAAGCTATTCGTCACCTTGTCACCGCACAAAAGTACTGTATGCTTGCAGTGATTTTATTTATGTTTCCCTGATGACATAGAGCACAAATACATTTACGTACAGTCACTTATTTCCAAAGAAATCCAATCATTTGATGATCTGTATACACACTTTTAGACATTTGTAAAGGGGAAGGTCAAAACTGTGATAATCCAGGAGTTTGTGTGTGTTGTTTTGTACAGTTTTATAGATAGTAGCCATGAAAGAGGGTGAAGACAAGTTGTCTTTATTTTGTTTTTTTACGATAGTGCACAATAAAATGTGTTATGATAAATATTTCCATTTGAATTTTATTCCTGTAGTTAATAAAGTTTTACTTTTTTAACAAATAGCTAGCTGAATTATTATATGATATGATTAATATTCATTATTTCACTTTTTTTTAGAGACAATTCGACAGTTCAACCCAAATTATGGGGAATTACACATTATGTAGGCACCAACATATTATTTGGACTATTCAGAGATCACATCATGTGTCACAAATGTTATATTTTCCATCCAAGTTTCAACCAATTTCCACCACAATATATATTTTTTGTCAACCTATGTATAAAATATATATTACATTGTATAATGCTTCATAATTAAGAGATACTGTGTCATATATATGAGAAATTTTCATATAATTATAAGATACTGAGTCATAATAATGACCTATTTAGCAACATAGCTACCATTGTAACTATTTCCTGGGAATTTGGGGGATATAATGACGTAAAAAAGGGTTGATATTCTACAATTACAGGCATATTAGCCAAATTGGCCTTTAAAGGCAGACTCTGTAGCGTTATAGTCAAAAAATGTTAAAGGTAAAATATCTTAAAAACTAGAATTATTGCCTCGTGGTTGTGGGCCTCTATCAACCAAGTTGCAGTTTCAATCTCTTCATCATTTTATCCTGTAAGACATTTGTGTGAAATTGTCATAATTAGGATATGAATTCTTGAGTTATGGCCAAAATTGAGTTTTTGACCATTGACAACCAAAATCGAATCAGTTTATCATTGAATCCAAGTGGACATTTGTGCCAAATTTGAAAAATTAGGTTTGTTACAGATGAGCCAGGCTGCGCAGAATCGATCACCGGCGATCGCCACATAATGCATGCTGGTTAGATTTGTGTAATCCCGATTTACTCTGATGTCCTGCACACGTGGGCAACGATAACCCCACGAGGCAGATGCAGTTTTTACAACCAAGCGTCGCAGTTGCTCTCCACCAACTGCAAGATCTGAGGGATTCTGGGAAACGCCTGGCTGTCACCTGATCAAAAACTGACTGGCTCTTAGTTTTGACAACAAACATCATGCATTGTCAAAACTTTCTGTGTAATTGTAATATTTAACGCTAGATTGTAGGCTATTAGTCTCATGTTATGCAATGAAGGTTTCATCTGTTAATAAACACATTTTGTGAGGTTGATAATAATGATGAAAGTTATTTATCTGGCACTTATCAAAACAAGCGTTCATTACAAAGTGCTTTACAAGGCGTACATAAAAAATAATAAAAACTAGATTCCAATGCCAGATGCACACACATTTCCGGACAAATATAAATAAATACAAATGTGGTCTGCAAACTACAAGTAGCCTACAGATCGGATCTAATGGGATGTAGCTATTCCCGTGTCTTCCTGTAAATTCTTTCAAGGCTTCTGGAAACTGTTCGACTTGACAGCAGCTCTTTGTCTCCGCTGCTGCCTGATCTTGTCTACTTTCCAGGCGAGGCGCAGTTAATCTTAAACAAGCCTATTAACTTAAGGCATTCCTGAGATATCTCATAAATGCTATGGATGTAAAGTCACATTGACCTGACCTTTGACCTTTGCCCACTAACATCTAATCAGTTCACTTTTGGGCCAAACTTGAAGAAATTCCCCAAAACGTTCCTGAGATATTGCGTTCACAAGAATTGGATGGGCATGAGGTCACAGTGACCTTGACCTTTGACCTCTGACCAACAAAATCAAATCAGGTCATTCTTGAGTCCAAGTGGATTTTTTTTTGATGGATTTGACGAAATTCCCAGAAACATTCCTGAGGTACTGCGTTCATGAGAATAGGATGGATGTGAGATCACAGTGACCTTGACCTTTGATCACCAAAATCCCCCCAGCGTTCCTGAGATATTGCGTTCACAAGGATGCACTGGATGTATACAGACGTGCGTACACATGGATGGACAGACAACCCGAAAACATAATAATAATAACATAATGAATACATTTAATGGGATTTAGGACTCTCCTCCAGAGTTACACACTTGGCATTGTAAAGGAGGTTTTAAACAGCTGGAATCAGGGATCTGATAGAGCTGTCACATTATGATGACATTTCATCTCACAATTATGAGATCATGTCTATTAAAAACAGGAACCGGTGACCTTAACTTGAGGGGCAGATAAGCAGTAATAGGCCTCCATATCAGAGCCACATTAAGCTAACTTTCATGTCCCTCTTGATCCACAAATGTTTTGATTACAGACAGATAGTATTTCTGTGCGTGCAGCTCGTGCCGCCAGCCTGGCCCATGCAGGGATCAGTATTAAAATAGTCCCTCCAATGAGAGCGGCACACGTTTCCACACGAACCCGGATGTGCGGCGCGTGGACCAACCACGGAAATGTAGGACAGACAGGGAGGAGACGACGCCACCCGAGGCAGAAAGGTGTCGTGTCCAAAGTGTACCGGCTGTCCAACCTCTCCTTTATCATGTTACGTGAAGGTGTTTTAAGTGCAGGTAAAGTCCACCGAGTTCCTGTCAATGTGTGGAACTTTTGTTAAATCGCGTACATTTCAGGGGGGGGAACCTTTTAGCGGCGTGCCTCATTTCTACACGGAATATTGTTACACTGGGACCGTAAATACACCGTCGTAGCTGTTCCTGCGGTCTGTCAGAGGGGAAACGATGAAGGTTTAACCCAGAATATCATCGTTTCAATGACACAAACCGGTGTTTTCAGTCGACGTGAAAGCAGAGCCGTTAAGTCCGCTGGTTCCGGTGTGAAGGAGTGAGGAGCTCCGGTGATGGAGTCGTGTCGGCGGACAGGACTCAGCGGGGTCCTGTGCTCCCTGTCGCTGCTCTGTGTCATCCTGGACATCCAGCTGGACGGTAAGGCTGCCTTTACTTTCACTAACAAGTTATCAAACAAACACAGCTCCGAGCGTTTCCGCGCGTTTATAGCTTCTCTGTAGACGTTAAAGATTCCCAAACTGCTACCGGAATGTCAGGTTAACGTGACATTATGTCCCGCCCCTCCAAGACCTGCTCAAAATAACAGCCACTGATTTATTATTTCTCTAATAATAACAACGCTATTCAGGCTGTTCAATATATATGTAACAGGTTTACGAGGTGTTTAAGAGTATGTGAGGACCCAGCTCCTGTCACCTCAGGACTCTACACCCCCGAAAGACATAGCTGTATACTGTATACACACGCTAAATACAAGTATGTAATATAAGGAATACAATCTTCAAATTATTATTTTGTCTAATCAACAGTCCCAAACCCAGCTCTGTGCTCCTATTCCTAGAATTAGATTTTATTTATATACATATTATTTATTGTATATTATATTTATATATTTTCATATATTTAAATGTATATTTATTTATTTACATATATGCATATGTTCTGTCTTTGTCATTTTTATTTTATTTAATTCTATTTTATTTTCAAGATTTTTTTTTCCTTTTCCTTTGGTTTACGTATTTTTGATATTGCTCTCCTTTTATATTATCCGTGTCTTGTCCATGCCATTTCCATATATACATATAGATATACTTATATATTATATATATACTGATATATATATATAATATATAAGTATATATTTCTATATTATAAATTGATATTGTTCTCCAAATGCAGTCCTGTATCTTTATATTGTCCGTTTCATATTTGTGAATACAAAGGAATGTAGTTCTGTTAGTGTCACTCACTGAAAATGAGCATTGATAAACAGGTGTGCTGAATATATAATCAATAAAAAAGGATATTAAAAGATATCAAAATATAGCCCAAGATATTCAGATTTAAATGACATGAAACCAGAACAGAGAAAGTTTTGAATTTCGTTTGAGTTTTTTTTTGTCTTGTGTTACAGGTGTCTTGGGGGCGACTCATGTCGAGATCGAGCACCACTTGGAGATGGGCCGCAAACTTTTGGCTGCTGGTCAGCTGGCCGAGGCCTTGTCCCACTACCACTCAGCTGTGGGTAAGGTTACACACACTGACACACATTTATACTTTCAGTCTCTGCCTCTTCAGCACAGAGGAGGAAGGTTTGCTTTTGTGCAGTAAGAGTTGACAAAACAGAAATGTACTGTATGTTGTTGACATTTCACAGAGGGAGATTCTAAGAATTACCTGACCTACTACAAGCGAGCTGCAGTGTTCTTGGCGATGGGGAAATCCAAATCTGCTCTGCCAGACCTGACCAGAGCCATCCAGCTCAAGCCTGACTTCCTTGCTGTGAGTTCACCGCATCGCAATCAGAAAAACTAGTAGTCTTAAAGGCACAATGAAGGATTTGGCGACATCTAGTGGTGTACTGAGTAGCCCTGTGCTCACTCTTCCCTTTCTAAGACTGCGGTAATGTGAGCTGACCACTGAAAAACTGTGGGAGTGGTGTTCGCCTCGCTCACAGGCCATCCTTAGTATAATAACACTAATTTGGGACAATGGGAGTCAGACGGTACTACAGTGTTGCACTCTGTGGCTCACGTTACCACTGTTTTACAAGCGTATGGAGACTACGGTGGCCTTCAGGTAATGTAAAAACGTGAAAGGCTCTTTCTAGAGCTAGTGTTTGGTTTGTCCATTCTGGGCTACTGTAGAAACAAGGCCGACTACGTGAAGAGAACCTGCTCCCTATGTAGCTATGAAGGGCTCATTCTAAGCTATTGTTTTCTGTTACTGCTCCCTCAAAATGTTCCACAATGTCCTTATTTTGTGTCCATGTGCTGCTTATCATTTCACGCTGTCTTTTTGTTCTGCAATTTCTCCTCTTCTCATCATCCCATCTCTTTTTGTTGTAACAATTTCAGGCCCGGTTGCAGAGAGGGAATATCTTGTTAAAACAGGGAAACACACATGAGGCCAGGGAGGACTTTGAAGCCGTGGTAAGTCCTAAATCGCTGCTTCTATCCTTTTTCTGTGTTTTATCAGAAACAGCAGTTTGTCAGAATGTTTTGTGTTTCAGTTGCAGCGCTCCCCAGACCACGAAGAAGCTCAGGACCATCTGAAGAGAGCGAACGAGCTGGAGGAGCTGCAGGAGGACGCCAATGCTGCGTACCACCAAGGGGACTATAGCGCTACCATCGCTGTGCTGGAGAGAGTCATTGAGGTGTGTGTCAGTGCTGGAAAATACAACCTTTTACATGCATTTTGTCTTTTGGTTTATGTTACTAGTTGTATTGTTGGATTATGTACCATTATATGTCAAATATATGTCAAAAATATACTAAAAGGAGCATATTTATGTAATTTTTTTTGTCAAAATCTCTTCTTGTAAAGTGTCAAAATCTTTTAGCTGACACATCTGGTACCCCATTGTGTTGATAAAAATGATCATTGTTGCCTTTACTGTTTCTTCAGATCTCTCCGTGGGATCCCGAGTCCCGGGAGCTTCGTGCAGAATGTTACATCCGAATGGGGGATCCACAGAAAGCTATCCAGGATCTGACGCCTACCACAAGGCTGCGCAACGACAACCGCGCTGCCTTCCTGAAGCTCAGCATGCTGCACTACAGCCTTGGAGATCACCACGAGTCACTCAAGTGAGCTTTGCTGCTGGAAGGAATAAACAAACTACGCCGATTTAGCAGCATGCAAATTGAACTGTTTTTCATCTGAAGAGCATCTCATGCTGTTTTGCTGAAGTCAAATGTCGCTCGTGTGTTTCTGTGCAGTCATGTACGAGAGTGTCTGAAGCTGGACCAGGATGACAAAGGGTGTCTCAGCCACTACAAGCAGGTGAAGAAGCTCAGCAAGCAGCTGGACTTTGCAGAAGAGCTCATTCAGCAGGACAGGTCAGTACTTCTTCAGGGTCAGTGCACTTTCCCTTCCTAAGTTATGATCTTCTTGGGAACATACTTACAAGATGACTTTAAAATATGTCTGTCCAAAACAGAAAATGTCAGTTAAGTTAATTAATTAATTAAGTTAATTTTTTAATTTTTTTCAACCAGGACACTGTTTTGCAGTATTTTTGTGTTTCACTGACTAATAGGGACAACAGTTTCTGAAATTGGTCCAGTGTTGAGGGAGAGCGCCGTAGACGGCAGCTGCTCTCAGGCTGCAGTACGGTGCTTTTTGGGCAAGCTGGCACCGTCATTTACATCCACTAAAAGTGCTTGTTTTTGCCATGATAGGCTCTGATTGTTATTATAAGCGTCTGACATTATGGAAAGAGTCTCGCACAAGGAGAGGTCACACAATCTGGCGAGGTGATGTGTTGCTGGAAGACAATGGTGGAATAGTGGAATACATACATGGTGGAAACGCGAGTGCTAGCTGGGCAGAGTTCAATGTGTTGGAGTACAGAAAGCGCAAGTTAGTGTTATTGAAAATATTTTCAATGTCATGGTTGAATATTTAGTTGAGTTTGACAACGTGGATGAGGTCTTTGAATTCAGTGGCTGCCTGGATTTATTTGAGTATACAGATATTCAGATTTCATAATGAGACTCTTGAGCGGAACTTGGACACAATAACAAACAGACCAGATCAAGTGAGAGGTAAGAAAAAGGTTTTCTTTCTCTGTAGCGTTCTTTCCATAATGTTGTCAGACATTTATAATAACAGTCTGAGCCTGTCAGTGGCAAAAAGAAGCACTTTTAGTGAACGTAAAGTTACATCCATGCTGCTCACTCGCCCTCTCAGCTCGTATCGTGGCTGCCGGTTACATCGCTCTCCCTTAATACTGGCCCAGTTTTGATAAATGTCCCAATGAGTCACTCAGACACAACAACATGGGAAAGTAGGGTTGAAAAATACAGATGTGACCCATTAAGATACTAGTTAGCAGATGCATGCGCAGTTGTGATCATTAGTTTCAGTTTTTCAGAAAGGTTTCTTTTTGGTTGATAAATATATATGTAGTTTATTTTGTTAAGGCTAACTATAATATGACATATGTAACAATATGCTGTTTTTGGTGATAAACAAGGTATTTATAAATTAAATGTTTAGCATGTTAATAATACACATATGATAATATTGTGTAAATAATTCAGCATCTCTTAAATAATTTTATATATCCAGTTATAGTTGCAAACTCTCTCCTCCTACCTACACTAGTATTTTCATTGTAAAAAGGAGACAAAACACACAATAAACAAAGCTAAAGATAAATTTGCCTGATAGCAATATTTGTATTTGTTGTGTTGTTTTTTTTGTTTGTTTTTTTTGTTTTTTTCAAATTTTCTATAGATATTGCGATAATAATGTTATGATGATAACCCAGTTGTTAAAATCTGATATGATGACAGCTCTAATAGCGACATATACATATAAAATACATGGGTGGAGATTGCTTGGTGGTTAAATGGCATTTGATCATCTACAATATTTAAATCATGTTTCTGTTACCGTATTATATTCTGCAAGACTAGACTCTATTTGAAAAACAATAGGGATTAATTGTGAAGCAATAGCAGCATTGCGCCATCTCCTGGACGCTCAAGTCCATTCAGTTTCTGAAGTTCAATGTCACAGAAGGTAGTGATATATTATATTATAGCTAAAACACTGAAATGAATTTGTTCATTTTTGTTTTATTTTAATTCATTGTTTGTCCAGGCACTATCGCTAGTTTTTCTTGGATAATGTTTTTATTTAGTTTCAGTTCACAACCTTTTTTATTTACTATCACTATAATAACCCTGGCTGACACTCAAAACAGAAATACAAGAAAAAGTAGCTAATACTTGCAACCCAGCTAACTTCCCTGAATTTTCTCTGTATATAAAATTAGGTACCAGGATGCCATTGAAAAGTATGAAACCACGATGAAGACTGAGCCGAATGTCCCGTTCTACACCAACCTGGCCAAAGAGAGGATCTGCTTCTGCCTCGTCAAGGTTAGAGAGAGGACACTTGTCTCCATATTTAAAGGATCTCTAGCCAAGTGACGGTCAGTTGGTGGCCCAAACGTCAACAGATTGTTTCTCTGTGTCGCCAATTCTAGATTAACTTGGCTCAGGAAGCCATAGACGTGTGCTCAGAGGCTCACCAGAGAGACCCCCGCAATGCAAACGTCCTCAGAGACCGAGCCGAGGCTTACATCCTCAACCAGGACTATGAGAAAGGTAAAAGGACTCCCTACAGTGACGGGAAACGGAACAATCATAATTTATTCCTTTGGATTTAGAGTAATACATGCTTGTAAAAGAAAGACCCTGCATTTGCACACACATAAAAACAGATGTATTATGTCCATTTTAGCAGGTTCTCCAATAAGATAACATGTTTTTAATGTCTTTTACAGGATTCCTGTGGGGTCTAAAAAGGCCCAAAAAGGTGTAAAATCTAATAACCCAAATTTAAGGCCTCAAAATGTCTTAAAACCCTCACCCAATGTCTTAAATCCAATTTTGAAAAAAAAAATGAATTAACGTTACTTTCATTTCAAAAGAAATGCATAATCTTGCTTTTAAATGTTTTGTTTTTGAGCACGCCATAACAAAGCTATATTAGTATGGACGTGAAGTAGGTCTTAAATACGCTTCATAGTGATCTTAAATGGACGTGAAATGGGTCTTAAATTGCATTCATATTGGTCTTAAAAGGTCTTCAAAAGTCTTGAATTTGACTCGTTGAAACCTGCAGATACCCTGTTTTAATGTCTGTTATGTTTCAGCCGTGGAGGACTACCTAGAGGCGAGAGAGTTTGACGGCGAAGGTGACCGCGTCGATCTCAAAGAAGGGCTGGATCGAGCACAGAAGCTGCTCAAAATCTCTCGCAAGAGGGACTACTACAAGATCCTCGGTGTTGGCAGGTAACCAGTCCATACGGCTTTATTACAAGGGGTGCAACACTAAATCTATTATACATTACTTTAATGAGTGTGTCGCTCCAAATACCTCTCTTTGTTCCCCTCAGGAATGCAAACAAGCAGGAGATCATCAAGGCGTACAGGAAGCTGGCGCAGCAGTGGCACCCCGACAACTTCCAGTCCGAGTCTGAGAAGAAAGAGGCGGAAAAGAAGTTTATCGACATTGCGTCAGCTAAAGAAGTCCTCACTGATCCAGGTCAGGAGATGAGATGGCTATTACACTGTCATTTTAAGCATTTAGCAGACACTTAGTCAACAAATGAGCAGGTATAGTTGTAGTGTTTCTGGTTTCTCTTGAAAAGAAGAACTCGCTCAGTGAAAATACTTGACATCGCAGAATAAGTTCTAGCACCGTCTGTGACAGCCTGTAACTGTGTCACTTTTTAACACTACTAATAGCTCATTGAAAGGTAAAGTTACATTTGTGGAAATGTGCTGATTTGCATTTCTGAGATTTACATGAAAAGATTGATATCACTCTCATGTCTGTGCTTTAAAGGGAAGGTCCTTTATTTATTTATTTATTTATTTATTTATTTATTTATTTACAGTATTGTAGGTTTTTATATCATTCTGTAGCTTCCCAGGGGTGTTCCCTACATTTTAAAATCTGAGCATTCAAATTTTGGTCAAAGTATAAACTGTATGTTTTAATGTCAAAATGCTATTTTTCCAGGCCCTTCTAAAAACCGTTTCCTATGTAACCAGATGTTCTCATCCATAGCCGGTGTGTATTAGCTCCAGTAACTCAGATGGCGGTCAGCATGCTCCCAGTTTGGAGAAACAGACAGGAGTACTGGCACAGAAGCTAAGCTAAGAGGCAGCGGTAGACCAACTAGTCCTGTGCTCTGCGATCAGACCGTCAGACTTCATTCACTTAAACAGTAACTTTACTTCGTAGAACGCGGGAACATACATACGTTCCCACTTCTGAACTAACTCTTTCAGTTATTTCCGAACTTACCACAGCTATCGTTGACTCGGCTAGTGCTAGTGTTCACATCATTCAGTACCTTATTGATAAGCTTACATTGGTGACCTACATCACTGATTTTTGCATCGGCTGAGTGGGCGTTTACATATGAAAAACCCAGAAAAGAATGATGGAGTTGACCTTTTAAATATGAAAATTACAGCCTGCTGCTGATTATCTTAGCATAAAGCTGGAAACGGGAGGAAACGGCTAGCCACTTCTCAGCATCTCAAAAGCTCACTAATTAAACATTACATCTCATTTGTTTCATTTGTACGAAAAACAAAGAGTAAAAATGACAACTTGTACTATTTCTGGGTTTATTATGTGCCAGACTATTGCTTGGTAAGCTAAGCTAACTGGCTACTGGCTGTAGCTTCCCATTGATAAGTCAGACATGAGAGTGGTGTCTATAGGCATCACATTAAGCAATGATTTATCTTCCACTGTCTTAAATATGTCCCTCCATCCATCCCATTGTCTGTCCAGAAATGAGGCAAAAGTTTGACTCGGGTGAGGATCCCCTCGACCCCGAAAACCAGCAAGGTGGAGGCGGCGGTGGAGGACAGGGCTGGCCTTATCATTTCAACCCATTTGAGTCTGGCGGCAGCTTCCACTTCAAGTTCCACCACAACTAGAGCCGAGGACTTGACGAACACAAGGTGGGGGGTTGGGGGATATTTGGGAAGAACAACGGCGGATTTATGGAGAAGTCTTCCTCAGAACTTGTGCTTCAGCTTGGACACATTTTTGTCGGTTACTTGAACATTTTGATTTTGAATGCAGCGCAAGCTTGAGCTGTACAGAGAGAAAACGGACTTCTCACCACTAAAACTAAGGATCTAACTGTGGCTGCTGTTGAATTAACTTGTCGCTGTGGTTGAAGGAAATGAAGTCTTGTGGTCTGGTGGTTGAAAGCAGTCGATGTGGGACATTTGGTTCGTCCGCTCTTATTACTTGTTTCTTTCTTTGTGCCATTCTTTATCAAGCGACTCTTTTTTTTTTTTAATGCAGTAGCTGCTTGGACGTTAAACAGGAGGACTGTCGGTGCATTGATTTCTGTTTGCAGTATTCTTTAAAGGAATCATGTTTACTGATCTCGGTCTATATTTTTGACCATAAACCTTCTCTGTACTAGAGAACCAATATTTTTTATACATCACGGCATCAGGAGGCATTTTGTTGAGCTTCTACATTTATTGGTAAGTAGGTGAGACTTGAACACTATTCAAGGTAACTTGTGGGTGTTTAAGTTTTGAAATCCTATGGATCTTACATCAATGCCGTTCCCGGAGTTGATTTTTAATTTGTTTTCACCAGCTAATTGGAGTAATGTGTGAATTCTGTATTTTATTGTATCCTAAACGAGCTATATACGCAACTCCGAACATTATGGATGTAACTTAACTTGGCTGTAATTCACATTAACTGAAAAAGCATAGCAACTGATGACTGAGTCAAGACTACCCTTTTCACTCCTCTCAAAGCACGTCTTTGAAAACTTGCACTTTTACCCTTTTTGTTTGAAAAACCACTCCACAGCCACTCCGCTGCTGAAATGTTACTGCAGGCTTTTTAAAAGCCATTCAAACGTTCTTTACAAACCAAGTGTGTCTTCAGTAGTTGTGAGAGCCTCATTTATTAAAAAGGTCTTACAGGAAAGAGCACATTTTAAATGTACTGAGCTGGCGTGGTATATTGGTTACATGTTTCATGTAATTCATAAACCGCACATTTGGATGAACTGAGGCACAATTGGAAAACTTCTTCGAACATTTGACGTTTAAGTTATTTTGTCCACAACATCTTAAAGATACAGTTACTGTAACGGCTTTGAATCCTGTCTACTGCTCAACTGTGTGAACCAAAATGTGACCGGCTCTTTGTATTTAAATCGACCGAGTAAGATGGGTTTTGTTTCTGGGTTTTTCTTTTTAAGCATTTCTGCTGTTAGAGGCATCGATTTTACTGTTGCCAAACTGAATCAGCTGACATGTTCAAGCGTATTAAAATATTGAAACAATCTAATTCTGTCCTAATTTCACAGCTACAAAACAGCCCCCCCCCCTGCAGCTACAGGCTTTCTAGAGGTTTGTTTGAGACACTGAAGCAGGATAGATGGTCATCCTTAGATAGTTCTCCCACAATTCAGAGACATTTTTCCCACCTTCTCTTCTTCACTAGCCATAAGAAAATACTCCACCAATTGAGCATTGAAACAAAGGATCAGAATCAATGCTGAGATATCGTCTTTTTTATTCCAGGCATTCTTGTCAAAATTAGGCGCTTACTTTACCCACAATTCTAGCAAATTGACTTCTTGCTTACTCCAAAACCCTGACTTTTTTTTCCCCCTTGTTTTTTTAAATTATCAGCTCACTCCACAGACACAAAATGCTTAATGCAACTGTTTTCTCATTGCAGTTGTACTTCCCAAGACAAGTTCCCCTTTAAAAAGCATGTAGCACCCGAATCATCAACTTTCTATCCATTTTTGTCAACCACAATTAAACACAGTCTCAAATACAACAATGTATTTTAAAATGTGAAACAAAGACATTTACTGTACACAAAAAATATTTCCACACACATCCAGGTAGCAGCTGTTTACCCACACTTTCTCATACACACATGATGAATTGTACAGCTGTCGCTGCAAATGGACATTTTCAAGCATAGAGGGAAAGGCTAAATCCAGAATATTGACACAGGACTTCTGTGTCTGTATCTGTAGAGGTGAAGTGGCTGATAAGAATCCTCCATTGAAAGTGTCCACTGCTTTCAGCCTCAGTCACACTGAGTGTTGTCCAAACAGGCTGAGGGGCTTCATCAATGGTTCGCTCCAAATCCTTGCGTGTCTTCCAGACTGTCTGCCTCCACCTCGATGGATACTACGTGGTGACCGGGGATCATGGCCAGGCCCAGGACTCTGGGTTCACCCTGGGAGAATGTGTCTGAAGACAAAAGGGATTTAAAAAAAAAGAACTTTACAAGATTTTAATATGCGCAAGGTTCATTATCAAAGGAATGTTTTGTTGTGAATCTATCTTCACCCTTTCAGATGATTTTAGGGTTTAATCTTGTGAGAAAATGTGATTGTCCCAGTTGAGTGTGCAGAAATGCCATTTAACTTTAAATATCCCCACTAGAATTCATCATGAAGTTACGTTAAAAACATGAAAAAGGGATACTGAATTTCTTAAATTTTCCATTTTAGATATGATTTTGAAACTAAAAGCTGGCAACTAAAAGAATAAACCAAAGTAAAGTATAGCAATATATACAGGCTGTTAAACTGGCCATGCTAAAAATTTCACTCTCTATATGGTTGCCTCTGTTCTTAACAATGTAAATATTCAACTTTAAAAAACACTAGCTGCTGGTGAAACAGGTACTTCATCAATCAAAGCTTCCTAGAAATGACCTTATATTAATTCAGCTGCAGCTGGTAAGATATCAGGAAAATAAAGCCACAAATGAAAGAAGGTGTTTGGGAAGGAATATCAGCAGGATCAGCAGCAGTGTTTTCTGATGGAACTGCTTTTCTTTCAACTTTAAGTGTCGTGTTATGCTGTTTGATATCAGACTGCCAGGTTGATAATGACAACACTAGTTAAACTGTTTTTGCACGATCAAATACAGTAGTTTTGTTATTGTCTTCAGTCTTCACCTACCTGTGGATTTGAGGAACTCCTGAGCTGATCCGAGGATGACGTTGCAGTCTCGGTCCGTGCAGAGGAAAAGCCCCACAAGAGTCCGTCCGTCTGTCATGCGGATCCTCATGTTCTTGTTCAGGAGCCCCTCTAGTTTCTGCCTGACCAGGGACGACGAGGACACTTCGGACTGCTCCTGGATGTGAGCGGACAGGTAACAGACTAAACTTATACTAAACTTAATGGTGGAACAATCAGTCCATTCGTTGACTAGCTGACAAAAATATAAATAATTTTTCTTTCATTTTGTAACGTTACATCTGGTTAGTTTACACTCGTTAGAAGAGTTACTGTAGTTTTTATTAATAAATGCGTTCACGAAACCGTATGCTGATTTCGCAAATATAGATAGATATTTAGATGCGAAGATTAACTAGTGTTATGCATCCAAATATTATCTGGCAACAAAATAATATAGGCTAACAGGTGACAGATAGCTAATTCGTTAGCCATCGGCTAACGTTAGGTACAACTGAAGCTTTGATAATAATTGAATATGTTTCAAGAAAATCATTTTCGTTCGCTATGACACGTCGAAAAGCGCAAACAGTAATATAAAATGCTAAAAAACTAAAAAGAGAAATACATACATGAGTCGAAGGACCATTTTCCTCAATCATTGTTGCCATAACCCCCTTTTCCTTCTCCTACATTTGCTTTACGGAGCAAATTGAGTGACGGACCAGCCAAACCGGAAGCTCGATATCTGTTTATCTTTTTTAAAGGGAACGACGCCATCTAGAAGAGCTTTCACGATAATATAACATAACATTGAAGTTTATCATTAAAAGGTTAAATAAAGTGAACCATTACATTTGGAGCTTATTACAGTTGAAAGAAAAGGCAACAAACAACGGAAAGGAACAATTATAAAAAATCATTGCTAGCTGAATGCTGGCACATTTTCACACCTGACATTTATCATAAATTACCTGAATTTGTCTGCATTTTAATTAACTCTTTGAAAAATACTCAAAGTCTGCAGAAAATACAGAGACAGTGTGAAATTTTAAAGCGAGACTGTGTAACTTTTTATGGCAAATGGCCCATTGAATTTCCCCTCATCTCCCAAGATGCTCCTGAGTTAGTGGTTGCTTTAAAGACATTAGCATACTTCTTGTTTTATTTGTGTGATAAAACAATTCAAATAATCAATTTACTCCATATCTCGACTACTTCTGTTTGCATGAAGGGTTCAGTGTGTGTTAATGGTGTTACCTGTCAAAGGAACACAACTATATATTTTATATATTCAAATTGAATTAATATTGTTGTTCATGTGACATAGTGGGGCAGCTCCACTGAAATATACATAACAATATGCATTTTGCGATAAAAGCAACACATTTGGCAGAGACAGAGGTTTATATGTAATGAAAAGATAACTGCAAATTTGGCAAAATGGTAGAATGGCAAAATATTAAAAAATATTGCCAAAAAAAACAAACAGACTTTTTGAATCTTAATGATTTCCAATGTGTGTTCAAGCTGATGTCAGAAGATCACAGACATGTTTTTTTCCTCTTTATTTTTGAGGGTGCTTTTTAAAAGCTTTTAACCTGAGAAAAATGTGAAAGGCAAATAAAAGGAGGATGGTCACTTCAGGTTCAAAGTTCACTCCCTTACCTTCATGGTAGAATGAACAAAGCCACTGGTCAAAGCAGACCAAGTGAGGCTGTAGCACCAAAGTGCATTTTATTACTTATTAATTCAACTTAAGAAGTGTAAGAGTAACAGGGCAATGGAAACGACTATTGTGTATATATCTGTAATATGTGGAGCTTTGTTTGTTGCTGTGTGCCTAAACAAGCAGATTTCAAATCCTTGTCTCTGTTTCTTGATAAAAAAAAGTAAATACAAATAAATTAAATAGTTATTTTTTTTCTCCTACTGCCATTTAAATGCAGCAACTAAAGTGTTTAGCAATTACGCAGACCATTCATCATTCCTGTGCAAGAGGAGAAAAGATAAGACAAGTTGAGACAAGATATAATAAATGATCCCAGAGTGAGAAACTCTAAAACAGGTAGATGCAGAGCTTAAATGTTTATACTTTATATGTGAGTATTAATTGGTCAAAAGAATCAATCAATGAATATTTCTTTCTTAGCTTTACTCCTGATTTACCCATGTATTTTTGACATCTTGTTTCCTCAGGTTTGTGTAAAGTGCAACACCCTCAGGGGAGGTTTTTCTGCAGTCCCCATCCCGGCCCTCACGCTGACTGGCGTTGGCGAACTTGTGGAGGAGGGATTAATAGTACGAGGTGGGACTTCAGATACAAATCAACACCTTCACATCACAATGTTACAGCTGGAGGTGAGTAGCATGCTGGACTGCATCCTTTTTTTTGACTCACACCCACTATGCAAAATTGACTTTTTTTCTCATTAAAGCAGAGTGGTTTAAAACCTTTTTGGTCATGACCCTTTAACGTGAAGCAGTGTCTACTTGTGGCCCTTTGTCACAGGTACTAGTTCAACCAAAGTGATTGAAGGTAAACATTTATTCAGTAATCTACATGGAGAAATCTGAAAAAAATCCCACTTAGTAGGAGTCCCGACACTCAGGAACCATTGCATTAAAGCAGTCACTTGTTTTAGCTGTTTCATTTGTGAGTAAAATGACTTGAGGCAGATCAAGTGGCTGTTAAAATCCTTTTCCAGTTTGATTTCTGTTGGCGGATCTACTGTGTTTGAGAGTTTTTGTTGTGAAATTAGCAGAGATGATTGTGCATCCCTCAATGCGGCGAGGGGTGCATGCACTCTATGTACGGCACATTGAATTTGAATTTTTTAATTTTGATCATTAATTTAATAGTTTTTAATCACTGGTTTCCAACATGGGGGTCCCAACCACCACTAGGGGTCACCAAAGCTTCACCGGGTGGCACCAAGGCCTTTCTGAGTTTTAGGCGTGTATGACAACTGTTTTAAATATACAATTGGTGTTATCCCAGCATTTCATTCATTTTTGTGACTCTGAAACTAAATTAAAATTGTTATTTTTAGAGTTTGGATTATTATTTAAGATATAGACAGGATAAAGGCCCAGTGAAGACCTGAATACAATTTATATTCACAGAGCCTTCCTCTCTCTGCTAAACAGCCTCATCCTGCATTAGAAAACTATACAGTTAAACAACCAAAGAGCTAATAGAGCAAATTTTGATATGCCAGGGAGAAGAAAACACTGAATTTGTTTTTTAAAAAAGCAGCCTATTAAGTAGGTGTGATTGTTAAAAATTCAAAGAAATACATAATACAGACAGAATTGTATCAAAAGTTCCTCTGATGCGATATTCACAAGAAGTAATCTGCTAAAATACATCCAAATCGCTCACAAGCCACAAACTTCCTGCAGTTATTGCGTTCACTATTTGAGTTAATTGTACAGTCTACCAGTTGTTCTGTACTGTTATTGTTATGCACTTAGATCGCTTAGTCAGGGTCGTCGGTTGATTTTTTTTTTTTTTGTAGGCTTTCAAAGCGTGCTACACATTTTAAGTTCCTCACTGAAAGTTTGCAATAAATTCACTCCATGTAATGTATGTTGAACACCTGAGAGTGCATTTTGAGTGTGTTTTGGGGGAATTTTCATCTGTACAGTATTTAGAGAAGCCATGATCCAAAACACACATTTGCACTAAAAAGTAACTAAAGCTGAGTGTCATCATGGCTCTGATAGATTTCCTCTGTCTCTCTGTGACATGGCCACCTCAACCTTTATACTTTATATAGATGGCCCAGGCGGCAACCTGGTCTGAAAAGTGAAGCCAATGCCAAAGTGCCTTAAACTTGCATTCTTTCGAATAGCCAGCAGGGGGCGATACCTCTGGTTGCAAAAAGAAGTCTGATTATATAGAAGTCTATGAGAAAATGATTCTAGTTCTCACTAGATTTCTTATCTCAGTAAACATTGTAAACATGAGTTTATGGTCTCAATCGCTAGTTTCAGGTCTTCTTCAGTACATCATGATGTTCATTTAGTAAATTATGGATCCATTTAGAGTCAAATAGACCAAAAATGGGATGATTTAGGGTGTAGCTACCTTGTGATTAACAGGTCGCTACCATGGTGTTGTCCAGTCTGGGTGTTGTCTGTGTTTTCATCTTACAGCTTTAACTCTTTCACAATGTGTTTTCAGTTCATGTTTTCATATTCAACGTTGTACTTAGTTCCACCTTGGCGTGTTACATCTGGTTCCAAAAAACAACAGCCAAAAACCACGATGGCATTGGCTAAAATACCGAACTCGAGGCTTCAAAACTGCAGTCAACAAACCAATGGGTGATGTCACAGTGAGTATGTCCACTTCTTAAATACAGTCTATGGGATGGACTTTGAACGCAAAAAGACAGATTTGAGAAGGTTTTTTTTTTTTTTTTGCAGAGATGGGGGTTTAGACCTGGCTAAAACCAGAATAAAAAGTCTAAAGTAAAATTAAATTATTGAAACACTGATGAAAGTGTCAAAGGGCAGAAAAAGCCATAATTGGAACCTGTTAAGTGGCTCATGCAAGACTTAACACACGGAGAAAATGTCATAGTTTCACTTGAAACACTTTACTTGGATGTGTAAAGCTGACTTTTCCTCCCTCGCCCCCTGCTGCATGAATGTTATTCAAGCATTATCTGCTCCCCGGGTCGCCTCGGTTCAGACAGCTCAGCTCTGAATGGAGCACAGGGCCCGGTGTCTTCCTCTGTGTCACACTGCATAAAATCTGGGCTAGTCACAGCGCAGCACCCAGGGGAGGCGCTTTCCCCTCTCATCCTCTCCATGTCTCCCTGCCAAACGGACATGAGGGGGGAGTCGGGGCAGCCACAGCACAGTAGTGCAGTGTGTCAGGGCCTGCAGCAGAGTCCCAGCAGTTTTATTTTGCATAGTGAGACACATGCACAGTCACGGCTACCAACCTCACACTCACACATACTGTGGGTGAGGGTATATAAAATTCACACACAAATGCACACACACCTCGCCAGCCACCCAATCTGGTAATAGCAGACACCTCAGTGGCCAGAGGCATCATGGGGGGGCTCCAGGCACTCAGTCAGATATACAACCCCCCCCCCCCTGCATTGCTCTGCGTCTCTTTTGGCAGATGTAGCCGTTTGGATCAGACACTAACGCATTCCTCTCTTGTCGGCGAAGCCAACACGGAGCGGTACAGGCACCTGTTGCAGCAGAGAGAGGAGCGTACAGGCGTAATTGAAATGCTTGTTTACATGATATCCAGTGCAGAGAGGATGAAACAAGGCGATGCTTCGCACAATGTTGTGGCTGCTCTCTTCCCCGAAAAAGGACGATATCATATGAAAGTGATGGCACTTTCACAACAAAAGTACAAATTTGCATATTTGTTATACCTACACATTTGTTGGGAATACAGTTAATTTTATGTGTTGAATTACATTGTATAAAGGAACAGTGTTTAACTTTTCAGGGGATCTATGAGCAGAAATGGAATATAAGATTCATAACTATGTTTTCATAGTGTATAATCACCTGGCGTGTTGTTGTTAGCTTAGAATGAGCCCTTCATATCTACACAGGGAGCGGATCCTCTTCACGGAGTCCACCACGTTGCTCCGCCATGTTTCTACAGTAGCCCAGGATGGACAAACCAAACACTGGCTCTACCGAGCATCCTGTAGATAAGATAAGATAAGATGAACCTTTATTAATCCCCGGAAGGAAATTCGGGATATCTGGTGTCTTCAAATGGCGTCGTGTTTACTGTGTACAGTCCATATGAACGCCCCCATCTCGAGGTTTCACAACCTCGTAAGTGGAAAGTTTCTGAAAACTCAGAGTTCGCGAGTTGTGACTTGTTTGTTAATGTTGTCAGAAATGGTGGAGGCCATGGAAGTTAATTTTTCAGTTAATATATTAGAATTTTAGTTGTATGTTGTTTGCTTAATTTTATAATATGTCTGGGGAAAATGTTGAAATTCCCAACATCCTCATCTGTCATTATGCCTTTGCATTTCCTTCATTATGTTACCCATGTGCTAGCTTGCTAAATTGTTAGCCTCTCTCCAAGCATATTGCGGACATGACTTCCCATGTTGCAAACACAAGCTCACGAGTAATATAATAATATACATAGACGGCGCATTGTCTTTTGGATCATACGTCAACGTCACCGCCGTGTTGGGGAAGTCAGGACTGGCCTGTAAAGAAGAAGAAGAAGAAGAAGATCTGCCTTTATTAGTCCCACAGTGGGGAAATTCAATTTACACTCTGTTTAACTTATACATGGTACATGCACACAAACACACACACACATGCAGTAATGGAGAGACGTCAGAGTGAGGGGGCTGCTCCTGACAAGCGCCCCGAGCAGTTGGGGGTTTGGTGCCTTGCTCAGGGGCACCTCGGCAGTGCCCAAGAGGTAAACTGGCACCTCTCCAGCTACCAGTTCACACTCAGGTTTTTGGTCCATGTCGGGACTTGAACCGGTGACCCTCCGGTTCCCAAGCCAACTCCCTACAGACTGAGCTACTGCCGCCCCCAACACATACAAATAAACACATACAAGTGAAAGACAGAACTGTTGTTTTTCTGGATAAAAAGCACTATAACGTCTACATTTCTTAACTGATTTCAGATTCCCAGATCATCAGATCATGTAAATGTTATAGAGCTTTTTTATCCAGAAAAATGGCAGCTCCTTCGTTCACTTGTTTGTGTTTACTGGCCAGTCCTGAACATGGCGGCGACATTGACACACCGCTGGGTGTGAGGCAAATGAGCTGAAGCGACCTATGTAGTATCTACGTATAAAAATATCTGCACTACCAAGAGCCTTTCACATCTTTATGCTACCTAAAGGCCATCGTAGTTCTCTGACACGCTTGCGAAACGGAGTTAACATGAGCCCCAGAGTGCAAACCGTGGTACCGCCATCACCATCTAACTTCAGTTTCTCCTTAAAATAGTGTCATTATGGTAAGGATGGCCTCTGAGCGAGGAGGGCGGCGTTACCACGGTTTTGCACCCGGCAGCTCACGTTACCAGTCTTGGAAAGGGAGGACTGAATGGAGGGGTACTCGGCTGGTTGCAATCTGCAACCACTAGACGCTGCCAGATCCTACGCACTGCTCCTTTAAGGGTACAATATGGTTTTATACCAAAAGTAGCACCAGCTTGCAGCAGCATTCACTGGCATAAATATATTAAGAATTAATAGTTACATTTCTGCAGTGAGTTAAGGCTCATTAAGTCGCTTGTTAATGACCAGTTTTGTCAAATTAACTGATTGTGTCACTGACTTATGCAGCGACTGGTACAACGATTATGTAAAGTATAGAAAATAGTTTTAAGTATTTCATTTTTCATAGGGAATGAGACATACATTAAGTCTGAGTAAATGTATTATGGTGGTATTCAGCAGCCATATTTTTTAAGTGGCACTCCATCTGGCTGTATTTGTTTTAAAAGCAAGGATTTAAATCAATCATTTTGAGAATTGACTTTTTGGAGGCTGAATTGCAGTTTTTACATTTTGCCATATACTGTATATAGAAAAGTGTAATTAATATCAGTGTCCCAGTAAGCCACGACAGTGAGCCAGCCATGATAACACCATGACCCTGAAACTCAAGCAGCTTAATGACTATAAATTAATTAATATATCACTTACATCCTACTGTGACATATCAAATTGTCTTCAGTGACAAAGGCTTATTCCACAACAAAATAACATTTAAAAAGTCGTAACACAACGTCCATTTACTGGCTTTTTCAAGCACAATTCACAGTCTTCTGGTGTGTGTGGACGACTGTTAGGATCAATCTAAAAAGCTCCATAAACATCTCATAAGTGGACGTTTTGTGAAGATAATTTTTTGTCCAGCTGTTCCAAGGTCAAGAATGAACTGTGAATGAACCTGTGATGCTGCTAGATTTATGATTCACTAAAATTAATGCCTCTTACAGCTCATAAGTGGACCTTTGCTGCATGACGGAAATACATTCAGTCATTATGAGTACGGCTACAATTCAATTAATCGCCATCTGTTTTGTTAATTGATTTATCAGGTTGAGTCATTTTTTAAGAAAAATAAAGGTAAAAATTCTCTGATTCCAGCCACTTAAATATGAATATTTTCTGGTTTCTTTACTCCTCTATGAAAGTAAATTGAATATATTTGTATTGTGGACAAAATCGTGTTGGACTTTGGGAAACAACCATTTTATAAACCAAACAATCAACAGATTAATAGAGTGCTAAAGGAATGAGCCCTAAAACCCAGACCAGGAGCACTCCGGTTCCCTCCTCTGGAAGTCAATGGGTTTTTTAATGGGTTTTTACTTAGATCCATAAATAATCTTAAATGATTTTCACATTTTGTTCTATGACATAAAATACATCTGTAAATATTCAAATTTTTGAATTTTTAAGCTTTTACATGTCTTCAAAAAGGCGGTTGCTAAAAACAAGTTGAGACTACAAATCATCATGATGCCGACTCGTCTGCCGTCGCAGCGTCGTCGTGTATCCTCACGTTCTTTAAAGCTTAATATTAGACTTTTACTTCTGGCGATTGCATTCACACTTTAAAAAATATATTAAAAAATATGGTTAATTTGTGAAGATTATCTTAAGTAAGAAAATGTGTAAGTATATTTTGTTTGGGTTTTTGTCGAGGGAACCACAGCGACGCTGACTTCCTGACTGGCCTGCAAAAAATCTCATCCCTGCTCCACTAAGGGCAACGAAAATGATCATTATAGCAGCCCTGATCATGACAAATATGATTACTGATGCTCAATTAGATGCTTTTGTTGTAGCTTTACAAAAAAACAAAATAATAAATGCAATAAAATTTGTTGAATCAGTGCTATACGAACTGTACAACCACTTGGGCCGTCATAGTTAACCTGATAATCACCTGATAATTTGTTTTAACACCACTAATTTCTTTAATGCAATTGATGTTTCGGATGTGGTTCCATTGGCACCATCCATGTCATACTGAAATTTTGGTGAGGAAGAACTGTCATTGCTATTTTCAAAAGAGTCCCTTGACCTCTGACCTCAAGATATGAACGTTGGGGCGCTGTTTAGCTCACTTGGTAGAGCAGGCGCCCCATGTGCCGAGGCTGAAGTCCTTGCTGCAGCGGCCCTGGGTTCGCATCCTGCCCCGAGCCCTTTACCATGTGTCATCCCCTCTGTCTTCAGTCAGTAAAGACAAAAACTCTCCAAAAAAAAAAAAAAATATGTGAATGTAAATGGGTTCTATGGGTACCCACTGGTCTCTCCTTTACAGACATGCCCACATTATGATAATCACATGCAGTTTGGATCAAGTCATAGTCAAGTCAGCACACTGACAGCTGTTGTTGCCTGTTGGCCTTGAGTTTGCCATGTTATTATTTCAGCATATTTTCATGCTAAATGCAGTACCTGTGCGGGTTTCTGGACAATATTTATCATTGTTTTGTGTTAATTGATTTTTAATAATTAATATATACAAACATTTGCATAAAGCAGCATATCTGTGCACTAATTGTATTAAATACTTGACTAATCTCCTTTTAAGGTACATTTTGAACTGATTAAAAAAAAAAGATTTTAATCAATTGACAGCCCTGAAAACTAATATTTTTAACACATGGATGCAGATGTTTCAGTTAAGATCATTTTTCATATTTTATCTGCCACGCCGTCTGACCCCGATTTGCTGGTGAGGTTTGAATGTGAAAGGCAAATCAACATTTCTTTTGTCAAAACAAAAAGTGCCCCGAGCAGCCACCGAGGGCTGGCTGGGTCTGAGGGATTCCCATGGCCTTACTGCCATCCAGCCTGCACAGCCTTATGAGATATTCCCGGAAGAGTTCCCAAAACCTCCCCAGTTGGTTTTAAACCTCTGCACCAAGGGTGGACTGCCCGCTTTGAGCTGTTTATAAAGGTGGTTTATAAAGGGGGGGATGCAGTTTGCACAGTGTGAATTGTTTCCATCCCCACCACAAGTAGTTAATTTTTAAGCAATACAATCTGATGTAAGTCTGGGCATGGCTGCGGCAGATTTTCCCAACCCCCCTCACTCTCAATCCCTCCCCAGCCACACACACACACACACACACACACACACACACACACACACACTCTGCTCCAAAATAATTTTTATACAACGGTGGGGGCTCCGGAGAATATAAGGTGGCCATATTTGATAGATTTGTGTCGGGCTCTGCAATGCAGAAAGAGAGTTGTTGCAAGTGACACCAGCAGTCGGATTCGTGACTGATCCGGACTAGAGAGACTAGATAGGGGGGGGGGGCAGACAAGAAAAGAAACAAACAACTAACAATGTAACTTACATGCAGTCACACACCCCTTTCTCTTGTAACAATGTGTACGTTTTTAAGGAGGGAGGGGGCGCGCAGAGGGAGAAAGGGAGCCGGAGAGAGATAGAGAAAGGAGGAGGGGGGTGCGTTCTGAAATAATATAGTCAGCCATTTTTTATGTAAGGGGATTTTTTCTTATTGGGGGGGTTGTTAAAAAATAAATATAAGAGGGCGGCCATCTTTGTTGCTCTGCCTAGTGTAAAATATTTCAAAACGCCCCCCACTTTTTTTCCCCCGATTTGAATATTAAATAAATATCACACATTCGGGGCAAGAATACGCTTTTTTGAATACGAGGACGGCATCCAATGACAGGAATATAATGTCCTCGCCTCTCCGGTCCTGTGAGGAAGACGAGGGCATGGTGGTTAATTCCGAGGGAGGAGATTTTGATGAAGAAGACGACGACGGAGACCTAGACGAGAACGCAAGCGACATAAACTCGCCGGCGGCGCCTCGGGAAACTGCAACAGCAGCAGCCGCGCCAGGTACAGTAAAAAAGACAAAGTCGGGAGCGCGCACACGAAATAAATATTACTGGCGGTAAAATGTTGGGAGAGGAAAAAAGGGGGGTTATAGTAGAAGTGGCGCCGGGACCTGCAGTCTGTGTGCCCCCATATGTGTGCTTCTTCTCCAGGTCCAGTACGGTACAGTAGCAGCGAGGACTCGGGTGCGCGCAAAAATAGCAACATACTCAGTAGTTTCACCACCTTAAACCGCTATACACCCCCCCTTGTTGTTGCACCTATACGTGGTGTTATAGGTGCCATGTTTGCAGCCTGTAAAAACACGAGAGCGCGCTTTGAAAACTCTCCAGTTTGCAACAAAACGCAAAAAAGATGCGTTTCTGTGTCATTTCTCTGCCACTCCGCTTCCTCCTCGCCTCCAGCACATTACCAACAAAGTTTCACTCGCCACCTCTGGCTCACTTCTCCGACACCAAAAAGTTGCAGTCCCTTAAATCCCCTTTTTGACAGCTCCTTTGGTGACATGCAAATGAGCAGGCTAATCATAAGAAGGTCGCACTGAGGGGTTAAAAGAGCTCACAGCAAGAAAGGCTGGCAAAAAACATGGAGTCCCCCCTGGCAGGAGGCTGTATGTATCTGATACCCATCTCAGTGCGTTTTGCCGTGCAGTCATGGAAAGCTGGGCGATAATGTGCCAGACAGAAACTCCATTGTCGCTGTGACAGGTCAAAATAGGGCACTGGTGCTGCAAGCCCACGGGGCTTGTAGCTTAGCATACATGCCCACTAATTAGCCGAGTAACATGTTTATTAAATGCATTAATATCTAATAGTACAGGGTGTTTTTCTGTTTGTCATTCTGGAAGTGACTGAAGCAGTGAAAGTGTAGAAAGTAGTGGCCGGTTAACCACACTGCAACACAAACAGCAGCCTTAATGTTGCAGTTTATTCATAAAACAATAACTAGTAATATTTCAAGGTTGGATGCACTGCAGGTGTAACACGGGAACTTAAAAGTGCAGATGTCATAAGGGGTGAATGAGTTTAAAAGGCACACAAGTGTGATTTCCTATACGCATGTTCCAGGAGTCATCCATTGCTTTGTGTTTAGTGTTAATTAGCTCGACTCCGGATCCGCCATGAACGCCAGACAGATATATTAGCGTCCCCGTCGAGGACCTTAACCCCGTCGCGACCTCCAGCAGCGGTCACAGCGGTGGTCGGGGTCCCCGTGTGGGAGTTGCAGAGCGGGAGAGAAGTCGTTCCAGTTCACCGCGCCGCTCCGTCCCGCTGGCGGCCTCTGAATCACCGAGCCCTGCGTGCATGCCGCCGCCGCCCCCGGCGCGTCTTTGGCGGCTGCGCGCTGCGAGGATACGCGGGAAGCGGGGTTGTTGGACGGGGTGGGAGAGGAGGAGGTGGAGGTGGTGGTGGTGGTGCTGGTGGGAGCGCTCACTAACAAAGGCAGGCAGACAATAAAATGTAGCCCATCAAACAGGCTGGTTGCACAGCTCTACACCGCAGCCCATATTTTGGTTATGCTTTAATGCATTGCTGCTTTTGGTCCGTTGAGGCTGCTGCTGCTCTATTTTACTACTCCAAGCCAGGTCAGGTTGCAGGTTAAATTGCTTCCCCTGTGGTGGTAATACTGCACTGGCACCATAGGGAACAACTGGCCTGATGTTCTCACATCGTTTGCAGTGAACACAGAGATTCAGTCATGTATTTTAGATGCACTGTGGCTGAGAGTCTTCTATTATATAAGACAAGTGGATGGGGTTCAACTAGTTGTATTTCTACGTTTTGTATTCCCTTAAATCAAAACTTAAATTAATTTAACAACACTTTATTCTGTTTTTACACATCAGAATGCTCCTCAGCTTTGTTTACAAAGGTGTTGGTCACACTTTTGTGTTGCCAATAAACCAATTATCCCCATGCTATAGAAGCACCAATGCCACCTGTCAAATCTACTTACAGCCCTCTGACAAAGTGCTTCTCATTTAGCATGTGTCACAATTCAGACGGGGTCAGAGGTCGCCACCGAAGCCACCGTGGCTATCACGCAGCTTTTGTTGTGCGTAATTATGTTCAGAAGGGATTAGCTGGGAAGCGCTTGAGAAGATTATTGCTCATGTGATTCTAATAGCTGTCTCTCTTACACGCTTTCTTTTAACCTCTGCTTTTTGTCCCAGGCGACGAGGCAGAGGTATCAGACAGAGAGGTGCCCTGCAGGAAGAAAGGGCGGCCGAAGAAGAAGAAGGACACAAAGAAAAAAGACAAAGAGGGGAAACCAGTCAAAGCAAAAAAACGCAAGAAGATTGTAAGTTGGTCACGCTTTTTAAATTTTGTTGACTACATTACAACGTCTTAATTACATTTTCTTTTCTGTCACCTCGCCTTCAGGACAGCGATGTAGAGAGAGACTCAGACAGAGAAAGAGAGTACGGCGAGAACTCGGACAGCGTAGCCAGCGACTATGGATCTGGAGAGAAGAAGAAAAAGAAGAAACATAAAGAAAGGAAGGAGAAGAAAACCAAGAAAAAGAAAAAAGTTGACGGGGACAGAGACAGCAGTCAAGAGGAAACAACAAAGGTAAAGAATAATAAAAAATATCATCAGTTTTGGCAAGTCTGTTATCTTCCTGCTCTGATAGGTGGTTTCTTCCCAGCAGCCAATAGAGCAGAAGACGTCGGCCCAGCTGGCAAAGGAGTGGGGTCTGGAGGATGTTGATCATACCTTCACAGAGGAGGACTACAGGGAACTCACCAACTACAAAGCCTTCAGCCAGTTCATGAGGTGCAGTCTTCCTCATTTTCACATGGCATTGACATGGATGGCTGGCTGTAGCTACTGGTTAAGTCAAGACATGTTAACATCACATATATATGCAGTGTTTTCCATTTGCTGCAAGTGCTGTTGGCACGGTGATGCACTTATAGACACTTTATGTTCAATATCACATGCTACGATCCTCAACAATACCATTTTTTTCTATCCTTATTATCAAAAGAGCTTGTTTAAGTACAGGTTTTAAGTTAGCAAGATGTGTTGTTTAAATGTCCCATATTATCTGGTTTTCACAGTTTTCATTATTTTGTTGTTACTGTCATACTTTGCAGGAATTGTTTGTAAAGACAACATTACTCATTTTTAGTGAAATAGCTTGAATGCATCGTAATGATCATCAATGGCACCTCCCGTGTTGCAATCCGCAGGACACGAGGTAGTTAACATTAACTGTTAGCAGCTGGTAAGCAGCACAGTCCTGCACGGAGCTCACAGCTAACACTAACTATCTCTCTACCTGCCGATTTCAACACGTATGTGTTGTTTGCAATGTAGCATTATCAGGGAAATGAAAGGGTGTGTCCCCTGAATGTGTAAGTAGTGAGTTTACTGCAAACACATTTTAAATTGTTCCCCAGAAGACGGGACTCTGTTAGTTTCGAGCCCTGTCGGTACCTGCGGTACTGTTGAAAAAATGAGTATTGTCATGTTTTCAGAATTTTGGCATCAACATGATACCAAAGTATCAGCTCCCGTGACATCAGCTTCCTCTTGGATGCATGCTTACACATGCATAGGAGCTTCACACCCAGTGCCCAAAGGCTCACTCACTCATCACTCATTGTCAACCGCTTATCCGGCGTCGAGTCCTGGTGGCAAAAGCTCTAGCAGGAGACCCCAAACTTTCTTTTCCCCGCTTACTGGGGGATCCCGATGCGTTCCCAGGCCACTGTGGAGATATAATTTCTCCAGCTAGTCCGGGGTCTTACCTGTGATCTCTTCCCAGCTGGTTGTGCCTGGAACACCTCCCTAGGGAGACGCCCAGGGGGCATCCTTACCAGATGTCTGAACCACCTCAGCTGACTCCTTTCAGTGCCAAGGAGCAGTGGCTCTACTCCGAGTCCCTCAAGGGTGACTGAGCGTCTCACCCTATCTCTTGGGGAGATGCCAGCCTCCTTAGAAAACTCATTTCGGCTGCTTGTACCCACGATCTAGTTTTTTCGGTCATGACCCAGCCCTCATGACCATAGGTGAGAGTAGGAACAAAGGCTGACTGGTAGATCGAGAGCTTTGCTTTCAGGCTTAGCTGTCTTTTGTCACAACAGTGCGGTAAAGCGAATGCAATACCGCCCTGCTGCTCCGATTCTCCGGCCAATCTCACGTTCCATTGTCCCTTTCACTTGGGGTAAGGTCTCATTCCCTACCTGGTGTAGGCAATCCATCGGTTTCCTGCTGAGAACCATGGCCTTGGATTTAGAGGTACTGATCCTCATCCCAGCCGCCCCAAAGGCTGACGCTCAGAAATGTCCCTAACACAGTAAAATAATAAGAAAACACAGGTAGAGGGCAGGGTCTCTGTAGATACAGACACCGCACACACTTCTAGTGGGTCATAAGTGATGTGATGATTGAGAGGGATTACTTTTGTATGACGCTATACATAGTTTTTTCTTTTAAAGGAAAATCCTGCACAGTATACCTTTAAGCATGCTGTTGCGCAGGACAGGATTAAGTTGATGAGTAGCTGAGTGGAGACAAGTACAGCTTGAAGGATTTTAGGAATTAAAGGAAAGTTTTGAGTCTGTGATCACTATTGTCCTGCAGAAATATAACGTCTGCACTGTTCATAATGAGAGAAATTGGTCCTCTCCTACATGTATTATTTTTGTGTGTTGGGTGCATGGTTAATGTCAATGCCAACTGACAAAAAAATCCCTGTTTGGAGTGTGAGCTAGTCCATGGTTTTATTTCTCAGGTCTGCCTATTGAAAGCATGTATTTCTGCTTGCAAACATATGCATGTGTATTGTTATAGTACACAAAAATGCTCATTGGCACGGACCAACCTTTCTACAATGGCAGCACCATTCAGCAGACTCTGTCCCTGGTTTAACTACCAGCATATTAACACGGGTACATGTGGCGTGGGTTGAAAACAACTTGCGTCTGTCTCCCTCTGGCAGCGGCATCTTTATCATCCCCGCTACTTGTGCTGTCGGTGACAGCCTGAGCCTCGGTCTCATGACTCATACCTGCTCTCACTCTGATAACATGAAGTCATCCATAATGTCCACTGCTTGTATACTGTATGCAGGGAAGTTATTTGGCTGTGTCAACTCCACTGGCAGTAAAATAAAAGTAAAGTAAAATACAAACCATTCTAGTGACTAATGCAGTAAAGTATACTGAAAAATAGGTAAAACATTCTGCAAATTTTTATATTTTGCTTATATGGCATTTCACAGACCTAACCTAATGTTTCGCCTCCAGGCCGATGATCGCCAAGAAGAATCCTAAGATCCCCATGTCGAAGATGATGACCATCCTGGGGGCCAAGTGGAGGGAGTTCAGCTCCAACAACCCCTTCAAAGGCAATGCTGCTGCTGTCGCGGCGGCAGCCGCGGCCGCCGCGATCGCCGTCGCTGAGCAGGTCTCTGCAGCGAATGCCTCACCTGAGCCGCCGCCTCCTCCGCCACCAATCAGAAAGGCCAAGACAAAAGAGGGCAAAGGTCAGTGGTCAGTTTAGGATTCAGTTAAGCATGTGCTTCATAAAATACAGCACATGCACACTTTTCATTGATATGATAAGTGTGTTAAATCGTTTGGATGTGGGAAAATAGTTTCCATTTAAAACCAAGACCGTCAGGACAGCGTGTACCTGTGTCTTAGTGACTAATATGGACAACAGTGAGGTCCAGTAATGAGGCATAAAACTGTAACATCAGCAGCATCAGTGTAATGTTACGTCCACTAAAAGTTCTTGTTTTTGCCACTCACAGGCTCAGATTGTTATTAGAGGTGTCTGACATTATGAAAAGGATCCTACTGAGAAATAAGATGTTTTTTCTTACCTTTGTCTTGATCCAGTCCAGTGTTTATTTTGGCAGCAATTTTAGATTTAGTCTTAAGATGAAAATACTTATATAGCTTTAGTGCAGTTTTAGTCACAGAAGTCAGTTCATTTTAGTGAAATGTCTTGATTTGTCAGCTATTTTTAAAATTTAATCTTAGTCCTATTTAGTCATCAGATTATGTTCAACATTTTAATCAGACTTATTTCACATCAGATTAGATTTCATCCTTATCTGATGAAAAGCACACGTTGAATGATTAAGAATGCAGCTTTGTATTATGAGGGCCAATCCGCCCACCAAATGTGTAAAAATATGCGTTACTCAACCGCCCGACCCGACCCGCAAACTGGCAAATTTATGTTTTATAGTAGCACAATATTGTCAGGATTAAGATTTAAGACAAGAAGGACAGAGATGGTCTGAGTGCCGTCGCAGTGCATCGTGTGTTTTTGAGACAGAGAGGAGAAGAGAAGGTGGAAGGAGACAAAAGTAAAGAGAGATGTTTGTTAAAGGTTTTATGTTTTTAAACTACATTTTAGTCTTGTCTTTAATCGTCAACGATATTGCATGCGATATTGTCACCGTTATTGTTTAATAACGTCGGTGCTCTTCATCATCCCATCTTAGTCATGGAGAAAACGGTTGTTGACAAACATCTCATCATATTTTCTGTTAACAAAATGAATACTGATCTACTCTGTTGAGACGTCTCGTAGTGAAATCTGAATATCCGTATACTCCGGCTCGAATAAATACAGGCAGCAATCAGATTCAGAAACCTTGTACTCATTGTTGAAATCATCTAAATATTCAGACATTACATTGAAAATCTTTTAGATAACACTAAGCTACGCTTTCTGTACTCCAGCACGACAGACTCTGTTCCACCGTTGTCTTCTTGCAACACGCCACTTTGCCAGATTTCAGAATGATAATATCGGACACTTTTAATAACAATCAGCGGATGTCATGGCAAAAACAAGCACTTTAAGTGGATGTAAATGATGGTGCCAGCTTGCCTCAATAGCACCATATTACAATCCTTGAGCAGCTGCCGTCTGCAGTGCTTTCCTGTAATATTGGACCAGTTTCAGAAATTGTCCCTATTAGTTAGACACAAAAACATGGAAAACAGAGTCCATGTTGAAAAATGCCAATGTTACCCTTTAATACAGTATACACATTTTCAGTTCTTATGTTATGTGATTTTTTTTCTGTCCAGGCCCTGGCTTTAAAAAGCGTAGTAAAAGTCCTCGAGTCCCAGACAAGAAAAAGGCTGTAGCAAAGGCTAAAAAGATGGCACCCATTCGTATCAAATTATCGCCTATAGGTACCAAAAGGAAGAAGAGTTGCTCAGTGAGTACAAAGCTTCTGTGTGCCCCATCTCTGTCTTCATTCCAGCTTCTTCTTTTCCCAGTTTATGTTACCTGTTTACCCCCCTTTTCCTTCCTTGACTCCTTCTGTGTTCACTGTCAGAGCGAGGACATGGACGAGGATGAGTCAGAGCAAGAAGACTCCAGCGTTCACAGCTCCTCCGTTCGCTCTGACAGCTCCGGTCGCGTCAAGAAGAACAAGCGAGGACGTCCTGCCAAAAAGAAGAAGAAGAATACAAGTACAAGTACAACTGAATGATTTACAGTGTGCCATGTCCACATCTATCTTAAGACGCCAGTTACTTTAATTTCAGTCTCAATTATTTTTTGAAATGAAGAACAACATCAACACATTTTCAGACATGTTTTAGACATTTCTGTTTCTCTGTGCTTGTCCCTCCAGTCCCCGGCGAAGAGGAGGGCGACGGCTATGAGACGGATCACCAGGACTACTGCGAGGTGTGTCAGCAGGGCGGCGAGATCATCCTCTGTGACACTTGTCCTCGGGCGTACCACCTCGTCTGCCTGGAACCAGAGCTGGACAAGGCCCCCGAGGGCAAGTGGAGCTGCCCGCACTGCGTGAGTACTTTCTATTTATGATTTTGTGTAGCATCGTTATTCATATATTATCTTCAGAAGCAGTTTGTGGCAGCCAGCTGAGATTTGTGAATAAGCTACAAGGCCTCTATTCATCTGGTGCTTTTAGACAAAGAGATATACCTGAAGTGGTGCTGTTTGTGTAGATCTATTCAGTAATTTCACAAATGCTCCCAATGCTCTTTTTTCTTTATACTGAAACAAGTAAAATTAGTCAACTCAGTTAACCTGAACTGAAGCAGCATTGCTAGCACTGTGCATCGCTGTTGTTGCTGGCAACATCTACCACAGAGAAGGCGAGAAACAAGCTTTTCTTTTTGCAGTTTACTGGATAGTTTTTTTATTAGGGTATTAGAGCATTAATGTTGAGAATTAAGTTGCAATGTTGAGAGTAATGTTGCAGTGTTGGGAATAAAATCACAATGTTGCAAGTAGACGCAATGTTTCGAATACTGTTGCAATGTTGAGAATAAAGTAGCAATGTTGAGAGTAATGTTGCAGTAATGAGAATAAAATCGCAGTGTTGCAGATAGATGCAATGTTGTGAATGCAGTTGCAATGCTGCTAATAAAGTCACAATGTTGAGAATAAAGTTGCACTGTTGAGAGTAATGTTGCAATGTTGAGAGTAAAGTTGCAGTGTTGAGAGTAATGTTGCAATGTTGAGAGTAAAGTTGCAGTGTTGAGAGTAATGTTGCAATGTTGAGAATAAAATCACAATGTTGCAAGTAGACGCAGTGTTGAGAGTAAAGTTGCAATGTTGAGAGTAAAGTTGCAATGTTGAGAATAATGTTCCAATGTTGAGAATAAAATCACAGTGTTGCAAGTAGACGCAGTGTTGAGAGTAAAGTTGCAATGTTGAGAATAATGTTGCAATGTTGAGAATAAAATCACAGTGTTGCAAGTAGACGCAATGTTGTGAATACAGTTATAATATTGCAAATAAAGTCACAATGTTGACAATAAAGTTGAAATATTGAGAATAATGTTGCAATGTTGAGAATAATGTTGCAGTGTTGAGAATAAAGTTGCAATGCTGCAAGTAGTCACAATGTTGAGATTAAATTCGCAGTGATGAAAATTAGGTTGCAAGGAAATAACACCGTTTAAACAAATACATTGTAGTCCAGATCCTTGTGAAATTCATCCTGTTATTTATAGATGCAGTCGAAGTCCCAGCTGCCCATTGTCAGAGCTCGTTTTCACTAATGTGCTGTACTGTATATGAAAAATTACTAATTTATATGTAATCTCCTGGCAGCAATCATTGTGAAACATGACGCTGCCACGTTTTGCCATCTTTGTGTACATGATGCTTGCAAATTGCTTTCTGTCTTCTATGTTCTTTGTCTAGTTGGCAATGTTGTTATACCTAAAAATACTCATAACTCTAAATAGGCACTGATGCACAGGAAAAGGAGACCGCAAATATGCTTAATATTGCCTGCCATGCTCTCTTTTCGTTAATTTTGTTAAGCAAAAGTGGCATTCTCAAAGTTTCACTATACTGAGTCAATCACGCGGACTCAATCAGTCAATCACTCGGATGTTTCCGTTCTCAGGAAAAAGAGGGAATCCAGTGGGAAGCCAAGGATGACGACTTTGAGGACTTTGAGGAGGACAGCGAGGACAGAGTGATATCTGAGGTCAGCATGGGGGTCCACACCGGCGCGGAGGAGGAGGATGACGACCACATGGAGTTCTGTCGGGTGTGTAAAGACGGAGGTGAGCTGCTGTGCTGCGACACCTGCACTTCCTCGTACCACATCCACTGTCTCAACCCGCCGCTGCCGGAGATCCCCAACGGAGAGTGGCTGTGTCCGCGATGCACGGTGAGTTACTCCGGTTTTACATCTACTTAAATTGTGGATCTACAGGCTTGCATTTAGGATTTATAAGTCACTTATTAACATATGATGGAAGTAGATTGTATTCACCTTATTATATTCAGACAAAATAGGAGTAGTATGACATTAAATGACATTTTTCTAAGTTTATATTAGAGCAAAAATTAAAAAAACAACAAAATATTCAAATGTAGTTATTCCTATTTTACATTTAGGACTTTAACAGTGGTATTTTTACTGGTTGCTTTTACTGGTTGATTTGTAGTAAAATGTGTTCCTTCTGTCACATAAAGCTGAATGTATGTACTTATATTTTATTTTACTCTCTTTCACACCACCGGTGCTGCAGCAGATCTACTCATGCTCTAGATGGGGCAGTGATATTATAAGTCTGTTAATTTACACATTGTCACCAGCAATTTTTTCTTTTACCAGCATATGGCAGCTGCATCTGTGTTGCTTTTATTCTGGATCATGTGTTTAACTTCTTCAAATTTGTCTAATATTACAGTTTGCTCTTGGTTGGTAAAATGTGCCACTCTGCGATTGGTCATATGTTGCAAATACCCCTTTCTCATCCATTTCATGTGACTGCACTCTTAGCCAGATTGAGAAACCCTGGGTTCTCTTAATAAACTGATAAATACCATCAGAAGACCTCTTAGCGGGATTGCAGTTGTTTGGGTCGGCTGAGCCAGATAACAAAAAGATACCCTGGGTATGGTGAACTCGCTTCGTAGTACAGGCCTCAGGTGTGCAACTCAAACACAGGATCAGTACACACTTCCCAGGATTAATCAGTGAGTGTATTCTCCCTTTAGTGTCCGCCAATCAAAGGACGCGTCCAGAAGATCCTCCACTGGCGATGGGGTGACCCCCCGCCTTCCATCCCAGTTCCCCCGGCTCCCGACGCCCCACCTGATGCCCCCCTGCCGCCACCCATGAAAGGCAGAGCCGAGAGGGAGTTCTTTGTCAAGCTGACCGGGCAATCCTTCTGGCACTGTACCTGGATCACTGAGCTGCAGGTGAGAGAGGAGAGCTTAGCGGAGGGACGGATGTAAAGTGGTGAGTCAAGAACAAAATGATCATCTTCCTCTCCTCCTTCCCTCCAGCTGGAGATCTTCCACTCGGTGATGTACAGAAACTACCAGAGGAAGACGGACATGGACGAGCCTCCCAGCCTGGATTACGGGTCAGGTGGAGAAGACGAGAACGGAGTGGGAAAAAGCGAGAAGAGGAGGGCCAAGGACCCCCAGTACGCCATACTGGAAGACAAGTACTACAGATATGGCATCAAGCCGGAGTGGATGATGATCCACCGCATCATCAACCACAGGTAAGGTTTGTGTGTGAGCATGGGCAACATCATTTCATTTCTTATGTAATACGTACCAAGTAATTCGTATTCATGTATAAGCCAATGTGATACAGTTTTTCAGTTAGCAGGGTATTGTCTTTGGCCGGTTGAAGTACAAGCATTCAAAGTATAATTATATAAGCACTCACTGTTGTGTATGTGTGTTTCCCTGCCAGTGTGGATAAGAAGGGGACCTACCACTACCTGGTCAAGTGGAGAGACCTGACCTATGACCAGTGTACCTGGGAGAGAGATGACCTGGACATCCCTGAGTTTGCAATTTACAAGGGCAACTACTGGAGACACAGGTAGGACCTGCTGAAAACATATTTCACCCCGACTGACTTTATCATGGAAAAAAAGAACACTTTTTTTTTTGTAACAAGCAAGAGCTGCTACAGTTTTGCTGTAGTAATGATGTTATTTCAGCTATTTTATTGGGTTAGAGGCAGAGCAGGAATTTCCCTCTTTCTCTGGCCTTGATGCCTTTCTGAAAATCACAAGCCCTGTGGCCACAGTGGTCTCGATGCCCCAGCTGATTTGCTGTTTTCTCCGCTGCCTCTTTCCTGTCAAGACAGTTTTCAGACACCATTGTCTCTTGTTGAGATTACAATTTTTTTTATCAAGCAACATTAAGTGTAACGCTACATACGTAATCAGAGGTGGGTTTGATTCTGAGTCTTATATGAACCACTGGAAAACTATTTATGTCGATAGTTTGCCTGTGACTCCACCAGATGCGCTGCAGCACATTTCAGAAGTGTCCCAGAAGTGTCTTTTTGCTCTGCTCCGCTAAAAATACACTCCTTCGCTAGTTGAGGAGATGCACCCAAAACCTTCTCCTTCCACCCGCCCCCCCGTCGTCTTTCAAGTAGAACAAATGTGACTGTTCTCCTGCTAACAGGCACTGTATGTCAAATAGAGATTATTATGAGGAGAACAACTAAAACGTAGCCACAAATCATTGATGCACGTCATTCATAACTTTATTCTTTCTTAACTTTCTCTGCAGGCTACAGCACAACCAAGTAAGAAATAACAGCAATAAACAACTTACAGTACAAGTACTGGTAATTTGTAAATACCAATAATTTATTATGTGAAATAAACAGCTTATTTATGTATTCATTTCACTAGTTATACTGTGTATTCAAAATAAGATCATCCTTAACTTTTAAGTTAAATTCATTATTTCCATGGACCTAATATCATCGTTTAATGTGACCACCATAGGCCAAGTGGTCTTGCTCCTAAAATGATGAAACTCCAGGTGTGATTAGAGGTTTATCAGAGTACCAGAGAGCATCTCAAAGCGTGGAAACGTGCTGTAGGTCGATTGATAGTTCAATAAATATAGAATACTTTGCCCATATACACATTTATTACTCATATTTACATATCTAATTTCTTTACTTTGGTGCTTGACTCAATGATAAATTGCTGTCCAACAGAGATACAATAATGAAGGAGGACCCAGACAAACCCAGGAGGATGAGGAGCAAGAACCAGGAGGATGAAGAGGAGTCGCCTGCCTCGCCGGTCACTGATGTGAGTCAACTGATTATACAGTAGCTGCTTCCTGTCTGTATTTCACTCCAGAAGAATATCTGACTGTTGTTTCTGACTCTCTGGAGCTTCAGTTAACAAGTGTTTGAAAATTAATTACTTTTATTTTTGATATTTAAAATATATGTACGCTTACCCACACTACTTAATTATCTGTTCTATTTAAGGAGAAAGCATATTGTTTGTATGTGTAAATTAATCTAGTCAATAAAATGTACAATACATTTTCAAGAGTTTGTTTAATGGGTTGATTTTGAACAAAATTAATACAATTACCTTGATTTGATTAAAGCAAGTAATATTGTAATATTGCTACTATTTATACTTCTCATACTGGTATAAATACTGAATGGACTGTGTTTGAAATCTCTCCTTTTTGTTCAGCCGACGATAAAATATGAGGAACAACCTGACTTTGTCACATCGACGGGCGGGACACTGCACCTGTACCAGCTGGAGGGTCTAAACTGGCTCCGGTTTTCCTGGGCTCAGGGCACAGACACCATCCTGGCAGACGAGATGGGCCTTGGCAAGACCATCCAGACCATCGTCTTCCTCTACTCGCTCTTCAAAGAGGTACTGGAGCCCCTTGGTCCTTTACATTATCGTCTTGTTTCACTGAAGACTGTACGAATAGTTCCTCCTTCTCTGTCCCTCAGGGTCACACTAAGGGTCCGTTCCTGGTCAGCGCTCCGCTCTCCACCATCATCAACTGGGAGAGGGAGTTTGAGATGTGGGCGCCCGACTTCTACGTGGTGACGTACACCGGAGACAAAGACAGCCGAGCCATCATCAGAGAGAACGAGTTCTCCTTCGACGACACGGCTGTCAAAGGAGGGAAGAAGGCCTTCAAACTGAGGGTGAGGAGAGCGATAATCCAGTACCGACGTTTTTATTATCAGTCGAATCGTGTGTGAATTATAGGATTGTGTCATCTTATTGTTTTTTTCAAATTCTTAATAATTCCCATCAAAATGTAACTCAAAACTAGCAGAATTAGTTGTTCTTGTCAGGATTTGTCAGTTGCAGTTTGAAGAGTTTCATCTGTTTTAATGCTGCGTAATATGTGATCTTAATCTGATATGTATTAACCTATTTGTGCCCTAAGACTACATTCAATATGATAAGGAAAAATCTCATAATATTTGTTCTGATTAGTCAAAAATTTGGTCCAGACATACTTTGGAAAGTATCTAACAGTACAACTTTGAGATTTTTAGATCACGTCACTTTTATTCATAGTCAAAGTCAAAATTGTTTATTAAAATTTTCCATATGAAATATTTTTTACACTGCATATGTGTACATATCTTTGTTATTCAACTTGATATGAGTTCATAGATACCAGAGACTTGATTGTGCTCCTTGTAGTTTCAGAGATACAGCCATTTTCTTATCATTTAGTCATTGGACGCATGGGATCACTGTCTTTTCCAAGAATGGTAGAAAGTGCTCTATAATAAGCAGTAAAAATGTAGGGATTTTTACTGCTTATTATAGAGCTTAGGGATTTTCAGTACACATATTTTAGAGGTACCTATCTACATAGTCCATATAAATACAAGTTGCACAGAACCGTATTTTTCGCACTATAAGGCGCACCGGATTATAAGGTACATTAAGTGAAACAAAACGGTCAGATAAGTCAAACTTTATTCAAAACCGTAATAAAACATTTTGACAGATTTTAGAGCGCCCTGTACCACATAAAATTGGTTCGAGGTCAGTAAGCACAACCAGAATTGATATATAAGGCGTGCCGGATTATAAGGCGCACTGTCGATTTTTGAGAAAATTAAAGGATTTGATATGTTACAGAGCAGGTGAAAACATTCACTTGAGGAGCCAGTCTCCTTTAGTTTTAATGGGTTTCAATGCATTTTAGGACGTATGTCTGTTTGCTTCTTTTAACCTTGCATTTTTGAGATAACTGCTGACTCTCAAATACATATAGGAACACCCGTCTCTCTCTCTTTGTATCGCTTATTCTAGGGCATTTTTTACTATTTAAAAAAACAACAAAATATAGTCCTAGGTGCCCAAATACTAGATATACTACAATAAGAAAAGCTCACTTTGACCAGATTGAGCCATGGGCACAAATGGGTTAGTATTGTAAAAATATTGTTATTAATGTATGAAAGACCTGAAGGAGGATGGAGAATAAAATGAGATTCTTTTGATCTCTTTTTCTGCGCATTTGCCAAATCTAAACCATTGCAATATGAAAAAATTATGAAATGATAACATAATACAACATCTTTCATCATCAGCATTTTATAACATCATCTTCTTTCTTTCGTTTTCCTCTTATCTTCCTACAGAGAGAGGCTCCTATCAAATTCCACGTGCTGCTGACCTCCTATGAATTGGTGACCATCGACCAGACGGCGCTCAAGTCCATCGACTGGGCCTGTCTGGTGGTGGACGAGGCTCACCGCCTCAAGAACAACCAGTCCAAGGTACTGCAGCTCTTCTCTGTGTGTGTCAACGTTAATATAAATCCTGTTATATCATTTATAGGGCTGTCGTCTAATCAATAAGAGTTTCTCCTCAAAGAGTCATTCAGTGTGAAAAAAGCATAAAAAATGAGTCATGTTCTTAAGAAACCTTAGTCAGCTGAAAACCAAAATGACAATTAGTCAACTAATGAACTAAGAGGGAACAGCCCAAATAATTAAATATATAACGGTTTCGATAAAGAGGCCCTAAATTAATTTTTAAAGAATTATGGGACGTTTCACAATTGAAAAATGAACTCATCAGCGCTCTCTGGTGGACTAACTTTGGCAACATTTTCTAAATAAACTAGTTTCTTTAATTAACACATTTTTGGCATTTTTCTACTGCAAATTCTTATTTCTTAAATTCGGTTTACTTTATTATAGAAAAACAATAAAGTAAGTTAATTCATATATTTTAAACAATAGCACATGTAGGGTAAGGGATGCGTTGCTACCTGATGCAGGTCCCCGATGTGCAGCAGAGGGGTGCCGCATCGCCCTGTAGGGGTTTATTTCACAATAATGACCCGCTAGCTGCACATTATCCAGCTTATTACACAGCTATTACTGAAGAAATTAATAATTTGACAAAAAACTGTCCACCAGAGTCCAACAGAACTGCGCCCATAGTAGCAGTCTTTTACACTCTGCAACGGGCTGCTGTAAAGAAACAGACCGTAGAACGCCGTGATTCACCAAAGCTGCGTAATAAACACGTATAAGATGACTGCGGATGTATGACGGGGAGTTTCCTTGTCTTTGCAGTTTTTCAGGCGTCTGAACGATTATAAGATCGACCACAAGCTGCTGCTGACGGGAACTCCTCTACAGAACAACCTGGAGGAGCTGTTTCACCTGCTCAACTTCCTCACACCCAACCGCTTCAAGTAGGACTTCTCACACACACACACACACACACACACACACACACACAGGTGTTACTGGTGTTACCCATTCTTCACCCAGTCCATCTATCTGCACAGCAACCTTGAGGGCTTCCTGGAAGAGTTCGCCGACATCTCCAAGGAGGACCAGATCAAGAAGCTCCACGACCTGCTGGGGCCTCACATGCTGCGGCGGCTGAAGGCCGACGTCTTCAAGAACATGCCCGCCAAGACCGAGCTGATTGTCCGAGTGGAGCTGAGCCCGATGCAGAAGTACGACACGTGGGAGAGTTCAGGGGGAAATGTGGCTACACGCTGATGATGTACACATTTAGACAACTAGAGCACATTTCCCTCTAGCTACATCACAGACCACCTACATAGTTCTTTAACCTTTATTTCAACACCACTTCAATAACTATATTTCAATGTGTGTCTTATTTATTATAAGGCCTGCTGAAATACTGCTGTAATGGTCACAAGCTCAACATTTTTCAGCAAATTAGCTCAATATTGTTCAGTATGTTTTTACTTGCAAATAACTTAAATCATTGTTAATTAGTTGTGATTGCTTGCATTTTGAAAAGCCCAATGGTCCTATGGGAGCTAAACATTTTCTATGAAAGTGTTGCATTAAAAAAGGATAGTATTATTAATTTAAGGCTCCACACTGAAAATGCATAGATATATAAGAATATATAACAATATAGATAATCAGAAATCCTTTATTTGCCACTGATTTGGTTTAGAGGGATTCTTAGCAATTTTTATGCTTACATTTTGCAGCACAAGTTAAATATGTCATATTGAAATCTAAAATGAGATAATTCTCATCAAGTCATTAGCTAAGTTTCATTAGAAAATGAACAGTGGAGGGTGGAGAGAGCAGAGGGAACGATGTTTATCTTAGTCCTTATGTTAGGAATGGTTTTACTTTGAATATGTGCAGCACTGTGGATAACATGTCATTGTTCATCTTAATGTTATTAAATGCAGGAAATACTACAAGCTCATTCTGACCAAGAACTTCGAGGCTCTGAACTCGAAAGGAGGAGGAAACCAGGTCTCCCTGCTCAACATCATGATGGACCTAAAGAAGTGCTGCAACCACCCCTACCTCTTCCCCGTCGCCTCCATGGTGAGAATAATATGACAATAATGACAATAATATAACCCGTCTAATGTATAGCCAAATATAGAATAGAAGAAAAACAATCAGTATTTTTCACTTTTTTAAGCTTTGATTTACTCCTGAAGTGCAGAACAGTGGCACCTTGTGGTGAAGTTTAGTAGTGCGCCTGTATGATATTCAGTATGTAGATTAGGATTTTGCATGTGACTGTCTAACCGTTTTTTTTTTATTGTATGTCTTTTATTAGTTGTGTAGTTTGGCCTTTTATTGTTTTTTATTTATGTATTTCCTGCCCTTTAAAAATAAAGTTATAAAGAAAAAAAAGTCTAGATCATTGTTAATAATGACAGCTGTAGTCATTTGTTCCTCTTGGCGTGGTTTGTGTGTGTTTACAGGAAGCCCAAAAAACCCCCAACGGTGCTTACGAGGGGTCGGCCCTCACCAAGGCCTCTGGGAAACTGACGCTGTTGCAGAAGATGCTGAGGAAACTTAAAGAACAGGGGCACCGAGTACTGGTCTTCTCACAGGTACACAATTGCATATACAGCATGTATATACACAGGCGCACTTACCAGATGGACACACAGATGTTGGATTAGCCCCTCGGCGCCTCCACAATGCTCAGCAGCAGACTGATTCCAGCTGCCGTGAGTAAAGATGAAAACACGCACATCTGAGCAGCTTTCTCTCTCTTTGTCGCCTCTGTCTATAGATGACTAAGATGCTGGATTTACTAGAGGATTTCTTGGATCATGAAGGTTACAAGTATGAGCGAATTGACGGAGGCGTCACAGGAGCGCTGAGACAGGAGGCCATCGACCGCTTCAATGGTGAGACACTGGGTGATGTTACTCATGTAGATTTACATCATTATCACCAGTCTCTGACACAAACTCAATAATTCATTTTGTTTACATTAAAACAATGTTTAAAGAGTTCTACCCAACGCAGACGCAGTCAGGTTAATGTCAGGGACAGATGGAAGTAAAACAGAAATCCAAAATAAATTTAAAGAGGCGCTATCATAATGCAAAAGCTGTAGCAACACTGCTGTGCTCTTTGCTTTGTGAGCTTTTTTTAGACTTCCAAGCATTTTTTGCGCTAATCACAAACTGATTTTGTACATCAGCCAAACTAACATTAAGGATGATAAGCACTGACTCGCATGCTGAGTTTGTTTTCATGTGGAATTTGGCCGTATCACTGACCAGTTGTTGGCATTACGCAGGCTATTATTCATAAAGTATGAATAATAGAGTGCTGAGGGAAAAATGGAGAATATTTGCACACTGGAATAAAATCAAGTCAATTTTATTTATATAGCCCAATATCACAAATCATAAATTTGTTTCAGGAGGTTTTACAGTCTGTACAGCATACAGCACCCTTTGTCCTTTGACCCTTGCTTTGTATTAAGAAAACCTCCCCCAAAAAACCCTCATTCACTGGGCAACAGCTCCAGCAGGGGACCCCAAACTTCCCTTTCCCGGGCTGCATTAACCAGCTCTGACTGCGGGATCCCAAGGTGTTCCCAGGCCAGTGTGGAGATAATCTCTCCATCTAGTCCTGGGTCTTCCCCGGGAAGGGAGGCGCCCAGAGTGCATCCTTACCACATGCCCAAACCTCCTCGACTGGCTCCTTCCAACCCAAAAAACCCTGTAATGGGGAAAAAATGGAATAAAAGCTTCTACAACTTAAATCGACTGAAAAAGTTCATATCAGGTTCATATCAACATCAGGCAAATGACCAGTATGAGAAGAGAGCAGTATATATATATTGTATAGGCACAAATTCAGTTGTAAAGTCATGACGATTTGTCGGCTGCGGTTTGTAAACACAACATTTAAAGTTCTCCCCGGCTCAACGAGGGTTAATCTGTTGATGTGATGAGACATTTGCTCGGCGCAGAGCCTCACCGAAGCAGCTGGTAAAATATGTCTCCATTCACTGTTTCTAGGCAACAACAGCAGTTGCAGCTGTTATCTTATTGGTTGTGCTTTGAAAGGTTAGCAGCAACCGAGGTTAAATTTGAAATAATTTGAACTTCGAGCACAGCGCTTCATGGGGATTTTGAGTGGTGCACCACGCCAACAATGGTGCTTCCGTCTAGTTGGGCGGCGCCTCCCAATAGGAAAACAATAGCTAAGCCAGCGCAGAGCGAATTTCAAACCCCAGATTCGCTCTCGTTTTGGAACGAGCTTTAGCCACTTGATGTTTCTCTTCACTTTATTTGTAGGTTTTTTTTCTGTGTTGCGTCCACCATGTTCGTAGCTTCCTTGTAGACGTATGCTTACGATCTGGCACCTGATTGCTACGTTTTTTGTTTTTTTTTTTAATAAATGTTGACAACCAGAAACATCCCCAACACAGCACAATGAAAAGAAAAGACAAAATACAGGTCTACACATTGTTTTTAGGAAAATCATACACATTATACCTTTAAGGATAAAAGAAGTGAGACAAAAATATATGTATAAATACTTACAATATGACCCTCCAGATCCATTCTCACTAATCAGAATAGTTGCACAGAAATTACACAGCACAAACTAGACTCCACTGACCGGAAACAATGATGCGGGGAAGAAAAATCTCACGAAAATGTACGAAATGTAACAGAATCAACAGTCACAACACAATACTGCATAAGATAAACGACAGATTTAAGTTAAGTTAAAGGACAGATTTTCTGTCAGTGAATAAACTAACGACCCCTGACTCAGTGACATATTTTATAGATATTCCACATTACATTCGATAAACAATGCAGATGAGCTGATAAACTGTACAATTAATCTAAATATTGAAAGCAATAACTGCAGAAAGTTTGTGTAAAACAAACAATTTGGATGTATTTTGAGCAGATTATTTCATTTGAATATTGCAGAGATGACTTTTCCTGTTATGTTTTAGGAACTTTAATACAATTCTCTCTCTGTATTATGCATTTCTTCTTATTTTTTAACGATCATACCTATTTAATATGCTTCTTTTTTGACAAATACACAATTTTCTTCTAAGTTTATGTCTTAAATAATAATCCAAAATTCAAAAATAACAGTTTTACTCTTTTTACGACCCCTAATGGGGGCCAGGATCCCCAAGTTTGGAACCAGCACAGTAAATAATTAAAAAAATATGAGAAAAGGTTTGCAGAAAGGGTTGATGTCAATGTGAAAACTGTATTATTGATAATAATAATAAATTATTTGTATAGTTCCTTCACACAAAAAAATGCAGCCCAAAGTGCTTTGCACGTAAAAACTTGAACTTAAAAAAAAGATGAAATAAAATACATAGAATGCATAACATAAGATGCAAAGTGATAATGATAAAATCAGTCTGCAAGTCTAAGATAACATAGTTTTTGGCATCAATAGGATCCTTTCATTGAAGAGAAATTAATAATTAATATTGCTGGTTGTCTCTTTGCTTGCAGCTCCTGGTGCTTGTCAGTTTTGTTTCTTGCTCTCCACCAGAGCGGGAGGTTTAGGCATCAACTTGGCCACAGCAGACACCGTCATCATCTTCGACTCTGACTGGAACCCTCACAATGACATTCAGGTACGGCAGACTGGTAGCTGTTGAGGAAGGAAACGATTCAGTGCTGCGTAAACTTCATGTTTCGGCTTTATGCCTCTCTGCGCAGGCGTTCAGCCGAGCCCACCGAATCGGGCAGGCCAACAAGGTGATGATCTATCGCTTTGTGACGCGAGCCAGCGTGGAGGAGCGCATCACGCAGGTGGCCAAGAGGAAGATGATGCTGACCCACCTGGTGGTCCGGCCAGGCCTTGGATCCAAAGCTGGCTCCATGACCAAACAGGAACTGGACGACATCCTCAAGTTTGGAACAGAAGAGCTCTTCAAGGATGAAGTGGAACGTGAGTTTCTTGGTTCAGAGTGGGATTGATTCTAACAGGGAAGATTTGGCAGACTTCTTCTACTGAATGACATTATTTTTGGCTTATACTGGTTTTATTGATGATATAATTGGTTACCAAGAAAAAAATATTAGTCTGTAAGAACAGGACAAATAATTTCCACTTTTTATCTCCATGTATGGCAGGTATGAAGAACAGTTCGGGGGATAAAGTTGAGGACGAGGGCAGTGTGATCCACTACGACAGCGTTGCCATCGAGAGGCTGCTGGACCGAAGCCAAGACGCCACAGACGACTCTGACGTCCAGAACATGAACGAGTACCTCAGCTCCTTTAAAGTGGCCCAGTACATGGTCCGAGAGGAGGACAAGGTGAGAGGATGTTACAAAGAATATGCGATTTGGTCTCTAAAAGGACCTTTTTCCATATTTCCAAGTTATTTTTTTAATTTTCCATATCTGTGCACTTAATGACAAGTTTTCCCAAGTCTTATTATAATTACTTATCTGATTAACTCCCTGAGAACAACTTTACTGTCTGTCAGAGGCTATAGAAGATTTAGTTTTAGAGAAACCTAAGGAACCCATTGGTAACAATTATGTCATGTTGTGAAATGACCTGTGGTGACCTCTAGGATAATCACAGCCTCATGAAACTTTACAGCCACAGACTAGAGACCGAGAGCATTCAGAGGATGGATGGCTTTCCTAGGTAGGTTGGGGGGTTTCTGAGCAGTTTACACAACAGAAGTGTTTGCCATCCAGTCACAGAAAAATACAATTCTTGCAGAAATCTCCAAATGTCAAACATTTTTGATTGAAATTATTGATCATGGTCAATCAATTTGAGTGGTAAAAAATTTATAAAATAAAAAAAAAAAAAATTAAAAATGTTAAAGTCTGTGTTACAAATTGTGTCAACCCAAAAAGTGCTGCAACATCTTATGAGACAAGTGACCGTGGGAATGGCCATCATATACTACCATCATAAGCCCTTATGCACTTTCACTACTAATTAATGTTCATTTCTGATTTGTGACTACAACAACTTGACACAGAGCAGAGCTGCGTCTCAAATTAGTCTTCAGGCTCCCAGCTTTCAGACGCTTCTATGTGACATCCATTGCTGACCTGCTATCTCCCCCTAAATACCCCCTGTACCCCCCTAAAAAAGACAAAAAACTGGTCTATTGTGGGTCTCAGAGGGTTAATCAATTAAGTCAAAATTAGTGAAAAGATCTAGTTAATCACACAAAACATTTCTTTAAACAAAAAGGTCAATAATTCATCGGTGAGGATTTGCTGCTTTTCTCTGTCTCATGTGATACTGAGCAGAATATTTGGACATTTTTTTGGACAAAACAGGCAGTTTGAAATTGTTAGCTTGGGTGTTGGGAAATCGTGATGGTAATTTATTTAGGCACATTTAATAAACTCAGAAAAAAATGGTCCACCACTGTTTGCCTGCCTTTGAGCAACCCATGCTGTTGCTTTCCTTACACCGTGACCTCTGAAAAATGTATGTGCATCTGTTTGTGTACATCCGTCTGAGAAAACTGTACTTTTCTGGTGCAGATCGAGGAGATCGAGCGGGAGATCATCAAACAGGAGGAGAACGTGGATCCGGATTATTGGGAGAAACTCTTGCGGCACCACTACGAGCAGCAGCAAGAGGACCTGGCAAGCAAACTGGGTAAAGGCAAGAGGAACCGTAAGCCCGTCAACTACAACGATGCTGCACAGGAAGACCAAGGTAGGGACCGGGTATGGACCTTGGTACCTGAAAGTTGTTTTATACCAAATGCTGGATTTGAACATGAATCCTCTTTTCACACAATCCTCAGTATGATTGCTAGCTGGAAAGTGTTTATTATATTTCTTCTATTGTAATCTTGTGATCTTAGTAGGGTTGTAGATGATCTTCTGTTTGAGTTGTTGCTTGCACAGTGGAGGTGAATGGGCCTGGCCTATTGACAGACCACTATGTGCTGTTTCAGAGTGGCATGCTGACATTTCAGATAACCAGTCCGAGTATTCAGTGGGCTCTGAGGAGGAGGACGAGGACTTTGACGATCGGCCAGAGGGTAAGGAGAGATAAAATAAAAAGAGACATCAAACCGAGCAGTGCTGCTTGTGAACAATGACAGATGTCTGTTGGAACACACACACTCTCAGGTCTGTGTTGAATTATTACTAGTTGAAATTGATTTAGTTGTAGCAGTTGCCTGGCAGAGTCGGACACGTTAGGTTGCCAAAAAATGCAAACCGCCATCCGTCTCCTCCCCCTGAACTTCAGACAGTTGGAGGAAAAACACTCAGAGCATCTCTGAAGATTCTTGGTTGACATACGGGTTTAATACAATCTGTAAATTTCAAGAAAAGCCTCCAAGTCTGCAAAAATCCTCCTTCCATTTGCACCTTGCAGTCCACTGTGTATTCCTTTCTGTTGCTTCCTGTTTACCTGCAGGTCGAAGGCAGTCACGCCGCCAGTTGAGGAATGAGAAAGATAAACCTCTGCCTCCTCTTCTGGCCAGAGTGGGAGGCAACCTTGAGGTTTGTACAACTCTCTGGAACCAGCTCTGCTTTCATTTTGTGAATTTTTTATTGTGATGTTACTGGAATCTGTGCTTTAAATTGAACTTGCACTCTTTTATTTTTCTAACAATCTTAAATCGCTTGCCAGAGATGGCAGCGAGGTTGTTACATGTCCAGCAACTCTGTGCCTTCCAAGCTCATTTATCATCCTAATAATGGTGGACGTGATTATAATGGCCTACATTGTCCAAGCAAGGATTCAAAGTTTATTTTAGCATTATTAGGCAGACCTATTCAAAGAAGGCCTTGAAAGGTTTGAGAAATACACGGATGTCTGCAGGAAATTTAAGTTCTCTCATCCTGACATTTTCATTTAAAGTCTTGCAGAATAATAACAATACATTTTCCCACTGCCCAGGAAAAATATACTGTAAAACAGTGCTTCCCAACCTGGAGTCCAGGCCCCCCATAGGGGGCGCCAAAGACCACTTTGGTTGCACCAGGATTTGTCGGCTTCGAGGTTGTCAAAATTAGATTTGCACATGAATAACTAAAATCATAATAACACATTTCCTGCATAATTTCTACAAAAGTCTTTTTTGTTTGTGTTTAAAGAAGGGCTGTGATTAGAATATTTAATCCTGATTAATCGCGCCATTGTCCATACATCTGTTCAAAATGTACCTTAAAATGAGATTTGTCAAGTATTTAATACACTTATCAACATAGGAGTGGACAAATATGCTGCTTTATGCAAACAGATATATAGATATATATTTATTATTCGTAATCAATTAACAACACAAAACAATGACAGATATTGTACACAAACCCTCACAGGTACTGCATTTAGCATAAAAATTATAACATGGTAAACTGCAGCCCAACAGGCAACAACAGCTGTCTGTCTGTCAGTGTGCTGATTTGACTATAACTTGCCCCATGTGATTATCATAAAGTGGGCATGTCTGTAAAGGGGAGACTCGTGGGTACCCATAGGACCCATTTACATTCGCATATCTTGAGGTCAGAGGTCAAGGGACCCCATTAAAAGTGGCCATGCCAGTTTGGAGTGTTATTTAACCTCCTTCGTGACAAAAAGTTAGTAAGAAATAAGTGCTGTTAAAACGATTTTGCGTTAACATATTATTTCTCCACTGTGGGACTAATAAAGGAATATCTTATCTTATCTTATCTTATTGCATTAACTTTGACAGCCCTAATTTAATACCAGTGTTTCTGCACAGTTGCATATATAGACCAGGCTACACCAATATTATTAGTTTTTGCTTTTAGTAGAAGTAGTTGTTTTTGCCAGGTGTGATCCAAACATTTCCAATAATTCCAGAGTGTTGTTGAGTCAAAGTCAACATTTATTGAAAAAAGATTAATGTTATAATGTCCAAAACTGTGTTTAGCCTTTCAAAAAAACATTTTCACTGCGGTCAATAATTGTTTGCTCTCCCAGCGACAGCACACTGACAAGTTACAGTGCTTTGAAAAAGTATTTGCCCCCTTCCTGATTTCTTATATTTTTGCATATTTGTCACACTTAAATGTTTCAGATCATCAAACAGATTTTAATATTAGACAAAGATAAACTGAGTAAATAGAAAATGCAGTTTTTAAATGATGATTTTATTTATTAAGGGGAAAAAAGCTATCCAAACCTACCTCGCCCTATGTAAAAAAGTAATTGCCCTCCTTGTTAAATCTTAAACTGTGATTAACCACATTTTTTTGGAAAGCTGAGTTCAGTTACATTCACCACACCCAGCCCTGATTACTGCCAGACCTGTTGAATCAAGAAATCACTTAAATCGAACCTGTCTGACAAAGTGAAGGAGGCTAAAAGATCTCAAAAAGCAACACATCATGCCGCGATCTAAAGAAATTCAAGAACAGATGAGAAACAAAGTCACTGACATCTATCAGTCTGGAAAGGGTTACAAAGCCATTTCTAAGGCTTTGGGACTCCAGCGAACCACGGTGAGAGCCATTATCCACAAATGGAGAAAACTTGGAACAGTGGTGAACCTTCCCAGGAGTGGCCGGCCGACCAAAATTACTCCAAGAGCCCAGCGACGACTAATCCAGAAGGTCACAGAAGAACCCAGAACAACATCTAAAGAACTGCAGGCCTCATTTTCCTCAGTTAAGGTCAGTGTCCATGATTCAACAATAAGACAGAGACCTGGCAAAAATGGCATCATGGGAGACTTCCAAGGAGAAAACCACTGCTGACCAAAAACAACACAAAGGCTCGTCTCACATTTGTCAAAAAACATCTTAATGATCTGAAGACTGTTGGGAAAATATTCTGTGGACTGATGAGACAAGGTTGAACTTCATGGAAGGTGTGCATCCCGTTAAATCTGGCATAAAACTAACTAACTAACTAACAGCATTTCATAAAAACAACATCGTACTAGCAGTCAGAGTCAAAGTCCAGACTTCAATCTGATTGAGATGCTGTGGGATGACCTTAAACAGGCCGTTCATGCTCGAAAACCCTCCAATGTTGCTGAATTAAAACAATTGTGTAAGGAAGAGTGGGCCAAAATTCCTCCACAACGATGTAAAAGACTCATTGCCAGTTATCACAAATGCTTGATTTCAGTTGTTGCCGCCAAGAGTGGCACAACCATTTATTAGGTTTAGGGGGCGATTACTTTTTCACATAGGTCCAGGTAGGTCTGAATAGCTTTTTACCCTTAATAAATGAAATCACCATTTAAGAACTGCATTTTCTATTTATGCAGCTTATCTTTGTCTAATGTTAAAATTTGTTTGATGATCTGAAAGGTTTCAGTCTGACAAATATCCAAAAATAAATCAGGAAGGGGGGCAAATACTTTTTTACAGCACTGTATATCCATTAATAAACTAATTTAATACACTGAATCACTTTACTCAAATCAGCTTTTGTTAGCTACAAGTAGTTGGGGCTTTAAGGAAAATAATTTGGGAACCACTGCTTTAAAATATATTGTAATTTTGATAGGTGCTGGGCTTTAACACACGCCAGAGAAAGGCTTTCCTGAACGCCGTGATGCGCTGGGGGATGCCCTCTCAGGACGCTTTCTCCTCTCAGTGGCTGGTCAGAGACCTAAGGGGCAAGACTGAGAAAGAATTCAAGTAAGGAAAGAGCTGTGTTGATTGAAATTGTTCTCCATTTCTATCCATCCTTTAACCATTTATTTCCTCTTCGTCTTTTCTGCCAGAGCTTACGTGTCTCTTTTTATGCGTCACTTGTGCGAGCCGGTGGCTGACGGGGCAGAGACGTTCGCAGACGGCGTGCCGAGGGAGGGATTGTGTCGGCAGCCAGTCCTCACCCGAATCGGCGTCATGTCTCTCGTCAAGAAGAAGGTCAGACCAATGCTGCTTGTCTTGCCAAGTCCAGACAAATGTGATGAATGAAGCAAGCTACGACACTCAGTCCTGGTTGATTTTGCAAAAGTGTGATTTAATACTAGAGCAATCTCCTTGAGCAGCTAGTCAAAAATGCTAAAATAGACCATTGTCTTGTTTTGTAGACTTATTTTTCCCAAACGTTTGCTGTCAGTGCTAACTTCAGAGACAATTAGCTTTGTCTCTGGTGATCTCTTCACAATAAAAGCCACTGTTGCATTAGCAGTTACTTCTGATGTTAGAAGAGTGGAAATCAACATAAAAAAATCAATTAAAAATACTAACACTGGATTACATACCTGCATAACTTCCTGTGAATCCCTCAGTGTTAATTTCAAGTCGATCCGTTAGAGACAACAACACAGAATATCACCGCCTCGTCCAAAAGTTAGTGTCCATGGAGGCGTTTTTGGATGCAGGGGGTCATGTTGCTTCCCACTGGACGCTTGATGGGCTGCTACTAGACACCTAATTGAATGAACGCTTTAGCTCTAACCAACATGGTGGCTCATCTGGAAACTTAATTCTTGTGTATTAAGAAAATGGTTCCCCTAAATATGCTTCTGATAGCATTTTAGTAGAGGAATAAGCCACGCAGTTACTGAATCTGTTAGATTTGTTAGTTTAAAAGAGGCAGCGAGTTGCATCAGATGCCCCTGATTTGTATAGAGTAGCCTAGAGCTCAACTGTATGCAAACAAAGAGCGGCCAACATGACGGCCTGTCTCTCGATTCGCCACCGGAGTGCTTACATAGACAATAAGCTTGGAAATGACGAATCATGTGGACACGTCCTGTTAGACCGAGCCCGATTTTAGGCCCATTCATGCATTCATGTGTAGTGGTTACCACTTTGTATTAAAACTGCCCGCGTACTATGCCTTTTTCTGGTGGTGCAGTGGTGGATGAAAAAAAAATGAAATAAACCCTTAATTTTGAATGGTAACATGTTACTTGACACATTAAATGTAATAATATAACCAATATCCTATTAATAACACCTTTCTTTGTCAACCTATAACATGTTACTTCCCAACACTGGAATCCCTCATGTGTAGGTAGGAAATTAGAGTCCAGTATGGGAATGGCGGACTCCACCACCAACAATGAACACTGCTATATAGAGAGATAATTATTGTATATTGAAGCATTCAAAGGCTAATAACTTATAACCCTCTTTAGGCATTTGATTGATGCAAAAGAACCGCAGAAAGTCAGACCTGTTTTGCAAACGAAGGACAAAAGTTTTGCAATCGGCCTTTACACTGGATTACATCCATCCATCATCTGCAATCTGGGGGCGGCAGTAGCTCAGTCTGTAGGGAGTTGGCTTGGGAACCGGAGGGTCACCGGTTCAAGTCCCGACATGGACCAAAAACTGAGTGTGAACTGGTAGCTGGAGAGGTGCCAGTTTACCTCTTGGGCACTGCCGAGGTGCCCCCTGAGCAAGGCACCAAATTGAATTTCCCCACTGTGGGACTAATAAAGGTAGATCTTCTTCTTCTTCTTCAACTGCTTATCCCGTTCGGGGTTGCTGGGGGGCTGGAACCAGTCCCAGCTGTTATCAGGGCAAAGGCGGGGTACACCCTTGGACAGGTCGCCAGACAATCACAGGGCTGACACATACAGACAGACAACCATTTACGCTCACATTCAGGCAATTTAGAATCAACAATTAACCTGCATGTCTTTGGACTGTGGGAGGAAACTGGAGAATCCGGAGAAAACCCACAATAACACGGGGAGAACATGCAAACTCCACACAGAAAGGCCACAAGACCTGCGACCCTCTTGCTGTGAGGCGACAGTGCCAACCACTGCACCATCATGCAGCCTCACTGGATTACATACATGCATAATCTGAAATCAGAGATTTATTTCAGGAATGAATGAATCTTATGCATTATAACTTGAATTTGGCACCCCTCTGATGCCAGCAGGGTGTCTACAGGCCCATGTGAAGTAGTAAGGTGCCTTTAATTCAACAAACTACAAAGATAATATGGTTTTAGGTTGCCCATGAAATGTCAGTCAATGTTTCTCTAGTGAAGAAATCAACCATGACATCTTGATGTTCTGATTACCCTGCAACTGTCAGTTTGCCAGTTTACTTCAATTTATCCAAACGTCTTCAATCCAGTTTTCAGTCCAACTTGTTGAAACCTGCTGACATCCTGATCTGCTGTCTGTGCCAGGGGGAATGTATGATATACTGCCAGGCGAGCACAGCATGTGGGTGGTGAGCTTAAATAAGGTGGTATTAGGTAAAGTGAGCGAGTGCCAAGCTTTGAGTGTTTTGTGTCCAGATCCAGGAGTTCGAGCACATCAACGGGCGGTGGAGCCTCCCAGAGCTCAAGCCTGAGGTCATCGTAGACAAATCGTCCTCCAGGGCCTCCTCTCCTGCCGTGAAGACCGCCACACCCACCTCAGAGGCCAGCTATAACAACACACCTTGCACCTCTAAGCCAGGTAACCAAATGTAACACCATCACATTTACCACACCCGGCAGGGGGCACTCAATGTAAAGGGCACCAGATACTGTAGAGTCGACTCTAACCTGCGGTAATGTGTTTATGTGCAGCGACCCCTGCTCCGTCAGACAAGCTGGAAAAGAACGGAAAAGAGGGAGAGAAGGAGGAGGACAAGGAGGATGGAGAGGCTCTGTCTGACAAAGAGAAAGTGAAGGAGAAAGAGAAGGATGAGGGGAGAGAGGTGGACAGCAACAGGGCGGCTGACCCAGAAGAGGTGGGACACTGTGTTTACATGCACACTAATATTCCACTATTATTCAGACTATGACAATATCCAGAATTAGATATGGATCATGTAAACAGCATATTTTGTTTGGATAATATGAAATTAGGCCTTTTTCCAAATGGAGCATTTTCCAATTAAGACATGTGAGATATGCCAGTATTATTCACATTTTTACATTAGACAGTTTGCAGAGATGCATGCCCAAAAGAAACGCCCACGTTTCTGGTAGGCAGGAGAAACACTAGGAAGGACAGAACCTGCCAAAATCAAAAATGAATTAATAAAACAAATGAATTACTCAATAAATGAACAAATATGACATTAAATTTAACAAAAATAATATTAAAATGTATTAGGACTGTCAACATTAATGCTATAATAACGCATTAATGCAAATGTGTTTTAACACTAATGTCAAATTTAAAGCTAGAGGGAAGATGCTGGTATCATATGAAACTAGAAAACTTAAGGAGTCCATTGGTACCAACCATGTTATACTAGCTTGAGGTTAAATAACGCTCCGAGTCATATGCAGTTTTGAGCAAGTCAGCACACTGATACACTGACAGCTGTTGTTGAGTTTGCCATGTTATGATTGGAGCATATTTTTTATGATAAATGCATTACCTGTGAGGGTTTCTGGACAATAATTGTCATTGTTTTGTGTTATTAATTCATTTCCAATAATAAATATATACAGACATTTGCATAAAGCAGCATATTTGTCCACTTCCATGTTGATAAGAGTATTATACACTTTTTGTTAGATTTTGAACAGATAAAAAAATGTGTGATTAAAATGCAATTAATTATAGACAATCAAACAATTAATCACTATTCAATATTTTAATGGATTGACAACCCTGGTAAAAACAAATGTAATTAACTGATTAATTCATAAATTGATATTTCTGTTTTAATTCATGTCTTTATTTATCTTTGTGTTAATTTGCTTATTTATTTACATGACTGTTAACTTTTCCCTCGTATTTATTTGTGTATTTATTTTTTCATTTTAAAATGTATTTGTTATGTTTGCATTTCTTATTTATTTATTTTTTCTTTTTTGTTTAATTATTTTTGCATTTCTTTTTTATTTATGTCGTTATTTTTGCTTTTATTTTTTTGTTCATTCATTTATTTTTATTTTGGCAGATGCCGTCCTCCTTACATCACACCAATGCAAACCTTTTCAAGCAGTTGGTTGAAGGAATGAAAGAGGGAGGCTGTGTTCACACAACTCAGCCACACGTTATGTTAATTGAAGTACATGTAAACAGGAATATTAGTGGAATATTTATTTTCATTAGCCATGTTAACACCTTACTAGGAATATTTTCTTTATCAGAATAAGCATGTAAACTTAGTGACAGTCAGCTGTTAACACCTACAGTCTGTGATCTTCAGCTAATTAATGCATTTTCTTTACATTTTCATAGAGATTTCTGTTTTTCCATCTCTGCAAAACTCTGGCTCATATTGTGAAATCTTGTCAATAAGAGAAGCAGATGAATTACATCTTATGTAAGACGTACAGTATTGTTTAATAAGAGCTTCATGCCTCCTTTTAAGTCACATTCCAGTGTTGCCAGTTTTTTCTGCATGCATTTTAATACAAATCCCATAGACTTTACATTACTTTTAGCAATTTTCCAATGCATGCCATTGGGTTATTTTTTGTATGTTTTTTTCATCATTCCAGTCAGCCACTGGTTTCTGTTCACTTTCAGCTCAAAAATCAAAGTGTACATTGTTATTTTGTGGCAAAGAATACAGACTTCAAATTATCCATGCTTTCAGTTGAATTATGGTGGCATTTTCATATCATGTGAAAATCAATGGAAACTGCCTGCAAGGTAGAAAAACACAAACAAAACCACTACAGCACGCTCTGGAAAATGTTAAATATATGAAATGAATAGCAAAAAGTGTACAACATACAAAGACACCAATGTGGTCTGTTTAATAAACTACAAGCAGAATGAGCTGTAAACTTAAAAAGCTGAATAACTTGCTGATTATTAATGATTTAATTCAGTTTGTAAAAGCTGATTAAAAGCTGTCATTTAAAGATTTTACCGTACAACAACATAATCAACTCAACTCAGTGAATGATAACATGTGCGACTTTCCGCAGCTTTCCTCTTCAACAAAAGACACATCAGAAAATGCGTCCCCTTGTCCAAAAACCGAAGGCAAAGAGGACGGCGACCTGAAAGAGGAGAAGAAGGAAAAATCTGACACTCCGGCTGCTACAACAGAGGAGAGAAAAGTACAAGAGGAGAGTAAAGAAGAGACAAAACAAGACACGGACGTCAAAGTAGAGACATCAGGTAAAAACAAAAACACAGAAAAGTTTGACAAAATCCGGCGTGCACGAACAGATGAAGCAGGTTCGTGTGGCGCAATGTTGCTTTTTTTTTTTACTGTAAAAAAACTTTTTTTTTTTACTGTAAAAGGAGAAAAGTCGGCAGAGGAGAAGGAAAAAGATAAAGAAAAGCAGGAAGAGATACAGACAGCAACTGAAACAGCGGATGTCAAGGACAAATCCGAGTTGTCCGACGTGAAGAAAGGTACGCTGCACAGTCTGTTATTGTAAGCTGCCGTAAATACACAAGCACGATTGTTTTTTGGCTAAATGATAGCTTTGCTCTCTCTCTTGATGAACAGAGGAAGTCAAAGGTGAAAAGGATGCGGCGAAAGAGGTCAGAGCAGTGAAGGAGGATGCGCCCAAGGGTAACGGGAGGCCTCCCATTGAGCGACCTCGCTTTATGTTCAACATCGCAGATGGTGGCTTCACCGGTCAGTACTGATTAGTTACTGTTAGTGTACATACACAAATGCATTTTAGGAGTCTATGTAGGGCACTTCGGTAACTTTACCTCATTTCTTAAACCATCTATGTTTACTTGTTCAACAGGGGAGCTGAAGCCGCTATCCATGCTCTCTTCAAAGCCACAAGACTCCTTTGACAAAAACTGTAATTTTACCTCACAGAACACAGGAGTTGCTGGTCTACTGCTGCCTTGATCAGTTTATTTTTTTTTATCATTTTATTGATTTGTGTTATTTTGTGACTTTGGTGTTTTAAAGTGTTAGTTCAGATTCACCAAAGTCACACAATAACATAAACTAAGTGATGGATTCAGTGGTAGACCAGCGGCCCCCATGTTCTGCAGGGTAAAATTACTGTTTTTGTCAACGGAGTCTGGTGGCTTGGAAGATGGATACAACTGGTTCAGTTCCCCATCGGGAGGGGCCGTCTGATGGCAAAATAAAGCGGTGAAAATATTCCAACCTCAAGGTTGCCATTTAACATCGGTAATACACTCTGGATAAGTAGCTCATACAACCCCGCTTCAAAACATCCAGATTATTATTAAGTAGTTATCAGCAGGATTACCGATCAAATAGACTTTTCTCTAGCACAAACATCTTCAGAAACAGGTAGATCTGAATAAATGCAGGACAAAAAAATCAAAGAATCTCTCAAAATGACTTTTTTTCCTCTGGGCACTTATTGATCACCAGGTTGGGTATATTGGCGCTTTAAAAAAAACATTCACAATTTTGGCTTGGATGTAAGGCTGCACAGTTAATTAAATATTAATTGTGATTTTGTAGATTGACGGTAATATTGATGTTTAAAATGCATTGCTCATAGAAAACTCAAATGAATGTCAACTCAAGCGCTTCCTAAACTAACAGCCAGCCACCAGGGGGCGATGGGGATGTTTTAGCTTCACTTTTGGGGAGCTCGTCATGCTGCTTCACGTGCATCCTACATCGTCAGCCTGTGAAAATCTGTCCAAAACGTTGCGGCTGCAGTCCAGAGTAGAAGAGTAATATACTGTATATTACTTGTTCTGCCTGTCAAAACGAAAATTCAGGTGATGAAGAACCTTATTTTAAGTTTTTGTTTGTTTGTTTTTGATGCAGAGATTTGCACATTAGCAGCAATGTAGCACAACATTGAAGTGACAATAAAAATGCTTTGTCCCTAAAATCAAAGAATAATCTTGATCTCAATATTGATCAAAATAATCGTGATTATCATTTTGGCCGTTACCATGCAGCCTTATTGGTTATTGTGGTAACTCAGATATGACATGAATGCGACAGTAGCCTCTGTTTCTGCCTGCTTGTTTTGTTGTCAGATGACCCTTCATGGGGGATTGTGTCTATTCTGCAAAGACCTTAAGATGTGAGGGTGTTGAACAGGACATCGGAGAAGATAAAGACGGATCAAAACAATGTCAGCTAAGAAAGATTATAGTTGCATTATCCAAATAGTGAGATTAGATTTTCCACTTCAATGTTTTAAGCAAGAACTGTATGTATTATTCAAAACAGAAATGTAATGTAGCTTAGACACTTACAAAATCTTTTTTTCTTAAATAAATATCCCTGAAAGATGAGGAGAGAAAGGTGAGGAGGTGAAATTAACTTCTCCAAACAAGTGGCTAAGCAGTCTAAACAACATAAAGCTCACAACTGAAAAAAAAAGCAAACATTCCCCTCGGTTTCCAGAGCTTCTGTACGAAAGCCAAAATGATCCCCACCTCGATCACGAACCCAGAAAAGCTCTTTGTGCCATAGAAACACCTGCAGCCAGGTTTCAGCTGGCTAAGCACTTTCTCTGAGACCCGCCTCATTCTTGGCTTGTGTTGGCTTCGCCCTGCAGAGCTGCACACTCTCTGGCAGAACGAGGAGCGGGCTGCCATCTCCTCGGGGAAGATGAACGAGATCTGGCACCGCCGACACGACTTCTGGCTGCTGGCGGGAATCGTGATGTATCCTTGACGGCAGTTGCCCGAGCGATGACCCCGGTGTGTTTATTTTTCTATAAGCCGGCAGAAGCCCAGCGTAATAAGTCAACAAGCCAGCCAGTGCTCGGTAAACAGCAAACTCTGTCTGCTGGAAGCCAATGTAGTGGGTCATTTAGTTCATGTTGTTCCCTGTACTATGGTAATTAAGGCCATGCAGCATTCACATAAAACTGTTTTCTTTATTCTGCAAGCTAATCACAAGGCCTACTTAGACTTAGAATAAAAGGGGAGAAATGATTTTTACTGCCTGAAACATATTTTGTGCTAAAATAAGTATTTTAAGAAGATGAAAAATGAAATGAATCATAGTCAAAAATCAATTTTCAGCTTAAAGGAACATTTGCTTTCTTTTTGTGGGTCAGATTGACATCACTCTCATGTCTGCTGCTTCTCTTGGCATAAAGACTGGAGGCAGAACAGCTAGCCCATCTCTGTCCAAAGTTCAGAATAGTCTACCAAAGATAGTGTTTTTACATCTGTGTGTGTGAAAGTATTAAAGTGGCAATAGACACCCCCAACATTTCCAAGTGGATTGCTTTCCATTTCCCTCTACTAGAAACAAATTTAGCAACTTCTTCAGACCACCAGAGAAAAAAATACACATATTTACATCCAGTATATTGCAATTCAATCATTCATTCAGTGCTGCTTAGAGTAATCGCAGTCCACAACTCTCTCTCTCCCTTTCCTTGCTGCAACCACTAAACTTTATGCAAATGAACTGCTTGACTATTAATGACTTTTGGAGATAGTGCTAGCTACTGTCATTGTAAAAGAGTTGACAAAATCTCACATAACACACTGCATTGTGTTTTCCACAGCTTTGTGTCATAAAGCTAGCCTTCATTTTCCAGGGAGAACGCAACACTGTGGGAAATTTCCACTAGTTAATAAATTTGACAACAGCAGAGTTACTAATTACACCACACATTTTACAAGAAAAGATGACGCTCAATATCTGTAGATTGCTTTAACGTTGGACGGCTGTCTGTCTGGCCTCTCCAGTCGAGCTTTCGCTGCAGGGTTGCTGGTTTGTACCCGGTGCTGCTGCTCCTTGCCCACCGGCTGCGATCACTTCGTCCTCCATAAGGATATTACCTACTTTAACGTTAAATGTTCCCTGATAGCATTGGGTTTAAATCTGAAATACTGCCCAATAGGCGCTTTTGCTTTTCGCTTTGACACCAAATCCTCCGCCATCGTCTTGTCTGTCGACTCTCTCTCGTCCCGAGTGTGTGAAATCTGACTCCTGCTACTCTGAGCTGAGACTTTCACTTTCAGTTTGTAGTGTCCGTTGTCCGACTGTGTTGATAACACAGCCCAGATATGTGGAAATTAACTAAAAGGCTTTTATTTTTATTATAAAAAGCAGGTGGGTAAATAATGTAACCAGTGTATGTCTGAACACCATGCAACACCGGCTACCGAAGAAACCATATCCGGTGGCAGACAGATTGCATAAAGAAAGCATGGTTTATAGGGAACCAACCTAAACGCCTATGTTGTCATTATTCTATAGCCATTACATTGTGCAATCAGCATTTACCTTGTTAAGTTAAAACACAAAACTTGTCTATTGTAACATGCTCATTAGTGATCTCTGGCATGAAGCTGGAGCAGGGAGGCATTTAGCTAAGTTAGTTGATAAAACTGGATGAAGCCGGAAACAGCTACTGTAGCCTGGCTCTGTCAAAGTTTAAAATTTTGGCCTACTAGAACACTTTCTAAAGGCCACTACTTAATCCATTCAACAACAGCTGGTAGGCACATTTTTAACCTTGGACAAAGCCAGGCTAGCTTCTTCTTCATGCTTATCATCTTTTGGCTCCAGCTTTATAGTCAAGAGAGCAGTAACGATCTTTTCATCTAAATGTTGAACTTGTGCATCGTAACTTTTCCATTTCAAAAATAATGTGAAAACCTTCTTTGTTTAGCTTCACTGTTACTTTTACCACCCAGTGCTGCTTCACATTGTCTCTTACCCAAAATGTTTCGTGACCCTTGACCCCTGTGCCAGTCACGGCTATGCCCGGTGGCAGGACATCCAGAACGACCCCCAGTTCGCCATCGTCAATGAGCCTTTCAAATCGCAGGCGAATAAAGGCAACTTCTTAGAGATGAAGAACAAGTTCCTGGCTCGACGCTTCAAGGTAAGAGCAGATGTAGCTTCACCTTGACTGTCAGAAGTGGAGACACACTAGGCATGGCAAGTTTATTTATATAGCACATTTCAGCAACAAGGCCATGGTTTTAACATTGCTGATTGAAGGTACTTGGCTCCAAAACAACTGCCTCAAAATGCATTTATTCAGTTCTTGTGTTGGACCATAGTCCCTTGGTGGTATGGTTATAATTATGATATGGTATTTTTTTGTTTTCCATAATTAGCACCAGTGGAAGCATGTAGATGTTAAACAGCAGAGGCCCCAGAATCGAGCCTTGATGAACTCCACAAGGCATATTTGTTTGCTCAGATGTTTACTTACCTATATATACAAGTAGTATCTAGTCCCTGTCTGTAAAGTGTGATTCAAACTAACTTAGTACTGTACCAGGAAGTCCCACCCAGTTTTCCAGTCAGTCTGGTAATGTGTTGTGGTAGACCGTGTTGTGGTAAACCGTGTTGAATGCAGCACTGGAATCTGGTAATACCAAGACAAAAGAAATTCAACCACTGTCTGTGTCTAAGTGGGTGTTATTGAGGACCTTAACAAGAGCAGTCTCAGTGCTGTTGTGTGGTTGAAAACCTGACTGGAAGACATCAGTGGTTTAGTGGCAAAAAATGGTTGGAAAAACAACCTCTTCAATGATTTTAGTTAAAAACGGGAGGTTTGATACGGGCCATCATTAGTAATGCGTCTAGATTGTTAATTTTTAAGAGTGGCTTGATAAGTGCATTTTTCAGGGAAGACCACTGAAAGAAGAGACAATTTGTAGAAGATCTGAGGCCATGCAATTCGAGGCATTTTTGAAAAAGCCTGGCAGCAGGAGGAGGATTTCAGATGTTGAATAACGTCCGCCAGGTTTTTTATGGTTGATCGATTAAAGTTGTGTCATAGTATTTGAATTGGTTTTAAGTGGACACAGCGACAACACACATCCTGTCCCTGATATGGAGGCACTTACTGCTTGTCAGATTTTCTGAATTTTCTCAGTGAAGGAAATTCATTGCAGGCCTGGTGCATAGAGGCTTATAGACACAGGAGGGTTGGTTAGTCTGTCGACAGGCGCAAACAAGCCTTGCATTTTCAGTTCAAAATTATAAATGTGTAGTCTCTCTTTATAGCCATCATAATGAACCTGGAGAGTAGCTTTTTTCCCACCTGTGCTCAGCACCAGCCTTATTTGTCAGTTTTATTTTTTTCCTTCTTGCATTACAAAATAGTAACACATTATATTTTTCCAGTAACTTAGAAATAGAAAAGTTTTTGTACAAAATGACAATAAAAAAACATAAATTTAAAACAATAAGCCAAAGTTCTCAAAACTGAAAACAAGAACTTCACCAAAATTGAATATTAAAGTTGAATTGGCAAACATTTTTGATTTAAAGATGCAGTGTGTAGTATTTAGTGAAATGTAGTGATGAGGTTGCAGTTTGCATCCAACTGAAAACCCCTCTGCTCACCCCTTCTTTTCCACGCATGTCGGAGAACAGGGTTCCCACGGGGTCTTAAAAAATCTTAAAAAGTCTATAATCCAATAAGCCAAATACAAGGCCTCAAAATGTCTTAAAATCTCACAAAATGTTTTAAATCCAATTTTGGCAAGTCTTAAAAATTTATTGTTACTTTCATTTCAAAAGAAATGCATTCTCTTTCTTTTAAATGTTTTGTTTTATGAACATGCTATAACAAAACTATAAAGTGGAACCAACAGGGAATAAAATTATAAAATTTATTAGAGCACACCCAGGTCACGTGCAGTCAAGGGGAGTGGTGTGCTTATTAGTGGAGAAACCCCACAGAAAATGAAAAGCTGAGTAACGTCGCTGACGTTGCTTTCATCAAACTTAAGGTGTGAGTGCTAAAACTGGGTAAAAAATGCATAAACGCAAGTTCAGTTGCCTATGGTTAGAGAACAGTGAATTTAGTGTGTGGTTGAAGCCGGTGCCTGGAATCGTATTTGAAGCCCGATACACCCTCTGCAAGAAAAATTTAAACTTGGAACAGGGCATCATGTCTTTGGTCAGAAAACCAGCAGCAAACAGCAATCAGCCAGTATTGTTCCACGTTGGGATGTAAAGCATCATCTCGAGTTGACCTCCAGACAGCGTTTGGCGCTACACCTACACTAAAAGCTGAGGTGCTCTGGACTTTCATGTAGCAGCAATGACGATACTGATGTTCCAACTTTCTTTCATATCCTTAGTACTTTCTTGACAGGATGGACGTGAAGTAGGTCTTAAATTGCTTTCATAATGGTTTGTAAAAGGTCTTAAAAAGTCTTACATTTGACTTGCTGAAAACTGCAGACACCCTGGAGAGCTGTGGTGGGCTTGAGGTAATGTAAAAACTTGTGTTTGGTTTGTCCATTCTGGGCTACCATAAAAACATGGAGGAGCGACATAGCCGGTTTGCCTGCGAATTGATCATATGCGCCTGTAAATCATCATCACGGTGATATGTCAATCATTATTACACATCAGAAGGATGATCAGTGATTAATTCATAGCACTCGTATTGAAAGAGACTTTACAATCGGCTTCACGAGTGAAAAGATCACTAGCAGGGAAATAATGGCATGACTGTAGATACGATGACATTCATGACTCATAAATTATTCAGATTTAGTTTATATATGCGCCTTTGGGTGACATTTTACAGACTGCACCGTAGACTGAATAATCTGTAAAGTTGGCAAACAGCCTCAACATGAAGTGCCTGCCTGGCAGCAGGTATTTTTGCCAGCAGGTCCCTCTGTATGTATTTAATTATTGATAATGAATTGGTATCCTCTGTATAGCTTGGGTTGTGTTTGTAGCTATCATTTTGGTGTGACTTTTGCTCATCCAAAAATGCAGTAAAATAAAAAATTCTGGACCTTGCTGATCTGTAAACCCTGGCTACGGCCCTGCAACATGTCGGACTCCTTATGTAGACACGAGCTAACGAAAACACAGTTTCAGGTGATTAAACACTAATGAAAGCATAGTTAATAATATATTCCATTTCTGCTACTAGATCCCCCTCAGTCCTACACGCTAGAAGACTACGACCAGCCATTCAACTTTCAGGACTTGACGGTTTTCAATACTGTGTGCTACAGACGCATTTCGGTCCCAGCCCTACTTCCATACAAACTATTTTAGTAACATTTCGCAGCGTCTTCTATCACCTGACTCGTTTGATGGTCGGATGACAGATGCCCCTAGACCCACATATTGGCTGGATGGTATTGCTGACCGCTGCATTTCTGGAAGAGCTCTCATCCTGTTTTTGAGCGGCTCCCTTGTTTCAGATCCTGCCCTCAACATCCTCATTTACTGTATCTCTGTTTTTTTAACATTTCTCCTTATCTCTCTTGCTAAATTGTTGTTTTTTTTTTTGTAAATCTGCCATCAAGAATGCATGAACCACGCCAATTTAGGTTGGTTTTTTTTTTTGTTGTTGTAAAGGGTTGTGTAACACGATTTACTTACTTGCGCAACAAGTTTACCACAAATAACCATTTTTTTTACGGGACAACACTCCCACAGCTGAATCACTGTTTGAGGCTTGATGTCTCTTGACATGCTGGTATTACTGTTGCTCCTGTATGCCAGTAAGGAAAGACACTGATATACGGTATTGCTGAAAAATATCAATGTGACAGGAGATGATTGGGGCAGTATTCAGACACTTTTTTTTTTTTTTACATTTAAATGTAATGTATGTAAGGATTACAAATTTGTTTTTCAGTTTTCCTTTGATTAGAAATGAAGATGAGTTCCATCTAAAATTAATTAATTTACATACATTTTTAAAATATCAGTTGATGTGTTTTTGAAGCATATCGTTTTTTAAAATACACCAAGTAGCTCATGTTATGAGGTAATTTAATTTCTTCATTGGACGTATGGCTAGTTTGATGCACTATTTCATTAAATGTGCCTGCATAAGAAATAATACGTGTACACACTTTTTTTCTAATCTGCTCTCTACATCTTCATTTCTCTCATTCTCCTGCTGCTTTTACAATGTTAATAATGAATATTTGTCACATACAGGTACATACATGAACTTTGGTTTGTCTTCGACAGTAAGAGCTGATGATGAAACTGCCGAAGCTGCAGATCACTGAGCTACAGTCGCCCCATACACATATACATATTAGTATAAATCACAGATAATCTATTCACCGTTTGCCAAAGTAAAACACCAATGTTTGGAACGGACCTTTGCGGCTCACAGACTGAAGCTGAGCTCCACAGTTGATCCTAATTCTAAGCAGGTTTTGAGCATGTAGTGTGTTCACAATGGAAAAATGACAGTGGTGTCCCACAGTGCAATGCACAACGGAAATGGAGGAGCTTTTCGCAGCTGTAAAACATTAAGAGAAATAGTTTGTTGAAATTCAGACAGATGAGGATGGAATGAAAAACAAGTATAAAATCTTTAGTAAGGCATTTTATTTTCTGCCTCTTCATCATAAAAATAGTGTAAAATGACAGATGGAAGGTGCAGATGTAGCTTATTTAGCACAATAAAAATTAGGAAACAGGGAAATAACAGCAACAACAATAACGTTTTCAGTTTTTATTACACGCTTGAAAATGTACTTTATTAAAGTCTTGATGAAAAGTATTGGACAAGGGTTTTCTTTTAGTAATATTTGTGACCGACCGTTGCGTTGCCTCCAGTCACCTTTGTGTAAGTCAAAGTGCGTTTTGCGCCTGCGTGAAATGCAATAATACTCCACACCATCAGGTGGCGGTATTCTAATGGGAGACAGGAACTCCGAGGACGGCAGATATATAAGACGTTGTTATGATATGTACATTCATTCATTCATACACATATATACGATTTAACATGGTGAATCGGCCCAAAAAATCTCTGACATGGGTAGACTAGTGGGGGAAACACTGCAAAAACTAAACCGTCAGGCGCTCACCAACGGCGCTAAACTGTCCGACGGCCGACTGTTGGCTTGGTATGTCAAAATAGTGTAGAGTGTATCTTCAACAACAACTCCTGTCATGTTTGACTGAATGAACACAACTGGCGAACCCCCCCGTCTAGATGTGTTTTGTCACTCGCACAGCTCATACAATAGATGCACTCTTATTTTATCTATGCAGATGTTTGCACAGGCTCTGTGTAGGCGCTCACCCCACCAAGCGTTCATTTAGTTATTATTTAGTTATTCAAGTCTATTTTTTCGACAGTACGCGTGTAAACATGAGTTTGATGCCCAATAAAAAGGCACCGAATAACTGTGTCTCCGGTCACAGCGGCTGGGCTGCAGTGATGTAGTCCGCAGCAGCGACGATGCACTCAGCAGTATGTGTACTGGTAGTTCCTTTAGCTATTAGCTGATAGCCCAACACACCGTCCAAAACAACAAATGTGGGCAAACTGTGTCTCACTTGCGGCCCTTACTGGCAGAGAGCAGTTGAGAGTAGTGAATGAGGGGTCAGCGATCAATCAATGGCAGTAAAAGGTGTTTTTAGAAAGCGTGAGCCATTTCAACCATGAGGGGTCCTTGAGGAAGCAGCCATAAATGAACACCTAAAATATTAGGTAGTTTGGTGCAGCAGTATTCGATATTAGGAGTGGACAGACACGCACGACAGATCTCATTATCTCCTGGCGGAGATAACAGTAAAATGCACTTCTGTGGTCGGAAAAGAAAAAAAAAAAATCTGATCAAAGTTTTACAATTTAATTGCAGGACAAGCGGAAAACACAAGTGAGGAATGCTTCTGCTTCATTTCTACAAAAAATACAACTGACATAAGTACTTGACCCCTTTGTCTTCCAGCTGTTGGAGCAGGCGCTGGTGATAGAGGAGCAGCTGCGACGGGCCGCCTACCTGAACATGACCCAGGACCCCAGCCACCCGGCCATGGCGCTCAACGCCCGTTTTACAGAGGTGGAGTGCCTCGCGGAGTCACATCAGCACCTCAGCAAGGAGTCGCTGGCAGGCAACAAGCCGGCCAACGCTGTCCTGCACAAAGGTCGGGGGTGATGCCACCAGTTATGGATGAAAATCCTCTCTCTCTTTTTTCTTTTCTTACAGTTTAAAAAAAACAAACTCATTTAAGCAGAGACATGCAGGCAGATTCAGACAAAATGGGAGAGATTGGCAAACAATAAAAGAGAGATACACATCAACACATCTCACAGCGCCGTTGTGCAATCAGTCTTCCTTCCTGTCGAGACCATATCACTCTCCCTGAAGCTAACGTTAGTAAAGCCAAGCAGATAAGCTTACACGCCGTTAAGTGATCGCTCCAAACATTTCCTCACTGGCTGCCTGGCAAGTCTGTCCATGTTTATATTGTGCTGTCGAAAAGGATAACATGCTTGATGCACTACTGTTCTTGTATTTCTGCACGTAACGGTGCTGAACTTAATGAACAAACATATTTATCGCATTGCAAAGCGACTCTGCTAGTCTCTAATCAGTGATTAATTCCATGTAGGGATGTGATGACAGTGTGATGAGATAATGAAGGATTGGGAACAGAAATCTCTTGTAAAAATAGAATAAGAAATGTGCTTTGTTTGGAGACAAAAAGCCTCAAATCTCTGTAAAGATGACAGAAAGAGAATATTTAATGTTCAGAGCTGTAAATGATAATATAACGTCTAAAGAAGGGAGACATTTTTAGAAACGTTTTTGTGCAGAAGTGGCTGAGTTGAAGTGACCTTAGACATTAAATGACTTGATATTACCTGTTTTTACTTTCCAAATAACATTGTCTTCTGCATTAATCAATAAAACATCCAGATAAAGTATCAAATGACGAATTAGAGGTGCAAAAGAAGCAGGAAGTTGAAGCTAAAATGTGAAATTGGTGAAAATGTTGATGTTTTGTTGTTGTCTTCGCAGTGTTGAACCAGCTGGAGGAGCTGCTGAGCGACATGAAGGCCGATGTGACCCGGCTACCGGCCACGCTGTCCAGAGTCCCACCCATCGCCGCCCGCCTGCAAATGTCCGAGAGGAGCATTCTCAGCCGACTGGCCAGCAAGGGCACCGAGACGCACACACCCCCGGTCAGCAGCCTGCTTTTTAACACGCACACACACACAAAAACCAGCCACATCCACAAGTTAAAACCTGCTCGGGCTGCGCAGTGGAAAAATAATAAATGGAGGACGGCCAGTGAAAACACAGAGCCCATTATCTTGTCACCCACCTGTGGATTTTCACTCCTCAGCGGCTTAGTCAGCAGATTTTTTTGTCAGCTTACGTAACTTAAAAGTGGTTTGTCTTATTTACCTTATTGTTATTCTCTGTTTTCATAAATCACATCCTACATGCATGAACCTTCTGGTCCTCTGTGCAGCCCATACCTCCAGGCCCTTACGCAACCCCTCACAACTACGGAGCTCCCTTCACCCCTGCCCCTCCGAGCGCCCTACTCATGGGAGGGGCCAACTACAGTCAGATGCCGCCCGGATCCTTCATATCAGGTCAGTGTTTGAAGCTCCTCTGACATCCTTTTTTACTGTCAATAATGGCTTGGAGCTATCATTACAAACTGAAGTTGTGCTCAAATAGACAAATATATGAAATATGACAGATTGAATTACAAGCAAATATGTTTTAAATGATGCCCTAGAAATCTAGATTTCTTTAAAGTTTATGTAAAGGTGCTGCATTCTGGGTATTTCTTGATATCTCAGTTGATGTGCGGAAAAATATTTTATCTTATGTTGAAACTGATGCTCTGTGTGAATCTGTGGGTGTGACCGTCAGAGAGCGAGAGATTGGATGTGTTCCAGTCAGTCATAAAAACACATCAGAAAGTATTAAGGCATCTATAATTATAGTATTCAAGGTAATTTATACAAGAATACCAGTTTGTTGGATTTGTTGTGACAGTTGGCTAGCTGACAGTTTACGTTAAAATTTATGCTTCCTTGTGGAGGTGAAGGATTCCCGTGTGCATTCGATCCTCTACTTGGTGATAGAAGATGATTATGGGAAGATGTGGACAGCAGAAAATGGTTTTGCTAGCTCCAGCAGGGCTTACAAATATATCAAAGTGAACATGTTTAAAGGGGCACTCCACCAATTTTACACATGAAGTCCTGTTTACTTGTCATGAGGTGAGGGGGAAATAACCCCGAAGATGTCATAGTGATGTCGCCTGCTTGGTGTTGGAGGCTTAAATCACATATGCTGCACCACATACCCAACATGTGTACTATGGTTCATCATACTTTTGTGTGAATTAACAGCAGCATGTATCTTCTTTGACTCACTGAGCGGTAGTGTACGTCGTCACTTCCTGAGAGCCTCCTTGCTGGTTGGAGACGCGTAACCATGGTAACCCGTGCCAACGTCATGTGACCAACACGATGATTTGTTAGAATCAAAGTTTGAAATAATTAAAAAAAACATGTTAGGCCTAGAAAAGTGAAATCCTTTTGCAGTTAATTTAAGCGTTGATGTTACAGAGCTGTCAGTCACCATCTGTTATGAACGTTGTTGTCATTACCGCATTGCATTGTGGGATATTTATGGCGCTGTAGTGTAATATATCACCAGAAGTAGTATGCAATTTTCATACTTTTTGGATAAACTAAAATATCTCGCATAGTTTTTAGTGTACTAAATAGTATGTTAGTATGGAATTTCGGATGCATCCTGGGTTGCATTATGGGAAATGTAGGTTTTTGGAACTTGAGCCATAGCAGCCACTTTAAGAGTGGAATATTTTGGCCTGTGATGCATTTTTTTTAATGCATCTCTTGCAAGTTTCACAACTTTGTGGAAATGAAATACAAAATCCTTGTAGTGCTCCTTTAAGTTCACTTTGTGATAGAGAGCATGAAGTCTGCACACAGAATGACTCATGTTTTTTTGTCTAGCATTATTTAAAGTAGGCAGTTACTGAGCGATGCCTCAACATTGTCCATGTTTTGGTTTTACCATCAACAATCTTTAACAGCTTCAGAAATCCATATGAGAAAACACAAGCAGCCCAAGCTCGCCAGCCACAGTTCTTGTGGTCTCAGCGTGCAGCACATTCAGAGATCTGGACTTGATTACTTGGCAACTTGCACTGATGATGGGCAAAAACCAGTCCAAAATGTTGATTCTATTTAAAGATATCATCTGAGGAATTTCATCTTTATATGGTTATGTTGTAGTGGAAAAACATTCAGTTCAGGAGACTCAAAATGACTGACTCTGGGAATTAAGTAATTCAGGAAAATTTCCATGCACGATAATTCTGTGTTTGAGTACTATTTAACTCTTAAATTTCAATATAATCCTTAAATATGTGGAGCAAAGAGCTACCTGATGGCTTCTAAAGCAGCTCCGTTTTAAGCACTTTTGAGTCGACGCTTTATCTCCCTGAGCAGCTTAAATTAGTGAAAAGAAAGGAGTCCACACTGGGAAAAACACATCTGTAGCAGCGTTTTTGATGTGGCTGCCAGATAGACACCTGAAATAGACATTACCAAAATCAAACAGGAACGTGCTGCGCAGCTATATTAAGGTATTTTCATCCCTTAACATGTCCAACCTCAAAACCTACTGTACTCAGCAGTAACGACACGTTGTGCAACAAGAAAGCACAGTCTGGACCAGTGCTATCAAACCTGTCTGAGGAGTGTTTTCTTTTTCATGCATGTTTATTTTCTCTTGTGTTGTGGCTCTCGTTACTTATTGATTTAAAAGCTTTATAATTCAAATCATAAAAAGAATCTGTTTTCTTGTCCAACTCTCCTCGCCTGCAGTCTGTCAGAGCACGCTGGCAGTTTGAATTTATTTTCTCACAATTAGCTCGGTAACAGCATATGCTCGCCAGACGCAGTCTCCGCTCTGCATGTGCGTTCGTGTTGGGAGATGTTTAGATAGCGGCGATGTGGCAGAGATAACTGGTAGAACCTGATATTCCCCAATAGCTTTGCCCTAAAAACCCACAACACCCAGCTCTCTCCGTGCTGCGCCTGCCTCTCACTCAGTGTATCTTGATTTATGTAATTGTAGACTGAGACATCTGTCAAAGGCATTGCATTGTAGAGAGCCAGGGCCTATCTCTGAAAATGTCATTATGCTCTGTGTCTGGCCATGCCAAGAAAACATTCGGACTTTGTACCAAGGTATTTTGAGAGGGACAGAAACCACAGAAGGAGTTTGGTTGTGTAAACGCCGTGTTGTGACTTGTGAAACGGCGGAGGGCTGGGCCCCGGCGCTGGCTGTTCAGAAATAGTCGCGCGTGAGCTGTGTTGCTCCGTGGGTTTTTCGCTCGCGGGGGCCCCGCGGCGAGCAGCTGAGCCGAGCACAGGCCGAACTGAGCCCAGCGCAGTCTGAACATCCTGAACTCTGGCAGGGCAACAAGCATGCAACAAATGAGGCCACATTTATGGTCTTGATTGGGGTCGCGCTGGTTCCTGACCTTTTTATACTCAGCCAGGGAGGGAAAAAGTGAAGCTGGAGAAATGGACGGAGTTAAAACAACAAAATTCTCTGATTTTGCGACCTCCTAGCTTCCCTCCGTTAATAGCCCTCTCCTGAGAGAAGCTCCTCGCTTGAGTACACAAAACATATCCAGAAATATGCTTGTCTGCCGTGGCACTTTTTAACTAGCTGCACTCTGTGAACTACAAAATGTAATGATACACCAGTGAACGATGTTTTGTGCTGTCTCACACATGGCAACATCTCAGCATTTGCACAATATTTTGAATTGCATTTTTCAGCCGTCAGTACTGCCATGAGGAAGCTGCTCATCTGCACTAAAAGGAGTCCCACATTCTAGGCATTTTTTAAGGGCGTAGAAATTAGTGAGATTGGCCCTCAAGTGGAGCTCACTGGTTCAAGCCGTCATGTCTGCAAGCACCCGTCCTGCCGAAGTGTCCTTGAGCAGGATGCTGAACTCCCCCGCCAGCTCCAGTAGCTTCTCCCCTGACCTCTGACCTCTCCGCAGAGGAGGGAGGCAAACTAAATTCCCTACGGGGACCAGTAAAGTGTGACATTATCCTGCTCCCCTCTCCGAGTCTCCACTACAGTCTGCCGCTTGTCTGCCCCCACAGAAGCCGCCGCCGCTGCTGGGGCCTCCGGGGGAGCTGCGTGGGGAGCCGCCGGAGGGCCAAACGCTGCTTGCCAGAAGACCAAGGAGCACGATGTGGTGCAGCGGCAGCGGGTGGTGGACCTCTGGAAGGACGGCAAGTCTGAGGGGGCCATCGGGCAGGAGCTGAGGATGCCCAAGTCCACGGTGCACAGCATCATCGTCAAGTACCGGCTCAGCAACACGGTGGAGAATCTGCCACGCAACGGGCGACCAAAGAAACCCTGAGGGGAGTACGAGACTCAGAAAGAACATTTTGATAAAACATCCAGGAATGTAACAAAAATGGAGACTGAAAAAGGGACAGTGAAAGCTGAAAAGGAGAGAACCTGAATGCATGAGTCCAAAAAGGGCCCAAGGACAGAGCACTTTGACACCGCTGGAATGTGAGGAATATAAAGGGAGAAGCAAAGCTCACTGGATGGATCGAATAAAGGACTGTAGGCAAGGAGAGGACATGAAAAGTGAAAAGATGAAAGAAAACAAGCAATCAACTGCAGAGAGAGAGGGCCAAACGAAGAAGGGAGAGGTGAAAAGCTGGCTCTGAGATCAAGCACTAATGATGCGTAGGGGGGAGTCAGAAAAAAAAAGAGAGATGACCCGTTTGGAACAAACAAATCCTCGAGTAAAGAGAAAAGGCGTTACTGAAAAAAAACTCTGAGGGGAAAGATGTCTGGACTGAAGGACGGAAAAAACAGACGGTATGTTAATGCAATCACAGCTTTCAGGAATTCAGATATGAAGGCCGAAATGGAGAAAAATGCAACAAAGGACTTTTTTTTTCTAAAACTCCTCAGACAGATTTCTCGAGACTTCTTTTACTGTTTCTCCCTCTGCGTCGAGAAAGATTTCCCCCCGGATCAATTCTTCATCAGCCGGCTGACTGAACAAGCCTGTCCCCTCGCTCTGACCCTGTACTCCCTCATTCCTCCACAGTCCTGCACTCCTCCATCTTTCTTCCTCAGTCTCACACATACAGTATATATATCTATATATATATAGATGTATATACAGCTATACACTGTGGACCTCACACACAACCTGTAAACCTGCAAAGAACTTAATTTATCTGCTTAGAGTAGGCAGATGAAATCCAAGCTGGAAATAAAAAGGGATGAACTCAGATAATCTTGCAATAAAAGGAAAGAAAAAGAAGAAAAAAAGAGAGTTTCTAAGTATAAAACACTTCTTCCCATGGACTCTTTTGCCCCAGCATTCCTGAGTCCAACCAAGCATAGAAGCAACAACCATAGATATAAAAAAAAAATTTGCCTTTGTCCAAGAGTCAGTAGCAACATTGTTCTGACCCAAATGAGATATGTACTGTATTACAAAGCATATTTACTTTTGCACCTTTTTCATGTGGGGGTCACTTAAAGGGGAATATCACTCCACTGAACTCACACTTCCTGTTTTTAATCCAGCAGAAATCTATTTACGAGCAGCTCTTCCCCAAAAGTTGAAGACTGTAATCTGTCATCGAAAAGAAAAAGGGGAGACGCACTTTGAAGCTCCAAGGAGACGTTTTTGTTCCTCGAGCTTCTTTATTGTGACAGCGTGATGGATTCCACGCTGGAAAATGTCCCCCGATCCCCGAGAAAATAAAACACTCTGGACTGTGTCATCGTTTTTCCAGCTCGGTGTGTGTGCAGTGGAGCTGTACATCAGTGTGACATCCCCAGACTTAAGAGCAGGGCCTCGTTTCTGGAAGCAAGGGGGTGAAAAATCAGTTTCACAGTCCAGACTTTTCTAGGATGTGTGAGCATTTTTAAGCTAAATTGAGTGGTATTTCCCTTTAAGCTGGGAGAAGGTAAAGACCAGAGGAGCGTGGCAGTGGTGTGACCTGCAATGAGGACTATACTGTATACTGTATGTGAAGGTTGATGAATGCTGTGTGTGTGTGAATGTGTTTGTGTGCACGGTAGCACTGCCATTTATTTTTGAATCAAAAATAAGTATCGTTTAACGTGTTCCATATTGGTGCCACTTAACCTGAGCTTCCTCTTTTTTGGATACCTTACACTGAGGAATAGAAGACTGTTTTTCACATAATAAGCTAAACTAAAATATTTTACTCTTATCTTAAAGTTATCGTGCAAGAATTTTACTTAAATATGATAGTTACACACCGGCAGTGTTTTTACCCTGTGATTAATTTGCACGGCAATATATTTTTGAACTGTTTTTGTCATGAGCACTTTCACACGGAACGCAAATGTTGCATGGCGAATAAAAAGCGCTTTCGTGCCGCGAATAAAGGCCAGTCAAGATGTGTGGAGCTGGTTGAGTTGCTCCTATATTACTCCTTTCAGCCTTGACAAAGGCAGCTCAGACCAGATCCACTCTTTCCGTTGTTATCTTTCACAATAAAAATCCGAGACATTTAATATTTGCAGGCACGTAGTTCATGAGCAAAACCAAGTTTTCGGCACAAGGCGTGAACTCGCGCCACTCAACAGTGTCGCACTTGACTCAGGCAGCCAATCATTCAAGCAAGAGGCGGACGTTAGTACTTCCTTCCTTCCTTCCTGTTTTGATGCTGGTAGATGTGCTAAGAGCAGTGGGACGAAAGATTGATATTATTGGTATTTTATTAGGATGAGTTATATAATTTGTCTGCCTCACAGGCTTTCCAGAGGAGTTTTTGAAGTGGCTACGATTGTAGGGACACGTCTCGGTGTGATCCGACCTACTGATAGCTAAATTATAACCTCAAGCTGCAGTAATTTATATTTTTATGCTAGCCATATCATTTTCATAGTTTGCGTGTGAGAATTATCACCCAACTCTGCAGTTCCTTTTTTTAGTTTTATCATCTTTCAGCTCATTGTTTCGGTTTTACTGCCCGCAGGTTTGCTGTTTTGGTTCAGTCTCACCGTTCTCATCAACATCGCTAACCAGCTGCAGGCAGCTGTTTTTAGTGAAAACGCTCCGATAAACCCTCTTTACACTACCTACAACATTGTATAAGGGCCATTATAGGTAAAAAAAAAAAAAAAAAAAAAAAAATTAGGTAAGGGGTGTAATATTCCAAGCAATATTTTTGTTTGAGTATTTGTTTCGTAAATTTATGGCAATAATCTCTGAAATTTTGAGTTTTTTTTTCTTGGAATACCTCTGCGCCTCATTTCTTCAACTACAATGATCCCAATATGCTGTTATACTATCTGACCATCACTAAACCAAATTAGCAACTAGCTGGTGAACTTAGCGGAGCATGTAGCACATAATTCCTTCAGTTGGTGGAGACCAAAACAGAGCTAAAATGTAAGAATACTGACACTCAGTAGGTGGATAGAAACACAACTCTAAATGAATGATAATGTTACTCCGTGTCTGCAAATAGGCAGCACATGTTGCGCTGCCTTCAAGTGCTTAAAAAATCAGTTAATACAGATTCAAATCAGAAAATATCTGATCAAAGAACCAAGACTAAGAATCTGACCCTCACATTTCACATCCTGGGGTGCAATTCCCAGTCTTAAAAGAAAACACAGCACATTTGCATGTGCTCACAGGAGCATAGACATCCATGCAAATTAATTTTTTTACAGTGAAATCCTTGATCTGTGATTTTACCTCCAAACTCTTGCAACACATTGATTTATGAAACTCTTTTCAAGTCTCATTTGGACCAACTCTTAATTCTAAAATCAAACTCATGCTTTTTATTTTCCTGCACAGTTGACAGTTCAGAGGCAGAAGGTTATTCCTGATGAAAGCTTTTGGCACAGACACACTCACGCAAAGCTTTTCAGCCGCATTTCCTGCCAAGATGGCAGCGTTCACTTCTGTCAGATAGTAGCAGGGAGACCTTCGGGGAGAGACGTGATGGCCAGGAATGTTTTTTATTGACTTTCTGGACTTGAGATGCTCCATCCAGTGAAGTTTTAGGTGTAGTGGATGAATAATGTTTTTTAAGTTTGAGGAATTCTTAAAGATAATGTCCAGGTGTGGGCTGTTGGAGTCATCATATTTTTACTGTAACTACAAATATCACTGCCAACCTCATTTGTCTAACAATGTGTGCTGCTACTGTGAAGCTGCAGGCAGAGAATGAGGGATGTGTATGAAGAATGAGGCAGTTTGGATGGAGTGTATTTGGCGTCGCAGAGGGAATCTGTTATCTGTTTAACAGTGTCTCATTGAATTCCTCCTTCTGTCCCTGAGACCCAACCCCGGATAAGTGGAAGAAAATGGATGGATTCCTCCTCCTGTTTTAGCTTCACAGCTTATTTACCTTTTAGACCTTTTTTTGTCGAGCACAAGTCATACAGGATATTTGTGAGCTGTTGATATTCCCTGGTTACTGGTGGTAACAGCAGATGGTTTAATACTACAGCAAACACTCCTTGAGCAGCTACTCAGTGCAAAACAAAGTGCCAGACAAACTGGTTTTAAAGAGCAACCATTATGCTCATTTTCAGGTACATACTTTGGTATAAACTTTTCTTTTATGTTTAAATAACTTTACTTTTCTCATAACCCCTCTGAAAAACCCATGCTGCTCTGATTGGCCAGCTTGCCCTCCGTCGTGATTGGTCAACAAACTCTTCAGACTCTACTTGAGCTCCGCTCTCCATAGCTTTGTTTAAGGGTGTGCCAAACTAGCCGCTAGGAAGGTATTATGCATAGGTGTTACTTGGTGACATCACAATGTTAAGGAATAAAAGGCGGGACTTCAAGCGAGGCGTTTCAGGCAGTTCAGGAGCAGGGTTTCTGCTGGGAGAGTAACCCCCTTTGACCCGGAGCAGACCTTTTACATGCACACAAATACTGTATAGCACACTAAAGGTAAGGGAAAACTTATGAGGTCTTCTTTAAAAGAGGATTTTAAAAACCTGACAAATACATTCTTATTTTTTCTATCATGTTTTCGGGTTGTCCGTCTGTCCGTATAGCCGTTCTCATGAACGCAGTATCTCAGGAACGCCTGGAGGTAATTTCTCCAAATTTGGCAGAAACCCCCACTTGGACTCAACGATAAAATGTTTCGATTTTAGAGGTCACTGTAAAAGCTTTTGGCCATAACTGAAGAATTTCTATGCTAATCATGACGAACTAAAAACTGCAGCTTGAGTGGTTGGCGGAGGCGTGCAACCATGAGGCGGCAGTTCTAGTTTTTTAAATAAATGTATGACATAGACATTTTAAATTTTGAACAACTGGGACCTAAATATGCACCGAGCGGGACATTTTTCAGTTGAAATAATACTGTTGTACCATTATCAGCGCTCTCTGGTGGGCAAAGTATGTAATCACATCTTTCTACACTGTACTTTCTTGCAGCTTCATCGGACAGGCTAGTATTTCGTCCTCTCCCCTTCCAGAGTCTTTTTCCATCCCATCATCTCTCGCTTCCACGCTCTGCTCCTGCATCTTCACCCATAATTCCTCTTGCTCTTTCACCCGGTCTTTACCTCGATTTGTTTTGCTTTTTATCAGATTTTGTCTGCCCACCACACACACACTTGACTGACTCTGTGTCTCTTCTTTCTTTCTCCCTTCTGTTGGCCTCCACTGGCAAAATGCCACAAGTTTTCCCATAAGTGGTCCCCCCTCTGCTTCTAGAGACACACACATAGTCTCCAGCTCTATACACTCCTTATCACATCTTTGATCTGCACCGGGGTGTTATGACAGTTTATCTTTCCCTGTGGCGCGAGTGAGAGAAGTGCGCTGTTAGTCTATTCCTGGCTTTGTTTTGAAAGGAGCGCTAAACTCGCCATTTCACTCCCCGAGCACATTCATGATAGCGGACAGATCCCTGAGCTGGCCAGCTGTGCAGCCGTGTAGAAAGAAGTTAAATTTCCATGCGTTCGAGTGTCTGTGACCTCATGTGCCTGTCTGCGTCTGTATGTGTGAATGTGTGTGTTTGCTCATTGCCAGCCTCACTTTCTCCAGGTTAACAGTTATGCATTCTGGGGTTTTCTCATTATTGTAAACATGATACTGTATATGTAATATGATATATTGATGTACTGTATTATGCAAGTTTACTCATTAAAAAGAGTATCAAAGTATTATTAAGCAAGCCTGGAGGCAGTTTGTTTGCTTAGTCAGTATGTCATTACGATACCTCGGTTGCATTATCATAAATAAACAAGACTGAGATGATTGGCAAGTTTCTGCTCAGCGCCAGAGATATTTTTAGAAACCATATTTCCCATAAACTTTGCTTTATGTTGCGAAAGAGGATGTTATTTCCACTTCCCCTTGTCAGCTCCACTGCAAAATAGTCTGATTTCCTGAACAGAATAGCACAGTAAAATCAATTGTCATGGAAAATTAAAAATATCCACGCATAAATTGCACTACAAATTGTGATTTTCATCATCTTTTTTTATTAAAAAAATATAATTTCCTGTCACTTTCTTTCACCAATTTTCTTAATATTCAAAGTAAACCAATAAATATTTAGATTTGTCAGTGAAAAAAAAAGAGAAAAATGACTTTTAACCTCTCTGTAATGGTCTGATTTATTACACTATTGCCTGTCATTAAAATACTGAACATACTGCAGCACATTTAAACCTTTAACATGAAACAATCGCTCACAAATCTGCTTTCATTACTTGGAAACATGCACCTAAGCAACGTATCCTCATACAACACTTTGTATATGTTACGAAAAGTTAGTTTTCCTCATTTTTTGTTTGTTTTCCTGTGAATGTCCAGCAACACGTGACAATCTCTGCTCGTTACATGCATGCAGTCTTTTCAAAATAAACTTCGCTCTCTGTCTATGACAGCCACGAGTCAGTCACCCTCGAACTCTGATCAAACTGTCAAACTAGGCAGCGCTGATCAAATCTGAGTCAATATTCTGTTACACGTTGAGAACAGTTGAGGAAATACCAAGCACCACCCACCATCCGGAGCACAGCCAATAGGAACACTCTTTCTCTCTGAGATGACCTGTGATTGGTCAAAGTCTCCCGTCATGGGTTAGACTTTCTAAATCCTGAAAACAGAGCCATGAGAGGTCTAGTTTTCTCTCAGAATACTTGAATTACAATATCATGAAAGGTCATTTTGACATTTTTTGCCCAGTGATGCCTGAAACTTTCTGCCTACTGCAGGTTTAAGAACGGAAGTTACGTGACTCACACACGATACAAAAAAACAGTCTCTTGGTTTAGGAAAAGATTGTGGTTTGGGTCCAGATCACACCAGAAGTGGCACAGCTTAAGTATGGAAGTTACAAATAGATCAATGTTGACTTCTGGTTGAAAGTCTGGTGTTTTTTTGACCCACCCATTCACCCTGACCTCCTCTCTATGCAGTGTTTGCTGCTCTTTGTACCTCCTGGTTCATGATTACATGTATTACACACTAATTGATTGTATGGGTTATATAGAAATTACACTGCATTACTTTTCATACATCCATAAGTAGTAGGTTAGTACAGAACTACTACTACTGGTTATAGTAGTAATAGTAGTAGGCTACAAGTACTGGTAGTACGTCCAAATGTCCAGACTTCAAACCTGTTGGACATTCCCAAATACAAAAGAGGTCCTTTTTATGTTGTTATGGGTCATTTGTGGTCACAGGTGATGTTTGAGAGATTAAAGATGTTTAACAGCTGTCTTGAAACAGTGTCTAAATTTGTGCTGTGTGAATTTTGGCGTGACAGAGAGAAAATGTCGAGAATAAAGACAATGCACAGGTTGAACTGACTGAACTGAACCAGCGTCTCTCTCTGTCGCCCTGCAGTGCTGAACGGGCCTCCCATGTCTGTAAAGAAGGAGCGGGAAGCAGAGCTGCTAGTCAACCGGCGGGAGCAGCGCAGCGGAGAGGTCATCTGTATCGACGACTAGACTACACACACACGCACACACACACTGAAACCCATCTCTTGCAAAGACATCATCTACAATTTAGAAAGTTTTAGCTGTTACCACACACCAGTATTAAAACCAATTGACTGACTTTGGGTGCACTTATTCACCCGCTTCTAAAACTTCTGGTACTCCCTGAATAACTACAATCATTCAGACATAAACACACTCATGCACATGTGCACTTACTGTCCACGGACACACACACACACACACACACACACACACACACACACACACACACACACACACACACACACAGTCCATATTGTCTCATAACTTCTTGTGACCTTTTCTTGTCTGCCTCAAACCATTATACTCCTCATAAGCAGGCCTCTTCACGCAGGCCTCCTCCTCCTCCTCCTCTTGGGGTGCTTCTAACCTCATCAACACACATGTACACACACTTACACACACAACCTCAATCCTAGAAACGTTTAGATCTCTCAATAGACCATGTAACCTTCCTCTTCCTCCTCTCCCTCCTGCTCCTCCTCCTTCTCCCCTCGACAGGAAGCTGCATGTGAAACTAAAATCATTTCTACCGCCGCACTCCATCCCCCGAAGCATGCTCTAATCACAATAATGCTGTCTTGTGGAAAGGAAGAAAAAAAAAAAATGGCGTCAAGCTGTGCCTACAGTCGTTTTAATACTGTTTGTAATTCTCCCAGAAGAGGCCGAACCTCTGATTTCTCGGCTCCAAGCACAGCTCCAGCTTTCTTTTTTCAATGGTACAGATAAAAACATGAGCAGAAAGATATGATAATTATATTCAGGACTCCACATTAAGTATTTGCCGCCATGCCACCTCGCTTCCCCGGTTCTAGTTTATGTAAAGAGCTTTGAGGTATTTTGGGGGTTATGATGCTATTTTTCAGAAACCTCCTATGAATGTTTATAACCTTTTCATAAGCAAGTCAGTGTTATTAAAACCCATCGATCACCTCGAACACTCCTCTTGACGCCCCCCCTTCCCTCCCCTGTCCCCTCTCTCAATCAACATTTCTTTTTTCTATTTCTTTCTACAAAATCCTGTGATATACTTTGCATATTTAAACAGCTCATTCGTGTTCTCTTGTGTTTTTACTCTCGCGATAATGAGTATTCGTCGTCGTCGATGTTGCCGTCGTTCTCGCTGTTGCTATTCGAGAAAGAGCTTCTACCAAAAGAGACATTTTTTTAGAAACTATGAAAAACGATACAGTATGTGCGACACACACCTATTTGCCATGTTTGTCCTATAATTACAAGAGAACGCAAAACGAAGAAGTTGAGCTAACTTCAGAGGTAGATATATTACAAGAAAACATGTTTTTCTTGCTTACGTTTTAGATTTGGGGCTTGCAAATGACATATACATATATAGAAAATAGGCCATATGTAACCCTAAATGCTTCTATGAGCAGAAAGATAATGTATACTATCTAACCCCAGTAAAAATACACGGTTATTATCTGGAAAATCGAAGGCTGGAAATCCATTTTATATACTGCTTCATTAAAAAACGCCTTAATAAACATAGCTGAGCAAATGTAAAATCATCAAACTGAATTAAGAACCTGATGTCAACCTGTAAATCCTAGTCTGCTTTAAGTTAAAACTAATTAAAGATAGCTACTATAGGAGTTAATTTATCTCATGAATCCTGGACACTTCACACTGATCGTCCCAGGAAATAGTCAGAGTCCATTTTACAAACTATGTTTCATACAAAGGTTTTTGCAACCCCTGAACTAAAATGTTAAAAGCACTTAGTTCCTTTTTTCCACTTTTACTTTGTCCTCTCTCCAGATTTTTGTGTTAATTTCTGGGTATCTTGTGTCACTGTGTATGTAGTGGTGCCGATCAAATGATGAGTGGCAGTGAAACATGTCGATGATGACGCATCTTCTTTTATTTTTCTTTCTTTATTTTTTGTTTGTAATAAAACTGAATGAAATGATAAAAAACACTGTGTGGATTTTGTGGTGTTTGTACACACACGTTGTTATATTTAAGCCAGTAGTAGTGCTAGTAGTATGGGATGTCGGTTGGTCCATCATTTTGGTCCAGACTAAAATATCTCAGCAACTGTTTGATGGATTGATGTGAAATTTGCGAATAATATGGAAGTTACTCTGGAAGATAAATTCTAATAACTTTGTTGATCATCTGACTTTAAATGTAGCGCCATCATCAGGTCAAATACCTGCAAAACTAATTACATCCTCCAAAGCTATCCGGTGTCTAGTGCCAATAAGCAACGGTTAGCATGCTATATAGACTCATTTTTCACTGCCCTCTACCAATTTTCCACCTGGACAACAATATAGCTACACCTAATGTTTACTAGAGCTGGTCGCAACACAACACGATAAGTTAATACTGTACAGTATATTGTAATTTTAGTCATTTATTGTTTTTCTTGTTAATATTCTCATGTCTTTGCATTTCTTTCATTATGTTACCCACTTGCTAGCTTGCTGAATTGTTAGCCTCCGTGGCTTCTAGACTCTGACAGTAACATTAATATTACCGTTGCTTAGGGTGCGGTGGGTTTTCACGCCTTGAACGCAACGCATGTCGTGTTCACGACTTCCCATCTAGAGTTGCATTTGAAGGCACCATGAGAGACGGAGAGAGACATGGAGAGTACTAAGAGAAAGAGATACTCAAGCAGGGACACAAAATTAATTAATGAATAACAAATGATAAATTTATGCCAGAGATTCACACGAATTCACGCCAGAGGGGCAAATTATTCTGTATTCTTCCCTGAGAATTAAAAATATGTAAGATTAAAAATGCTGTTGCAGTGTACTTCTTTTATTAATTTTATTCTTTAAAAGTCACCAGGATGCAGGAAAGGTCTCTGAAACTTTTTAATTTAGAAATTTTTCCTATTTTTGAAGTCTCCAGGTTGGCATATATGAAGTATAGCAAAGTGCTCATGATTGTATTGTCATTGTGAAAATGCTAGCACGCTGACATTAGCATTTAGCCCACAGAGCTAGCTATAGCTAGCATAACCTTAGCAAGCAGCCCATTTGGGTTTTTATTATGGTGCTACATTCATATCATCTCAGGTTATGCCTAATAACTTAATCAATGAGCAATAATCTCCACAAGGGTGAAAAATGTTGGTATCTCCTGTTAACTACAGACGTGATGCCCCACCCGCCCAGCATAACAAGAGACACAAATCAAACACACCTGTGTTGATGCTAACAGGTGCATGCTGGGTATAGATAAATTACTAATTAGCTAACAGGCTAATATGCTCTCGGTGGATTTTCCAGCGGTAACTTCTACTTATTTAACGCTTCTCGGTAACTTTTTTGCCTTCAGTGAGGTGTATGAGGACTTTCTGCTGTTTGAGACCGGAGAGAGAGGCTGAGTGGGCTGGTTATAGTTTCCTGGAGCAGATTGAGGACGACTTCGCGGTGAGTACAACACTTAGCTAGCTAAATGTACCGCTGTCTAAGTGTTTCCCTCCTGTTAAATGTTAGCTTCCCCGTCGGTGGTAAAGGTTAGGAATAAGGGTTGGTTTAGGTACGGGAAACACATACCGATGGGGGAACAGTATTCGCCATAACACCGGTGTTTCCGGTTGTTCAGAGGAAGACGTCAGCTACCACTGCGTAAGTAACGTAATGATAGCTTCACATTAGCTTCACGGTGCGTGCTATGAGATGCGCAAACTCCTCTCTTTTCTGATCTAAAATGTGTGTTTGCTGTTGGCTGCTGTTGAGAGCATGTTGTCTTCACATCTCTGTTGTCTGCCCTTATGTTTTATTCGACTGTTAATGTTTCAGGCTGTTTAATATCTGTGATTTCTTAGCATAATAATGCTTGTCCACCCGCCGTGGTGTCCACAGCTTTGTGTGTATTGTTGGTTATTTTGTCCAAATATTGTCCTTTTTTTTCTTGTAAGGCTGTTCTGAGAAAATCAGTTGTTTATTTATAATTGATAATCAGTTGTGTGCACAGGCTGCAAATGTCAAATTTGTCCAATTTTAACTGATAATGCTACATTTTTATATAAGTAAGCTAACTTTTACATGTCTGGCTTTGACTTCAGTTTAATATTCGAGTACTCTCTCCATCCCCTGAATACAGGCATAGTAGCACAAGTAATAGAAATATTAAGTCAGAAAACTGACTTTGCAGACAGCAGTATCTATAAATGTTTGCTCTCTATCCAAGCTGCTATTCCAGACCACGTAACACTGTACATGGTGCAGCTAAACCCCACTGTTTGGTGATTTCATATTTTCATATGTAAGAGGATGCTTGTGTTATTTCTTTCTGTCAATAGTTGCATAGTATTACTTCTAAAATGTCTTAAAAACACCATAGTTGTCATCTCTTATTTGTGCAAGTATACTACTTAATATTTGATGGTCTCTGATGCCCTTACTTTTCATGACACCTTAGTGGACACTTAACTAATGTAAATGCAGACTGAAAAGGTATTAACAATATTTAAGGCTCCACTGTGGTCCAGAAATTATAAATTAAAATGTTCTCGGTCCCTTTTTCTGCACATATTTCAACTTAATGTGACAAGTTTTGAACTTAACATCTAACTAATTCAGATCCAGAGTGTAAATAAATGCCTGTAAGTTGAAATAGGCTGAAAAATGTAGCATTTGCAAAACTCAAAAACCAGTTTGATGCCTGGCTTTGCAGAAATAAGTACTCCTATTTAGCTTTGATTAGTTGGTAAATGAAGGTAAATAAAACTTGACCTGTAATTGAGCCAACAGTCGTCTTGAGAGACCAATAATGTAGACGCCGCATGGAAGCAGGAAGATGTTGATGTGGGCGGCTGTGAGAGTGATGTAGTGATTCAGTGTCTCCTCTTCACAGGCGTTTATCACCATCCCACACACACACACACACACACACACACACACACACACACACACACACACACACACACACACACACACACACACACACACCCACCAACAATAACAACAACCTTGAAGAGCAGATGGTTAGTGATTCATGATGACTAAAGGTGAAGAGTCACCCTGCTCTGTTACTCAGAACACTGATAGTGTTATCTCAGCTTTATGAGTCCTAGTGGAAGAGATCAGGTCAACTCACACTGACTCAATAATATATTGACTGTCTCCTCTGAATGCTCCTCTGTACTGTACAGTCATTTTACATTTATGTTTCAGGCATGTTGCTTTTATGTGGAGGCTTTTTTTCTTCTCACTTCAGGCCTTTGCAGAATCTACTTAAATGTCAATATGTATTGTAATGTAAATGCATTTATAGCTATTACTAATTTCCTTTTCCTGCCCCTAGAAGATAAGATAAGATATTCCTTTATTAGTCCCACAGCGGGGAAATTTGCAGGGCCTTTAAAGTAACAAATATAAAACATGTTCACAGAAAACAAAGTTAAACTATGTGGTACATTTTGTTGACCATATAGGACCAGCAGTACAACTTGGCAACATACTCATACACATACAGATGCACACATACATACATACATACATACATACATACTATATATATATATATATATATATATATATATATATATATATATATATATATATATATATATATATATGCCCCCCCACACATGATCACATGATTGATTGCCTTTTAAAAACTTATTTTAAATGTTGACTATTTTGGTCTGTTTTGATTTCAGTAGGCAGTGCGTTCCATATGTTATCTCTATTTATAGAAAAGGACATCTGGCCAAAAGGGGTATTCCTGTACGATACTTTACAGATCCCTGCAGTAGTATTCCTCGTAGACCATCCAAAGGCCTGTAACAGTCACACCATGACACAGAGACCCTGAGGAGGAGTCCAAACACCCCAAGATAAATCTAAGGGGTCACAAGATAAGGCACAAATAGGGACAAAATTATGTGTTTCTTAATGACTTCTCTCTCAAAGGTTTGCTTTGCTCTTGGTAAAAGCTGGATATGCACAGTTCTTTTAAAATCCTGAGAGGGACAGTCGGAGAGGGGAAAAAGGTTTGGACCCAATAAATTACACTGTGACCTGTTAAAGTGTCTGGTTAGATGACATAACTGTGATAAATGTTGGCAATTTGATAAATTTGATGATATTTATAGCCATACTTTGCAGTGTATGTCTGGTATTATTTTTAATGATGGTGTATTGATCAGTATAAAGATTATCACTATGGTTTTCAGCTTTCACATTATTCTGTACTTTTCTGAAAGCAGTAGTTAACTGATATTATTTTTGGCCACTTGGGTGCAGCGCAACACTAACATATCACCTTAAAGTTGTTATGGTTAATGTGTTAGCAAACACTTGGCATCCATCTGCTATGTAGTAGAAATATCATTCATTAGAATTGATGTTTGTGTCTACTTAATGACTATAAGTGCAATATTCTCACCTTTTAGCTCTATTTTTGGTCTCCACCAACTCCTGAAGGAATTATCTGGCTCTTTAGCTGTCAAGTGCTCCATTATGTTCACCAGCTAATTGCTAATGTTGTCAGTCTGTCTGTCTGTACAGTGGGCCTATTACAGCTAGAGACAAGGCCGATGATGTATATAAGAAGTAGATGTAATCACCGAGATGTCACTCATTTGGTATGTGGACTATAGTTTTGAAGCCTCAAGTTTGTCATTTTGGCCCTAGCTTTCTTGGTCTTTGGCCATTGCCATACTGTTTTTTTTTTTTGTTTTGTTTTTTTTTTGTTTTTTTTTGCAACCAGACATGGCGTGGAGCTAAGTACAGCCAAATGCAGAATAAGATATAACTGTTCCAATTACCTTTCTTGAACTGAAAACACACTGACAAAGTTAAAGTTGTGAGACAAAAACACAGATAACATCCAGAATGGACAATGCTGTGGCAGCGACCAAGTCCATGCCCTAAAGCATGCTCTACTTTATGGTCTATTAGACTCTAAATGGGACCGTAATTTACGAAATAAACATCATTCTGTATTCAAGAAGACTTGAAACTAGTGATTGAGACCATGAACTCATGTTTACAGTGTTTACTGAGGTAATAAATCAAGTGAGAAGTAGGCTCATTTTCTCATAGACTTCTATATAATCAGACTTGTTTTTGCAACCAGAGGAGTCGCCCCCTGCTGATTATTAGAAAGAAGGCAAGATTAAGGCACTTCAACATTGGCTTCACTTTTCAGAAGTAGAGGTTGCCATCTGGAATCAAGGACAGTGATGTTGCGGACTATAAAACCAAGACAATTTAACAGCTTAAAGAGGCTAAAGAGCCGAGTGGAACTGCAGTGATAATTATCTGCAGGTTCAACGTTACAAGCGGAGCAGCTTTCACATTGCACATTATCATTTGACAGTTTGTTGATGCAAAGTATTGATTATATTCAAATCAGCTTTAAATGTATTGCACTGTACTTCCTAATGTATTGTTAGGAAGTGTTTCATGTT